>JBBBDQ010030759.1:0-696951 GCA_037127315.1 Ascarosepion bandense | reverse complement strand
CACTACTCAGTTGTAATGTTTCTAGCGGGACAAACTTGCTAACCATTACACCACCTCGAGGTACCACCCGCTTAGTTGAATAAGTGAACGAACAACGCCGCCGAATATTTTTCTTTATCAACCACCCACTTGAATAAATCCATACTAACTGTAATAATTTTTCCTTATTATAATTTTAGAACCTGACCATTGGCAAATTACGTTAAAGAAATATATGATGGCTAACAGAGAATATTTTGACTGAATAATTCGTTTTTTAATTTTGCTTAAATATTTCCCATGTCAACAAGACACTAATTGCATGTTTATAATTCTTTAAAATTATTTGTTTCAGGAACATTGCAATTAATTTAATCTTTTCATTGTTGATGATAACTACTGTAGTAGACGCAATGTTGTTTCCTAGTTGCATGGACGATTGTGATGAAGTATGTTCTCGTAATCTAATATGTTACCAAGGGTGCGCCTGCAAATGCCCTGAGTATCGGGTAGGTATCTGTATTCTGTTATTTCACTCTAAAAACCTTAACTATTGTTCCAACACATACACGTATATATATATATATATATATATATATATATATATATATATATATCAGTAGCGTCTTGGTCATCAGCGTTATACTGGCTTTGTCTCGTCGCCAGTGGTAGTTGTCACCAATTAAATTCAGCATCCACCCCACAGAATAAATATCCTCCCTCTGTGAACATGATTTGAAGATACTTTAGTTTGTTAATTCTTCCTTTCCAACATCCGAATTAAACTATGCCAATTCTAAATAAATACAATTTAATATTTAAATTTAGGCATTAAAAAGTCATTGAAGTGTTGATATATCGCTAAACAAAATCGGTCAAGTAATCAACCAGAAAAATACAAAAATGGCGTCATTCATTTTGGTAAATGAAAAGAACAGGTCAATATAACAGAAGGAAACCAAGTCAAAATAAAAGACAGAGATAATTTAACAAAATCAGTAAAACACGTTTCAAAATTTTAACAACTTTTAAAAAATTCACAACAGGCAAGCCACTTGTCAAAAGAAAATGTATCTATATTCTCTCTCGTTGCCGGTGGTAGTTGTCCCCAATTAAATTCAGCATCCACCTCATAGAATAAGTATACTCTCTCTATGAACATGATATGAAGATATTTCAGTTTGTTAATTCTTCCTCTCCAACATCCGAATCAAAGCCACTATGCCAATGTATCCGTTCTAAATAATTACAAATTAAAAAGTAATGTTTGCATAATGTAGAGTATAAAAACGAACTTTAGCATCTATGTAAAATTCCACTCAGTATAGGTACAACCAAATTTTAAGCGATGATTTTAAACCTTAAAAATGCTTTATAAAAGTCATAAATGTTTATTATATATCCAGTGCTTAAGGTATCTGAGGAGAGTGAAAAAAAGGACTACAAATAAACAGCAAGAAAACTGAATGCATTGTCATCAGAAAAAAACAAAACAAAAAACAAAAAAAAACAAAAACAAATCAACAACAACAACAACAAAAAAAGAACAAAAAACAAAACAAAACAAAACAACAAAAAACAACCCAAAATATCAAATACAGGTAGGGGATAGTAGAATCAAGTAAGTGCAAAAATTTAAATACCTAGGAAGTGTTCTAACAGGAGATGGAAAGTGCGACAGAGATGTCTGAAGGCGAATTGGCATGGCTAAGGACGCGTTCCAAAAGCTGAGTAAAGTACTAATACAGAAACTTTCACTAGAAACAAAGAAGAGAGTACTAGATTGCTATGTGATGTCAGTTCTTTCATACGGCAGTGAATGCTCGACAATATTATCGAAGATGAGGAAAAAACTTGAAGCATCTGAAATGTGGTTCTACAGAAGGATGCTGCAGATATCATGGATGGAGCATGTGAACAAATAGGTTTTGGAAAGGATGACATTGAAAAGAAAACTAATAGTGAGTATCAGGAAGAGACAAATGAAGTTCTTGAGACATGCAATGAGGAAGGAGGGCTTGGAGAACCTGATACTGACAGACCAGATAGAAGGTAAAAGAGACAGAGGAAGGCAGCTGATAACATATTTGAATGGTCTGAGCAGGTGGATGACGGAACGGGGGTTGCGTGGAGTAACAAGTGAAAATATATTAAAAGCCACCAGGAATAGGAAGGCGTGGAAAGCCATGATCGCCTATGTCCTGAAAGGATAGGGCACATAGAAGAAGAAGAAGTCTTTACTGCTGCTTGCAAAGATAATTTTCATCAAACGCAAGCTGGGTGACCAAAGAAAAATAATTATTCCACATAAACGCACAGAATTTACATTATTCGGACTATTGTCCTTGTCTTTGTTACCATTTGTACGACGTTTCAACCGTTGTACGCTCCAGCCTTCTTCAGATGTTAAGAATTTCGAACTGAACCCTTTATTACAATCACTTGAGTATTTGAACTCCATTCCTTGTATAGTAATGCCACGATTGGAAGTCATGAGTTATCTTCCTCTAACCCTGAATGTTACTTGTTCACTACTGCTGTAGCCTGGTACTGAACTCACAACTTCAGGACGCATGGCTGAGTGGATATAGACGTTGGTTAGTTTCTGACTTGACATCTCAGAAATATAGACAAATAATAAACGCACAATATTATTTACATTGTTCGGACTGGTGTTCTCATCTTTATTACCATATTCATATTCACGACATTTCGACTGTTGTACGCTCCAGCTTTCTTCAGGTGACTGAAATTTCGAACTGAACCCGTTATTTCCGTTACTGGTAAATCTTCCATGAGCCATGCCACTTCCAGTTGCTTTAGTTATGTCTTTAGCTCAAATCTCTGAGTTAGATATTCACCACTGCTGTAGCCAGGTACTGAACTTACAGCTTTTTGGGTCATGCTACTGAATCTTACCAACGTTCTTTTTTCTACTAAGACAATGTAAATAACGTATTAGGTTGTTACAAAGATAATAGCCAATTTCAGAAACATAATCTTATGGGTGAAAATTAACTGTAGAAATGTTGAATTAGTCAAAATACGAGCCTTGAGCATCTATGCACCTCTGCCATCGATCGGCGAGACTATTTATTTCTCATTGATAAAAAGCTGTGATGCAACGAAATCTTTGAAAGCTGATTCCACCTCTGGTTTTGGCTTAAAAGCTTTATTATTTAAAAATGAGCTTAAGTGTTTAAAAATGATAATCGGTGAATGAAAGATCAGAAGAATATGGAGGATGTAGTAAACTCTTGTATCCCAAGTCTGTGAATTTTTGCAACGTTATTATTGCAACATGTGGCCGCACATTATCGTAGAGCAGCACTGGACCACGTCAATTCGCCAATGCAGGTCTCATTCTTTGCAGTCGGGCACACATTTCAGGAAGTTGATTGCAGTAAAGCTTTACATTAATGCTCTGATTGGCTTCCAGAAAGCTGTAGGGGATAACACCAATTGCAAAACATCAGAGAGTCACCATAAACTTTTGTTGATACAACTTTAGATTCGGGAAATGTTTGGCGAACTCATGACGTTAAGCCATTGATATGATCTTTTACAGTCATTATAAAGGATCAACTTTTCATCGTAAGTGAATATTAGGTCAAGAAATGGATCATTGGTGTTACGCAGAAATATCATCGAGCACACTTCAAAAGGCATAAGTTTTTTTAATTTTTATGGAGATCATGAGGAATCCACTTATTGAGGTTTTCCTCTTGTTAATACTCTGCAAATAGTGTGAGACTGTTGTAGTGCTGACACCAAGCGTCTGATACATTTCTCTGACACTTTGACGTGGGTTTTACTCAAAAACTGCTTGCAATTTTTCTTTCCAAGATTGCAAGTTCATCCTCTATCTTCTTCATCTTCAATATTCCCATCACCACTACGGAAATTCGGGAACCACTTTCGTACTGACGGATATCTTGTGGAAGCATCCTCAGTTGATATTGGCAGAAGTTTGGGAGGAACTGTGCCCAAATGGGATCTCATGCAAGACAAGTAAACGAATACCATATTTGGTCATGTTCCTAATTAAGAACTTCTATGCTTCAAGTATAATCCTTTCTAAAATAAAGTAAAAATTATTAAAGATCACCCATTAATTATTATGCATACCGAATATCATTTAATGCATACCGTGAATACGGTGTTCAAATGGCTTTTCAATCTACAACACTTTCAGCGGCCTTTATTTTTGCAACAACCTAATAAATTCTATTTCATTCCCAGTCTTAGTTAACGGAGGTGCAGCATTGCTATAAACAGAACGGTAAATTTTTGATTTGTTCCCCGAAGGCCTTTACCCTTTCAAAATGTAATGTAAATGCCGGAGAAAATTTCTGTTTTTAATGTGTGTGTATATGCTCGTACAAAAAATATATATCATACTGGTGTTTTCTTTTAATGAAATATATTTGTTGAATTACAAATTTAAAAAATCTATAATGTGTAAAATATTTCAAAGAATGTTTGTGGCATATGTATTTTTGTTTTTGTATTTTAATATTCAGGATCCCACATTTTATGACGGAATCTTGAACGTTGAAAAAGTTTCACGTTGAATTTTTTCGTTTCTTCAAGGACATATGAAATATTTACGAGAATTCTTTATTTGAGTAATATTGAATTTTGAAGTCATGTGCTTTTCGTCTTGACTCACAGAATTCGCAGGAGATGAAAAGTTTAGGACATATTTTGTTACTGTTTGCAGATAAATTAATTTCCCTGGTATTTGTGAATACTTTTTGATGAAACCTCTGCTTTGGATCAAACAACACTTAAGAAATCTTTGAGAAAATATAGAAGTCATATTTTAAAGAAAGCTATGAGTGGTACAGTGAATATTGGCTGGAAACCAGAAACCAGAGAGCAGTGTTCGAATTCCATTTGAATTCGTTACATTCACTTACGCGCATATACCCTTGGTAAAGGAATTAATCCGTCGCTTTTGTTTCTAGCTATGGATTAAATATCAAGATAGATTGGCTTATATAGACTTCGTTAGCAACTAGTCTTCCGCAAAATGTAATAGCAACCTTGTGCTCAAAGATATTCTACCCAGTCAGTTATGTCTCTGACAAGACATGATTGCCCAAGCTTATATCACATATGGCACTTAAATGACAGGCTTATACAAAATTATTTTAAAAGAAAAGTTCGTATTTTCAATGTTCAGTTCTGGAAAATGCCCATAGTTTTTTTATAATTCTGAAGCAGAATAAGTGTCAACTGTTGAAAATGGTGACCATCATTTTTATAAAGTTGAGCTGCATTTGATATAATCTAAAAGGGAAAGTTTTCGCGAATTATTATTGCGTTTCAGTAACTTTGAATAAATCAAACTTATTTCTTTATTTATTCTTTATTATTTTCAGAGCCTGCATTGGTGCCCCAATTAGGTATCATGAGCATTTGACTGCAAATTCCACCAACTATTTTGGAAATGATTTTCCCAAGAATATAACACAAGGAAATGTTTGTCTCTTTGTGATGAATATTTATACAAACGTATTGAAATAAATTCTTTCTGTTGAAAAATAATTTTTAAGTTCATAACTTATGGGAAAAAACTTTGAGTTTTGTTTAAAACATTATCAACAGTTGTGGATTTTATTAATGCTAAAAATTAAGGAAATTAACAGAACAAAAAACATTCCCCTCCACGGGATGCATAAAATCTAAGGATGTAACACTAAGAAGGAGGAAGTACTTCAGCGGTGGGAACAATATATAGGAGATCTCTTCATGACAAGAGAGAGAGAGAGAGAGAGAGCAATCGACAATTCACAGAAATACCAACAGACCGGAAAGATTAAAATCCGAAGTGGAAGCTGCAATGACCAAAATATGACCAGCAATACATTTTTGAAGGAAAAAATATTAAGAGAAAAGATATCTTGAGGTTCTAAAGAAAACTTTTTCATTAATATCTGACTAAATCAACTCTCTCACTATACTTTTTCTATGTGCTGTGTCAAAAATGTATTGCTGGTCATATTTTCACCATAAAAATTTATTATTTTTATGCTTTCATAGTGTTTTGACTCCAGTTTGGGGGTTAACGATTTGCCCATAGCTGGCACCTTAACAGTTGCTACCACCCCGGGTCCGGGTGAACCTGGGAACAACAGCAATTAAGAGGTGGTTCCATGCTCCTCACAACCGTCCAATTAGAGGCCATGCTGTTGGATGCAGTTTATCGTCAAGCCCAGGGCCCGGATATAGAATCATTTTCATATACATATCATTATGAGGTACCCCTCTGAAGAGGAGCAAACGGCGTATTCTGAAGCCCCAGCCAACAGAGAATAAAACACTTTAAAATTTGGAAAGTATGATTTGCAAAGCCTTTTGAAACGGAAAAATAATTTAACATAAAAGTTAATAATAAAATTAAAAAGAATTACACAAAGCGTTAAAGTTTTTCTATGAAAGGAGAATAACGCTTTACAAAAAAGAAATTTTTATGATAGATGATCTCCCATACTTACAAAAATGGTAATGCTTATAGACTAAAAAATAATAAATTAAAAAGAAAATCTTGTGAAATTATGTACATTAAGCTTTGCTATTTTTGATTATTAAATATACTTTTCACTTAACAACAATGCAAGATAAAATAATAATATTAATGCAGAATTTTAAAGGGTTGAAATATTATGAATTTAAGATTTAAAAAATGAAAACTCTTGTAAAAATTAAACATTCATGTGAAATGTTTTCTTTAGACAATAATGTCTTTAAATCATTTATAAAAGTAATCAAAACCCTTTCAAATAAATAATTGGATAGTTTTATTGAATTTCTTATTTTAAGTTTAGCAGCAGATTTTTGAGAAATGAGTCGAAAAAGAAATTGATGATTTACATTTTTCAACTAGTTCTGCAAACCCATAGAAACAGTTTTTTATTATGTAATTTACCGAAATTTATGTAATTATGTAAGCCGGAAGAAGCTAACACGTAAAAATATTTTTATTAAGATTTTCTAAAAAACAACATATTTTAAATGAAATAATTACATTCATTTATGAATAAGTCATGAAATTTTCATTAAAATCTAATAATTATTTGATTTTGCAAGAATTTCTAAATCATTCTGTTTTTTTCTCTAAAAAGGCAGCAAAGACACTAACTGCGAATATTACGTAGTCTGCTGAATAAAATATTACGTAGTCTGCTGAATAAAATATTACGTAGTCTGCTGACTAAAATATTATGTAGTCTGCTGACTAAAATATTACGTAGTCTGCTGACTAAAATATTACGTAGTCTGCTGACTAAAATATTACGTAGTCTGCTGACTAAAATATTATGTAGTCTGCTGACTAAAAGAAAAAATTAACCAAAAATTTGAACGTGCTAGAAAAGATTAGAAAGTTAAAAATTAAATACTTTTGCCTTTTCCTCTTAATAAAAAATATTTTGACGATAAAAAATTGTTTTTATTTAAGTTTCGGTTAGTTATAATAGGGGTAACTAATATAATACATGAATAAATAAGAATAAACTGACTAAAAGCTACAAATGCCTCTACAAGTGTGACGGTCTCTTCATCTCACGAACATGTAACATAAAAAAGAGAGGAAAGAAAAATATAGATAATATCCAAAACCTTTTTACCTTCCTTTATTTTACTAAAGGCACTGTGACAGCCTTCAAGACATAACCATATACCTAATAATCACACTGCTTTAAGCAAATTACAAAGCTTTAATATTACAAACTATTTAAAAAACATACGATTTTTCACTCATAAAAACAAACCAAAAAGAAGTACATTTCCTAGACGTGACACTCAACAAAAATTTAGATATTAGCTTTATAGAAAAGCCAACGACAAAACAAATTACAAACACATCAGCCAAAAAGAATCGAGCAGATCTGACAATTCCTCTACAGAAACCAACTTCAAAGGAATCAAAAAATCATTATCAAACAGGCTGAGAAGATAGTGAATTTGAAATAACACTCAAATACACGTACAATATAAAAGAAAAAAAACATCATACAAAAATGAAAACATAAAGAGAAACGGAAAAACGTAAATTAAATCCACGCACAAACACTTCACAAATCTATCAGGCTCGCGGCACAAGATACTCAACAGAAACGCAATAAAAATCACTTACGATGACACGGAAAACATGACACAAATAATAAAAAAAGTAAAAAAATTATTAAACACCAACAAATAACCTGAACAAAATAAACTCGCTGATCAAATTATGAAAGTACCTTTGTAGTGGAATAGAACCAATGAATTCTAACCTACGTGTGGCTAAGAGGAGCGATGTCACAACTGCTCGATCGGATTCAGCATTTCCAATTTAAGTAAAGTGCATGCGTAGTTCTAGTGTTTTAAATCATCAATTTGCATATATGATCAAAATTATTTGCAATTAGCTTATTTTATAAGGGCTTCAGTAACTTTTTTGTTGGCTATGTTTTTTCGTTTTCAGTTTTATTTTTGTTTAAATTCTGTTTCTTTTAATAAAAGTTTGATTTAATTTTCGTATTTTTCCTTTTGTTTATTGCATCATTTTTTGACTGATCTTGCTTTTGCCTTTTTAGTTCAGTTCTACTTTTGCAATCGTTAGTTTTTTTAATATTTTCTTGGGAACAACAAAACAAAACAATTGATTTAAAAAAATACAATATGGCCGATCAAAGTAGGTCCATTGTCAAAAAATAGTCTTAAAAAAAAGATCCCCTGACAAAAATTAGGCTGATAACTGTCTTCAGAAAAAAAGAAAAAATCTAAGAGACAAAATTAACTCTCCCGCCCATGATCATGTTGTCGAGAATAAACAAAAAGAAAAGAATGAGCCTTTTTATTTTCTTCTTTTCTTTTTTAAGAACACACACACCAGAAGAAAGTTTTTCTTCACGTTGTATCAAATTAGTAGACCTCTCGATACTCTAAATACTATTTAACTTAATGTTTTCCACACGAACTGCATCTTCAGCATTCTTTGTCACTTTTTATCTCAAGCTCTCCTCATTCTTCTTGCAGTTTTCTTCTCTAAGTTATTTTACAGCATATTCGTCAGTAAGTCGACAAGAGTTTTTAATTGCTCCTTAGTCTTCCGTTCATCACTGAAACGTTTAGGCGCACTAGTTCCTTCTATTTCATACGTTGCTTTCTCCTGTCTTTCTTTCCCAGGAACTTTAGCTTTTTCTGATGTTAAGTATTACTTTGATTTTCGTTTCCATCCTCTCTAAACCTCAACGTTGCTCACATGTTCGATCCATGGTATCTTCAGCATCCTTCAGTAGAACCACATTTCGGGTGATTCAAGTCTCTTCATCTTTGAAGAGATTGTCTAGCATTCATTGCCATATTGAAGAACAAGCATCATATAGCAATCCAGCTCACTCTTTGTTTCTGGAAGGCATCCTTGGCCATACCGATTCAGCTTCGGATCTCAGTGTCACACTTTCTGTTAGAACACTTCCCAGAAATTTCAGTTTCTTTACCTTCTTGATTTTAGTATCCCTCACCTGTAGTTGGAATTTTGGGATCCTAATGATACTGATGACCATGTGTTTAGTTTTCTTGTAGTTTATCTGTATTTCTTTCTTTCCGCTACCTCCTGTAGGACGTTTAATTATTCTAAATACAAATTCGGAATGAGTATAAAAGCTTTCGTTTAAAACACACACATTTACGCTAATAGCAAAATGTTTATTGCTCATTGTAAAATTGATTGATTCATTTATTTTTACGGCTTATAAACCTTCTGTAGAATTTAAAGTAAAAACAATTAGTTTGTTTTAATATTTTTGAGTGTTTTTATTGATATAAGTTATACTAAATAACCTATATCTGATGATAGAAGAGATTAGATGTTACTTAATTTCATAGATTGTACGAGTGTTATATATTCTCTGACTGCGGTGTCTAAATTTGCTCAGAAGTGTATTTACATTGGCAGGTGAAAAGTGTGTTTACATTGAAGAAATATTGTTTTGAAAGGCCAGGAATGAAAAGCTGGCAAAATAAAAAGAAAAGAAAAGAAAAGAAATATTGTTTTGGAAGGTCGGGAATCAGCACGCCAGGTGACATGCGAAATTTTGTTATGTTTTGTTAAATAGCCCTAGTCAAGGTCAGATAATGTAAACTATTAGAGAGCCAATAATAATAATTCGAGAATAGTAAACAATATACGTGGAAAAAGATAACGCTGTCGAAGAATTTGGCCTGTATAAAAGAGAAACGAGAGAAAGGCTGATCGGATAGGAGTAGGAAGCCGAGGAAGCAGAAAAAACAGAAGAGAAGACGAACCCAGCGATCAACTCTTTCGTATGTGCGTGCCTACCTTCAACAACTACTCTGTTCCACACTACGTCACAGAAGAAAAAGAATAAAAATATAATTGTATGTTTTTATATACCCGTGTCTGTGTTTATATGTGAAGCCGATCGTCAACCTTGTTTCACAGGTGCAGTAGATAACATGAGGGCCGGAGTTTCACCTTCATATCGTAATATTAAAATCTCAAGTAAAAAGAGTAATATAATTTGTTTTTACGGATTAGCAATCTTTTCTAAGTTATTTAAAGCTAGAAAATATTTTAGATAATAAAGATTTTACTAATACAATCTCTATTAATTAACCAATATCTGCGAGGAGAAGAGGCGGTTTCATGCCTTTCTCATGAGTATTTGCGCATCTGATGAGCTTAGCTCCCTGGTGTCCCCAGGGCATGAATTTATTCGAGCTATTAGACTGGCGGTTAGGTCCCACTCTTTTACAGTGAAACCAATCAAATGTGACCTCAATTTCTATTCTAACAGTTTCTTTACTCGCACTTCCTGCCTGTGGAATTCCCTTCCGTATACTTGCTTCCTTGAAAGCTACAATCTTCAAGTGTTTAAATACAATATCAATTGCCATCTCTTAACTTCTTGACTCACATCCTTTTCCTGACAACCATGGTATCATGTTCTTTTTCTTTTCCACTTCATTCTCATGCGACCCTCTTCACACCTGTATTCTTATCCTTTTCTTACTCAAGCTCTGACTCCACTCTAACTTGTTCCTCATACTCAACACTCATCTCTTCTGTAACTCCTAGGTCCTATGCTCTTTCTAATCTATATCAATGATCTTCCCGATACCATAAGATCACAAGTAGGCATGTACGCCGATGATACCACAGTTTTCTCTCGCTTCGATCAAAAATCTGGTGTTGGTGACAAGGCGAACCTCGCTGCGGAGCTTGAGAAGGACCTCCAATCCGTGGTGGATTGGGGTAAGAAATGGCTCGTAAAATTCAATTCTTCCAAAACGAAGCTGCTGTCAATTAACCACCACAGACAACCGCACCTCTCTCCCATTAACATAGAACAGACTTGCCTCCCAGAGAGTAAATCACTACGCCTGCTTGGCCTGACACTATCAGCGGACCTCAAGTTAAATCGGTCTATACATGTGATTATCCTAGCTAAGTTAAACGGAAAAAATGCCTCAAAAGATCAAATTAAACAGCCAAACCGTTATAAAGTACCCTAAAACGGGCTGAATTAACTGATGATTTAGGATAAAAACTCAAAAAAACCTGTTTTCTAAGTAGAATCCAGCAGTCACTCTAGCTCATCTCCTAAACTCACACTAAACACTAAAATTTCACCAATCTTTCACCGAATTTCGATGAAGAAAGTTGCACCTTTGAGCCGATAGAAAAAGATCAGTTGAAAAGAGAAGAACTTATTAATTTCATGAAACTTCAGTCTTGTCGTCCATGTCACGCCTCTCAAAATGCCGAACAACCGACTAATGCGCACATAATGCTGATTCTTTTTAAGTGACTGTAAAATACAACATAAGATACGTATCACCGTCTGTAGTACATATGGCCACACAAATATGTTTATCTACAAAAACTGAGTATCATCTCCAATTATGAAAGCAGAATAACATATATCATATTTTTATTACTTCAATTCTTCTAAAAAAATAAAATAAAATTTTGAACGTCTACCAAAATACGTCAACGTGTGTTTCTTTTTTCCTTTTCCGTAGACCAAAATTTGCTGCTCCGTAGTTCTTATTCGTTTCATTTTAATAGGATTCGCCATTTTGATTCCTTTCGTATTTTTCTTATTTTGTTTCGACTGTTTTTTTTTCAAGTTACTCGGTCAAATTTTTTATATATTCTTTGTGAAGATAATGTAATTTATTTTCTATTTTATTTATAGATATATTTTGAATTTTTTGTCAGGTTCTTCTGACTGTAAGGCAGACTATAAAACTCTTTTTTGACCCACTGGTTTTTATCGGCTATTGTTGGATATTTTCCTCCTGTTAAGTAATACGCTTTTTAAAAACCCGTAGAATCTTTTAAAAGAAAATATGTATAGGTGAATAAAACAGACTTAAACCAAAATAGAAATCTAAAAAAATTAAAATGAATTGATTATAGAAATAAAAATGTAAGTTAACGAAAGAACCGCACGCAAAAGTGTAAAAGATATGAACAGTTCAAACAAGAAACTAGTTTTATGATATTACAAATGAATTCAATGGAAACAAAGCACAAAACAGAAAACGCTATGAAAACTACTAAATCTCTTAACTAGTCAAAGGCTGTTGTAAATAATTGTTAGACCAGAAGAATACAGAAAGAACGTAAAACATTTTGGTAAATGAAAATAACAAGGAATTTTAAGAGAACGAAATCAAGTCAAAATAAAAGAAAGACGCAATTTAACAAAATAAGTAAAACACATTCCAGGTGCTGTTAAGAATTAAAAAAAATTCACAATCGGCAAACCACTAATCATAAAAATAAATGAAATATCGTCTAATGAAGTGTTTCGTGCATAGCTTGGCGAAGTCATTTGTGACAGAGCGACGCCGCTCAATATTTGTCTTTTCCCACCGCCCACTTGAATAATTGCATGCTGTCACAGTTTTTCTCACTATAGGTTTAGAAACTGACCATTATTAATTCACGCCCAAATAAATATGTGATCGTAAAGAGAGAATATATATGTATTTCTATAATCTACTTTTGTCGGTGCAAATAATATTTATCGCAAATATTATACAAAAACTGATTTAACTTACCAAAAAATCACAGTTACAAAAGTAGAAGACAGAGAGAAGACCATTTTTAATCAAAAGATGTTACACATATTTAAAAAAGACAAAAACTCTAGTAACCCCACATACAGAAAAACGCTGAAGTAAGAATCTTGTCTTTTACTTGCCCTTTCTGACGAAGTCATGTGTCGAATCGAATACTTGTCACTTTTCACCGCTGCTTCAATAAATACAGGATAACGGTGGCAGTTTTTGCGTTGCATTAGTTTAAAAAAGTGATGATTTTCAATTTACGCCAAAAGAATATGTGAAAATCAAGACAATATTTTTACTGAATGATTATTTTTCAAAAATTTTGCCATGGTTCCCAAAAGCAAGTAATTTTCCATATTTTCCATAAACAACTAATTTTATGTTTATAATTTTTAATAAAATTCTTCTTGTTTTCTATACATATAACTAACATGCATTCATTGATATGTGATATCATTGTATTCACTATAAATTCAATTCAATTATTATTACATAGCCTTGACAATAAGACTTCCTAAATTTAAGTCCCATTGAGTATTTGTTGGTATTTTAGACGAAAAAATACATCTGCAATTCCTCCGCCGTCCATGTTAGAGTTGTAAAAAGACGTTTATCTTAACGTACTTATACCAGTTTCCTTCAAGACTAATTTTAACAGAAAATGAATGATTAGCACCTTAAGTTCTCCTAAAATCAGAGCTAAGTATTCCATATAATGATTATTATGATGTTATTTTTCATTATAAATCGATTTCTGCTATGGTCGCACTACTTACCAAGTGTGCAGGAAGACCTAAGGCAGGTCGTGGTGTGTTGTTATGATTCCATTCCGTTTTTTTTATATCTCTCTAACATCCCTAGCGTTACATAGACAAAATGTGTGGTCTGTACTTAACAAATTTTTTTCTATATCTCTTAAAGTGGGTTTTCCAAGGATTCTTTCAATGTGTTTTTTGTTCCATTTTTTTCATTCCAAGCGTATCCACTGTCACTGGTACGATGCCTGTTTTCAATTTCCACATTTTTTCTATTTCAATTTCCAGGTCTTTATATTTTGACAGTTTTTCGAATTCCTTATTATTATTATTATTATTATTATTCTGCAATGTGTTGTCAAGTGGAGTGAATTATGAGTCGTACTTCTACTATCAAGGCCATAGACTACAATCGACTCTGTTATTTTACTAATTTCCATATTGTAAAGGAAGAGATATCTTGATATTTTAAAATCATAGATACCATAAATTTTTGTAAGCTCTTATATTTAAAAACAGATATATATATATATATATATATATATATATATATATATATATATATATATAATTTATTTAATGTGTACATTCAGACTTTGGGAACAGCTATTTCAACATGACTACTAGAGACATGTTTTGTTTAACCCCAGTTAAACTGTAATATGAAGAAATTCTAGTATAACGGAAAGAAAGCTTAGTAAAGGAAGGGAAAATGAAGGTTAGCCAAGATATGATCAAAAAGAAGAGAGAGGAAAAATATTGCCACCCTTCATTTGGGAGTGGAAGGCACCAATTTTCCAGAAAGATCAAAAGTTAGCAGGTAGGAATAAGTATTCCTATACTCCTATAATATCTACCCGCTATCATTGACCTTTCAGAAGCATTTTGGATATTAAAATATCATAATGAAAATTTACCTAAACAACGTAACGAATTAGTTAGCAAGTGTCGTCATCAGTGTAGATTTAAACTCCTTTAAAAAGGTTTTAATTAATCACTTCCTTCCAGTTTAATAGTTATATTTTAGCCTGAATTTTTTATATAGGTTAGAATTTAAATTTAGACACGTGATACACTTACTATTATTCCTACCGCTTACCTTCGACCTCTCGGGCAATCTAATTCCCTCTGTTTCTACACACACACACACACACACACATATATATATATATATTATCGCTCACAAATTGTACAACTCGGAGTTTTATGTACAACGCAATTTTCAGCTAATGAATAGCTCAGTCAGTTAGGTGCCATACGTGAAACAGGCTTTGGGCGATCATGTCTCGAAAGAGACATGACTGACTGGACAGAAGATTATCCCGCAGTAGGTTGTCATTGCTTTCTGCGGTAGATTGGTTTCCGACCAAGGCTATAGAACCTAATCTGTCCTATTATTTAACCGATAACTGGAGGAAAGAGACGGATTAATACCTTTCCTAAGGGTATTTGTGTGTAAGTGAATGCAAAATTTTCAACTAGAATTCGAACTTGGCTTTTCGATTTCTCATTCCAAGTCGATGTCCTCTGCACCGTAACACGCATAAAATAATCCAGCTAACGTAAAGCAAGTGCAGTCCATATATAAGCCGAGGATTTCGCTTTTATTCACATCGTATTTAAAATAGACGTGGTTTTTACTTTATATTTAAAATAATCCGTGATTAATATCTAATTGTAGATTAAAATAAATCTGTTTTAATGGTATTTATTTATAGATTTCTTTATACATATATATAATGTCCATTCAGAATTCAGTCGATAACGCAAATTTGATTTCAAACTTTTGGTATCTTCAGACGTTTATATTATAAAATAAAATAAAACGCCTGATTTTAGCGAAAGGTTGAAACCAAGTTAGCGTAATCGGCTGAACTCCGAATGAAAATATTTGAAAGCTCTACATTATATACGTATTTAGCTCTATTTTATACAACTGTGTACTAGTGTAATTTAATATATATATATATATATTTTTGGTC
Organism: Ascarosepion bandense; assembly: GCA_037127315.1. Classification (NCBI taxonomy): domain Eukaryota; kingdom Metazoa; phylum Mollusca; class Cephalopoda; order Sepiida; family Sepiidae; genus Ascarosepion; species Ascarosepion bandense. The sequence continues at coordinate 681,140 of JBBBDQ010030759.1, read as the reverse complement.
AGAATTTAGTTTATATTATCCCCTACCGGTAGTACAACTCGGAGTTTTTGTACAACGCAATTTTCAGGTGCTGGATATATACTGTTACATAAATTGAACCATATTAAAATAATTACATTAATTAATTTACATCTACCGGCCTGAATATTCGAGAAATCTTGTTAAACAATATGCGTGCTCCAGCAGGATTTGAAATACGTTATCGTATCTGATGTGCCTTAGACAAACTCGGCCACGTAGAACCTCCTCATCAAACAAATTTAGTGTACGAAACTTAGGGTAAGAAACGAAGCAGATATGTATATTTCCAGAATTGGGAAGAATGTGTGTCCAAAAATACTATTCGGTTTTTGGTTGATCGGAAAGTTTTACGTGACCGATCAGTCAATTTTCCTTTTTCTTCTTTTTCATGTACCGTCTCCCATTCAGGGCGTAGGCGATCACAGACTTCAACTTGGCTCTGTCTCTTGTCACTTTTAATATTGTTCTTGTTGGTATTTCTTCCAAACCCCGTTTCGCCATCCATTTAATCAAGCCTATCAAATATACTGTGACACGATAACTAGGCGTATATTAAGGTGCTTTGTAAAATATATATTTTATTATAATAGATTAAAATAAGAAAATGGTTAAGAATAGAAAATAGATTAGGTGACACGATAACTAGGCGTATATTAAGGTGCTTTGTAAAATATGTATTTTATTATAATAGATTAAAATAGAAAATTGTTAAGAATAGAAAATAGATTAAAAACATGTTTTGTTTTAACAAAAGTGAAAAAGAAGAGAAAAAATAAATAAATAAACGCCTTTTCTTTTATGAGGAAAATTGTGGAAGAGACAAGGGTATCAGATTACTGTTTTAAATCCTACCACTCTTCTGGTAAATATTTGACTCAGTGATTTAATGTGATGAAGAGATAAAGTTCAGGAAATAGAGTTCGGGAGGTGGGTTTTCGAATGACCAGGTCAAAGGCTGTCTTTTACTGTATCTTGACCACACATTAAGAATTTTCCGGCGGAAGCTTTAAGATAAAAAAAAAGATAACTGAAATTTCGGACTTACAGTCGCCAATGTTTATCACCGGTGGTCTAAAGCATTTCCGGATTTCCGGATCAATTTTAAATAAATTCAGGTAATTTTTCCGAGTCAGATCAGTAGAGTAGAGTAGAGTGAGAGAGTCAGTTAAGTGAGTCAGTTAGTTGAGTGAAGTAGAACCTCCGTTCGTCTTGTTTCGGGCAGCTCGGATTTGTTGATCTCCATTAATTAGAGTTAGAGCTGTGTGTCACATTCGTCTGCCCCAACCGAAAAGGCTAACTCTAAACGAAATAAAGCATCCTTTCAACTCATCCAAGTTGTGGAAGTTCGTTCCTTATAGTTTAATCTTGTACCCCCAGGTTGAGGCTCCGACATTTTCAACAAACTCCCGGCAAACATCACAGCGTGGAGAACGGCCGCCGGAGAAATTGTTCGGACAGCCCGTTGGGGTGTTACAATACCTTGCGTTGCATTCCTCTGTCGGTATTTTCTTCTATTCCGTCTTTGAGTATTAGATTCTCCAGACCCTCCTACTTTATTACGTGTCCTAGAAAGCTCGGCTGTCTTAATGTTAATTATGAATTTTCTCCTCATTTTCATTCACTTGAACACCTCATCGTTACTCACGTGTTCGTGCCATCTATCCTCAGCATCCTTCTGTAGAACAACGTTTCTGCTGCTTTGAGCCTCTCCTTCATTCTTGATGAGATCGTCCAAAAATGGAATAAGTCTGGAATGAAGAGTGAAGTCTCAAGAAACTTTGAACTCATATTCCTTAAATGTAAAAGCCTGCTACCCGCAACCCCGAAATATTTCTTGGGTCGTCTTTTTTGTATAATTCATAGAATTCTGAGACGATTCAATTTAAGTAAAAGAAAAGTAAAATTTATCCAAACCTTATAAAGAACATTATAAAACGTATTGAAAATATTATTTAACATTGAAGATGTCGTTTGAGAAAATACGTGAATTAATCCAAGACAATAATGCCGCCTTTATAACAGATTATTCTGTCAGGTAATAATTTAAATCAGAATAGTGTTAATTAATTTTTGTCATTCATACTTTCGCCAAATGCAGCATTTATATTGAGATGACCATTTTTAACAGCTTTTAAGCATCAAGTATAGTAGACAGGGAAGATTTAAGTAATATTTTATTTAGTTTATCCAATAATCTTACGTTTTTCCGTTTTGTAGGAGTAAGATGGTACATACATTTTCCTTAATTTTCAATGTTCCAAGCTCTTTCGATCACTTGTTTAGGCATTTTAGGGAAAGTTTTGTTTGTTTTTAGTGTTTTCAGTATTCTCATCCTTCTTTTACCCACTTCCTGACACCCTCTATAATCTGTCACTCTTTCTCATAACTTTCCTTCCACTGTGTACCAGTGGCAGTAAACTGCCTTGCTTGGGGGATATGAATATAAAAAAGTCATGGATACCATGCTGGGCGGACTTGACTTCGCAGTCGCTTACTTATAAAATATTCTAATGAAAAGCCAAATACGGAATCCTGAACGAGCTCCTGCGATTAAAGATATGCTGGCGCCCAAGAATATCGTTTCCTTACAGACCTTCCTGGGTCTAGCAAATTATTACCAGGTATACATACCAAATGTGCATGATTTGCGTGCTCCTCTTAATGAATGATAAAAGAAAGACAAGCCTTGGATTTGGACAGGAGAATGCCAACAGGCATTTGAAAAGATAAAAATAACTTTAACGTCAGACTTGTTTCTGACGCATTATGACCCGAATTTGGAAATCATTGTTGCCAGCGACGCGAGTTCGTATAGCGTAGGAGAAGGCATTCTTCACAAAATGACTGATGGGACGCTAAAACCGATAGCACACGCTTCGAGAGCTTTCCTTCCTGCGGAAAAAACTGATTCGCAGATTGAAAAGGAAGCCCTGAAGATTATATTCGCAGTCGCAAATTTCCACCGCTATATTTATGGTCGATAATTCACTTTACAGACAGGCCACAAGCCATCACTCACCATTTTTGTCTCAAAGAAAGGTCTGCCTGTGCACGCAGCCAACAGACTTCAGAGATGGTGTCCAATACTGTTGAATTATAATTTTAAAATGGAGTACGTATCAACGAAAAACTTCGCCCATGCAGATGGATTGTCAAGACTAATTCCCAAGTACAACAAAATACTGGTAAATACAGTGCTCGCCTCCCTTCAATCTGAACGAAAATTAAAAACTACCTTTTGTAATATGGTAAGGGAACGTCCAGCGACGCTGGAACAAAAAAAAAAAACAAAAAAAAAAAAACAAAAACAAGAAACTCGCCATGTTCAATATCTTTTCAATACGAATTTGCACAAGATACTAGATTAGCAACTAGATCCCGCCCTTTTACAGTGAAACCGTTAAAATGTAACCGCAACTTCTACTCCAACAGTTTCTTTCCTCACACTTCCCGACTGTGGAATTCCCTTCCACATGATTGCTTCCCCGACGGATACAATCTCCAGGAGTTTAAATGTAAGGTCAATAGACACCTCCTAACACACTAACCTGCTCCCATTCCTCCTGACATTCCCTATGTCTAACATTCATTCCTCCTGACATTCCCTATGTCTAACCACTCCTTCTCTTTACCTTCCCCTATGTAGCCCCATGCGCAATAGTGGCAGTGGAATGCCTTGCTTGGGGTGACATGATTAAAAAAAATATATCTTAAGGAAATAAAAACGAAAATTATTGAAAAGGACCAGCGAACTACGGAAGTTTTTTTCTATTTGCGATGAAGTGTTACTATACAGGAAACGAGTTGTGATTCTGTTAACACCACAGAAACACATTTTGAAAGATTTTCTTGTTGGCCATCCAGGGAGTACTAATATGAAAATTTTGATGCGTAGCAATGTCTATTGGATAAGTATGGATAGAGATATAGAAAATGCTGTCAAATCTAGTTAGGACTGTGCCATAGCAGCCAAGGTAACTCTTATTAAATTCAAACCCTGGCCCATAACTGACTAACCTTGGTCTAGAATTCACCTTAATTTTGCGGGACATCTAGAAGGATATTACTATCTCATTGTAGTCGACAGTTTCTCAAAGTGGCCCGAAGTACACAAAAAACAAAAAAAAACAAACAACCACATACATTGTTATAAATGTTCACTACGAGCTGTTTGCTAGTAGACCCCTTATTATTTGATAAAAAAGTCAGTTTACGTTTCCAGAATTTAGAGAATTCTGTGGAATTTATCATATTAATCACATCCCTGCAGCTCCTAGGTCAAACGGACTGGCTGAGAGATTCGTAGATACCTTAAAGAGAGCTTTGAAAAAAACTAGGGCTACACCAACTGAAAAGCTCTTCAACAATTCCTGAAAGTATGCAGGATTGCTCCGAATGACAAGACACCAGCTACACAATCTACAGCCGAAGTGATGTTCGCACGACGTATGCGACCTGTTTATGAAAAACTACTGCCGAAACAAACAAAGCAAAACAAAAAAAACAAACAAACAAAAAACAAAAAAAAAAAACAACTAACGAAGCAAAACAAAAAAAAACAAAACAAAAAAACAAAAATAAAAAAAACATCGTACCTGCAAGACGGTATAACCTAGGAGTGAAAGTATTCTTCAAAATGTTTAAAGACAACAAATCATTTTGGGAGATGGGTACGATAGAAAAAAATGTGGAATATGATTTATTTAATAAGGGTCCACAATTCACATATAAAAGACATATAAATCAACTTAGGAAACGCTAACTGACGTTGTTAATAACAGGTTTCGTGACGAAACAGCGTTGGATACAATATGACCCTTTTAATATTCCAACCCGCTTACTGGCTGGCTAAATACGCCGTTCGAAAAGCAATGGAAAAGATATTAAGACCACACAGCTAAAAGGTGTCTTCTGGAAACTTGAAAAAATAAAAAAAGTGAAAAATGCGGAGTTGAGGTTTAAGGAGTGGGTGTTCTGGTGCCCTCCTACGAAGAATGGACTGTTCGTTGTTATATATATTTACACGCGTGACTTCCGGAGAGCAGTCAACAGAGCAGTAAATGAAGGCAGTTAACGGAAGCAGTTGAGAGCAGTCAACAGCAGTAGATGACAGCTACCAGTCAGGCAATAAGCAGCGTAATAATACCTTAAGATTTACTTATTTCTATATTACTTATTATTAACGTTTCCTTTGAATATCTTGTTTCTTGTTATACTAAGACACTGTTTTGAACCTACCTTATTGTTCTGTGTTTTGCTTTCGGCACAAAGCGGGTACTACAACTTTGCAGCGAAGTTTTGTCACTACTTCACTACAAATTGGCAATGAAGATCCACAAAATTGATAGAGATGGTTTCTTTAAAGAAATCATATCAGCTACGCTTCAAAAGAACCAAAGACACTGTTGACACGATTTGAAAATTATTGTAAATATTAACGATGAAATTAATTTAGAAAACCTCTCTAGAAAAACATATTTTGTGAAGTGACTTAAAGCATCATTAATCGTCCTTGATAAAGAGCAAATTGTGAGAAATGAATTTTTACAGGTGAAGAATTCTCCTGACTTTAATATGAAAATATTTTGATTGTAACTTCTTAATCCTGTAAAAAGATTTGTAAGGATTTTATATTTGCTATTCTGAGCTACAATTCTCAGTATTTGAAATGATTTAATTCCATTTTTCCTATTGGCGGTTTTTATTATTTCGTATGATCTTTCTAAGATCGCATAAAAATTCACGCTCCCAGGAATTCTCCTTATAAGGAATTATATATTATAATCATAATTAGAGTTACGAAGAAGGAATTATATTAATCATTTTTCGATAACATTACATTGTCTTTTCTGCATTCAATCAATGTTAGGATTTGCATTAAAAATAAAACTAAATACTGTTTTTGTGTTTTAATTAAATTTGCATACAGACGTTATGGTGGACGAAAATTTTTGCATATTTACGTGGACTAATATTGTAATTTATAACGGTTTTAAAATACCCAGTTTAATTGTTTGTTAAAATATTAATGTCATCATTATCAATTGTTTACATGAGACATTAGTCGATTAAAACATGAAGTTTATAGTAAGAGGTAACATCTGTAAAAAGCGTTGTAATCGAGTAAGTGATTTATAAGTTTTCTGACTTTATAAAAATATGGCAAACTGAATATGGCAAACTGAATATATCTAATTAGTGAACCTATTTGCTTTTGACGTTTATCAGTAAGTATCCAATATATTCAAAACTATAAGGCTTACATTTTACTCTCAAGCGTCTATCATTTGATGTTTTAAACTTTTTCCAACCGTTTATTATATTTAACTTTGTTTAGGTTCGTGAATGAAAATTATTGGCTAATTACGATGAATGATATTAAAATGTTATTTATTTTAATGCAAAATATGTATGTCTATAATCTCTTTTTACCTGTGCAAATAATAATATTTTTTGTATAAGCATTATATAAATATACTTCATGATCAACATTCCATTATGGGAACATTTCTTCACCCTTTGACCGTTATGAAACATTAAACATTTATATATTTTATATGTAGAATAGAGAATTTTAAAAAAAGCAATGATTTACTTACGTAAGTCATTCAACATTGAGAGCTGAAATTTTCAGTCAAATGACTCGGTTGCACACCCACTGAATTTGCTTAACCTGATCATGTACCGATAAGAAGTATACTACAACAGAAACGAATTCTTGAGCAATTAATCAAAGGAAATGTTGTAAGTTTAGCTTCGGTCTCCCATCAATAGCATTTTTATATTTTCCTCAGTTCGATTCCCCATCGGTCCCTGGAAAAATAGGGTGTGATGAATAAATTGTCATCTAGGTTACACAAAACTTACAAATAACGCAAACATTTAATTTTAGCAGATATATTTATCAAAATTACACAAAATTATTTCTAAATATTAAAGAGTAAAGTTTTTAATAAACGTCACATTCATTTCAACCACGGTATTCAGATAACGCCAAGAACTTTTGCATATATTTTGGACACTCTTCTTCTTTAATATCTGTGTATTTATTACTGTTTTATTTTACTTAGTTTTCATTGATTTTTTGCACATTTTTTATTCTGTAAATCCAGTTTTGATCTAATTTAGGATCGTTTTCTTAGTTTTTGAAACATTTTGCAACACACGCCAAAAAAAATATTGAAGGATGAAGAGTTAAAATTTTGACTGAATTCTTTTAGTCTCATTAACAATGTCAGATATATGATACTAACTGATAATTGTTTTTAATTTTAGGAATATGAAAGCTTCAATTTCTTTCATCTTTATAATGTCGCTGATGACAGCTATCAGTGTAGCAAACGCGAATATTCAATGCCTCTACAGCCTTTGTATTGACGATCCTGCCGATTGCAAAAGTCAGAATTGTGTCTACGACTGTCTCTGTAATTGCCCTGAAGATAGGGTAGGTACTTATGTTCATTTATTTGATTTTAAACGAATTCTGTTATGTGTACATATATCGAATCATTTATTCATCGATAAGTCAGATCATTGCATTCAATACGTTTATATTAGAAAATCATTACATACTACACAAAAATAACTCCACAGATCCAAATCCCATTGATTAAATGTTGGTAATTTAAAGTAAAACTGCGCATCACACATGCGATATTACCGATTAAAAAACAGTAGGTCAATCAAAACTTATTTATAAATGGAACTTTGTCTGTGTGTCTGTGTGTGTGTCCGTTACTTATAGAGGCCGTAACGGCTAAACCGATTTTCTTGAAAATTTACACAGTTGTACTATAAGCGTCTGCGAGTGTTCTTAGCTAGGTTATCGAAAATCGATAATCGAAAAATCGGCTTATAGAAGGATTGGCCCGATTTTAATCAAATTTCATACACTCATAGACAAAGACATAATAAATGATATTCAGAAGTTTCAAGGTTGCAGTTCTTACAATTGTGCAGAAAATCGATAATATATATATATATATATATATATATATATATATAATGTATATATATTGTCATCCGCAGACAGACCTGTTTCGCCGTATCACAGCTCATCAGTACGGTTAGGATTATATATATATATATATATATATATATATATATATATATATATATATAAATGGAAAGATGTTTGTGTGTGTGTCTGTTTATCTGCCTGTATGTCTGTATTTTTTTAGCCCTTTCATTTTAGTTTTTGCTTCGAGTTTAGCTCTAAGTAGGTATAATTGTAGTTCTTAGCCTCAGCCATGATACCATTTATTCAGAGGACTTATTTAGCCTTCAAAATTCAGTTTACGTCGAAAAAAGCTTATTTGGTATCGATACCAGGAAATCTAAATTTGACTTACATCCATTCATTTTTCTTTCGGTTTACGGTTTTGCTTTAACTGGAAACAACTATTGCTTTTTAGTTTTTCGTGCCAACGTCATAAGAGTCTGAGCTCCAGGACCATGGATTAGTTTTAAAGCTTTCATTACACCCGAGCAACGCCGGGCTATACTGCTAGTATACTAAAATCCGTTCTCATTGACACTAGTTTTAATGGATGATTACCACCTGTAAGAAGTTGGCCATATTGTTATAACTATTCAGTTTACAAAATGGTTAATTCAATTTTAACATGTGTAAAGTTCCGTTGAAAATAATCAGTTGCATGATGATATAATAGTTAGAAAATGATGAAATTATTAAATGATATGCTGAAAAAAAATCCATGACCTATATACATTAGCCAGTTAACGTTCATTCACTAGGCATAAGGTTCCTTTAAATACTAAATAGATCGCGTCACTAATAAAAAATCCATACGATGTATATTTAGTACTAAGCTTCAAATAACATATGACAAAATTTAGGCCTAATCGGATTATTAGATTATAAATTACAGTTATTTAAGTAAAGCTACTGTTGCAAATTTTCAAACCAATGGAAAAATCTGAATTTCTTGAGTTGATAAAGCATTGCTTTTTGGTGGAAAAAATACTGTTCAAACAATGCATTGGCCTGATAAGTGTCATTGATCCATCGGAAAAAACATTGATCCATCGGAAAAAACATTGATCCATCGGAAAAAACATTGATCCATCGGAAACAACAGTTAAGAGGCGGTATGCTAACTTTAAAACTGCTCGTACAGTCACAAATGATTCTGAACGCTCAGGTCACCCAAAATCGGCAGTTGTCCGGGAAAATACCAAAAATAACCAACAAACTCTTTTTTGCCTATCTTAAATTGAAGCTGCGTGAAATAGCAAAGGAGATGCATATATCAGAAGGCAGTGTATTCACCAGTTTGCATGAACATTTTTCAATGAGAAAGCTGTGTTCAAAGTGGGTGCCACGTTTGCTCACGATCGATTAAATACAACAATGCGTTGACGAATCAGAGCGTTGTTTGAAAGTGTTTCAACCCAACAAGAAGGGTTTTTTGCGTAAATATTTGACAATAGATGGGACATGGATCATCACTTCAATCCGGAGTCAAATTTGCAATTAAATGAGTGGACAGCAGCAATTGAAAGCCGTCCAACCCACCAAAGATGCAAACATCAGCAGGCAAATTTTTGGCCTCCGTATTTTGGGATGTGCAAGGTATTTTGTCCGTCGATTACCTTGAGAAATCAAGAACCATCAATAGCAAACACTATATAACATTTCGGGTGCATTTAAAAGAAGAAATTGCCAGAAAACGGCCATAAATTGCAATTTTATTTTCAGTCAGCATCCAGCCTATTCTCCAGATCTGGCTCTAGCGACTACTGGATCTTTGCAGATCTTAAACTAATGCTCTGGGTAAAGACATTTCGTTCCAATGAAGAACTGATATCGGAAACTGAGACGTATTAAAGACAAATCGTTCCACAAAAAAGTCATCGAATTGTCCGAGATGCGTTGGAATCAGTGTATCACTCTAGAAGGAGACAATGTTAATGAATATAGTGGAATTTTGACAAAAAGTTATTGTTTTATTAGTTAGGCCCGGGATTTATTGAGTGATGTGTTATTGCTGCATTATGCAAAATTTAAGTATTTTTTATTTTTCATTTTTGATGCATTTAAATAAATTAAAGTAAAAATAGAATAGAAACGTTCATGTTTTTGTAGAATATTCTAGAGGGATAAATAAAATATCATTTTTCTCCTCTGAATTTATCCTGGACATTTAAAAATCTACCATTCTTCCGTGTATTTAGTACTGTTGCCATATCTGGTTGACTGTTCCTGCTTGTCATATCGAAGTTCTCGACAAAATCTAAAGAAGCATCACCAATCTAATCGATCCTGACTTGGCATCTTGACTTTAGTCCCTTTCTCACTGACGTGACGCGCCTTCTCTCTGTATTTTCTACAAATATTTTCATGGCGACTTCTGTGACGGCGGTTTCTTTTTACCAGATTCCTCGACCACGTGAATTTTAGCGTTCTACAAGATTGATATTTCGGTCTCACCCTTTTACCATTAAGATAGTTAAATGTAACCGCCTTCTCTAATCTAACAGTTTCTTTTCTTGTACTTCTTGCTCATGGAACTCCCTTCCGTTTACTTGCTTTCCTGATACAATCTCCAAAAATTAAAATGCAATATCAACTTCTGTCCATTTTCTTGAATTCCGTTCCTCTTTTATCCCTTTTTGAATAACCCCTGTACCCAGTTTTTTCTCTCACTGTACCGGTCCCGCTTTGCTGGGGGTGAAATAATTGAAAACAAACATATATATATATATATATATATATATATATATATATATATATTAATGCAGGTGAAGAGGATTCAAGGTTTTACTATTTTGAGTGCCCCAATATTTAATTTTATTAAAAACAGTGCTCGTCATAATAAATAGCATATATATATATAAATTTGTAATGAATTATTTTGAACATTATTTTTACCGATACTCGTATTTAAGTAGATATTGTGTTTTTAATTAAACAGTACTTAATATTTATATCTACCGGCCTGATTATTTACGATAAATTTTTATTACGAAATTACCAGATCAAATGGTAGCTTCCCCTATGTAAATAGGGGTCGCAGGTTCGTAATAAAAATTTATCGTAAATAATAAGTAGATATAAATATAAAATACTGTTTAATTAAAAACACAATATCTACTTAAATACGAGTATCGGTAAAAATAATGTTCAAAATAATTCATAACAAATTGTCGGTTGCTTATAACCAAGTTTCGTTAAAATTCGTTAATTTCCGTAATATATATATATATATATATATATATATATATATATATAGTCTACCATACTTCCAGAATATATATATATATAAAGTGACTCATTTACGATGGTAATCAGTCAATTCAACTTGTTGATTAAGTTTGTATATTAACAAAATTTTCTATATGATTCAGTAATTTTCTTATAGCGATTTAATAGTGCTTTAATTAGACATAAATTAAATTGTAGCTACTCATCGGTGTTTCTAGTTTAATCTAATAAATTTTCAGTTCCTGTTCCATAAGTTTATGTTTAAATTAATTTTTGGTTTTATATTTCAGTCTTGCTTATATTTATATGAAGTAAGGGCCTTAACCACCAGTGTATTGAATACTGCTGCCACATCTGGTCGGGTGCCCCTGCTATTCTTCTCGGAGTTCTTGACAAAATACAACGGAGAGTCTGTAATGTGATCGACACCGACTTGGTAGACCGGCTGTAGTCTCTCTCTCACCAGTGTGATGTGGCTTCCCTGTGTCTCTTCTATAAATACTTTCATGGCTTCTGTTCCGATGAACTTAGATCACTGGTGCCCTCTAGGTACAAATTTGCACGAGATACTAGATTAGCAACTAGGTCCCACCCTTTTACAGTAAAACTGATAAAATGTAACCGCAATTTTTACATCAACAGCTTCTTTTCTCGCACTTCCCGACTGTGGAATTCCCTTCCACATGATTGCTTCCTCGACAGCTACAATCTCCGATCTCTTAAATGTAAGGTCAATAGACACCTCCTAACACACTAACTCGCATCCATTCTCTCAAACACTCTTCCCATCTACCCAACCCTCAGCCTTGGTACCCTTACCAGTCTATCACCCTCCTTATGACATTTCCTATATCTAACCACTCTTTCTCTTTACCTTCTCCTATGTAACCCCTTGCGCAGTAGTGGCAGTGGAATGCCTTGCTTGGGGTGAAATGATTAAAAAAATTAGAAGTCTAGCAGAACTATTAAGGAATATGCTATAAAGCACGAGAAGGTTAAAAACCAAATTGCCTTTGTTTTATACGTGGAAATGTTACGCACCCACATTAACGAGCAAATATAACTGACTTTGTAAAAGGAGGTTATTTATATTGGCATAAAACTGGCGGACTGAGATAAATCGTGAGCTCACATAAAGCCTACAATATACGTATTGAAAGATTTTGACATTGGACAAAGCATTCGGACTCTTCGGGTCCCCATGGTAATTTTAATACATAATTTAATCACTGTAAGATAAAAACAAATGTAATTTTAACGTAAATACAGATGCAAACATTTACAAAAATATTCTTAAGTATATCAAATATTGCATAATAATGAATGACATAGAAATCTGACATCTTATAATTATATCTTTGATAAACTTCACAAAAACTAAGTTTCGTGTCGTTTTTGTTAAAACTTTTTTTCCATATCAGGTATGACAAGTGCTACTAACCACGCGATCGATTGCTTCGTTTGATTTGAAAACACCTTGGGATTGATAAGAAAAACATACTGTATCGAATTTTGGAAAACGCGATACGATCACTGCTACATTCAAATGAGAGTCTATTCCATAATCGAAGGGTCTGCCAACTCAAGAATTAGTTGAAGATGTGCCTGAAAATATTGCTTTGCACTCTAAGAAGTCAGACACAGATTTTGATCGTAGATTATTTGAAAGTCAAAATGAGTGAGAAAAGTTGAACCAGACCAAGTTGAATTATCTTGTAATGGACCTAAGTTTAGCTTTAAGACTTAAAGATAAAAACAAAAATTTTAACTCCAAGACTTAAAGACAAAAACCTCTATACTTATTTCATATAAGAAAAGTGAAGAAGCATTTTTAAATAGTTTAAAACAGAGGATAATGTATTAGCATTAGTATAATGCTAAACTTAATCTGTGAAGAAAGGTGGATGATGAGAATTATGAAGTAAATGATTGGCTTTTCCTCTAAGATATTTCAAAAGAAAGTTTTAAATGTTTGTTGTTGCCTAACATATTTTCAGCTTGATACTAATTAGAAACTTAACAAAATTAAAAGAAATGTATGAACAGACAGAAATGGTTTTAAATCTTCACAAATATTGAGATATTATGTGTTGACTTAGAAATAGTTAACTTTTTTCTAGTACATCAAAATAGGGTTATACTCAATATCCTTGTTTCCTTATGGAACTGAAGAGATAAGGAAGTACAAATATGGATGTTAATTGAAGACATTATTTTTCCTAATGTCAGGAATAAACGCAACAATGCCCGTTTCTCGTTCGTGGACGTAATAGAAAACATTTTAAGTAATAATAAAGCAGATAACGGCAAATAAATTGTTAAAAACATTTGTAAAGGACTAAAATGTATCAAGATCAATATGAGCGTGAAAATGCATTTTTGAATAGCCATTTTTTAAAATAATTTAGCTGATGCAAGTTACGAACAAGGGGAGAGTTTTCCACATAACAGCTAATTTTATCATTTCTTCTGCCATTCTAGTGTTTAGGGTTTCCTTACGTTTCGTCAAACATTGACATGTATTGACATCAGACTGCAAACCGCTAGTAAGTCAACTGAATTATGAGTTACCCTTCTTTTTCCAAGACAAAATCATTACAGTTTAACCTTTTATTTTACTCAGTGTTAGAAGGTAAATAAACGATCATACATTTCACAAATTTTCTCATACGTTGACCATTTATTATATCATAGTGCCCTTTCGTTAACGATTATATATATGCATTTATATATATATATATATATATATATATATATATATATACAGAATAAAAAGTGTGAGAAGCCGTGAACGTTTTCTTTAAAGTGTATGTTTATTGTTTTTGTAATTATACAAGTATTGAAGCATTAATTGTCCATGACGCTACACATGTGTTGAGTCTAAAATTTATTTATTTTGTTTTACTGTTTTTATTTATTTATTTTCCCATTCTTCCTATTAACTTTATAAAAAGAACAAACTCGTGATCAGATATTCGAAGAAACCCAAATGTAAAAACCACGAATTTATTCGCCTGAAGAGAGTCAATTTTAGACTCGAAACACGTGTAGCGTCATGGAAAATTAATGCTTCATAACTTGTATAATTACAAAGACAATAAACATATACGTTAAAGAAAACGTTCACGGCTTCTCACACTTTTTATTCTATACTAATTACTCTCGTTGGAACAACCCTATTTCTTTATTCGATATATATATATATATATATATATATATATGTGTGAAAAGTGTATGTATATAATTATAAATATCAATATATATATATATATATATATATATATATATATATAAATAGGTAATTTGTTATATATATTATATTGTTTACATATTATATATGCATGGTACTTATTTAAAAGCGCTCAATATCAGTGATAGAGCAAACATATTCATATATATGAATATATATATATATGTATATATATATATATATTCTGATCAGAGTACTATTAAACAACATTTCTCTGAAAAACATAAACATGTAGGTAATATCAGACTGATTTTGGTCAACAATACGGTGATCCATACTCATACACAGAGTAAGAGGAACCTGCAGATATTGGAGGCCAACACCAACACTCAATAAAATCAACTTTAAAACAGGAAATAACATATTACATTGCATTTGACTGCATGGTTTTGTTGTCATCTCGCGCTATCCCGCGGTGTGACGTCATAAAACCGCATCGCAAACTTAAGAACTGCGTTTATTATTTTTGATAACTATTGCCGTTGCCAAGCGGAGTTTTATGTCAACACAAAATAAAATCGTATGGTGGATTTTGTAATATTTCAGTTTGAACGACCTCTCTGAAGATGGCTCATGTGAGCCGAAAGCTTAGAAGAAAACCAATAAATAATTATAGAAAATGTTGGAGAATCTTTTCTCTATTTTCAACTGAAATTAAAACAAAAATACGACGTTTAGAACGGCTCATGATTAAACATAATAGACATTCATTGTCTCTTATATTTAACAGCATATATATATATAGAATTTAAAAATTAAAAATTAGAAGTTAAATTTTAAAATCCGCCCTATGGCGGCACTTGTTTATAAATTCCCTCCTAAAGTTCAAAAGTAAGTCCTGATGAGGATACTTCAAAATCAGAATCTTTATATATATATATATATATATATATATATATAAGAATCTTTATATATATATATATATATAAGAATCTTTATATATATATATATAAGAATCTTTATATATATATATATATATATATATATATATATATATATAAGAATGGGTAAATTGTTGCCACTTCGTATATTTATTTCTAGAATTTTAATATTCAACTCACAATACCTGGTTACAGGTGTGATGAAAACAATTAGAGAGTTGAGTTAAATGGATGTAACTAAGACATCCAGAATAGGCATGACTCATTGAACGAGAACAATTTACGCTAGTGGTTAAAATAAAGGGTTCAGTTTAATATTCTAATCAGCTGAAGTTGGTCGGAGCGTACAACGGGCAAACTGTCGTGAATATGGCTACAGAAATGAGGACGACAGTCTGAACAATATAAAAAAACTTAAATAATTACAATAACCCTCATTTCAAAAATATAGAAATGCAGTATAAACATCATATTAAAGATTTATGGGATCACAAATACTTCAACATGTTATTTAGCCACCAAAACCGAATTCTAGACAACTTACATAAATCAGTTTAGTTTAGATTATCTACCAACCCTAGTAACAAGGACATTTTTGACGACAGCAAAATTAAATATATAAAGGCCTACAAAGGCAGTGTAAGTTTAGAATACACAACGCAAACATAACATCATATGGTTCAAACAACGTATAGTCGTAACGTCCAAACCAAAATTGGAAGATTTTTCCTAAATTTAAGTCACAAACACTTCAACTATTTCTTTACATTAAAAACGTTTTCAACAAAAACAATGTTAATATTAATTATAGTCTCGTCAAGAACATCGATAGTATATATTGCAACAAAACAATATGATATTAAATAAACACATGTCCAACTTGAAAAATAATAACTTGACTATACATAAAAGTAACACAACTAAAAATAATATTAACCACTGAAAAAAACCAAACAAAAAAAAACAAAAAAAAACACACAAAAAACAAATGCCCCCTAAACGCCCAATGACCGAAACGATAATTTACTGGTAAATTTTCGTTTTAGGTCCCGAAGGCTTTTCCCCCACTTCAAATTTGTCCAAAATAGCATTATTTCTGTGCAAATGTATATGCTGAAGTCAAATCAACAATTAGTTATTGAAAAATCCTACCTATTTTGATTTGAACGTCCAGAAAAAAATCGAAGTACATTTTGTCTCCCGGAACTCTAACGTAGAATGTCTGTCGGCGTAGGGCAACAAATTTCGGTCTATTTTCGGGCGATTTACTTCCTTTACTGAAACATCCAGCGATTTACTTCCTGTAATGAAAGTAATACGCTATTGTATTTCTACGCTTATTACTTTCATTATAGGAAGTAAATAGGCGGAAGTTTCAGTAAAGGAAGTAAATCGACCGAAATTTGTTGCTTACGCAGTACGTCATTCTGCAGTTAATTACATGACTTCGTGAGAGTTATGGGAGAGAAAAAGCGCGAGAAATAGTTCGTTTTTTTATGGACTTTCGTCTGTTTCTTTAAGGCAACGAAATACTCGTTGAGGTTCTTCACTTGAGGAATAATTACTGCTAAAGTCATGAGCTTTTTGTCTTGACTTACGAAACTCGCACGAGGATGAAAAAAAGATTAAGAACGTTTGGTAGTGGCTTTGAGATTCTATTTGCATAGACAATTTTCCAGGCCTTTGCAAACTTAATTTTTTGGTTTATTAAATATCTACTTTATATCAAGCATAGTTCAAGAAATCTCTGAGCTAATAATGAACCAATGTTACTTAAGTAAACTATAAACAAATTCCAATATTCAATTCTGCTAAATGTTCATAGTTCACGATTCCTATACGATAGTCCTAAAAAGGAATGTCTGTCTACCTTAGCAAACTGATAACCATTGCTTTTATGAAGGTCAGGTAACATTTGATGTAATCTAAAATGAATGTATGTGTAAATTACTTTTAATTTTAACTTATTACTTACATTAATTTTATTATTTTCAGACTTATTTGTGCTTTCGCAAAGTAGGACCTTGACGAAAATGCCAGGAACTGTTTTGGAAATGATGTTACATAGATATTACACAGTAAATCTCATGTTTCATCAAAACGAAAAGAAAATATTGCAATCAATTCTTTTATTTCATGCATATTGTTGTTGTAAAAATATTTTCGTGTTGAGCAATTTTAAGAGGAGCAATACCTAAATGATCTGAGACTGATTTCAGTTATAATGTAGTTACTGAACAAATACAAATACTAGATACAATCTAATACAGGAAGGGCTGCCTCCTGATTCTATGTCCAACGGACTGAAAATACCAGGAAATAAAGGATTTGACATAAACAAGAAAACAAATCTAAAAAAAATTGTTTTTATTGATGCTATACAGAACATGAAAAAACTATAGACATCTAAAATATAATAAAAGAAAAATCGAATTACATACAAATCTTACAACTTCCCGCCAAAAATTATTGAGCAGATCTCAAGAATCAATTGGCTGTAAATTATCTGATAGTTATTTTAAAGAAACTTTATAAAAAGAATCCATTATTATAAAAACGTCAGGAGAGACTTATTGTTATACACACAAAAAATCCACCCGGCACATCCGTAGGAAAAAATATTAATTAAACCAATGCACATACGCTTCTACCAAACAAGCTCTGGCAACAATATTATCAACAGAAAAACTGTAAATATCAGCTACAGTGGCACCAAATATATGATATAAATAATAAAAATGTAAATACAAAAATAACTAACAAATGAACCCCCAAGAAATGAAACTCATGCAGTAAAAAACACAAAGGTTATTTAAATGGCATTTTCTTTTTGAAAAATTTCATTAGATAATGTCGAAGTAAATGAAGAACCTGGAAACAGAAAATCTACGTACACTTGAATTATTTTATCAGTTGTAATTACGCAAGTCGGAAGACATTTTCTGAAATATATATGAGAAATTAACAACAAAAACTAAAACACACCAAAATATGATGGAAAATAAGTTTACAACAATAGATAGAAAAATTATAAAATCCTTCTGAATTGAAAAATATATATAATCCCTTTCCTAGACAAAACGAAATATGCAATAAACTATTAAATATTTCACAAAATATAAAAACGAAAACATTATTTTTACTCCCTTGAAAATGGAATAGTAAAATCGAATACATATCATCAAGCTTGGTTTGGTTTGGTTTGTTTTACGGCACATCAACCTCAATGGGTCATTTAATGCCGACGAAACTTTTACTATAGATTTGTATGAATAGAATATACTTTCTTTGTAAATGGGTTCCGTTGAGAGTCAGATGTATTGCTGGTAATATTTTTTCTTTCACATATTTTTGTGGTTAACATTTTTCCTTCAAAAACGTTTTGTTGGTAATAGTTTTCATTCAAACATGTTTGGCTGCTAATATTTTAATTGAAAATAGTTTTGTTGGTAAATACTTTCATTGAATTTTGACCTCGGTTTGGAGGTTAACTATTTACCCATAGCTGAGACCCTAACAGGTGCTACTACTCCGCGTCAGGGTAGACCTGAGAACAAAAGCAATTAATAGGTGGTTCCATGCTCCTCACAACCTCCCAATCAGAGGCCTTGCTGCAGGATGCAGTTTACCGTCATACCCAGGACCAATATATCATAAAAAAAATGCAGATAATGTAACGTAATTTAGCAAAATCCACTATGGGAAACTAAGCAGATAAAATATCCTACACACCTAAAAAAAATAATCAATAAAAAATTCAAATAGACAAATAAATTAAGGAAATTAAATGTATCATATAAATAATAAACAAATTATAAAATGACAAATGCACACATGGAAACTAAGAAATTGAATAATAAAAATCAACAACAAATGATTAAATGATAAATAAAAAGTACCATAAATAATCAATTATTAATAATGTGTTACGTGTTAAGAAGCAACACTGTACAACATGTACGAATAACTGCATTCGGATCTACAATACAATTTAAAATAATATGAAATATAACCGTTACTGCGCACACAATGACCGTTGAAATCATGCAGTAAATCGGACATACCAGAGATAGCTACCAATAATGCGCCATTGGTCAGCATATATAAATAGTCGAAGCAACACTATACACATGGCGAGAAGATTACGTTCACGCATGAAATATAATTTCGCTAAATAGATTTGACCTTAGTGTTCACTTTTATATTTAAACACTCTTTATCTTTGATATTGATCATTTTTCCATTAATATAGCATAAATTAATTCTTTATATATATATGCCAATATTTGTCAATTTATATATGATCAAACGCGACAGGAAAAATAAGAGACCATAAGAGAGTTCCGCAAGAATGAATTGCGTGAGAAGAAACTCTTGGTATAGAACTCACGGTTGAATCTAGCCAGTTCTACTGTTAATCAATGAGATCATATATTTCTAAAAGTATCATGGAAGAACGTTTATCAGAATAATCTATTTGAAATTATAGAAAAGGCAGAGCGAATCTACAGTACGACGGTGGAAATGTGACTGAATCCAAGATGTCACGTCAAAACCAGTAAAACTGCCGATACTTCATTGGACTATATAAAAATCTCTCATTGGAATGATTACTAGCCATATGTGGCAGCAATACTCAAAGCAAGAACAAATGGTAGACTTTTAAATATGTAACCAAGGTTCTTAGAAGTAGACCTTGGCAATTGATTTAATATAATCTTTCGATCTCATGCAAGCAGAGAACATTTGGCCGAAATGTTTCAACAAGTTAGTCATGCAGATGGAAGACAGAATGCCTGAATCAGTTATAAAATACCATCACCTTTCAAGTTGTGAAGAAGATTGGTACGGCAGACTTTGTCGAACGCTTTCGAGATATCAAAAGCTATAAGCAGAGCTTCTTAATTTTTTTTATCTAAAGCTTGATAGACAGTTTCATCAATACTTTTTAATACATTAGCATTTGATCTCGAGAAGCTATGGCTATATTGATTATTTCAATGATGATTCTACGAAGTGAGATTCTTTACCAATTCAAAGTTGGTTAAGACTGATAGCACTTTGGCAAATACACGTAAATTTAAATATTGCAAATATAGAAGAGAATTTCAAACAAGACAGTACTGATTTATGAAACATTTATTTTTAAGATGTAATAATTTTTTAATAAAATTCCACTCTGATATCAAATTATATTGAACCCTTGCTTTCTTCAAACATGGAAAATTTTTTCACATAATAACATGGTTCTTCTCCATGACACTGGATCCATAACTGTTTCGCCCTCTCCAATGATTCTACATAGCTTTTTGGCCCACACTCTTCAAAAGGCTGGAGATCCCTGTTCCAAAAGTATCATGGAAGAACGTTTATAATAATAATTGACATGAAATCATAGAAAAGGCAGATTGAAGCTACATTACGACAGTGAAAACGTGACTGATTCCAAAATGTCAGGTCAATACCAATAAAATTGCTGATACTTCTTTGGATTATATAAAAAATCTCTCATTGGAATGATTACTAGCCATATGTGGCAGCAATACTCAAAGCAAGGACAAATGGTAGACTTTTAAATATGGAACCAAGGTTCTTAGAAGTAGACCTTGGCAACAGATTTAATATAATCTTTCGATTTCATGTCAGCAGAAAACATTTGGCCGAAATGTTTCAACAAGTTAGTCATGTAGATGGAAGACAGAATACCTGAATCAGTTATAAAATACCATCACCTTTCCAGTTGTGAAGAAGATTGTTACGGCAGACTTTGTCGAACGCTTTCGAGATATCAAAAGCTATAAACAGTGCTTGTTAATTTTTTATCTAAAGCTTGATAGACAGTTTCACCAATACTTTTTAATACATCAGCATTTGATCTCGAGAAGCTAAGGCCATATTGATTATTTCAATGATGATTCTACGAAGTGAGATTCTTTACCAATTCAAAGTTGGTTAAGACTGATAGCACTTTGGCAAATACACGTAAATTTAAATATTGCAAATATAGAAGAGAATTTCAAACAAGACAGTACTGATTTATGAAACATTTATTTTTAAGATGTAATAATTTTTTAATAAAATTCCACTCTGATATCAAATTATATTGAACCCTTGCTTTCTTCAAACATGGAAAATTTTTTCACATAATAACATGGTTCTTCTCCATGACACTGGATCCATAACTGTTTCGCCCTCTCCAATGATTCTACATAGCTTTTTGGCCCACACTCTTCAAAAGGCTGGAGACCTCTGTTCTAAAAGTATCATGGAAGAACGTTTATAATAATAATTGACATGAAAATATAGAAAAGGTATAGTGAAGTTACATTAAGACGGTGAAAACGTAACTGATTCCAAGATGTCAGGTCAAGACCAATAAAATTGCTGATACTTCTTTGGATTATATAAAAAATCTCTCAATGGAATGATTACCAAGCCATATGTAGCATAAATTAATTTTTATATATTTGTTAATATTTGTCAGTTTATATCAGATCAATCGCGACAGAAAAACAAGAAACCATTAGAGAGTTCCGCAAGAATGAATTGCGTGAGAAGAAACTCTTGGTATAGAACTCACGGTTGAATCTAGCCAGTTCTACTGTTAATCCATGAGATCATATATTTCTAAAAGTATCATAGAAGAAAGTTTATCAGAATAGTCTATTTGAAATTATAGAAAAGGCAGAGCGAATCTACATTACGACGGGGGAAATGTGACAGAAGCCAAGATGTCACGTCAAGACCAATACAACTGCCGATACTTCATTGGATTATATAAAAAAATCTCTCGATAGAATGATTACCAAGCCATATGTGGCAGCAATTCTCAAAGCATGTACGAATGGTAGACTTTTAAATATGGAACCAAGGTTCCTAGCAGTAGACCTTGGCAATTGATTTAATATAATCTTTCGATTTCATGGAAGCAGAGAACATTTGGTAGAGATGATTCAACGAGTTGAATCTATCGATTTTCCTTTACCGATTCTCTGTACTCCCACTTACATTTCCGAACGCCACTCTATTGAAATTACTAAGGTTTTTCCTCATTTACGTGGTGGTGGTGGGTAAATATTGAGAGAGTATAATATACAAACACGATGGTTTTTATATATAACGTTTGATATCGTTTAGCTTATTACAATTGTGTTTATTTCGGCTATATTTTTTAAAATTTCATTACTAAATATATTTAAATTAAATCTGTTTTGTGAACTCATGAAAGTAAATAATTTAAATAATGATGAAAGAAGATGGGTGTTAAAAGAGTATTGGATATCTCAAATTGCTGAAACCTCTTGGACAAAATGATTTGAACATTTGGTATTCAATCTTCACTGACACAAAAACATTTTCAGCATTCGAGACAAATTTGATGCGACTGGCCCAATTTTTAATGCTTCTGTTGCACCAATCTACTGCAGAACATCTATGGCAACTTAATGATAGAAAACTTTCTGACAAGTCAGTCATGTCTCTTTCGAGACATGATCGTCCAAACGTGTATCACGTATGGCACTTAACTGATTGATATTATGGTGATAGCTCATCTCAGAAATTCAGAGAGTATTTACTTGAACGATATATTTCAAATTCACTTCAGTTCACGCAGACAGATTATTGATATCGGATAAAGAATGAAGACAAGTTTATTATTCATCACTTCTTTTGGTTCAATAAGCAAAATAAAATCAGGTTGATGATGTATAGATTTTAAGATTAAAAATTTCAAACATGCAAGTGTCGTTCCTCAATGAAAAAAATTAAATTTAAAATTTAATGAAAAGAAATCTTTAAGAACAAATTTATTCTGCTTGTGCCGATGTGTAAGACAACATTTGATTTACTCATTGCACCTCACGCAAAACAAACAAAAAACAGACAAAAGTATCACTTGAATGGAAGAGTTTTCTTAAAGTGGTTATCTTAGTATAAAAAGAGAGGGCAATAAAAACAGGATTCACGTAGACAGAAGGTGAGAATTGATATTACATTTAAACCTTCGAAGACAGGAAAATGGGAAACCGGAAAAAACGGAAGAGAATCCAGTAAGCGAGAATTGTAGAAGAAGAAACTATGAGCATAGAACTTACGGTTGCACGTAGAAATAAAATTACCTGATCTGGCTGTTGATCTAGTACTACACACAATATTGTAAAGTCAAGATGCCAAAGAATAAAAGTCATCGGGGAAAATTCCCCTGAAAAAATTTATAGAAAAGACGAAGGGAAGACTGTGTTGCAGACTGTGTTGCAGCGGTGAGAATGTAACTAAAGCCGAGATTCAGGACCAATAAAATTTCCGATACTTTTTTTGATTTTTTATGACTTTCTAGATATAAAACAGAAGCATCACATAGATCCTGGCCAGAATATCCTTTTAGAAAGTCATAGTGAACATATTTTCCTAGATGTAGATTCGTAATGGATTCAATATAATAATTCTGCTTCATACACTTTAAAAACGTGCGAATAAGACGCACTATGCTGCAGTTCTGGAAGTGAGCCTCAGCTATAATGATGACAAGTTAGTTTCCTTTTGGAAGCGTCAAAATCAACAAGACACCTTTTTGCCTAATTTGACAACAGATTGAAGGTCATTTTCGAGATGACCCGTCAATTTAATTTTATCGAAACTTTATCTTATTATTAAAACAGAATTAAATAGTTGTGTTTTCAGAATAGATACCGAGTTGGGGATTGAGAGTATCAGAAATGTGGTTGATGAAAATAAATAACAGAGTGGGTCTAAGAAAAGAGCCCTGGAGAAGACACACATTTTATAAGAAAGAATGAATGCAATAAAAATGGGCAGAAACACTGGAAACCTCCAAATTGTGAATGAGATCGGCATGCCGAAACTATCAACTGCCTTCGAGATAATAGTCCCTACTCAAGGTAGAATATTGGTAAATGAAAGATATGTAAGAGATGTAACAGTTTTCTCTAGACTTGAAAAGGTTAGCATTGTAGTAATTCGGAAAACATCCTTTTTATCATTTGTTTCACAAAGTCGTTGGAAAACCACTATCCGATAAGCGACTCTGACTAATAGAATACAAAAGGAAGGTCAGTACTGGCAGTGATTTAGAAATTTGCCAAGTACGAAGCATTATCATTGCACTAGAATGCGGAGATTCATCGTTTGGCAAATGATTGTAGTTTAGAAAATTATTCATTGCAAAATAAAGAGACCTAGAAGAATTTAAAATCTATCAACACGGTTAATTCTGGACTAGGAACGCCTACACACTGACACACGCACAAAGACACACACTCACATACAGAGAGAGAGAGAGAGACACACACAACACCACCACACATGCTTTGATAGTGAAAGTGGGAAAATATTGTGATCCTTGACAGAAAAGGTTTCTTTGAAGAAATCATATCAGCTACGCTTCAAAAGAACCAAAGACACTGTTGACACGATTTGAAAATTATTGTAAATATTAACGATGAAATTAATTTAGAAAACCTCTCTAGAAAAACATATTTTCTGAAGTGACTTAATGTATCATTGATCGTCCTTGATAAAGAGCAAATTGTAGAAATGAATTTTTACAGGTGAAGAACTCTACTGACTTTCAGATGAAATCATTTTGCTTTCAACTTTTAATCTTGTAGAAAGATTTGTAAGGATTTTATATTTGCTATTCTGAGATACAATTCTCAGTATTGAAAATAAATTGATTTAATTCCATTTTTCCTATTGACGGTTTTTATTATTTCGTATGATCTTTCTAAGAGCGCATAAAAATTCACCCTCCCAGGAATTCTCCTTATAAGGAATTATATATTATAATCATTATTAGAGTTACGAAGAAGGAATTATATTAATGATTTTTCGATAACATTACATTGTCTTTTCTTTATTCAATCAGTGTTAACATTTAAATTAAATTAATTAAATTTGCATACAGACGTTATGGTGGACGAAAATTTATGCTTATTTACGTTGACAAATACTGTAATTAATAACTGTTTTAATATATTCAGTTTAAATGTTTTTTTAAATATTAATGTCATCATTATCAATTGTTTACATGAGACATTAGTCGATTAAAACATGAAGTTTATGGTAAGAGGTAACATCTGTAAAAAGCGTTGTAATCGAGTAAGTGATTTATAAGTTTTCTGACTTTATAAAAAGGAATATGGCGAATTGAATATATACAATTAGTTAACTTATTTGCTTTCAACGTTTATCAGTAAGTATCCAATATATTCAAAACTATAAGGCTTACATTTTACTTTCAAGCTTTCATTTGGTATATTTTAAAAATGTTTTCAAACGTTTATTGTATTTAACTTTGTTTAGATAATGTAAATTATTAGTTAATTACGTTGATTGATATTAAAAATGTTATTTAGTTTAACGCAAAAAACGTATTTCTATAGTCTCTTTTGCCTGTGCAAATAGCAATAATATTTATTATAAGTATGATATAAATATCCTTCATGATCAACATTCCATTATGCAAATATTTCTTCACCCTTTTACCGTTATGAAAAATTAAACATTTATATATTTTATACGTAAAATAGAGAATTTTAAAAAGCATGGGTTTACTTACGTAAGTCATTCAAAGTTGAGAACAAAGATTTTCAGTCCAATGACTCGGTTGCACACCCACCAAATTTGCTCAACCTGATCATCTACCAACAAGAAGTTTACTACAACAAAAACAAATTCTTGAACAATTAATCAAAGGAAATGTAAGTTTAGCTTCGGTCTCCCATCAATACCATTTTAATATAATCCTCTGTTTGGTTCCCCATAGGTCTCAGGAAATATAGGGTGCGGTAAATAAATTGTCATCTCGGTTACACAAAAATACAAATAGAAATAACATATCATTTTAGCAGATATATTTACCAAAATTACACAAAAACATCCGTAAATCCAAAAGAGAAAATTTATTAATAAACGTCCAATTAATTTCAACCACCTTCTTCAGATGACTTCGACATCTTTTCAGGACACACTCCTTCTTTAATGTTGGCGTGTTTTGCAAAATAAAGAGACCTAGAAGCTTGTGAAATCTATCAACACAGGTAAATAGGGACTAGAAACGCCTACGCACAGACACACGCGCAAAGACACACACACACACTGACGCACACGCTGACACACACACACACACACGCGCGCGCGCGCGCATACACACACATAAAGATACTATGATAATGAAAGTGGGAAAATATTGTGATCCTTGACAGAGATGGTTTTTTTGAAGAAATACTATCAGCTACGATTCAAAAGAACCAAAGACACTGTTGACACGATTTGAAAATTATTGTAAATTTTAATTTAGAAAACCTCTCTAGAAAATCATATTTTCTGAAGTGACTTAAAGTATCATTGATCGTCCTTGATAAAGAGCAAATTGTAGAAATGAATTTTTACAGATGAAGAACTCTACTGACTTTAAAATGAAATCATTTTGCTTTCAACTTTTAATCCCGTAAAAAGAATTGTAAGGGCTTTACATTTTCTATTCTAAACTAGAATTCTCAGTATTTAAAATCAACTGATTTAATTCACTTTACTTATTGACGGTTTTTATTATTTTGTAACTATTTTAAAATATCCAGTTTAAGTGTTTGTTGGAAAAGTAATGTCATCATTATCAATTGTTTACATCAAACATTAGTGAAGCAAAACATGACATTTATGTTAAGAGGTAACATTTGTAAAAATCGTTGTAATCGCATAAGTGATTTTTAAGTTTTCTGCTTTTATAATAAGGAATATGGCGAACTGAATATATACAATTAGTTAACTTATTTGCTTTCAACGTTTATCCGTAAATATCCAATATATTCACAACGATAAAGCTTACATTTTAAACTAAGCTTCTTTCATTTGGTATATTTTTTAATTTTCTCAACCGTTTATTGTATTTAACTTTGTTTAGATTGGTAAATGAAAATTATTGATTATTACAGTGACTGATATTTAAAAGTTTATTTATATTAACGCAAAATATGTATTTCTCTAATCTGCTTTTGCCAGCGCAGATAACAATATTTATTATAAGCAATATATAAATATACTTCATGATCAACATTCCATTATGCAAACGTTTCTTCACCCTTTGATTGTTATGAAACATTAAACATTTGTATATTTTATACGTAGAAAAGAGAATTTTAAAAAAGCAATGATTTACTTACGTAAGGCATACAACATTGAGAGCATAAATGTTCATTTGAATGACTCGCTTGCACACCCACCGAATTTGATCAACCTGATCATCTACCGACAAGAAGTTTACTACAACAAAAACAAATTCTTGAACAATTAATCAAAGGAAATGGTATAAGTTTACCTTCGGTCTCCCATCAATACCATTTTAATATATTCCTCAGTTAGGTTCTCCATAGCGTAAGATGAATAAATGTTTAGTTAATTTACACAAAAGTAAAAATACCACTAACATCTCATTTTGGCAGATATATTTACCAAAATGACACAAACATATTTGTAAATACGAAAGAGTAATTTTTCTAATAAACGCCCCATTAATTTCAACCACGTCCTTCTGGCCACTTGAAAAGATTTTGCATATTTTCTAGACGCTCTACTTCTTTAAGTCGGTGAATGTTGTCATAATTCTTACCCTTAGTTCATCTTTGCTGTTACAAGAAGTTTTGTTGGTCTCTAGCACAACTGTACTCTACACATAATAATCAAAATGTGACAGTCTGCGGAATTAGGTAACAAAATATAAAGGTTTGGTGTGGTCGCAGAAATTGTCTAACAGCCATGATTGGGTTACCTTATTTGTATAGAATAGAATTTCCAGTAGCCACCTTTTTGAATCAGGTCAGCAATACCTCCTCATAGCACTTGAAGTAAGCATCCGTGATGGGAATGCGGCTTTCACCAACAAATTCGGGAGATGTTTTTCAAATTAGAACGATAGGAATGCATTTGTCGAACTGTTCTATCTTCGTAATCACCATTAGACACATACAACTCCTGTTCCTCTGCACTGTTCTCAGATTTACACCCAAACGATCTGCGAAGTTATTGGAGATGGCGACGCAAATGCCAAGCATTAGAGAATGATCTTTCTTAATTTCTCGTGAAATGAATTGCAACATGGTACTATTCATCTCACAGACGGTGCCCAACTGACCCTACTATACTGTGCAATTGACCAAAAATAACAAAACACAAAAACAAAAACAAAAACAAAAAAATAATGCGCATTTCCGAAATTAAAAATATATAATGGCAAAATATTTACATATTGCTCTGTCTATTCGCAACTGGTTGGCGAGAGTCTGTTTAATCGAATGTATTTACTGATTCTCACAAAATGAGCAAAGTCAGTCGGTGAACTATTCTTCACATATATATATAAATTAATATATAGACACACTTAAAAAATTTAGAAATTAAAAAAAATAAAAATAAAAAAGTGTACGAACATAGAATATTCTAAGTGTAATACATATCAAAAAACGAAAATGTGATATTTGGACAATTTACAAATTTTTGCAAGCAAAAATCTCGGATACATTGCTACAAAGTTGAAAAAGTATATAAAAATTCGAATCCTCAAATAGATAATGTCTTCTACAGATATGGAAACTACTTCCTTAACACAAACAACAACTCCACAAATTATCAGTGCATGCAGCTTAGAAACAACATGTCTAATAAGAACATTACTGGAGTTCCAACAAAAGATTTTATGGTCAGTATGACAACTTTTTACTAGGTGGAGAGAGCGATTCTTTGGACGAGACATATGGTCATTTTTACGCATCGATACCCACTGGGTTGTGATCTAGTGGATATCGGCTCGGAACGAGAAATCGGGGAGCGGAGTTCGAATTCCAGTTGAATTCATTGCATTCACTTACGCGCAAATACCCTTGGGAAAGGTATTAATCCGTCTCTTCCCTCCAGTTATGGGTTAAATAGCAGAACAGATTGGGTTCTATAGCCTTGACTGGCAACCAATCTACCGCAGAAAGCAATGGCAACCTACTGCGGGATAATCTTTTGCCCAGTCAGTCATGTCTCTTTCGAGACATGATCGCCCAAAGGTGTTTCACGTATGGCACTTAACTGACTGACTGACCCACTGCAAGAGCTCATTTCCAGAATTCGATTGGCCTCTATTTCATCGTGTTCGGAATTTTTCTACAGTTCACTCTGTTTTGGCTCGTGTTTGACCAGTTTCCACCGTTGAGATTTCATTTTTTTATTATTTCTGATCTTGTATAACCTTGGTCGTTGTTTTTACTTCACCTTGTGCAGCTAAGTGACAGGGGCCTCACTCTTAGTAATGTGTATTATACATAGAACTGTTTATGCTAATAGTCATTTCAGGGTTCATGGGCCTAGATCACGCTACCAGATTCATCTTCTTTCCATACACAAGACTGACCGTTGAGTTAAAAACGGGTTTGTCTATCAGTTCCTTCGTTTCCTACTTTTTAAGCATAATTTGGAAGAACACGCTCATTTTCCCCATCATGAATTAAGGTTTGAGAAGTGTCACCAATACAAATGTTCCACGTAAAAGAGCACTTAACTTTTATGACACTATCTCATTGTTGTCTCATTTCAGTAACGTCTATCAAACAGTCCAACGTCTTAAAAAGGTAAGTGCTTTTGTTGGCTCTCCCGAGTTGTGACGTAAATTCTGCTTTTTTTCAAAAAAAAAAATGCCTTTATTATTGTTTTATTTTCTTTAGTTTCCGGTTATTTTTTGCTCATTTGTTATTCTGTAAATCCAGTTTTGATCCTTTGCTGATCGCTAATTTCTCTTCGGTTTAGCATTTTGTTTTATTCCCAATTTTATAATTTTTTGTTTTTTCTAGTTTCCTTAAGTTTCACGGCTATGTTATGTTTCAAAATATTTCTTTATGCAGATGAGGCATTTTTACTGGGTGTCACTCTGTTTAAAGTTGCCGCCAAAATACTTTTTTAACTGATCGAATTTTTTCGGTCATGCTTGAATATTTTCATTCATCTTCTTTTTATAATTTATAATCAACTGCTCAAAATATTATATTTCAAATATAAATTAAGAAAATCATACAATAAAACCTTCAACCAAAATATGTATTAAAAATGACTGCAAAATTACGAAATATAATGAAATTATAGAAATAAAAACCAAACAAGTCAAACAAAGCAAAAACAGACAAATCAAATAAGAATCGTACACAAAATGGCAACTGAAGAAATATTTAAATACAAAACAGAAACTTGTTTAATTCACAACGCAAAAAAGAAAAATAAACAAATCAGTCTGAAAATAATACACAAAGACAGGGGTTAGTAAATTCCTCACCAGAACAATATAAAATGACATCCGTAATTTTGTTAAATGAAAATAACCAAAAGATTTACCACAATGGAATCACGACTAAATAGAAGACAGAGGCAATTTAAGATAATCAATAAAAACAGGGTTAATTTTAGAGCAATAATAAGCGTAAATAATAAAATCAACAAGTAAACTGAGAACCCTGCCTTCTGCTGCCTTGGCAAAATCATTTGTGTAAGCGATAAAGCAAAGCCATCGAAAACTTTTCTTTTATCATTGGCCGCCGCAATAAAGACAATCTAATTTAGGATCGTTTTCTTGTTTTAATCTTTGAAACAATTTGCAATCCACGCCAAAGAAATATTGAAGGATCAATATTTTGACCGAATTTTTTTAGTCTCACCAACAATGTCAGATATATGATACTAATTGATAATGTTTTTTACTTATCAGCAATATGAAAGTTTCAATTATATTCATCTTTATATTGTCGCTGATGTCGGCTACCGAGGCAATATCCATTATTATTCCATGCTACTACAGCCTTTGTATTGACGATCCTGCCGATTGCAAAAGTCAGAATTGTGTCTACGACTGTCTCTGTAATTGCCCTGAAGATAGGGTACGTACTTATGTTCATTTATTTGATTTTAAACGAATTCTGTTATTTGTACATATATCGAAACATTTATTTATCGATAAGTCAGATCATTGCATTCAATACGTTTATCTTAGAAAATCATTACATACTACACAAAAATAACTCCACAGATCCAAATCCCATTGATTAAATGTTGGTAATTTAAAGTAAAACTTCGAATCACACATGAGATGTCAGTCAGTTAAGTGCCATACGTGATACACGCTTTGGGCGATCATGTCTCGACAGAGACATGACTGACTGGGCAGAAGATTATCCCGCAATAGGCTTCTATTGATTTTTTCGGTAGACTGGTTGCCAGCCAAGGCTATAGAACACAATCTGTTCTATTATTTAACCCATAGATGGAAGGAAAGAGACGGATTAATACCTTTCCCAAGGGTAATTGTGCGTAAGTGAATGTAAGGAATTCAACTGGAATTTGAACTCGTCACCCAGATTTGTAGTTCCGAGTCGATATCCACTTCACGACAATCCACAGCCTGCCCCTCAACGCACATCCAAGACATGTAATACATGAGATGTAACAGATGAAAAAACAGTATGTTAAGTTACTGACAACCATTCTCATTGACACTAATTTTAATGGATGACTAGCAGTATAGCCCGGCGTTGCTCGGGTGTAATGAAAGCTTTAAACCTAACGCCTGGTCCTGGAGCTCAGACACTTTGGACGTTGTGGACGTTGGCACGAAAGTCTAAAAAGCAATAGTTGTTTTCAGTTAAAGCGAAACCGTAGACTGAAAGAAAAATGAATAGATTTAAGTCAAATCTTGATTTCCTGGTATCGATATCAAATAAGTTTTTTCGTCGTAAACTGAATTTTGAAGGCTAAATAAGTCCTCTGCGTAAATGGTATCATGGCTGAGACTAAGAACTACAATTATACCTACTTAGAGTCAAACCCGAAGCAAAACTAAAATAAAAGGGCTGAAAAATATATAGACATACAGGCAGATAAATAGACGCACACACAAACATCTTGCCTTTTATATATATATATTATCGATTTTCTGTACTATTGTAAGAACTGAAACCTTGAAACTTCCGAATATCGTTTCTTATATCTTTGTCTATGAGTGTATCAAATTTAATTAAAATCGGACCACTCCTTCTATAACCCGATTTTTTCGATTATCGATTTTCGATATTTATGGGTGGTATCTCGACACAAAACCTAGCTAAGAACACTTGCAGACGCTTATAGTACAACTGTGTAAATTTTCAAGAAAATTGGTTCAGCCGTTTCGGAGTCTATAGGTAACGGATACACACACACAGACACACACACAGACACACACACACAGACAAAGTTTCATTTATAAATAAGTTTAGATTTAGATTAGCACCTGCAAGAAGTTGGCCATGGTTAATTCTAGTTTAGCATGTGTAAAGTTCCGTTGAAAATATTCAGTTGCATGATGATATAATAGTGGGAAAGTGGTGAAATTAGTAAATGATATGCTGAAAAAATCCATGACCTATATGCCTTAGCCAGTTAACGTTCATTCATGAGTTTCCTCCAAATTGATCGGAAGGATGAAAGCAGGTATCGTGCCTGCCAAATCTGAAGTCATTATTCAATAATATTAATTACAGTGAGGAATAAATTTTCAATTATTAGTATATTAGATTAGATTTGACAGTTTTATGTAATCAAGGTTTGTTGAGTACGCCTTATCAGATCGTGACTTTGTTTAAAACCCCACGTATTTCGTCGTATTGATAAAGTCTTTTTGCTTGTACACATTATGAAACTAGTCATTTCTCTAGGTATTTCCCCCATTGTTATAGTAACACATTACTCAATAAGTACTGGATCTGATGTATAGATAGCGCCACTAATAAATAATTCAGATGATTTGTTATAAAGTACTAACCTTCAAATAGCACGTGACAAAATTTGGAACAATCGGATTATTAGTTTACAAATTACAGTTATTTAAGTGAAGCTACTGTTGTACATTTTCAAAACAATAAAAAAATCTGAATTTTGTGTGTTGATAATGCATCGCGTTCTGATGGTAAAAATACTGTTCAAGCAAAGCAATGACTTTATAAGTTTCTTTACTGTTTTTTTGGTCGTACAGTCAAATGATGCTGAACGCTCAGGTCACCCAAAATCGGCAGCTAGACTGGAAAACACATATAAAAGCTACAAGCTCGTTTTTGCCGACCTTAAATTGAAATCGCGTTAGATAATAGAGAAGCTTAACATATCAGAAGGCAGTGTATTCACCATTTTGCATGAACATTTGTCAATGACAAAGCTGTGTTGAAAGTGGATGCCACGTTTGCTTACCGTCAATCAAAAATAACAATTCTGAGCGTTGTTTGCAACTGTTTTAAAATAACAAGGAGTTTTTGCGTAAATATATGTTAATGGATAAACCATGGATCGACCACTTCAACCTGGGTTCAAATAGGCACTCAGTTAAGTGGACAGCCGTATGTGAAAGCCGTCCAAAAATCCTAAAATCGCAAACATCAGCGGGCAAGGTTTTGTCCTCCGCATTTTGGGATGCGTAAGGTATTTAGCTCAACAATCAACGAAATCAAAGACCATCAATAGCGAATATTATATAGTGGTGCATTTGAAGGAAGAAACCGCCCAAAACGGCCACAAATGTAGATGAAAAAAATGATCTTTCACCAAAGTAAAGCACCGTGTCACAAGTCGATGGCAAATCTACATAAACTGCAGTTTTATTTTCAGTCTGCATCCAAACTATTCTCAAAATCTGGCTCCAGCGACTGCTGGCTGTTTGCAAACCTTAAAAGAATGCTCCAGGGAAAGAGATTTGGTTCCAATGAAGAAGTGATGTCAGAAATTGGGGCGTATTTTGAGGTTAAAGGCAAATCATTCTACAAAAATCATCGAATTGTTCGAGATGCGTTGGAATCAGTGTATCATCCTAGAAGGAGACTATGTTAATAAATATAGTGGAATTTTGACTAAAAGTTATTGTTTTATTAGTTAGGCCCGGGATTTATTGAGTGATGTGTTATTGCTGCATTATGCAAAATTTAAGTATTTTTTATTTTTCATTTTTGATGCATTTAAATAAATTAAAGTAAAAATAGAATAGAAACGTTCATATTTTTGTAGAATATTCTAGAGAGATAAATAGAATCCTTTTTTGCCTCAGAATTCATCATGCACATTTAAAAATTTACTATTCTCCTGTGTATTAATTACTGTTGCCATATTTTGCTGAGTGTTCCTGCTAGTCATATCGAGGTTCTCGACAAAATGTAAAGAAGAATCACCAATCTAATCGATCGTGACTTCGGGTCCCCATGGTAATATTAATACATAATTTAATCACTGTAAGGTAAATAAATATAATTGTAACGTAGATAGAGACGCAAACGTTTACAAAAATATTCTTAAGTATATCAAATATTGCATAATAATGAAGGACATAGAAATCTGACATCTTATAATTATATCTTTGATAAACTTCACAAAAACTAAGTTTCGTGTCGTTTTTGTTAAAACTTTTTTTTCCATATCAGGTATGGCAAGTGCTACTAACCACGCGATCGATTGCTTTGTTTGATTTGACAACACCTTGGAATTGATAAGAAAAACATACTGTATTGAATTTTGGAAAACGCGATACGATCAGTGCTACATTCAAATGAGAGTCTATTCCATAATCGAAGGGTCTGCCAACTCAAGAATTAGTTGAAGATGTGCCTGAAAATATTGCTTTGCACTCTAAGAAGTCAGACACAGATTTTGATCGTAGCTTATTTGAAAGTAAAAACGAGTCAGAAAAGTTGAACCAGACCAAGTTGAATTATCTTGTAATGGACCTAAGTTTAGCTTTAAGACTTAAAGATGAAAACAAAAATTTTAACTCCAAGGCTTAATGACAAAAACTTCCTTATTTCATATAAGAAAAGTGAAGAAGCATTTTTAAATAGTTTAGAACAGAGGATAATGTATTAACATGAGTTTAATGCTAAACTTAATTGTGAAAAAAGGTTGATGATAAGAATTATGAAGTAAATGATTGGCTTTTCCTCTAAGATATTTCAAAAGAAAGTTTTAAATGTTTGTTGTTGCCTAACATATTTTCAGCTTGATACTAATTAGAGACTTAACAAAATTAAAAGAAATGTATGAACAGACAGAAATGGTTTTAAATCTTCACAAATATTGAGATATTATGTGTTGACTTAGAAATAGTTAAATTTTTTCTAGTACGTCAAAATAGGGTTATACTCAATATCCTTGTTTCCTTATGGAACAGAAGAGATAAGGAAGCACAAATATGGATGTTGATTGTAGACAGTATTTTTCCTAATGTCAGGAATAAACGCAACAATGCCCGTTTCTCGTTCGTGGACGTAATAGAAAACATTTTAAATAATAATAAAGCAGATAACGGCAAATAAATTGTTAAAAACATTTGTAAAGGACTAAAATGTATTAAGCTTCAATACTAGCGTGAAAAAGCATTTCTGAACAGCCATTTTAAAAAATAATTTAGCTGAAGCAAGTTACGAACAAGGGGAGAGTTTCTACCACGATTTCCACATAACGGGGGATTATTATCATATTTGCAGCCATTCTAGTGCTTAGGGTTTCCTTACGTTTCGACAAACATTGACATGTATTGACACCAGCCTGCAAAACGATTGTAAGTGAACTGAATTATGAGTTATCCTTCGTCTTCCAAGACAAAACATTACAGTTTAACCTATTATTTTACTCAGAATCGGATATTGTGTGTGTGCTTGTGTGTGTGTGTGTGTGATGATGTGAAATCCTTAAACGCAGAGGATAATCCAAATAGATATATTCAGTATAATTAATCAGTTTTTGGTACCTATATTATCAGACCGTAAATTTCAAATGGTTAATTTTATTAGAAAATTAAAATAACTGAAATTTAAGTGGCAAAAACCAGAAAATGTCTTCAGTTGCAGAGGAAGGAAGTTTAACATTACATCTGTTAGATGTAGCGATAGGGGAAACATGTTAACACAAAATTAAGATACATACCCGCTATATATATATATATTGATTCATTGCTTGATTAATACTTAGTTTTTAGTCATAATAGAGTCAGACCAGTACAAATGTTATTGAAAATGTTCGATACAATTATATTGTAGAACTTTTGATTATTTTCTATTTTTAAATGAGTTAATCCGCGACCCAGGTTTCAACCATCAGTGGAGTCTTCAGGCGAGTTTTAATAACTAATATATATATATTAATATACATATATTCTGGGTATGTATGTTGATTAACTTCCTGTTATATATATCTAAACTTATTTATAAAAGGAACTTTGTCTGTGTGTGTGTATGTGTGTGTGTGTGTACGTTACCTATAGACACCGAAACGGCTGAACCAATTTTCTTGAAAATTTACACAGTTGTACTATGAGCGTCTGCGAGTGTTCTTACCTCGGTTTTTTGTCGAGGTATCACCGATAAATATCGAAAATCGATAATTTAAAAAATCGGGTTATAGAAGGAGTGGTCCGATTTTAATTAAATTTGGTACACTCATAGACAAAGACATCAGAAACGATATTCAGAAGTTTCAAGGTCTTACAATAGTGCAAAAAAATCGATAATATATATATATATATATATATATATATATATATATATATATATATATATAAAAGGAAACGGCGAAAAACTTATTTGATATCGATACGAGGAAATCAAAATTTGACTTACATCCATTCATTTTTCTTTCAGTCTACGGTTTCGCTTTAACTGAAAACAACTATTGCTTTTTAGACTTTCGTGCCAACGTCCACAACGTCCAAAGTGTCTGAGCTCCAGGACCAGGCATTAGGTTTAAAGCTTTCATTACACCCGAGCAACGCCGGGCTATACTGCTAGTATATATATATATATATATATATATATATATATATATATGCAGGATACGATGGGTAAATTGCCGCCATTTTGTATTTTTAATTTCTACAACTTTTTTATTCTACTCATCAGATCTGATTACAGAAGTGATAAAAAATTAGAGGTTTGCGTTAAATGGAGGTAACTAAGACACCCGGAAGGCGCATGACTCATTGAACACAACCAATCTACCACAGTTATCAAAATAAAGGGCTAAATTTAAAATTCTAATTTACTAAATATGCCCTGAGAGTAAAACGGCCGAACCGTCGTGAATATGGCTACAGAAATGGAAGACAACAGTCTGAAAAATATAAATCCATAATTACAATAAATAATTATGTAATAAATAATTACAATACACCTCATCTCAAAAATATAGACATACAGTATAAACTTCATATTAAAGATTGATGGGACCACAAATAGACGAACACGTTATTTAACCCTAACCCACCGAATTCTAGACAACTTACATAAATTTACATTACATAACAACTTACATTAAAATAAGGCAATAAGAATATCGCAAGGCCGTATCACGAGGAGAGATAGAAAAATCAAGCATAGCTGACTACATATGGAGAAAGAGGATCACCGCCTTCTATGGGATGAAGTTGAAATAATAGACAGAGAACGTCAGTGTAAACTACGTAACTTAAGGAATCAGCACATATGCTAGGCTACAAAAATATCCCAAGCCGACAAAGCATAGAGATGAACACCTCATGGGAACCAGTAATACGGAGTGCCAGAGAAAATCATTAGTGTCAAAATTGCAATATAAAAAATATTAGAGAAAACCATTAACATCAACGAAAAAAAAATTTGCAATATAAATTCTGGTAAAAAAAAACGATTATTGAACATTAGGTTCAAAATTCCCAAAAATTTCAGTTGTTCTTGCCCTTAAGGACACATGGCCTAGTGGATATATATGCTGGTTAGATCCTGTGACTTGAGACAAAAAGTTGTGAGTTCATTACCAGGCTACAACAGTGTCAGAGTCAGATTACTCAAGACTACCAAAAAAGGTACTACTACGCAAAAAGTGATGATATTTCAATGATTCTAATAAAGAGGTCGGTTCGAAATTCGAAATTCCTAACGGAAGGCCAGAGAGTCCAACGGCCGAAAAGTCGTTCAAATTACCACAAAGATGAGGACAGTAGTCCTAAAAATATAAATACTGTTACATGAATCAGTTTAGTTTTAGATTATAACTCTAGTAACGGGAATTTTTGACGAGAGCAAGATTAAATATATAAAGCCTTTGATAAAGAAGTAACTGCAGTGTAAGTTGAGAATACTCAGAAAAAACGAAGAAATTAAAAATAAGCCGATACAAAGCAAACGTAACATCATATCGTAACGTTCAAACAAAAATTGGAAGACTTTTTCTAAATGTACGTCCCAATCATTTCAACTATTTCCTTGCAATAAAAAGGTCTCAACAAAAACAATGTTAATGTTACTTAGAGTCGCGTCAAAAACAGCGATAGTATATATCGCAAAGTAACAATATAATATTAAATAACACATGTCCAACTTGCAAAGTAATACAACTACTATAAATAAAAGTAAAACTACTAAAAATGTTAGTTGCCAAAAAACAAAACAAAACAAAAAAAAAACAAAAAAAAATACAAATGCCCTCTAAACGTTCAATGCATGACCGAAAGGATAATTTACCTTATATATCCATTCTGATGGCGATGTTAAATTTAATATTTGTCCAACTGAGAATCACTAGAAAAAAAAAACGTTACTACAATCCTCAAATGAATTTAAACAATAGTAAATACAATAAAAAAACTGTCCTTTTAATATATTTCTGGCAATATTTTTCATTTTTATTTCAACCAGGACATCCTACATACAATATTGTTGTATACTGTACTTTCTATCGCCCGTAATCGCTATTTTCAAAAATATGTTTTTGTTTTAGAGATAATCACTTCTGGAAATACTTACCTTTACCTATTTTAATTTAAACTTAAAACATTTAGAATAACCAATCCATACAAAAATTGCATAGAAAAAGACATTAAAATATCTTCTTTCAGAATATGTACATACGTCATATTTTTCATAATCAACGTTCATATGAAATCAAACGACACTTCTAAAAAGACCTAGCGAAGTCTCTCTTTCTCTGTTTTTTCTGTCTTTCTCTCTCTCTCTCTTTGTCTGTTTCTCTCTCTCTCTTTATATATATATATATATATATATATATATATATATATATATATATAAATCCATGGTCACCAGCGTTATACTGGCTCGGACCCATCGAAAGTGGGAGTTGTCTTCCCTGACAGAATCAGTATACTCTCTTTTTGAGCATGATTAAAACATGATTTCGTGTGTTATTTTTTTCCGAACCATTTCCAAATGAAAGCTTATCTTTAGCGACATCTCTGTTATGGCTAATTGCACTCTTTTAAAGTTTTTACGTATAATTAGAGAAGCTAACAAATTTTTAGCATGTAAATAAAATATCTACTCTCTATAGGAACAACCAATTTTCACATGGTGATTTGAAACCTGACTTACAAATAGCTATGGAACATGTATAATAACTTTTTTATATAGCCAGTTTATTCTACCATTTGTAAAAGATAGTGCTTGTGAGATAATGTTTATCAAATGCAGGCGGAATGACTAACAATTATTCTACATAAACGCACAGTAGTGTAAATGTCATGCAAAATTCCGACTGTTTTTGCCTGTCCGTGTATACACTTGTATGAGCAAATATATTTTTATAATATGAATTCTTTTTTTTATCGATTAATATATTGAATTTAATGATAAACTTTATAAATTGTTGTAAGATATCGAACGATGAATTTGAAACGCAATTTGGAAAAATTATCCGATATATCTATAAATCCGAATTGAAGGATGTGAAAGATATTCGTGTTTTGTGGTGTAAATGGAACATTCATGATTCCATATTTCTTGACATTATTTTTACATATGAGATTAATTCAAGCTAAAGTTTTCGTTTGTTGCTCTGAGGGAAACGAGATACTCGTGTAATATAACAATCTGGGCCCACCCGAGGAAGCTGATGCAAGCGGGGGCGTTTCCGGTCGTTGAAAGGAACGGATGTTTGTTTGACCTTATTTCCGGTAGAGCGGAAATGGCTACAAGAGGCAAACAGAACAGGTGTCTCTGAGAATTACGTGGGCGTGCGTGGGCGAGGCAAAAAACCGGAAGAAAAAATCCCGGTTTGGAGATTATAAAAAGACCTCGGCGCACGGATTCACGAGACAGTCCGGACAGACAGACCAGAGTAGAGGAGAGAGAGAGACACAACAGACGACACTCCCGTCAACCCCTTAGAAGTGCGCTCTCTCAAATTCTCTGTTCCCTATGCTACACGGTTCATCGTCATTAATAAAAATATAACTTATATTTTTATATATATGCGTGTTTGTTGTTTGTCGCTATATAACACTCGTTGAGGTTCTTCGCTTGAGGGACAATTACCGCTGAAGCCATGCGATTTTTTGTCTTGACTTATAGAACTCTCGGGAATGAAAAAAAGATTAAGAACGTTTGGTAGTGGCTTTGAGATTCTGTTTGTTTGCGCATAAGACAATTTTGCAGGATTTACAAATTCACTTTTTGCTTCATAAAATATCCGCTTCCTATCAAGCATAGTTCAAGAAATCTCTGAGAAAATAATCAACTAATATTTCTTAAATAATCTATAAACAAATTCCAATATTAAGTTCTGGTAAATATTCCTAGATCCTATACGATATTCCTGAACGGGAATGCCAGTCCACCTAGCGAAATGATAACCATTGCGTTTATGAAGGTAAGGTAGCATTTGATGCAATATAAAATGAATGTATGTGTGAATTACATTTAATTTTAACTTATTAATTAAACTAATTTTTTTATTTTCAGAATTATCTGTGCTTTCGTAAGGTTCCTTGAGGAAAATGCCAGGAACTGTTTTGGAAATGATGTTACATAGATATCCCACAGTAAATCTTATGCTTAATCGTAACAAAAAAAAATATTGAAATAAATTCTTTTACTTCATGCATATTGTTGTTGTAAAATACTTTTGGGTTAAAAAAATTTAAGAGAAATTTCTAAGTGATGTCAGTCTGATTTCAGAAATAATTTAATGCCGGAAAATTACAAATAATAGATACAATCTTTGTAGACCTATACAGGGAGGGCTGCCTCCTGATTCTATGAACAACGAACTTAAAATACAAGAAAATACTAGATTTGAAATAAACAAAAAACAAATCTAAAAGAATAGTTTTTCTTGACGCTATACAGAACATGAAAAAACTATAGACATCTAATAATATAATAAAAGAAAAATCAAATTACATACAAATCTTACAACTTCCCGCCAAAAATTGTTGAGCAGATCTCAAGAATCAATTGGCTGTAAATTATCTGATAGTTATTTTAAAGAAAATTTATAAAAAGAATCCATTATTATAAAAACGTTAGGAGAGACTTACTGTTATACTCACACAAAATCCACCCGGCACATCCGTAGGAAAAAATATTAATTAAACCAATGCACACACGCTTCTAACAATCAGGCTCTGGCAACAATATTATCAACAGAAAAACTGTAAATATCAGCTACAGTGGCACCAAATAAATGACATAAATAATGAAAATGTAAATACAAAAATAACCAACAAATGACCCAAGGAAATCAAACCCATGCAGTAAAAAAGCACAAGGGTCACTTAACTGGCATTTTCTTTTTGTAAAATATCAGTAAATTATGTGGAAGTAACTGAAGAAACCTGGAAACAGAAAATCTATGTACACCTGAATTATTTTATCAGTTGTTATTACGCAAGTCGCACAACACTTTCGAAAACATATATGGGGCATAAAAAACAAAAACTAAAACACGCCCAGAATATTATGGAAAATAAGTCTACAACAATAGATTAAAAAACTTATAAAATTTTCCTGGAGGGGAAAATAGTAATAAGCATCTTTTTTTGACAAAACCAGATACCAAATAAACAATAGAAATTTTAACAAAATGCAGGCACTAAAACATTTTCCCCTTGTAAACGGAATAGTAAAATTGAATATTTATCATCAAGAAAAAAGCAGATAATCTAACGTAGCAAAATCCACTATGGTAAACTAAACAGATAAAATATCCTACACATCCAAGGAAAGATAATCAATAAAAAAGTAAAATAGATAAATAAATTAAGGAAATTAAATGTATGAAATGAATAATAAT
The DNA here is from genome assembly GCA_037127315.1 of Ascarosepion bandense. Taxonomy (NCBI): domain Eukaryota; kingdom Metazoa; phylum Mollusca; class Cephalopoda; order Sepiida; family Sepiidae; genus Ascarosepion; species Ascarosepion bandense. The sequence goes on along the minus strand of JBBBDQ010030759.1, from coordinate 638,647 downwards.
CAAATTAACAAAAGACAAATGCAGACATGGTCACAAAGAAATTGAAAAATAAAAATCAACAACAAATAATTAACAAATAAAATGTACCATAAATAATCAATTATTGATAATGTGTTATATGTTAAAAAGTAGCAACAGCTACGAATAACTGCATTAGGATCTACAATAGAATTTAAAATGACCGTTGAAAATCATATGACCGTTGAAATCATACCGTAAATCGGAAATACCAAGGATGGTTACCAATAATGCACTATTGGTCAGCATATATAAATAGTCGAAGCAACACTATACACATGGCGAGAATATTACTTTCACGCTTGAAACATAATTTAGCTAAATAGAGTTGATCTCACTTTTCACTTTTATATTTAAATACTCTTTATCTTTGATATTGAACAATTTTTCTAATATCATCAATTAATATTTTTACATATTTGTTAATATCCGTTAATTTATATAAGATCAAACGTGGCATGCAACTAAGGAAACATAAGAGACTTCCACAAGAAAGAATTTTGCGTGAGAAGAAACTGTTGGCATAAAACTCACGGTTGAATGTAGTTAGTTCAATTGTTAATTTATGAGATCATAAATTTCCAAAACAGCAGTCGGCAACCCCCGGCTCGCGAGCCACATCCGACTCTCGAGTGAATATTGTCCGGCCTGCTACCTTACTCTGGACACAATATAAATATAGGTAAACCAAGGCAAAGTGGCAGTTGATGGTCTGAATATACTGCGTCGAAATAAAAAAAAAATCTTTTCACCTGGAGAATGTGTTCTACTTTTATTTTTTATTTGTAGGGATCGCTAAAATTAGCGTATGGCCTCATTTTCACTTTTTCTATGAATTTGATTTCGTGAGCGGGCACCTTTAAATGAATATAAAATAGTTTTCAACCGATTTTAATGTAATCTTTTTTCAGTACTGATTAATGAATCATTTATTTTTAAGATGTAATATATTTTAATAAAATTCCCCTCAGATATTAAATTATATTGAACCCTTGCTTTCTTCAAATACATGGAAAACTTTTTCACATAATAACATGGTTCTTCTCCATGACACTGAATCCATAACTGTTTCACACTCTCCCATGATTCTACATAGCTTTTTGGCCCACACTCTTCAAAAGGCTGGAGATCCCTGTTCCAAAAGTATCATGGAAGAACGTTTATAATAATAATTGACATGAAATCATAGAAAAGGCAGATTGAAGCTACATTACGACAGTGAAAACGTGACTGATTCCAAAATGTCAGGTCAATACCAATAAAATTGCTGATACTTCTTTGGATTATATAAAAAATCTCTCATTGGAATGATTACTAGCCATATGTGGCAGCAATACTCAAAGCAAGGACAAATGGTAGACTTTTAAATATGTAACCAAGGTTCTTAGAAGTAGACCTTGGCAACAGATTTAATATAATCTTTCGATTTCATGTCAGCAGAAAACATTTGGCCGAAATGTTTCAACAAGTTAGTCATGTAGATGGAAGACAGAATACCTGAATCAGTTATAAAATACCATCACCTTTCCAGTTGTGAAGAAGATTGTTACGGCAGACTTTGTCGAACGCTTTCGAGATATCAAAAGCTATAAACAGTGCTTGTTAATTTTTTATCTAAAGCTTGATAGACAGTTTCACCAATACTTTTTAATACATCAGCATTTGATCTCGAGAAGCTAAGGCCATATTGATTATTTCAATGATGATTCTACGAAGTGAGATTCTTTACCAATTCAAAGTTGGTTAAGACTGATAGCACTTTGGCAAATACACGTAAATTTACAGATTGTAAATATATAAGAGAATTTCAAACAAGACAGGAAACGCGAGCGATAAATCAGAAATTCATTGTAAACATTAGAGAGAACAAATAACAGAAATAAGTTCAGGATAATTTTTCTTAAGGACTATTTTTGGACTACCATGAGGTCTACATGCATTATGAATATTCAAATTAGAGTTGATATCATAAAACATGGAAGGTATTATATTCATATTTGCAAAAGATTTTCAGTTCTAATTGAAAATTCATGCTTGTATACTGCAAGTTAAGTCATATGTTGTGTAGCGTTTGAAGAGAAGTTACTAGAAAAACGTTATTCTTTACAATCAGAACATGTTAACACCTTTAACTGATTGAAGGTAGGTGAACTTACTCGTATTTAATGTAACCGACAATCACGTGAGACAAATTATTGAGGTTATAAGGTGACTCAATCTATAAGCAAATAAAGACATAGTCCCTTTGAGTTCTAAGATTAGCTTAGAGTACCATAGTGTGGTTTTCGTTTTCTTTTCATCAGTTTTAAAACTCAAAACAACAATCATAATCACGTAAGTGAATGATGAATAAGAACTGCGTCTACAAAATATATGGTCTTTCTACACTGGATACAAACGTGGAATGTTCTATTTAAAACAAAGCCACAGAAATGGGCAATTCAGGAATAATAACTTTGACTAATGCAAATGAAAATTATGGCATTCACGGTAACGTTTTTTGGGCTTGTTTTACATTCATTAGTAGAACCTTAATGTTTGCTTTTGTATTCCTATGAAATAAATGATCATTTCTTTTGAAGTGTCTTCATTTTTCTTGTTGATAGTTCCTTGCAATGTAAATGAGAATGAATTGTCCAGGTAATTACGGTGAGCCTGACCTTCGCTCTAAGAGTCAGAACTGGTAGAACTTTGAAATGCTGCATGTTAAAACATTTCTCATTTGGTTTTTAGTATCCTTCTGTAGAATCACATCTTTGTTGTTTCAAGTCGTGGCGTTTCATTTCTGTGAAGATCTGAGGTGGTGGGACTAAGGAATGTAACGCGCGAAAACATTTGTCGTAATGAAAGAAATCTGAGAGGGTAGTACAGTTTTTTTTGTCGGTTAATGGATTTCAGGGTGGAAAATAATCCTTTACTTGTAAGACTGTATAATTCGTTTTGAATTTTATCAGGTCTGAGTAGTAAGTCAAACATCACTAAACCAGTTATGTCAACACTATTCCATTCTTGACCAGATATGATTCTTGTAAAGATAGAATCCTTTTTTTAATCATTTCATCCAAAGGCATTCCACTGCCACTATAGCGCAGGGGGTTACATAGGGGAAGGTGGTGAGAGAGTGATTAGATATAGAAAATATCAGAAGGAGGGTGATAGACGAGTAAGGAGGTACACAGGAAGAGTGTTTGAGAGAATGGGTGCAAGTTAGTGTGTTAGGAGGTGTCTATTGACTTTACATTTAAATTCCTGGAGATTGTAGATGTCGGGGAAGCAAGTATGTGGAAGGGAACTCCACAGTCGCGAAGTGCAAGAAAAGAAGCTGTTGGAGTAGAAATTGCGGTTACATTTTATCGGTTTCACTGTAAAAGTGTGGAACCTAGTTGCTAATCTAGTATCTTGTGCAAATTCGTACCAAGGGAGCACCAGTGATTTAAGTTCATCGGAGCAGAAGCCGTGAAAGTATTTATAGAAGAGGCACAGAGAAGCCACGTCACGTGGCAGTGGAATAAGATATTCCAGAAGCAATACAAAAAACACATTCATATTTCCAGAATCTAGAGCGATTACACAAATATACGAGATCCATTTGGGGTCTAGAATGAACATTAAATCCAATAAACGTTAGAAACACGAAACAGGATGGAGGCTTTGTCCGGTTATCAGGAGTGAAGCAAATTTAGGGTCTGCTCAGTTGTAAGGTTGCTTACTTCTTGTAGAATATGTACCTATTTGAGAAGAGAAGCTGCATTATCAACTTGAATACTGTTGCCATCTGTCGCCATCTTTTTTCTTCTTTGAAATAATTAGTTAGCATGGTTACTTTGAGGGTCATCAATTAACAACCAACCTTTTATAGAATATATTTCCTGTAGATTATTCTACTAAGTCGCATTATGACCTTGAATTTATGCTGCCCGTTGTATCTATTATACGAATTAACTATCTTTGCTACCCTTGAAATTTATCGATGATTTCAACTTGTACAAGTCATTTCCCACGGGCTATTTGATCAGATAAGCCACATTATCATTTTGAAAAGTGTTGTTATCGAGACCCATAGTAACAATATCATTAGGTAAATTCTTAAAGATGACTTTGCTTCTAGGTATGTAATTTAGCTGAGTTTGTATAGGTGCAATATAACAATCCCGCCCCAACCGAAGAAAGGCTGATACAAGCCGTGTTGTTTCCGGTCGGTGAAAAGTAACGGATGTCACTTTGACCCTATTTCCGGCAGATGCGGAAATAACTCAGAGGCAAACAGACAGGTGACTCTGAGAATTACGTAGGCGTCGCGTGGGCGTCGCGTGATCAAGGCAAAGCCGGAAGAAACAAGTCCCGGTTTTGGAAGATATATAAAGACCGCGAAAACACGGAGTCAGGCAGAGTCTGGGCAGAGAGACAGAGTCAGGCAGAGAGCCAGACCAGACCAGAGGAGCAACAGATACGACACCCCCCCCCGTCAACCCTTGGAAGCGCGCTCTCACTCTCTGTTCACTAGGCTACACGGTCCATCGTTCATCAATAGAAATATAAGTCATATATTTTTATATATACGCGTGTTTGTTGTTTGTCGCAATATAACAAACATCATTTGGTGCTTACGTGACTTGCTGTTTTGAAACAACAAAACAGATTGATACGAGGGTTACCACGGTGAGATTGAAAATTCAACGGAATTAAAACTACCGGATAAAAGACGAAAATAGTAAACAACCGGACGACAGCGAGGAAGGAAGAAAAAGAAAAAAGAAGACGAAAAAATCTAGCAGCCGCGACTATAGAGACAGTCAGCCAAGGTAGGTGTCTCTTTGATTTAATACTGTGTGTGTTCTCTGCTCGTGTTTATAATAAGTCCAGTTAGAAAAAAAAATGCATACTTTTGCCATTGAGAAAAATGGATTGTTCGGTAGAGAGATAGGGGGTCAGGAATATATGTAGGGAGTAGCGCATAGGTTGACGGGTTGACGGGGGTGTTAAAATTGGCAGGGGTGTTAAAATTGAGTGGGGTGTTAAAGTTGACGAGGGTGTTAAAGTTGACGGGAGGATAGAAGTTGAGATATTTACCTATCTGTAAGTACAAGACATCTGAGTTAATGATTTATTTTTGTTGTTAATATTTTACCATATATGTGAAGTGAGTTTAAGTGGATAGTTGGATTAACTTGTTGATAACAATGTTTTCTTTGGTTTGTGCAAGAAAATAGTTAATATTTCGTAGAATAAATATTTAATGAAATAATTTTGGTTTGTGTCTTAATTTTACTTAAAAAGCGGCATGAACTTTCCAGACAACCCAATAGAAATATTGACGAACAACTATTCTCAATGTGATTATGAAGGTCAGTTGTGTGGTTGAAATAGTTGAGTTTTTCTGACCAGTACTCGAGCCGAATTAAAAAAAAAAAAAAAAAACAATCGATGTTCTACGTACACAAACTTTCCCCAATTGGAGTATTAGCGTAAAATGACCCTCTCCATTTTCTCCATTTGGCCTTGTATTGCATGAACTAAATCAAAATTGGTAAACATTAACAAATTATAAATGTAGCTGAATGCTACCACAATAGGAAAATCAGAGAAACGAAAGGGTTCTTTAATTTTGATCTCGTCAACAGAATTTGTTCGTAAACGTCAATTTGTAATCTTTACACAGATATTGTCAAAATTTAAAAATGTTTGTGTTTTGCGTGACATTTCTACAGCATAGAAATGACTTAAATGTTATCGAGAGTTTTAAAGTGTATTTTTAATTATGCAGTTAACAACAGCCAACAAAATCGCCAATTATAAATATATCTCAACATCGTTGCTTGAAAACAACTGCATTATTTGGTTATTTCTTTGCGAATACACCGATTATATATATTCTTAAGACATTCACCCGCGTCTCAGTGTTTCGCGATATGAGTCAGATATTGAAAAGATATTTTGTTATCAATATGGTGGAATCGGATTATTTGGGGAGATTTGGGAAAATTAAATTAAAATTTAAAACTTATTTTTATTTACGTAAAAGTACTTCACTTTTATGCTTTTGTGCAGGTTCCCATCAATTCAACATCCTCTGTGAATTTTCATTTATGTGACTTGGGAAATATCTTTTGAAGATATATTAATTTCTGAAAACTAGTAAATACCTTGGAACAGGTAGATATGGAAAGATTTAGTGAAGGATATGACGAACTCCCGAAGAAGTTGACGATAGGAGTCATTGCTGGCGTGGTCGGCGTAATAATAATCCTGGGAATAATAGCCAGGAAGCGGATTTTTAAGTGTAAAAGAAGCAACAGTGCTTCGGAAAAGGAAATTGAGTTATCCGTTGTGAATAGTACTCCGGGGTCAACAGGTGTTCGACACTCAAAAATGTCTCTGCGTTAAACAGAGAGATGTCAACAAATCAGATATGCTTGGTTTCGAATCCAGAGGAAGTAGTTCAGAGAATGGAAAGCATTGTACAAACTAAGGAACTACGAGTCACGGGTCCATTTTTTTTTTAGACTAAATTAATATCCTCCACAAGTAAATTGCATGCGGATTAACGTTGGAATCAGGGTAATTTTCTTCATTTTCTATTGAACATTTCTCGGTCAGACTATGAATGATATGTACGGCAGATAATGGCCATTTTTTTCTGTGTTCAAACATAGTATGTTTGAAATTAAATTAAATTAAATGAGGTTACATGTGTAACAATAAACTCGAGCAGAAGCACGCATGGTGTTGATCAAAGGTCATTTACTCGATGTTAGTTTAGAAACTGGGGCGCAATTACCGCGTATAATCACGTGGTTATGCATCGAGGTGTCTACGCTTATGGACAGAGTCGAGAAAGAAAATGAACATTTTTAAGAACTTTGCCCAATTCTGTGAAAATGGATATTAAAAAAAAAGAAAGAAAAAAAAAAAAAGAGAGAAAGGAAAAAAAAAAGGAGGAAAAAAGAAAGAAAAAAAAAAGAACAATGAAACATCGAGCTGGTAGAACAATTTTCAAGATGGATACGAACATTGTTGGGTTGCCGATGTAGGCTCCCCTATATTTTTTGTTGTTTTTTTTTTGTGTTTCGGCATGCACATGTTTTGTTGTTTTGGCATGCACATGTTTTATATAATTGTCGGGCTTGTGTGGCATGGGGAGGAGAGTGGGGGTGTTGCGCTTAAAATGTTCTTAGGTGAACATTTTGGAAAATGGGTGGGCGAGGAATGTAATATAACAATCCCGCCCCACCCGAAGAAAGGCTGATACAAGCCGTGTTGTTTCCGGTCGGTGAAAAGTAACGGATGTCACTTTGACCCTATTTCCGGCAGATGCGGAAATAACTCAGAGGCAAACAGACAGGTGACTCTGAGAATTACGTAGGCGTTGCGTGGGCGTCGCGTGATCAAGGCAAAGCCGGAAGAAACAAGTCCCGGTTTTGGAAGATATATAAAGACCGCGAAAACACGGAGTCAGGCAGAGTCTGGGCAGAGAGACAGAGTCAGGCAGAGAGCCAGACCAGACCAGAGGAGCAACAGATACGACACCCCCCCGCGTCAACCCTTGGAAGCGCGCTCTCACTCTCTGTTCACTAGGCTACACGGTCCATCGTCGTTTAATAAAAATATACTTTATATTTTTATATATATGCGTGTTTGTCTGTTTATTGATATGTAACATAGGTATCTTTTGTCAGACGATTAACAAAACGTTCCCAAGTCTTTCGCATGCGTATAATGCAAAATTCATGTGTTTAAATGAATTCAGAATTAGAATAAAAGAATTCTAAATAAACGTATTTAGAACAGTCTTTCGTCAAGTAACAATTTAAAGTTAACATTACACAGGAAAGGAAATTCAGATTAAGATGGCTAAGAGTATCTATAGAGCACAACCTGTCCTATTATTTAACCTATAACTGGAGAGAAGAGACGGATTGATACCTTTCCCAATGTTATTTGTGCGTAAGTGAATGCGAGGAATTCAATTAGAATTCGAACTTGGCTCTCCGATTTATCGTTTCGAGTCAATATCCACTGCACCACAACGCACATACACCTACCAAAATGCTGCGAAAGCCGTCATTTACTAGAAATAGAAATAAATATGACTAAATTAAACGTGTCTATGAGCTTGCATACCCTATTTTAATTTAGCTATAAAAACGGGCCATGAAGGACAAACTAAAGAGATAAACTAACCTCAGTTACATTAACACGGACTGAGATGACTGATGATGTAGTTTACAGACAGAATATCATCTTTTCTAGTTAGCATCCCAAACCATCTGTAGTTCAGCAACTGTCATTCTCAGAAAGTGCGACACTCTCAACTACCTTAACTGGAATTTCGATGAAGAAAGTCAAAACCTTTCCTGTGTAATGTTAACTTTAAACAGTTACTTGAAGAAAGACTAAAACATGTAATGGTCCTTTCTTAGTATCTCACTATATATACATATGCCGTCATTATTGATTGACCCAAACTGGCTTATTGGACTAAAACGTTTCTATCATAGACAGATCATCTAACCTTCTAACAGCTGACTTAACGGACACACGACATTGAAGTGAAAGAAGGCGTGGTCAATGCACACCTCTATGTCACCAGAGCATATTCACTCGGGCGAAATATCCAGCTTTGCTCTGCAACACTTCTTGTCCACCTAGATGCTCTCTCGCAGCACCAGCTACATGAGTGATAAATATTCGTGAGTCAGGAATTTAAACCTCGGTTACCAAGGCCACATCGGGCGATATTTTTGTAAGACAGAGCTCATCATTAATATAAGCTTTAGTACTTGATATAATGCCTTGGAGAGACAACGTCTTGGTACCAGCGAAACAATACATCACTCCTAAAAAGTAGCACAGGGTGTTTTATACATAAAAAAGGCAAAATTCAACTAAGTCTCATAACAAACTGTAACCTGAAAATAAATACAGCTCCTTCTAATCGGCTTTTGTTATCATCAGAGCCAATGTTATTCTGATTGTATTGTTGGTCCAATTCTTTCGGTGATTTAAAAATAACCAAGTAAATTATTTCAGTCTGTTAGTATATACATATATATATATATATTATCGACTACTATGTATTCATATTTTACTTTATAATATTATCATTTATCAATTATACGTACATAAAAATAAAAATCTGCTTACACACTGACTACATATTGGTAAGCATATGTACCACACATTAACAGACCCATATCTGAGCGTCGCCCGAACAGCAACGTCTCTAATGCTATTCATTCGTACCCTCCTAACAGTAAATTTAGAATTTCGAAATGTTGTTAACGTGTTAATTAAAGCGAAAAAATATCACTTAAGACGATACTATTACTACTACATTTGTCAGTAAGTTGCTAATTTTCCTGTATATTAAAACTGAAATGTTCGACACAAAAAACAGAGAGAGAGAGAGAGAGAGAGAGAGAGAGAGAGAGAGAAAGAGAAAGAGAAATATATATATATATATATATATAAACTCACACACTATGGCTTTCATATATAGTGTATGAAAAATGGAATTTTATCATAAATGATTCATGGTAAACAGTGAGTGTTTTTTAGTTTATTTAATACTTGAGGATCAATTATTAATGAAAGGATGAAGATAAAATACTGACCAGGAGGGCCTTCCTAATCAACATTAAATATCAAATTGATAAAAAGAAAATAAAAAGATGAAATAATCTAATTGTTTCAGTATAAAAGTGTTGAAATCAAATTAACTGAATTATCTTTTACAATCTGAAATATTGTGCCTTGTTCATCACCTGTTGCAAGAAATACAGGTGTTGTTTCGTTTTCAGGTTTACGTTAAGTTTCAACCCAATTTTAACAAAATAAAAAAATGTTTATATTTCAGTTTCCCTCATTAAATGAGCAGACAATGAACAGAACACCACAAAATAATTTTTCCTAAACGGAGTCAAGAGTTTAAGTAAAAGAAGGAAACAATTTCAAAGTATCTTTTTTATCATTCTCTCTATCTATATATGTATCATTGCCTCCCACTCATTATCATTGCCTTTCTACCTCTGTCCTCTTTATATCTCTCCCTCTCCAGTATTCATCTGCTTCCCACTCTCTATCATTGCCTATCACTGCCTAAATCTTTCTTTTTATCATTACCTTCTCCTCTCTATAATTGCCCCTCTTTCTCATCTCTTTTCTATTATTTCCTCTCTTTTTCTATCATTGCCTAATCAACTTCCCGTCTCTCTTTCTCTCTCTCTCTTTTTCGAAGTGAAGTTGTTTTATGCTGTTGTATTTTTTGGACAGAGCTAACAACAAGTTCTTTTTCTTAAAATGATGGATTTTGCATTTAAAAAAATAAAACACATACATTATCCCCACACTCGCCTAATTTTTGATTTTCTTCTTTAACTGCAAGTTTCATTATGAAAGAAGAAAAAAAACCACACATCAAGAAACGAATCAAGTCACTGAAATCACAATATATTTGATAAACTGTAGATTTTTTTGGTGGGGTAGTTTTGAATATTTTATATCACTCTTTTGTCAATTTGCTTCTTTTTCTGGGAACCATGCATTTTTTCTTATTTTTCATTCAGTTATTTTTCAAATTCATCCAGCGGTAGGTATTTCAAGAAAATAGATGAATGTTGTAAATAATTGGCACAGTCCATTCGCCTCTGCTAGAGTAGCCTGAAGTGAACTATTCCAATCCTGAGTTTTATTAAAATTGAAACGTTGCACACAAAAATACAGAAAAAATATGCAAATGAAGTTACCAGACGAAGTTTTGATGGACTGACAGGATGTAGCAAGAGTCTATACCTTACAAACAAAAAAGAGGGATCTAATGGTGAATATTCGACGAAACAAATCAGTTTGAATATTAATGTAATGGTCGCAACTAATTAAAAACGACCGTTTAAATATGTACTCGTGGACTCTTTCAGTCTATGAGCCAGTCCAACGGTTAGAGTGCTGAATGGGTATTAGCTACAATATAACAGCTTCAAAACCTGATCGACTCGATAGAGCCTGTACAGAGGATCATAAGAAATTTGTCACCAAAGCATTTTTTCACAGTCAAAAAAATTCCACCAGAATAGCCTCATTTGAATTAAGCAATTCACGATTCTTTATTCGAATTCTGAAAAATATTGGATTGAAAGTGTATCGTCCACAGCTAATTCATGGCTTAGAATTTTCAAACATGCATATCATGGATGCACGTTGTGGTGCAGTGGATATCTGTTTGAAACAAGAACTCGGAGAACCGAGTTCGAGTTCCAGCGCAAATAGACTTGGGAAAGGCTTTAACCCGTCTCTTCAATTCAGCTATGTGTTAAATAGCAGAACAGATTCGGTCCTACAACATTGATTGGTAACCAATCTACCGCAGAAAGTCTATGGCAACTTAGTGATGGACAATGTTCTGCCAAGTCAGTCATAACTCTTTCGAGACATGATCGTCCAAGCGTGTATTACGTATGGCACATAACTGAATGATATTATGGTGATAGCTCATCTCAGAAATTCAGAAAAAAATTTAATAGAACAATATATTTTGAATTCACTTCTGTTCCCGCAGACTGATTACGAATATCGGTAAAAAAAATGAAGACAAGATTATTATTCATTACTTCTTTTGGTTCAATAAGCAAAATAGAATCAGGATGAAGATGTATAAATTTTAAGATTAAAAATTTCAAATATGCAGGTGTCAACTTTATTCTGCTTGTGCCGATGTGTAAGACAACATTTGATTTGCTCAATGCACCTCCAAAATATCACCTAAATTGGAAGATTTTCCTGAAAGTGGTGATTATGTTAGAGAGAGAGAGAGAGAGAGAGAGAGAGAGAGAGAGAGAGAGAGTTGATATTATATTTAAAAGAAAAGAAGGTGAGAATTGATATTATATTTAAAACTTCGAAGACGGGAAAGTGGGGAACCGAGAAATCGGAAGAGAATCCAATAAGCGAGAATTGTAGAAGAAACTATTGTAATATAGCAATCTGGCCCCACCCGAGGAAGGTTGATGCAAGCGATGGTGTTTCCCGTCGGTGAAGGGGTCGGCGAACGACAAGACAGGTTTGAGAAATACATCCTGTCGGGGCCTAGAGCGGATGTCGCAGGGTTATGAGTCAGGCTCGTTTGACCTTATTTCCGACAGCGGCGGAAATAACTACGGAGGCAAACAGAACAGGTGTCTCTTGGAATTACGTGGGCGTTGCGTGGGCGAGGCAAAACCGGAAGGAAAGTCCCGGTTCTAGAAGACTATAAAAAGACCTCGACACACGGATTCGCCAGCAGAGAACGGCCAGTGGAAGCAGAGAGACACCACAGGCAAGACTACACTCCCGTCGACCCATTCTATGTGCGCTCTCACTCTTCCATTCTCTGTTCCACACGGGTTCGTCGTCAAGAATAAAAATATAACCTTATATTTTTATATATGCGTGTTCTCGTTATTTTGTCGTCGTACGGCGATATATAACACTATGAGCATAGAACATACGGTTGCAAGTAGAAACTTCAAAAATGAAATTAAGTAACCTGGCTGTTAATCAACTACTACACATAATCTTTGGAATTGAAGTTGCTAAATAATAAAAGTCATTGGAAAGATTCCCGTGAAAATATTTATAGAAAACGCGAAAGGAAGACTATGTTGCGGCGGTGGGACTGTAACTGACTCCGTGTTGCCAATTAAGGACCAGTAAAGTTTCCGATACTTCTTTTGATTTTGTGACGAATCTGGATATAAAACAGAAGCATCAGATAGATCCTGGCCAGAATGTTTGTCGAGAAAGATATAGTCAACAAACATTCATAGATGTAGACTTCGTCATAGATTCAATATAACAATTTCGCTTGATGTCTTAAGAAACGTGTGATTAAAAAGGTGGACTATGTTCGTGTAGTGGAAGTAAGCGACAGTTAGACTGATGAAAGGGTAGTTTCCTTTGGAAGCGTCGAAATGTACAAGCCTCCTTTTGCCTAATGTAACAACAGATTGAAGATCGTTTTCGTGATGACCCGTCAATTTAACTTTATCCAAAATTTATCTTACTATTAAGACAGAATTAAATGGTTGTTTCCTCAGAAACCGGGTTTAGGATTGAGGATATCAGAAAGCTAGTTGATGAAAATAAGTAACAGAGTTTGTCTAAGAAAAGCATCTCGGAGAACGCAGACATTAATACAAAAATCTATAGAAGCGTGATTGGACATGATAACTTTCATTTTGTAGTTTGACACGAAAAATTGAATGAAATCAAAGAACGCTTAGAAACACCGAAACCCTTCAAATTCTGAATGAGATAATCTCACAGCTTATGGCCTCTTCTCTGATAAAGAGCATGGTTTCCGCTTCATAGAGTCTACTTCTGATATGTTAATAACCATCATCTAGTATATATACCAGACTCTCGACAAGAACGGCGAAGACCGAGATATTGCACTACATGTCTCCAAAGCCTTTGACAGAGTCTGGCATGCTGACCTACGTAAACTACATGGCTATGGTATAACTGGACGATTGTTTGATCTAATCAAGTTTTTCCGTTTAAAATCGCTAATGAAGGTAGTATTGAATGAACATACTTTCAGATACTATCATACGAACGCAGGTGTCTCTCAAGGCTCTATTCTAGGTTCCCCGCTTTTTCTGATTTTTATCAACGATCTCCCCGGTGTAATCAGACCCCGAGTAGGCATTTATGCTGACGACACAATTTACTTCCGCCTCGATAAGAAATCTGCTGATGCTGAAAATGGCTCGTAAATTTTAATGCTTCAAAACAGAAGCTGCTATCAATTAACCAGCATAGACCCACTCCCATCAGAATGGATCAAGCTAGTCTCCCTGAAAGCAAGACACTGCGCCTCCTAGGGCTAAATCTATCAGCTGACCTAAAGTGAAATGACTATATTAAATCCACAGCTAAATCTGCTGCTAGGTTTTTCTCCTCAAAATCTATCTTACACATATATAAATCTACCATCTGCTCGTGCATTGAATACTGCTGTCACATGTGATCGGGGGGCCCTGCTATTCATCTCGAACGTCTTGACAAACTCCAGCAAAGAATCTGTAATTTACATGATTCTGGTAACTAAACTCCAGTCACTTTCTCACCAACGTAATGTGGCTTCCCTCTGTCTTAACTACAAATAGTTTCACGGTTTCTACTCTGAAGAGCTTAGCTCCCTGGTGCCCACTCTGCATAAATTTATCCGCACTACAAGACTAGCAACCACGTCCCACACGTTTAAAATGAAACCAATGAAATGAAACCGAAACTTCTACTCTACCAGATTCTTTGCTCGCACTTCCCACTTGCGGAATTCCTTTCCGTATACTTGCTTACTTGAGAGCTACAATCTCAAAGAATTTAAATTCAAAGTCAATTGACATCTCTTTTCTTCTTGACTCACATCCTACAACCCATGTATCATGTTCTTCTTCCATTCCACTCCCCTCTCCTGCAGCCCTCTTCGCACCTGTATTCTCATCCTTTTCTTATTTATTCTCTGACTTCCCTGTTAATTGTTCCTGTTTCTCATCCCTCACCTCTTCCGTAATATCCTGCGCACCAGTGTCAGTTCTTCCTTGCTTGAGGTGAAATCATTTAAAAAAAGCACGCCGAAACTATGGATCGCTTTCAAGATAATTGACCCTACTTCTCTATTATTTAAATCAACAAAGACATTTTCAGCAATAACCGTCAACATTTCGCCTAGACAAGTGAAGTCATAATTTTATTTTTAAAATAATGTTAAAAAAACAAGACCCCAAAGCCACTCAAGGTAGAGTAATAGTGGATATAAGATGTATAGAAGATATAACAATTAACCTTAGATTTGAGGAGGTTAGGATAGTAATCGGGAAAACATCCTGATTGGAATATGTTCCACAAAATCATTTGACAGGCGACACTAGTCAATTGTTTGCAAGAAAAAGGTCAGCAATGTCAGAATATAGCGCTCCAGCACCTGTGTCAAGTAAAAGACATTGCCATAGCGAGAAATCGAGAAGATTAGTAGTTGGGAAAATAGTTAAAATGTAGAAAATAATTCATTGTAATATCAGGACATTAGACGCCTTTGAAATCTATCGAGATAGATAAACCAGGACGGGGAACACACACACACACACACACACACACACACATCGACAGTGAAAGTGGGAAAATACGATTTTTGATAAAGGTGATTACTTTGAAGAAATCTTATCAGCTATGCTTCAAAAGTTCCAATGGCACTGTTGACGCAACAAATGTAGCAAAGATGAACGATGAAATTACTTTCGAAAAAAAAAATGACGAGAAAAATAGATTTTCTGAAGTGACTCAAAGTATCATTGACCGTCTTTTTTAAAGAGAAAAATAAAAAATGATGAATGTTAATAAAGTTGAAGAATTTTTCTTTCTTTAAAAAGAAAGCATATTTTTTTCAACGTTTTAATCCTGTAGAAAGAATAGTAAGGATTTTACAATTAGATTATCTGTAAATTCACCCTCCCAAGTATCCTATTTAAATGGAATTATTTATTATATATAGATAATCATTATCAATTTTAAAGGAAGTAATAATGTTTTCGAAAGAATTTGCGGTGATTTTGTCATAAGATTTCATTACTTCTTCTTGTTTATTGCGTTACTCTTAACTTTTGAGTTTAAAAATGAAACTAAATTCTGTATTGGGACTGTAATTACATATGCATAGGTGATGGACGAAAATATTTGTTATTTACGCGGATATTTATTTTGAAATATTTGTCAGTTTATTTGTCAGTTAACATATTAACATAACCATTATGAATTCTTTACATCAAACATTAGTCAAGTAAGACATTAAATTTATTTAAAGACGTAACATCTGTAAAATTCGTTGTAAACAAGTGAGTGATTTATAAGTTTTCTGCCTATATATAAAGAAACGTGGCGAACTCAGTCTGTCGAGTTAGTGAATTCATTTGTCTTCAAAATATATCAGTAAGTATCTAATATATTCTAAACGATAGTGCTCACTTTTTCTTTTTTCAATTGTTTTTTACTTTTTCAAACGTTTGTTGTATTGAAAAACAACCCCCAAAAACTGGAAAAAACAAAACAAAAAGAAAAAAAAACGGTGTTAAAATATTTAAAACAGAAAGACTGGGGAAAATAAATTCCTTATCAAAATAATACAAAAATGAATTCCGCCATATTGGTAAATAAAAATAAAAAAATAATTTAACAGAACAGAATTAAGTCAAAATTGATATAACATGTCTTAGTGTGATAAAAATAATTTTAAAACCAGCAAACCAAGAGTAAGTAAAATAATAGACCACTTAACTGAGGAACCTGCATTCTGGGTGACTTTGCGAAGTCTTTTGCAAAAGCGACAGCGAAACGCCGTCGAGTAATTGTCTTGACCACATTGACCACAATAAATGTATTCTAAATGGGGCATTTTTCTTGATATAATTTTAAAAACAATTTGAAATTCACGCCAAAGGAATATTGAAGTTCAAGAAATAATATTTTGACTGAATTACTTTTAATATCATAAAATATTTAAGATATATAATACTAATTAATATTTATTTTCTTTTTTAGGAATATGAAAGATTCAATTACTTTCCTCCTTATATTGTTGGTAATGACGGCTACGGTTGAAGCATTCAAAAGTTGTAGGGAGTCGTGTAGCGAGAGTCATTCTACGGATTGTTTTTTATATGGTCGCCACTATAATTGTCTCGAGGAATGCATCGCTCTTTGTAAGTTATCTAAGGTATATACCAACGCACTTTTATTTCTTTCTTTTTATTAATTTCGATATGGAAATTAACGAATATTATGAAATGGTCTTCAAACAACCGAAAATTTGAAATGATTTGTTTAAAAATTATTGTTGATCGATACTCGTATTTAAGTAGATATTCTGTTGATAATCAAACAATATTATATATTTATTTCTACCGGCTTGATTATTTATGATAAATGTGTGTCATTTAGCAGGATTCGAACCTGCGACACCTATCCATATAGGGAATGCCCCCAATTGACCTGGCTCGTCTTCGTCCTCTCGACCACGAGTAACTAACAGACTAAACGAAGTCAAATCAAGCTTATATAACGCAATTTTCGATTCATCGTAATAAGGTTACTAGGCCGTGTTGAATGAACTTGTAGGGGAGCTGAATCTGTCATAAATGGGCGCGGAAATAACTTCCTACTGCAAACACATACATTTCCTATTACAAGAAAAAAGATACATTCTTAAATTGTTTAGAAGAGAGGATAAGTTAGTATATTGCTAAATGATCTGGCTTGTCTTAGACCTCTCGACCACGAATAACCAACAGTCTAAGCGAAGTCAAATCAAGCCTATATAACATTTTTTTCCATCGTAATAACCATATCCGCTCTAAAAATATCGTAATGTCAACATGTTACGGAAATTAACGAAGATTAATCAAATGGTCTTTAAACAAACGACTATTAGAACTGATTTATTTGAACATTATTTTTGAACGATACTCGTATTTAAGTAGATATTCTGTTTATAATCAAAAAATATTAAATATTTATTTATAACGGCTTGATTATTTACGATAAATGTGTGTCATTCGGCAGGATTTGAACCTGCGTTCCCTATCCATATAGGGAATGCCCCAATTGACCTGGCTCGCCTTAGACCTTACGACCACGAATAACTAACAGACTAAACGGAGTCAAATCAAGCTTATATAACGCAATTTTCGATTCATCGTAATAAGGTTACTAGGCCGAGTTGAATGATCTTGTAAGGAAGCTGAATTAGTCACAATTGGGTGCGGAAATAACTCCTTACTTTAAACACTTACATTTCCTATTACAAGAAAAAAATACATTCTTAAATTGTTTAGAAGAGAGGATAAGTTAGTATATTGCTACACCTAGTTTGATAAAGAAGGCTGATGTTAAGAATTACGAAAAAAATCTTTGGCGCTTCCTGTTAGAGATTTCATAAGAGAATCTGAAATGTTTTTTGAAGCATCACTCAGCTAGCTTATGATACGGAAGGCCCTCTGGGTAGAAAAATATACTTTGTGCAGCAGGCCTACAATGAGATTCAATCTGCGTGCAATGCGGGCTGTTGGTGGAGACCATTGAACATGCCTTCTTCCATTGCAGAGTTGTTGTCCTGCTGTGCTTTTTGGAGAAATCATGCTACGAAATGTTGCGCGGAAAGTTCTTTGTACTTGAGGCCAGATCTGTTGGTAATTTTTTTATTTACTCCCAGAAGGTCTTTACCCCTTCAAATCTTTCCAAAACATTCTTATTTCCGTGCAAATGTATATGCTGAACTCAAATCGATAATTGTTTGTTGAAGAAACCTAACTTTATTGATGTTAACGACCAGAAAAAAAATCAAAATATATCTCACCCCTTACCAACGTTCTCATATCTGATTTAGTGCAGAATGACTTTAGGCGTAGGATGCTTATTTCGGCTTATTTACTTCCTTTGTGCGAATACTATGCGATTTGTTTTGTTTTGGAACTCAATTTCTGCTGAAAGTTGCGTGTATTTGCATTTTATTATCTTTTTTTTTTAGCTGTTGGGTGTATTTGCGTGTTTTCTCTCCTTTGTTTTAGGCTGTAGAATATTTTGTTAAGAAAGTTAACTTTCAAATAGAATTTTAGGGTTAGGGTTAGGGTTATTGCAATTTTTTTCCTTTTTTTTCTTGGTAATGAATTTAAGAAAGTTGCGTGTACTTAATTTGAGAAGATAGTTAACTTTCAAATCTATGAAAATAAGTGTTAATTGGGTTAGGGTTAGGGGTTAGGTTATTGCGTGTATTTTTTTCTTTTTTTTTTTGGTAATGAATTTAAGAAATTTGCGTGTACTTAATTTGAGAAGAAAGTTAACTTTCAAATCTGTAAAAATAAAAATTGGGTTAGGGTTATCGCTTGTATTTTTTTCCTTTTTTGTGTTACTTATATATTTGAAGGTTAATTAAACTACATTCGCCACTTATTTTCATATACTTGAAAGTTTACTTTCGTAAAAAGTTCTATATTTTCTTTTAATTGAAATTTAACTTTCGTCGTAAAAAAGTAAGTAAAACTACAACTATGACTTTTTTCATAGAAAAAGGAAAACAATACTTTCGTATATTTGAAGGTTAAGTAAAACTACAGTTATCACTTATTTTCATACATTTGAAAGTTAACTTTCTTCTGAAATTAAAAAAAACAAAAGGAAAAAAAACACGCAAATACGCGCAATGCATTTGAAGGTTAAATAAACTACACTTATTTTCATAAATTTGAAAGTTAACTTTCTTAAAGAAATATCTATTTTAAAGTTAACTATCTTAAAAAAATTTCTACAGCCCACGCAACTTTCAGCGGAAAATGAGTTCCGAAACAAAACAAGTCGTGTAGTAATTGCACAAAGAAAGTAAATAAACCGAAAATTAGCTTACTACGCGTAAAGTCATTCTGCATTAAATAAGAGATTTCAATGATGGTTGAGGAGTGAGATAAACAGCTAGAAGAAGTTCGATTTTTTTCTTGTCGTTAACATCAGTAAAGGTAGTTTTTTTCAATAAATAATTATAGATTTGTGTTCAGCATTGTTGGGACACCAGCGCCTATTCGGCTATAATGGACTATTCCATTACTATGTAAAGTAATGGTGGCATCTACGTGACGAGAGTGTGCCGAGCAGCCGTACTCTCTACGACACTGTCAGCGCTCTGCCTTCGGGTGGAGGGCGCTCTCTGCTTCCGAGCAGAGAGCTATAACCTAGTCGTGGTTCCGCCGAAGGGTAGAGGCACGACTGGGCAAAAATAGACAGACATTTTTTGGCCGGGCCATATAGCCCGGAAATCCCAGTTATAACTGACTATGTGTCACATGTTACCCTTACTGGGAGGGACAACTAAATATAGAGTGTGCCGAGCAGCCGATCGACAAGTCAGTCGTAGACTCCTGGTGACGACCCGGAAGTACCCATTGCTCATACTACGTTTTACGACGGTTGAGACGATTAACCCTTATTCTTGTATTGGATACTAATAACCTTTGTAAATACTATTTTCACGGAATACAACAATTAACCTATTCCTGTTGTTGAGTTATTTATTCTTACTCACGACATAACAAGCATATACATTTGCACGGAAATAAGGATGTTTTGGAAAGATTTGAAGGGATAAAGGCCTTCGGGGAGCAAATAAAAAAATTACCGTTCTGTTTATAGCAATGCTGCACCTCCGTTAACTAAGACTGGGCATAAAGTGCCCTTTTACTTACTGGAGGTTATGCGAGTCGTGATTTGGACTACACGACAGAAAGAATTCCATGGGGACGAGGTTAAACTCTTTCCAGCTGATCTTGTACATTAGGCATCAGCTTGAAGTCAAGATTGGGACTGAAAGGAAATGACTCCCTCCATTGGAATTTGACAAAAGGTGGGTGAGTCTTTCGCGAATCTTTCGAGTGAAAGGTGTTGACCTAGAGTGACTGTTTGATGCCGGTTAGGCATTAGGTGTGCTAGAGGGAACATGGGTAGCCACTGCCTATTAGATTAGTTTACGTGTTATTCGAATTCTTATTTTTACATTAAGTTGATTAATTGGGTGATGAATGCTCCATGGTTCCCGTTTTCTATTTTTTGTTTCCATTTTCTTTCAGTTTAACTCCCATCCACTTCCCAATTAGGTGATCAGGAATGTCAGTTCTCTGGTTGGTTGGTGCTTGGTGTTTTTTTCGTTCTTCAGGTGTGCATTTTCGTTTTTTGTCGTCGTGTTTAGATGACTGACTGATTGAGTGACTATTTTGGATAGAATGATTATCTGTCTTCTTTGAAAGTCAAGCACCATTTTTGTCCAGTTAACTGATATTTCTGCCGCATTTATTACGAACATGATTTTGTTTTGCTTCTTGTTGATGGTGTTTCT
This sequence comes from Ascarosepion bandense, assembly GCA_037127315.1. Taxonomy (NCBI): domain Eukaryota; kingdom Metazoa; phylum Mollusca; class Cephalopoda; order Sepiida; family Sepiidae; genus Ascarosepion; species Ascarosepion bandense. The sequence continues at coordinate 617,721 of JBBBDQ010030759.1, read as the reverse complement.
TATTGTAAATATTCGTTAGGGAAACGTTTAAAAGTTGTTATTTTTATCCCTGCTCTCCACACAAAAGTGTATATATTGGAGATAGTTAGGACTTCAAGGAGTATATGAGGTATTATGGTGAATGTAGGAAGAATGTAGTATATTGGTGTAAGGATTATTGTCGTTTGCTAAGATCAACGATTGTGAATAGCTAAGTTAAAATTTAGGACAGATGATGACCAGATTTCTAGATCCCCATTTTAGACCTTGTGCCATATTTGTACTATAATGTACAATAAATATAAAGAGTGAGAGCGGAATCTATTCCCGCAGATTACACTGACAGCCAGACTAACAGTAACGCTAATAATCTCTCATTGATACATGTTTGTACAACTCTGTTAAATATACTGTATTCCATCTTTTTGTCTGACCCCAACAAGACCACAACAATATCGACTTTTTCAAATGATTTAGTTGAATTGAGTTACAAACAAGGGGAGAGATTCCACCCAAATTCCTATATAGCGGATGATTACTAACATTTTCTAGCCAGTGTAGTGCCTAAGCTTTCTTTATGGTTCATCAAATATAGACAAGTATTGACATAGGGCTGCAGTTGAAAAAATAAAAAAAATAACAACTTCCATGCCAGAAATTAAAAATATAAAATAGAAAATTGGTGACTATTTACCAATCATACCCTCTGTGTAAAACTCATCTGACATGATTATGAAACTAAATTTGATAAGAATTTCAAAGATATTCGTGTTAATGTTGTGTGTTTTTATTAGATCTCGACTTGGATGCTCAGATACAGTCAATTTCTTACCGACACAATTTGGGTTCCTTGTGTCTCTTCTGCAAATACATTCACGGCTTTTGTTTCGATGAAACGGTGCCCACTATATATAAATTTACTCGAGCCACAAGATTAGCAACTAGGTCCCACCCTTTTACTGTGAAACCAATAAATTGTAAACGTAAATTCTACTCCATCAGCTTCATTTCTCGTATTTTTCGCCTGTGGAATTCCCTTCCCTTGGTTTACCGACAGCTACATTTAAATTTAAATGTAAAGTTAATAGTCATTTTCTAACTCACTAACCTGTATCCTCTCTCTCTCTCTCTCATGCTCTTTTCTCTGTCCACTTCACTCTCATCAGTTTTCTCATCCTTCTCTTACCCACTTCCTGACACCCCTTATAACCTGTCACACTTTCTCATAACTTTCGTTTTATGTAGCCCCCTGCACAACAGTGGTAGTAAAAAGGATCCTTCATTACTCGACATCTTGAGAGTTGGGAATTTTTCAAGCTCGAGGTTTTGCTCGTTGTCCCAAGAATCAATGAGATTCTTGTTCTTCAGTTGAGAAATATTTACTGCTGAAGTCATGTGCTTTTTGTTTTGAATTACAGAGCATGGACGGAAGTTAAAAAATAAAAGAGGGATTAAGAACGCTTGGTAAGTGCTTTGAGTTTCTGTTTACTTGCATATAAGACAATTCCCCAAACCTTTGCGAATTCACTTTTTGATTCCTGAAAGATCTGCTTTTTACCAAGATGTATTGAAGATCTGAGAAAATAATAAATTAATATTTCTTTAAATAAGTATTTTAGCATACCATTCTGGTAAATTTTCATAGCTTTGGGTACTTTGGCGATATTCTTGAAAACAAAAAATGCCTGTCCTCAGTAACAAAATGGTAACAAATGCATTGATAAATTTAAGTCAACATTTGATGTAATCTAAAATGAATGTATTTGGCAATTATTTTTACTTTGAAATCATTCCTTAAATTATAAAAATCTATTTTTTTCAGAATACACATATGTGCAGGAAGAAAGAAGCGTGGGGAGAATAGCAGAAACTATTTTGGAAATGATTTGTTTGGAAATTACACAATTAATGTCATATCTCATTATCACAAGAAGAAAATACTGAGATAAATACTTTTTTTTCACGCGTTTACTTGTTGCAAAATTACTTTCGAGTTGTCACATTTTAAGAGGAGAGGGTGATCTGTGTCTGATTTCAGAAATCATTGAGTCATGTGGGATATATATATATATACACAAATACATATTCATATATATATAATGTATATATAATGTAATTTATATATATATAACGTATATAGAATGTAATTTATATATATATATATATATATATATATATATATATCTCCGAGTGAAATTAAAATTTAAAATTTAATAGAAAAAATCGATTTCCTAAATCCAAAATTAAGATTAAATACACAAAATTAGATTAATTATTAAAACTCTGCTTAAATACAAAATATTCTGTACAAAATAAGCATCCCACCCCTTACCTGCTCCTTTAAGAAATTCAAAGGATATAGTCTAGTCGCAAGATAATAAAAACTTACATTCTAACTGCTAATGTTAAATCTGTCTACAAAACCCACAGACATCCATTAATCAACCATCTTCACTATCCACACCACTTTCTTCAAACTCTAACGATCAATCCACAAGACTTATTCCCTTTTCACTAACCCCCACCAACATCCCACACACAACTGACAAATATAAAAAATGAGGTCTTCCATTCCTGATGAGACATTGTAGTCTCAATGTCGAAACAAATGTACAATTTTAGTGGGTATATAAAAAAATTATGTACATTTTCTAAAATATAATTTATAATACATATATATATATAGTACTGTGCTAAAGTATTACTACAAGAACTATTTTTTATAATTGAGTTTTTTTTTAATCATTTCACCCCAAGCAAGACGTTAACGCCACTGATGTGCAGGGGGATACATAAGAGAGTTGAAGTATTAGGCATAATGAGAGTGAAGACAAAGACGAACCAGCTACAAGAGGTGAAAGAGAAAGGGCAATAGAAGGATGTGAACACAGGAGTAAAGACAGTTGCAAAGGTAGAGAGAAAGGAAAATAATAAAATACACGGGGTAATGTAGAAAGGTCTGGAGTTAAGTCGATAAGAGATGGGAATTAACTTTGCATGTAAATTCCTGGAGGTTATAGCTCTCAGAAAAGCAACTATACGGAAAGGAGTTCCACGGCGGGAAACGCGAGAAAAGAAGCTGTTGTAATAGAATTGTCGTCTGCATTTCGTTAATCTAACCGCAAACGGATGAGGGCTTATTACCTTTCTGGTTTCCTGGGTAATTTTTTTTAAAGGCGGGGTCCCAGTAACCCAGGTTCGTCAGAGCAGAAGCTATGAAAATATTTATAGAAGGGACAGAGTAAGCTACATCCCGACGATGAGAAAGTGGCTGGAGTCGAGCTGCCCTGGTCGGGGCCAATTACATTACAAATTTTCCTCTGGAGCATGTCGAGAACACTGAGATGAACAGCGGGGGCGCCTGACCAGATATGACAAAAATATTTTATGCACGATAGAGTGGTTGATTTGTATATGTGCAAAATGGATTCAAGCGGAAAAAACATCCTGGCCCGGCACAGTAACCGAAACTTCCTAGCAGTGGATTTAGCTATAGATTCAATGTAATTATTCAACTTTAGGTCGGAAGATAGGGTAAGGCCGAGGAGGCGCAGTGTATTGCTTTTAGGGAGACTTGCTTGGTCCATGCTTATGGGTGGCAGGAAATACTGTCTGTAATGGTTGACAGATAGAAGTCTCGTTTTAGAAGCGTTGAAATTCTTACCCTAGTCCATCCCTGAGTGGAGGTTCTTCTCAAGATCAGCAGCGAGGTTATGTTTGTCCGGCTCGCCAGATTTATTTCTGATGTGGGAATAAATGGTGGTGTCGTCTACGTAGACGCGTAATTGTGATTTGATCACGTCTGGAAGATCATTTATGAAGATTAGAAAGAGAGTCGGGCCTAGGATAGAGCCCTGAGGGACACCAGCGTTCGTGCGGTAGGATGTGGAGGCATGCACATTCAAGACGGCATTCATTATAAATTGAGATTAGAAAGATTGAATCAGATCAAGTAAGCGTCCATTAATACCATAGCCATGAAGCGCGCACAGAAGGTCAGCCTGCCAAACCCTATCAACAGCCTTGAAGATATTCAGGGCAACATCACGAACCTCGCCGGACTCATCGAAGGCCTGATATATGTACTCCGTGATGGTCGTTAGCATATCGGCAGTAGACCTAGTACAGTCTGTCTGAGAACAGTTTATGTGCAGGAAGGCGTTGAACTATCTCAACACTGACAATAGTTTCAAACGCTTTTCCGAAAATTGAGAGGAGTCTGATAGGGAGATAATTGAATGGGTCCAAGTGTTTCCCTGAATTCTTAAACATAGTAACAACAGAAAAGGACTGCCAGCAGGCAAGAAAACAGGAAGCTAAAAGGCATTACTTATTAAGTTTAGAGAGGAGAGAGGAGAGCTCATGAGTACAATTGTTCAGGACAATTACCGGGATTCTATTACCTCTGTTCGCCGTATGGGGGTCAAGCTTTGATATTATCTTAGAGACAGAGTTACACAAAATCTTTTCAGTTGAGGTTCTACAAGGGGAGGTAAGGTGCGGGTACTCTTGACGAGTCGAATGAGAAGTTTGATGGGAATCTGCTAGCAAATTACTCGGCCTTTTTCACAGATGTCTTGAGGACCTCAAATTTATTGATTAAGTGAGGGATGGAGGATTTGCTGTTGATCAGCACACATTTAAATAGCTGCCATTATTCCTTGAATCCGAAGCCGAACTTGCGTTCAGCTAAGCGCTGCCTCATTCTCTCAGCAAACAGCGGCTACGCGCCTATTGTGGTCAGTTGCATGACTCCGAAACAGCCGGAACTAGTGGTTTCTGTAGACAATGGCAGCCGAACAGGCAGGAGAGAAAAAGAGGTGGGGAATGAGGTTTTAGACAGAACTTTCTGATCGGTATGAAGGTATCAATGCCAGTTTTCACCCAGGAGGCGACCTCAGAGGCGCAGTCCTCAGCTGGAAGACTGAACACTTTTCTCTAATAGATGTCTCATAGAAAATTGCTAAACGCATCCCAGTCTGCTCCTTGATAGCATTAGGAGATCCTGTTGGTAGGGGGACTCCTGGGGGATTGGGAGTGAAGAGAGATATTTAGATAGAGAACAGCATGATTGGAGTTACCGAGAGGGTATGGGTCAAATACAGACGTGAAGCAGAGATCTAGTAGAGAAGCGTGTTCTGAAGGGACACTGGGAAAGTGCGTAGGGAAATCCATGACTTGCGTAAGAGATTGAGAAATAGCAAAGTTCATGGCGTGAATGCCAGTTGAATCAGTGACAGTCTTCTAGCCACCTGGCATGGTGGGCATTAAGATCTCCAAGCACAAATATTTTGGCGAATGGGTGGGAGGAAGTGTCCCTATCTATATTGTCAAAGATGCTGTCTAGTAAAGAACAGTCAGGAAAGGTGGGGAAACATTACTGAAAGAAAAGATAGCTAATCGATTTGAGAAATGACAGACGAAGACACATGTATGGGTGCTCAGGGGATTCAAGAAATGTCGCTCTAACTAGATACTGACACTATGCATATGTCGCTCTAACTAGATTCTGACACTATGCATATGGACAGTTGAGTTCTTCCTTAAGAGGGGATGATACCTAGAAATCGAGAAGAATTAATTGAGGGTTGAGAGTAGTAGCACAAAGCGCTTGGATATCAGAGGACTTTTCGTGGAGAAAAGATTCCACACTACAGTAGTCGGTTCAAATACCTCGAATGTTAGTGAAGGAAATGTTAATAGGTTTAGTTGATTTCACTTTGGCTGGTTTAGCTTTTCTTTGGTGTAAGCAGACGGTCATTAGCTGCGACATGCACTGGAAGGGAACTGGCGCGGCCTGCAGCAAAGTGTGGCTTCAGGTTTGCCCACGGAAATCGCTAGCAGAGACATCTATCCAAGCGCCGCATTACACTGCAAGAATCGCAATATTATGCAGCTGTTGATCAGAGCAGTCGCTCTTGTCGCTAAGCAAGCGTTAGGGCTCCTAAATACCAGTCGGAAGCAGCAACTAGAAAACTACTAACCCGGTAGCCTCACAATGAAGAGACGTTGCCACCATACGCGCACATCGCAGGAAAATCGCGGAAGCACCAATACTGAGATCTAGAGAGAAGAAGAGAGCCGGAAACTACTTCCGACATCTGTTAAATAGAGGTGAGAACAGTGTGAACCGGGCGATAGTAGGGTCTATCTACCTTAATTAGAAAAAGCAAATGAAAAGCTAATTCAGAATTTAATTACCAAAAATATAAAGTAAAAATGCAATTTTTCTCAGAAAGATTATTGTAGAGAAATTGTATGCTTTTTCAAAATTGTTAAATTGACATTCAGCTTATATAAAACATTTAAATATTGTAAAGTTGTGCTGATATAATGTATTTAAATATAAAATAATGTATCAGTAATTATCAAATAAATATATAAGTTGCGTTCATTTAGTTAATCTCAACAGATACGGTAAGTAAACAATGATGAGAATATTAAATAGGTAATATATATAATTCATAATATACCATTATATTAAACTCTATACATAAATAATATAACACAATATTGTAAATTTATAAAATAATATATCAGAGTTTCTTTCCTTTAAAAGTTTCTTTAAAGACATATTTTCATTCAACGAGAGAATGGGAACATGTCCGTTTCCTTTGCTGGCCAACGTTCGTTATCAACCAGCATAAATAATCATTCCCTAATAGATAATATAGTAAATTAATTTGTTGTGAAAAACCATGATTGCAGACACGGAAAGGAAACTATATGATTTCCTACAGAAGGTAGCTGAAGAGAGTGACAAGAAAGGACTACAAATAAACTGCAAGAAAACTGAATGCATGGTCATCAGAAAAAAGAGTAACCCAAAATGCCAAATACAGGTGGAGGATCAAGCAAGTAGAAAAATTTAAATACCTAGGAAGTGTTTTAACAGGAGATGGGAAGAGCGAAAACTTTCACTAGAAAAAAAAGAAGAGAGTGTAACACTTTCGCCCGGGCTGGTTCGTTAATTGTGACGCTTGTTCTGGTCGTGACGTACCAGTTGTGACACTGCCACCCAGTTGGCCGGTTGGTTCGGTCGCTGTTGCTGGTCGTGATGATCTTGTCACAAAAGCTGGTTTTCAAGACATCTATTGCAACAGCGGACCACTGCTCACGTTGTGAATTGATCTCAGAAAACGGTGCTGTGCAATTTTAGTAGGCGTCTTTCCACCAAAACCAGACCGAACACTGGTGTACACTTGTGCTTAAAAATAAACACGGCACCAAGAAAAATTAATAAAATAAATGAATAAGGTCGAACACGCCTGGAGAGTCACGAAGAATGTCTTTATATATATAAAAAAAAACAATTATTTGTCACAGGAGCAGACAATACAGTTGTCAGAATGATAATACAGTTGTCGAAATGCCAGTTTACAACGGAGAGAGAGAGAGAGAGAGAGAGAGAGAGAGAGAGAGAGAGAGAGAGAGAGAGAGAGAGAGAGTTTAAAAATATCAGCGCATTCAATCCTTAAATAGAAATGTCTTTTCTAAGTTTCGTTAAAGTAAACAGAGCCCTTCAAACTTTCACTAAAGTCTTTTCGCCTATTCATTAAATTTTTGATAGTCTTTTCACATATTCTCTATAATCAGGTCTGTCATTTCTCTATGCAACTTCTAAAATAACAAAGTCCTTTCGGGTCCTTATCGGAGTTTAACGGAGTTTACCGAAGTAGAGCGAACGAAGAATCAAAATTTTCGATTCTTCCATGATTTAAAAAAACACAATAACGTTCTTTCGGGACTCCTATCGAAGGCGCATTATTCAGAAATAACTCGGCAGGCTTCATTCGAGATTAACTCTTTAGTCTTAAGTTCTATGGTAGGCAACCGGCTGTGGGTCATGTCTCCCCCCAGTTGGGAACCCTTTTCCACGGTCGTTACACTTCGACTGCAATTTCCAGAAATTCGATCCAACTCTCCAGCTAACAACTAAACTCAAACTCTAAAAACTGATTCTTCTCGCCGAGTCCGGATTTTTATAACCATCCCCAATCATCTCGGGGTTTTTGGCCAAATCAAAGCTTTTGACCAATGAGACCGTTTTCCACCAACACGATTTGCGGGTTGGAGGCGTGGCTCGACAAATGAAATATTAACAGCTCACTTCCTTTCGATTACATCATATTTAGATTTTTCAATTCCCACAAATTTCTGTTGAGGGATCTTATCTTACTTGACCTCATCAAGTAATCCTGACATTTTATTATGACTGCGACCATTTCATCAAATTTCCACCTAGCCCAAAATAATGCGTATCGTACTCTCTCTCCCTCGCATCTGTTAGCTAATTTATCTATTCCCCGGATTTTACAAGTATATGATAGTATTTTTTTACATAAGCTCATATCGCGAAGTACAATAAAGCACAACTAATAATATCACTAATATTAATTTATCTCTCTCCGTTGTATTAAACTAAACAAAAGAAAATATACCCGCGGAAGATAGTGGCACAGAGTACTAGAATGCTATGTAATGTCAGTTCTTGAACACGGCAATGAATATTTGACAATATCATTAAAGATGAAGAAAAAACTTGAAGCAGCGGAAATGTGGTTCTACAGAAGGATGCTGCGGATATCATGGACCGAACATGTGAGCAACGATGAGGTGTTGGAAAGAATGGAAACGAAAAGGGAATTAATATTGAGCATCAGGAAGGGACAACTGAAGTTGTTGGGAAATGCAATGAGGAAAGAGGGCTTGGAGAACCTGATACTGGCAGGCCAGATAGAGGCGAAAAAGAGACAAAGGAAAGCAGCGGATAACATATTTGAAGGGCTTGAGCAGGTGGATAACAGAACGGGTTTGCGTGGTGTAACATGAGAAAGCGTTCTAAGAGCCACCATGGATAGGAAGACGTGGAAAGTCATGATCACCTACGTCCTGAAAGGACAGAGCACACAGAAAAAAAAAATTAATTCAATAATAAAATAACAAATAATCACGTCTTTTGGTGAAGCATAAAACATATAAGTTTACAATCATATATTTACTACATGAACAAATAAAAATAATAGTCATTTAAGTGCCATACGTGATACACGCATTGGACGACCATGTCTCTTTTGAGACATGACTGACCGGGCAGCAGATTATCCCGTAGTAGGTTTCCATTTCTTTCTTCGGTAGACTGTTTGCTAGCCAAGACTATATAACCCAATATGTCCTATTATTTAACCCATAACTGGAGGGAAGAGACGGATTAATACCTTTCCCAAGAGTATTTGTGCGTAAGTCAATGCTATGAATTCGACTGGAATTCGGATATGCGTTGTGGTGCAGTGGATATTCGATATACAACTGGAATTCGAACTCGGCACCCCGATTTGTTGTTCCGAGCCGGTATCCACTGTTCCTCAACGCACATCCATATACACAATTTATATAGATTTATACAGAGAGAACGACCTCCTAAATTTACGAACCCATACATAAAATATCTGAAAAATCAGCACAAAGCATACTGTGAGTATTAAATTCTCCGAGCTCTTCTTCCTCATTATGTGCTTCAGAAACATCAGTTGTCTCCTTCTGATGATACGTATGAGTTTCATTTTCGTTTACTGTGTCGTTGCTCACATATTCGATCCATAGTATTATTATGAAAAAGTTCGAAAGAGTTACGGTAATACTCACATAAACAACCGAAGGACACCCGAAAGAAAAATATTAATTAAAATCATGCACAGATATTTTCGCTAATGAAGCTGAAGCAAAATGATATCAGCAAAAAAAAGTAAACATCAGCTACAGCTACAGCTGAAAATGACACGAATACTAAAAAAGGTAAGTACAAAAATCATCAACAAATGACCTGAAGAAATAAAACCCATGCATAATAAGGACAAATATCTGTTAAATGGCATTTTGGAATAATAATAATAATAATAATAATAATAATAATAATAATAATAAACAACCAATAATTAATGGACAGGCAAATAAAAATACCATAAGTGATGAATAATAAAAATGTGTCACATTTTACAAACAACACTAAACAAAAGGCATAAATATTCGAATCCACAAGGAATTATACCAAAAAGTCTTCCGAATAATTTTAGTACATAACAATTACTGCCCATTTAATGAACTTAAGTGGAAAAAACCTATCATGAGTACAAAGTATGTCCCATTGATTAGTATATATAAATAGTACAGCCAAAAAACATACACAGTCGTAATATTACTTTCACCCATGAAATTGAATTGAAAGAATAAAAAGGAAAATCTATTTAATTTAACGTTTCATCGTATCAAATTTCTTCAGAGATTTGTTAATATGACACGGATTTTTTAAAAAACAAAAAGACAGTATCATGATTTTTGCATTCATACATTCAACATATATTTATACTGACTTACATTTAAAATAAACACCGATTGCCTTCATGACACGTTGCAATCTTGCATTCATATTTAGATTTCCTAAAGATAAAAATGCTCTTCTATCAGTGTGGTTGGTGTCCGATGTACTAGGACATCCAAGAAGGCTAATTGCGAAATAGTTTCTTTCTCAACAGTAAACCTAATTCATAGAACATCGGACACCAACAACTTTTCTTACCTCAGTTTATAAGAAACCAACTTTTTACACCTCAGTTTATCGGAGACCAACATTTTCGGGGTTATATAAGCGTTACGATTCTTTTTGTCCTACAAAACGAAAGGCAAACATTATTAGAACCCTAGTTCATATGGCATTAACTATATGTTCGGGGTTTTTCTTGTATTATGAAATTAATTTATGTGATTTATAGTATCCCCCAGATTCTCTTCATTCTGTCTCCCGTAACAAGACTGTGGATTTCAGAAAGGTCAAACTTCATACAGTTAAAAGGTACCCAGTATATCTTAGACTTCCCTGGATAGGATCCAAGTGTGAAAGCTTAACTAGACAGATTTCATCTAATGACCGTCGTTCCTTTTTCTCGGCTCTGGTACGTATGGTTTTTCAAACCCGGCCTATGTTGTGTTGTGGGCACAAGGATGCTCTCCTTCCCCATCAAGTAAATATAATTGTAGTTGCAGTACCAAATACAAAGGAATAACTACTCAGCGCCTGGACATGAGAATGAAACTACATGATCCCACTAGGATCAGAAATCACACCTTACCTTTAGAATGAGCCTGTCTCAAATACTTGGAATGATCCAAATTGATCAGCGCAGATGCACTGTCGACTTTCTCGATGATCAGGAGTACCAAATGAAGGTTGCCCTGAATAGTCCTGCCCTTTACAGTACAAGACTGCAAGTGGCCAATCAGGCTAGGAAAGACAGCCTGTAAACGGCCGCCCAAGTTCTTGGCTAAAATCATTACGTCAATATCTAACATCGTTCTTGCTCTTGCGGAGCAACTTGATTACACCTCTGGAGAAGCGTCGAAGTATAGACCCCTGGTCCATCCAGTGGTTATAAATCAGCGCTAGCAAGAGGACAAAAACGGGCGACTGTCTCAAGCACATTCGTAAGGAAGTCCATGTAATCTCGGAGTCTTTTCCCGGCCAGCCAGTTTCAGCGCACCCCAAATCTCAGACTCTGTATTGGACCTTTCGCACTCAGCCACTTCAGCCGCCTCTCAGGCTTGTATAGTCAGCTAAATCGGTATCGAAATGAGCTGTGCTTAGACCGGTTTCCCTGGTGAAATGATCCTAGAATTAATCCCGAAAAGCTCCACGCAAAACATCTATGGTCACGGCACGTCCATCCAGGAATGTGAAGCTATCAATATATGGTTGACTGCAGTTTAGCTGTCATATTCGTTGCCTGAGAAGAAATTCGTTTTAACATAGTCCTAAATACCAGAGCATGGTTCTTCTTGATAAGCAAGGAGGCCAGCTCGGCCCAAGATAAGGGTACGTCCCAACTATTACGGGATTTAATTGCTCGATCAACCTAGCTATATTGAACCGACGACTATAGTCAGCAGCAAACGACCCATGTTTGGATTTGAAAGAAACTCACCACTTATTCCAAACAACCGCCCATGTCAATTCCCGCTTTAGTGTTATTAACAGCGTGGGAAGTCACCTAATTGGGCATCGAAATGAGATGTGCTTAAACCATTTTTTCTGGTGAAAAGTAGTCCCCAAAAGCCCCATATATACCCGTAGTTTAGTGGCCATATTCGTTGCCTGAAAAATTCATTTTAACCTAGTTCTAACTACCAGAGCCTGGTTTGTCTTGATAAGCAAGGAGGCCAGCTCAGCTCAAGCTAAGGGCATGTTCCAAATATTACGGGATTTAATTGTCAGATCAACTTTTTTTCTCTACTGCCGTTTGTGCCGCTAAATTAGCTATGTTGAACCGACGACTATAGTCAGCAGCAAACGACCTAAGTTTGGATTTTAAAGAAACCTACTTCTTATTCCAAACAACCGCCCAGGTCAATTCCCGCTTTAGTGTTAGTAACAGCTGTTCCATGAAATCTTGCCTATCAAATAATGATGCGTTCATTTTCCAGTAGCCAGCCAACTTAACCTTAGGCTTATCTAAGTTTACAGGAACCCGGACGAGCCTATGATCTGTGAAAACTATCGAATGGAAACTTGGACCACGTAAGAGCCTTACATCGATTCTCCTAACTAGGACTCGGTCGATGTAGCTAGCACACACCACTGAACTCGAGCTGCCCCTATTCTTCCAAGTTCACACTACCTCACGAGGGTGCTCATTTTGCTACTTATCACATCCGGGTTGTTAGTACTCGATCTTTTTCCTATACGATCTGGTAGGTTTAAAGAGATGAATTTAATGGCCCCCTCGACCATGCCCTATGCCAGCCGTACCCCCGATCCAGTGCGGATAATTGTTAAAAGTCTCTGAGCTTATGAAAAATTTGCTGGAACTTCAATAATCTTTCTCGAAATTTCTTCATAGTTAATAGCGCCATCAAATTTTTGATTCGATTACCATAGTTCCTTGCACGCTCAGCCTGGGCCGAGGAAATACGAGATACGTTCTCCCCATTGTCTATTTAGCTGTTTAGTTGTTTTTTTCTTACTTCCTTGTCTTCCGATTTTGGGGTTTTTTGACGTTTGACTAGAGGTGGATTTGATTCTTTGGAGAGGGATAGGAAGAAGGACTAGAGGGAATAAACTTAAGAATGGGGTCTCGACTACGAGGGGTAAGTTTTTTGGGAGTGGGTTTCAACAAATTTGATTTTGGTGAAGTCGGCATTTTCTTCCTCAGGGAGGACGGGGCAGAAGCCGGGGGGCGAGTTGGACGATTTTTAATTCCTCCTGTAGTTGTTTTATTTCTCTGTTCCCTTATATCCCGGATCGTACTTTTTCAGGAGGTCCTCAGATGAGTTCGGTAGCCATGTCGGGGTTTAACCCTTCATGTTGGTAGAGAGAGAGTGGGACTGTATGTGTCTTTTGTTCAGGGATCTTGAGGAGACATAGTCTCTACTGCTTGCCGCTTTCCACTGGCCCTGTCAACAACCTGCCATTTCTCTTCTTTTTCACCGGCAAGCTCAGGTCCCCGATGTCAAGACAGTTAGGGATGGTCAGAAACGCTTGGCGGCTGTTCATAATCTCGAACGATCATATCCGATCAGGTCATAGTAAAAGACATCCAGTATTTGGCTTTACTGCGTAAAGTAAGCAACCAGATGCTTCCCGATAACCTGAGGAGGAACCTCATATAATGGAACATTATGCAATTGTAATCGGTTTTTAAAATTTGATCTTTTGGTATGTATAACTGGCTTGCCATTTTCATGCATATATCGGCGTGGGTAGAAGCCAGATGCTCTCCGATAACAAGAGGTGAAATCTCACTTGCTATTGCAATCGTTTCTTGTAATTAAATCTTTTATAATGAGACCTTGGCTTTTCATGCAAAATTCCGGAATTAGCAGCAGCACGTCCCACATGCAAAAACTTGCTTCCTTGACTATTGCTATGGGCATGACACCTAAGAACTGCAGCTCTTTTATCATTGTGTCTTTCGTAGAGCGACAAATTTTGCCCGTACGCTTGTCCACCATGAAGACAGACACTATTTTTTTCAATATTTCTTAATTCTTGGGGATCTTATAAGAGAGCACCTTCTTTTACAAGGTGGGTTTAACCTTTGGCTCTCTCCAAAAACTCCGTCATATTAATTTTACATTAAGGTGGGGTCTTCCAGTAAACAGAAAAAAACAAACTTACCTGCGGTGAAGGAACGAAAGTTTTTATTTGTTCAATAAATTAATGAGCCTGACCTGATTGAGAGAGTGAGAGGAAAAAACCCAACTGAATTCTCATTAAACTGGCCCACACATTATTTATAATACATAAGTAAAAATACTGCACAAGGCCTGAACTGAGGATTGAGGGGTGCTAGTCATCTTTTGTCCTATTATTAACTTAACTAGCCTCTGTCACTGGCCCAATCTTTCGTATAATGTATCTTTCACCAAAACGTTTCAGCCGCACAACACTATCTTACACAAACACTACAATGCCACATTCGCTCTAGGAGATCCTACTTAAACCAATTAAGTTCAATTTTTGTGGGGGCTGGGTTGATGAAAAATAAAATCCCAAATATTTGATGTTTAATATATTATTTACAAAACTAAACAAAACTGAAGTGAGTATTGGGAAGCCCCCACAGTCTAAATGTGGCGGAAATCGCTGTGATCTGGACGAAAATACTGTAACATTAATAAAATTAATATATAACATATATACAATCGACGATTACGCATTTAGATATAATAACAAACACGAAATCTCACACCTGTAACAGTTACCAGAGAACTGCCATCATTGTCACTTAAATGGGGTTGGAGAGAGTGAACTATAGATACAGGGGAAAAGACGGGATGGGTTATGACCATCTATACAATAGCTAAGTTAAATTTAGTTGTTCAAAACAAAACGAAACCTGTTCTAAGCTAAACAAGCACTAGGCTGGGCTGACCTTATTTAATGCAAGTGACCAATATCCTCTTACATAGGTCACCTCCAAATGAAACTCTAATTTAGCCCCCTCTCACACGCACCAAACTCGAAGCAATCACCCACCTTTCGCTAAATTTTAACGTAGAGAGTCGCCCCCTTTCCGCTTTAAGTTTGACTTAAAGAACAAAATCATCTGAGAAGAGGAAAACTTCTCACCCTAATAAAATTCATTCAAACCACGACTTTCATAACGCGAACCATGTTACCTTCAGTTAACTAACACAATGGCCAAACGACACTGCAATGAAAGAAGGTGTGGCTCAAAAACTCCACCCCCACACCATAGCGCACGCACTTAAACCTATTTATGAATGGAACTCTGTCTCTGTGTGTGTGTATGTGTCTGTGTGTGTGTGTGTGTGTGTGTCCGTTACCTTTAGACTCCGAAACGGCTGAACCGATTTTCTTGAAAATTTACACAGTTGTATTATAAGCATTTGCGAGTGTTCTTAGCTAGGTTTTGTGTTGAGGTACCCCCGATAAATATCGAAAATCAAGAATCGAAAAAATCGGGTTATAGAAGGAGTGGTCCAATATTAATCAAATTTGATACACTCATAGACAAAGACATAATAAACGATATTCAGAAGTTTCAAAGTTGCAGTTCTTACAATAGTGCAGAAAATCGATAATATATATATATTAATATATATATATATATATATATATAAATATATATATATGTGTGTGTGTGTTGTGTGTTGTGTGTGTGTGTGTTTGCGTGCGTGCGAATGTAATGGAAGATATTTTTAGATGGTCTGAAAAACTTACTCTATAAGGGAGGCGAACATTATTAAGGAAGAGATATTCACCTCGGATGTGAATAATGATATTCAAAGACTGGTTCTACATTTTTCCTTCAGTGGCTGAAAAAAGAAAGTTCATCAGAACTTTTTACCATCAAATTATGGAAAAGTCAGAATGAAACTACATGACGACAATGGAAACGTGATTGTAGGCAAAATGTTACAGATTCTTCTTTAGAGTTTATATCAATATTTTCCAGTAGAAAGAAACATCTAACAAATGTGGCAGCAAGACTCAAATCAATGGCGGATGAAAAGCTCATGAATATGCAACAAATTTAATGATGAGAAAAATTAGATTTTTAGAAGTGACTTGAAGTAACTTTGAACGTCCTTTTTAAAGAGCAAGATGTAAAAAGAATGTTTAAAAAGTTGAAGATTTTTTTTTCTCTTAAAAAAGAAATATTATTTTCAACATTTTAACTCTGCGGAAAAAGATGTAAGGATTTCATAATTAGATTTTCTGTAAATTCAACCTTCTAGGAAGCCTCCCGAAATGGAATTATTTAATATATATATATATATATAGATAGATAATAACTATTAGACTTACAGAGATGTAATTTTATTTATGATTTCCAAAGAATTTGCGATGATTTTGTCATAAGATTCCATTATTTCTTGTTCTTCAGTTACTGTTAACCGTTGCGTTTAAAAATAAAGATAAATTATGTTTTGATACTGTAAATAAATTTGCATAGAAATCTTACAGTGGATGAAAAGTTTTCTTATTTACGCAAACAAATGTTGCAAAATATATTTATTTTAAAATATCCAGTTTACTTGTCTATTAAATATTAATGTAACCATTATGAAATGTTTGCAACAATCATTAAGAAAGTAAGATATTAAATTTATATAAAGAGGCAACATCTGCAAAAAAAGCTTTGTATTTAAGTGAGTGGTGTAGACGTGTTTTGCCTATAAAAAACATGGTGAACTGAATATATCAAGTTAGTGAACATATCTGCTTTCAACGTCTATCAGTAAGTATCTAATATATTCGTAACTAGGGCTCACTTTTTACATTTAACCCTTTTCCATTTGATTTTAAAAAGAACTTTAAACCGTTTATTGTATTTAAGTTTGTATAGATTCATGAATGAAAATTATTGGCTGATTTCGGTAACTAATATTAAGAACAGCATTGAGCACAATATGTATTTCTATCATCCCCTCCCTTTGCCAGTGGAAATAATAATATTATTTATTATAAGTATTATACAATGAAAGTTTATGATCAATGTTTTATTTTGTGAACATTTCTTCATTCATTACAATTAGGAAACACTAAACATTTATATACTTTCTTCGTAGAATAGATAATTGTAAAAAGCAAGGATTTACGTACGTAAACCTTTCAATATTGAGAATATATACATGTTTAATGAAAGAACTCGGTTGTACATCCCCCGAATTTAATCAACCTGATTATCTAGATACAAGACGTTTAATACAGTCTTGTTAGATACTAAAACGAATTATTGAATAATTAAGGATAAAAGATGGCGTAAGTTTAGATAACGATTTCACAACGATTCCATTCAAAAGTATTTCTCAGTTAGATTCCCCATATGTCCCTGGAAGAATAGGATACGATGAACAAATTACCATCTAAATTACACAAAATTAAAAACAGCACTGACATCTCATTTTAACAGAGATATTAACAAAAATTGCACAAAATTATCTTGAAATTCGAAACAGTACCTTCTTTCATTAAAATCGCCATTATCTTCAAATTGCAACTCTTCTGGATGGTCTCCTTGTTTAAGTTGGTGAATATTGTCATAACCTTTGATTTCAGTTCATCTTTGGTATTACAAGAAGTTTTGTTGGTTTGTCACTCAACTACACCCTACACATAGTAATCAAAGATTGAGATCTGAGGAGTTAGGTGGCCAGATTTAAACGATGTGGCCACAGAAATTATCTGAAAATCATGACTGTGGTTCCCTGTTTGTATATATATATATATATATATATATATATATATATATATATATATATATATATATATACTCACACACTGGCTTTCATATATAGTATATGACAAGATGGAATTTGATCATAAATGATTCAGGGCAAACAGTGAGTGTTTTTACTTTTTTTAATACTTGAGAATCAATTATTTAATGAAAGGATGGAGATAAAATTCTGACTCGGAGGGTCTTCCTAATGAACATTAAATATGAAGTTGATAAAAAGAAAATAAAAAGATGAAATAATCTAATTGTTTCAGCATAAAAGTGTTGAAATCAAATTAACTGAATTATCTTTTACAATCTGAAATATTGTGACTTGTTCATCAACTGCTGCAAGAAATACAGGTTTTGTTTCGTTTTCAGGTTTACGTTAAGTCTCAACCAAATTTTAACAAAATAAAAAATGTTTATATTTCAGTTTCCCTCATTAAATGAGCAGACAATGAACAGAACACCACAAAATAATTTTTCCTAAACGGGGTCAAGAGTTTAAGTAAAAGAAGGAAACAATTTCAAAGTATCTTTTTTATCATTCTCTCTATCTATATATGTATCATTGCCTCCCACTTATTATCATTGCCTTTCTACCTCTGCCCTCTTTATATCTCTCCCTCTCTAGTATTCATCTGCTTCCCACTCTCTATCATTGCCTATCACTGCCTAAATCTTTCTTTTTATCATTACATCCTCCTATAATTGCATTTTTCTCCCTCTATAATTGCTCCTATCTCTCTCTCTCTCTCTCATCACTTTTCTATAATTGCCCCTCTACCATTCTATCATTGCCTAAGTAACTTCCCATCTGTTTTTCTCTCTCTCATTCCTCAAATTGACACCTCTCTCTTTCTTTCTCGAAGTGAAGTTGTTCTATATTCTTGGATTACTTGGACGCAGCTAACAACAAATCTTCATTCTTCCAAACTGATGGGTCTTTCATTTTTTAAAAAATAAGACACATAAATTATCTTCACCTGCTGCAAGAAATTCAGGTTTTGTTTCGTTTTCAGGTTTGCGTTAAATCTTAACCCAATATTCACAAAATAAAAACAAATGTTTCAGCTTCCATCATTAAATGAGCAGACAATGAACTGAACACCACAGAAGAATTTTTTTAAACGGCGTCAAAAGTTAAGTAAAAGAAAGAAACAATTTCAAACTAGCTATTCTATCATTCACTCTCTATCTATGCATGTATCATTGCCTCCCACTCATTATCATTGCCTTTCTACCTCGGTCCTCTTTCTATCTCTCCCTCTCTAGTGTTCATCTACTTCCCACTCTCTAACATTGCCTATCACTGCCTAAATTTTTCTTTTTATCATTACCTCCTCCTTTCTATAATTGCTCCTTTCTTTCTTATCTCTCATTCTATCATTGTTTCTCTCTTTCTATCATTGCCTAACCAACTTTCCATCTCTCTTTCTCTCTCTTATTCTTCAACTTAATCTTGACTTACCTCTCTTTCTCTCTCTCTCTCTTCCGAAGTGCATTTGTTCTATGCTGTTGCATTTTTTTGGACACAGCTAAAAACAAGTTCTTATTCTTAAAATGATGGGTGTTGCATTAAAAAAATAATACACAAAAATAATCCCCACACTCGCCTCATGTTTGATTTTTTATCTGTAAGTTTCATTATGAATGAAAAAAAAAAAAAAAAAAATAAACACACACACACCAAGAAAAGAATCCAGTCACTAAAATCACATTATACTTGATAAGCTGTAGAATTTTTCTTTGGTAATTTTGAAGATTTTATTGATAACTCTTTTGTCAATTAGCCTTTATTTTCTGGGAAGTGACCACAAAACCATAAATTTTCAATTATTTTTCACTCAGTTATTTTTCAAATTCATCCAGCAAAAGGTATTTCAAGAAAATAGACAAATGTTGTAAATAAGAGGGAAAAGTCCATTCACCCCTGCCATGGTAGTCTGGAGTGAACTATTCCAATCCTGAGTTTCATTAAAATTAAAATGTCGCACACAAAAATACAGAAATGAATATACAAAAATACAGAAATGAATATACAAGAGAAGTTCTGATGAACTGACAGGATGAAACAAGAATCTATACCCTACGAGCAAAAAAAAAAAAGAGACGGGACTAAAACCGACTAATCAAATTAGTCCGAATATTAATCTACTTGGCGAAACTTATTAAAAATGGCTCGTTAAATATATACTCGAAAGCTCTTTCAGTCCATCGATTCAAGTGCTGAATGGATACTAGCTACACTACAACAGTTTCAAAACATGGTCTACTCGAAAGAGCCTGTACAGAGGATTATAAGCAACTTGTCACCAAAGCATTTTTTTCACAGTCAAAAAAATTCCACCAAAAAGAGCCTCATTTGAATTAAGCAATTCACGATTCTCTATTATTCGAATTCTGAAAATTATTGTTTTGAAAGTTTATCGGCCACAGTTAATTCTAATTAATAGCTTACGGTCAGATCACTTTGAATACACCGAAGTTGAGCAACGTTGAGCCTGATCAGTACTTAGATGGGTGACCGTCTGGGAATACCAGCTGCTTTAAGCGTTTATTGACGGATGTACGTTGTGGTGCAGTGGATGTCGGCCGGAAAGAGAAATTGGTGAGCCGATTTCGAATTCCAGTTGAACGCCCTGCATTCACTTACGCGCTAGTACTCTTGGGAAAGGTATTAATTCGTCCCTTCCCTCCAGTTATGGGTTAAATAACAGGGTAGGACTAGGGACCCTGCCCATAAACAAATCCCAATGAAACTTTCTCCGTGGGGGGGGGGGGGGCTGGCTCAACCCACATCGGGTGCATGCGACTTGGACACACGTTTAATTCATGGCTTAGAATCTGCAAACATGTATATTATGGACGCGCGTTGTGGTGCAATGGATATCTGTTTGAAACAAGGACTCAGAGAACCGAGTTCGAGTTCCAGCACAAATAGACTTGGGAAAGGCCTTAATCCGTCTCTTCAATTCAGCTATGTGTTAAATAGCAGAGCAGATTAGGTTCTTTAACCTTGATTTGTAACCAATCTACCGCAGAAAGTCTATGGCAACTTAGTAATGGAAAAGTTTCTGCCAAGTCATTCATGCCTCTTTCAAGACATGATCGTCCAAGCCCGTATCCCGTATGGCACTAAACTGAAAATGGTGATAACTCATCTCAGAAATTCACAGAAAATTTACTCGAATAATATATTTCGAATTCACTTCTGTTCCCGCAGACTGATTACGAATATCGGTAAAAATGGAAGACAAGATTATTATTCATCACTTCTTTTGGTTCAATAAGCAGAATAGAATCAGGATGAAGATGTATAAATTTTAAGATTAAAAATTTCAAACATGCAGGTGTCGTTCCTCAATGAAAAAATGAAGTTGAAATTTAATGAAAAAGATCTATAAAAACAACTTTATTCTGCTTGTGCCGATGTGTAACACAACATTTGATTTGCTCATTGCACCTCAAAAATATCACTTAAATTGGAAGATTTTCCTAAAAGTGGTGATTATATTAGAAACACACACACACACACACACACACACACACACACACACAGAGAGAGAGAGAGAGAGAGAGAGAGAGAGAGAGGAATCATGTAGAAAGAAGGTGAGAATTGATATTATACTTAAAACTTCGAAGACGGGAAAATGGGGAACCGAGAAATTGGAAGAGAATCCAATAAGCGTGAATTGTAGAAGAAAAAACTATGAGCATAGAACAAACGGTTGCAAATAGAAACTTCAAAAATGAAATTAAATAACCTGCCGTTATAATTATAAGATTAGTCTACGCATAATCTTTGGAATTGAAGTTGCTAAATAATAAAAGTCATCGGAAAAATTCACGCGAAAATATTTATAGAAAAGGCGAAAGGAAGACTATGTTGCGGCGCAGGGACTGTAAGTAAATCCGTGATGGCAATTTAGGAACAATGAAGTTTCCGATTCTTCTTTTGATTTTGTGACAACTTTCTAGATATAAAACAGAAGCATCACATAGTTCCTGACCAGGATGTTTGTCTAGAAAGTCATAGTCAACAAACTTTCCTAGATGCAGACTTCGTCATAGCTTCAGTATAACAATTTCGCTTGATGACCTTTGGAAACGTGTGTTAAGAAGGTGCACTATGTTGCTGTCCTGGAAGTGAGCGTTAGCTATAATGATGAAAAGTTAGTTTCCTTTAGAAGCGTCAAAATATACAAGCCACATTTTGTCTAATTTAACAACAATTTGAAGATCATTTCACTGATCAACCGTCAATTTAACTTTATCGAAACTCTATGAAAACTTTTATCAAAACTTTTTATATTACTGTTAAGACATGAGAAAATAGTTGTGCCCTCAGAATAGACACATAGGGAATTGATGGGATCAGAAAGCTAGTTGATGAAAATAAGTAACAGAGTGTGTCTAAGAAAAGCGTCTCGTAGAACGCAGACATTAATACAAAAATCTATAGAAGCGTGACTGGACATGATAATTTTTATTTTGTAGTTTGACACGAAAAATTGAATGAAATCAAAGACCGCTTAGAAACACCGAAACCCTTCAAATTCTGAATGAGATAATCTCACAGCTTATGGCCTCTTCTCTGATAAAGAGCATGGTTTCCGCTTCATAGAGTCTACTGCTGATATGTTAATAACCATCATCGAGTATATATACCAGACTCTCGACAAGAACGGCGAAGACCGAGATATTGCACTACATGTCTCCAAAGCTTTTGACAGAGTCTGGCATACTGACCTTCTACGTAAGCTACATGGCTATGGTATAACTGGACGATTGTTTGATCTAATCCAGTTTTCCCGTTCAAAATCGCTAACGAAGGTAGTATTGAATGGACATACTTCCAGATATTATCATACGAACGCAGGTGTCTCTCAAGGCTCTATTCTAGGTTCCCCGCTTTTTCTGATTTTTATCAACGATCTCCCCGGTGTAATCAGACCCCGAGTAGGCATTTATGCTGACGACACACTTTACTTCCGCCTCGATAAGAAAAATCTGCTGATGCTGAAAAAGTAAATTTCGCTGCTGATTTAGAAAATAACCTCCAAGCCCTGGTAGACTGGGGTAAGAAATGGATCGTAAATTTTAATGCTTCAAAAACGAAGGTGCTATCAATTAACCACGATAGTCAACCGCTTCTACCCCTTATCAGAATAGATCAAGCTAGTCTCCTTGAATACAAAACACTGCGCTTCCTAGGTGTAGCTGACCTAAAGTGGAATGACTACATTAAATCTATAGCTAAATCTCCTGCTAGGAAGGTTGGTTCCCTTTGTAAGGCTAGGAAGTTTTTTTCGTTTAAATCTATCTTACACATATAGTAATTTACCATCCGATCTTGAATTGAATACTGCTGTCACATGTGGTAGAGTGCCCCTGCTATTCATCCTAGGATTTTGACAAAATCCAGAGAATAATCTGTAATGTAATTGATCCCAAACTGGTAGCACAGCTCCAGTTATTTTCTCACCGACCTCATGTGGCTTCTCTCTGTCTTCTACAAATACCTTCACGGTTGCTGCTCTGAAGAGCTTAGTTCCCTTCTGCTCACTCTGCATGAATTTACTCGGACTACTAGACTAGCAAAGACGTCCCACACTTTTACAGTAAAACCAATGAAATGTAACCGAAACTCGTACTGTACCACCTTCTTTGCTCGCACTTCCCACTTGTGGAATTCTCTTCCGTATACTTGCTTACCTGAAAGCTACAATCTCAAAGAATTTAAATGAAAAATCAATTGACAACTCTTTTCTTCCTGACTCACATCCTACAACCCATGTATCATGTTCTTCTTCCATTCCACTCCCCTCTCCTGCAGCCCTCTTTGCACCTGTATTCTCATCCTTTTCTTATCTATTCTCTGACTCTTCTGTAAATTGTTCCGGTTTCTCATCCCTCACCTCTTCTGTAACCCCTTGCGCACCAGTGTCAGTTCTTCCTTGCTTGAGGTAAAATCATTTAAAAAAAAGCATGCCGAAACCATCGACTGCTTTGAAGAAAACAGATCCTACTTCTCCATTCCTATTTAAATCATCAAAGACATTTTCAGCAATAACCGTCAAAATATCGCCGGTTGACCTACAAAAATGAAGTCATATTGTACTTATAAAATAATGTTCAAACAACCCAAGATCCCAAAGCCACTCAAGGTAGAATAATAGTGGATATAAGATATGTAGAAGATAGAACAATTGACCTTAGACTTGAAGAGGTTAGGATAGTAGTAATCGGGAAAACATCCTCATTGGAATATGTTCTACAAAGTCATTCGACTGGTGGCACTTGCTAATGCTATGCAAGAAAAAGGTCAGCAATGTCAAAAATATAGCTTTCCAGAAGATGTGTCAGGTAAAAAGCATTACTATCGCGAGAAACTGAGAAGATCAGTAGTTGGGAAAATAGTTCAAATGTAGAAGATATTTCATTGTAATATCAGGACATTAGAAGCTTTTGAAATCTATCGAGATAGGTAAACCAGGACGGGAACACAGACACACACACACACACAGCGACAGTGAAAGTGGGAAAATACAATTTTTGATAAAGGTGATTACTTTGAAGAAATCTTATCAGCTATGCTTCAAAAGTTCCAATGGCACTGTTGACGCAACAAATGTAGCAAAGATGAACGATGAAATTACTTTCGAAAAAAAAAAATGACGAGAAAAATAGATTTTCTGAAGTGACTCAAAGTATCATTGACCATCTTTTTTAAAGAGAAAAATAAAAAATGAATGTTAATAACGTTGAAGAATTTTTCTTTCTTTAAAAAGAAAGCATATTTTTTTCAACGTTTTAATCCTCTAGAAAGAATAGTAAAGATTTTACAATTAGATTATCTGTAAATTCACCCTCCCAAGTATCCTATTTAAATGGAATTATTTATTATATATAGATAATCATTATCAATTTTAAAGGAAGTAATAATGTTTTCGAAAGAATTTGCGGTGATTTTGTCATAAGATTTCATTACTTCTTCTTGTTTATTGCGTTACTCTTAACTTTTGAGTTTAAAAATGAAACTAAATTCTGTATTGGGACTGTAATTACATATGCATAGGTGATGGACGAAAATATTTGATATTTACGCGGATATTTATTTTGAAATATTTGTCAGTTTATTTGTCAGTTAACATATTAACATAACCATTATGAATTCTTTACATCAAACATTAGTCAAGTAAGACATTAAATTTATTTAAAGACATAACATCTGTAAAATTCGTTGTAAACAAGTGAGTGATTTATAAGTTTTCTGCCTATATATAAAGAAACGTGGCGAACTCAGTCTGTCGAGTTAGTGAATTCATTTGTCTTCAAAATATATCAGTAAGTATCTAATATATTCTAAACGATAGTGATCACTTTTTACTCTCAATCTTTATTAATTCATCTGTTTTTACTTTTTAAAAAAGGTTTTGTATAAAAAAAAAATTGGAAAAAAAAAGACAAAAACGGTGTTAAACATTTAAAACACAAAACCTGGGGAAATAAAAACCTCACCAAAATAATACAAAAATGACGCCGGCCACATTGGGAAATGAAAATAAAAAAATAATTTAACAGAATAGAATTAAGTCCAAATTGATATAACATATCTTAGTGCGTAAAGAATAATTCTAAAAATAATCGTATATATAAACGTATTCTAATTGGGTCATTTTTCTTGCTATAATTTTAGGAAAAATTTGAAATTCATGCCAATGAAATATTGAAGGTCAATATTTTGACTGAATTACTTTTAATATCATAAACAATTTAAGATACAGAATACTAATTAATATTTTTTTCCATTTTAGCAATATGAAAAATTCAATTACTTTCCTCCTTTTATTGTTGGTGATGACGGCTACGGTTGAAGCATTTAACTCTCCGTGCAGCAGGGCGTGTGAACAGCTTCCTACGAACTGCCGCTACTATAATTGTCGCCAGGAATGCCTCTGTCAATGCCATGATTATAAGGTATATACCAACGCACATTTATTTCATTCTTTTTATTAGTTTTGATATAGAAAGTAACAAAGATTAACGAAACTGGTTATAAACAACTGATAATTTAAAATGATTTGTTTGAACTTTATTTTTGATCAATACTCGTATTTGAGTAGATATCCTGTTTATAACCAAACAGTATTATATATTTATTTCTACCGGTCTGATTATTTACGATACATTTTTGTTACGAAAATGTGGGTTATTCGGCAGGATTCAAACCTGCGACCTCTATCCACATAGGGGAAACCACCGATTGACCTGGCGCGTCTTAGACTTACCAACAAAGTCAAATCAACCCTATATAACACAATTTTCGATTCATCGTAATCAGGTTCGAATCCTGCAGAATGACATGCATTTTCGTAACGAACATTTATCGTAAATAATCAGGCTGGTAGACATAAATATATAATACTGTTTAATTATGAACATAATATCTATTAAATCCGAGTATCGATCAAAAAGAATGTTCAAACAAATCATTTCTAATTTACGTTTGTTTAAAGACCATTTCATTAATCTTCGTTAATTTCCGTAACATGTTTACATTTGTTGACATTACGATACATTTTAGAGTGGATATGGTTATTACGATGAAACGAAAATTGTGTTATATAGGCTTGATTTGACTTCGCTTAGACTGTTGGTCATTCGTGGTCGAGAGATCTAAGACAAGCCAGATCACTTAGCAATATACTAACTTATCCTCTCTTCTAAACAATTTAAGAATGTATCTTTTTTCTTGTAATAGGAAATGTATGTGTTTGAATTAAGAAGTTATTTCCGCGGCCATTTTAGGACAAATTCAGTTCATTTACAAGAACTTTCAACTCGGCCTAGTAACCTTATTACGATGAATCTAAAATTGTGTTATGTAGGCTTGATTTGACTTCGTTTAAGACTGTTGAGCATTCGTGGTCGAGAGGTCTAAGAGGAGCCAGACCAATTGAGGGCTTTCCCTATATGGATAGGTGTCCCAGGTTCGAATCCTGCTAAATGACACACATTTATCGTAAATAATCAGGCCGGTAGAAATAAATATATTATATTATTTGATTATAAACAAAATATCTACTTAAAGACGAGTATCGATTAAAAATAATGTTCAAACAAATCATTTCAAATTGTCAGTTGTTTATAACCAATCTTCGTTAATTTCCCTAACATATTTATATACTGTTTGATTATAATCAGAACATCTACTTAAATACGAGTATCGATCAAAAATAATGTTCAAACAAATAATTTCGATATGTATGCATACAACGAATCATTTCTTCATCGATATATAATATCATTGCATTCAGTACGCTTTCTTTAGGTTATTATTACATCCTAAGCCAAGAAACTGTTCAGGTCCAAATTTGATTGAGTATTTGTGGGTAATTCAGAGTAAAAAATCGTTCTGAAAATCAGCGTCAGCAAATTTACGGATGTTATAAAACAGTATGTTAACATACTGACAGTCGTTCTCTTTAACACAAAATTTTATGAAGGATTGGCACTTGTAAGAAGTTGCCCATGATGTTTTAACTAATCAGTTTTAGAAAGCATTAATTCTATTGTAACTTAAATATTGTCTGGATGAAAATATTCAATTGGTTGATGATATAATAGACAGCAATTGGGGAAATTATTTTTCAATTTAACGTTCCAAGAGCCTCGGCTAGTTAATGTTCGTTGTCGAGGCATAATTTTCCTTTAAATTCTTGTCAAGGATGAAAGCAGAAATTGTGCCTGTCAAAATTTAAATAATAATTACAATGATGAAAAAATTACAATTGTTTTGTCTGTTGAAAAAGATTTGAAAGTTAGGTATGAGTAATTTAGATAATTTAGGTGCGAATTTTAAATGGGTTATGACTCATCAGGTACCGGCTTTGTTCAAAATCCATCTTCTTCGTCAATGTCATAAAATTTTTATCGCGTCGTCTTTTTGGTATAATCCATTATGCAACTACGTATTGCTGTAGGTATTTATAACTATTGTCATGGTATTTTTGTATTTTGTATACTTTTATATCTCAAATAATATTTTTTGTTAACACATTTAAATTAATACATGCAATAGAATTCTGTTAACGTTTTACAATATATTTTCCATCTCAGGTATGGAGGGCGCTACTAAGCACGAGGTCGATTGTTACTTTTGCTTTGACAACTCTTCTGGCTTCACTAAGAAAAATAAACATTGTATCTAATTTGAATACTACGATACGACATCTGCTATTAAGTCTATTCTTAAACTGAAGGTTCTGTTAACTAAAGAATTAGTTGAAGTTGTCCCTGAAAATATATAGTTTTCCACTCTGAGGGGTTAGACAGATTTTGATCTTAGCTTTTTTGAAAATCAAATCGATCCACAAAAGCTTAACTAGACCCAGTTGAATTTTCTTGTAAAGGATCTGAATTTGTCCTAAAATGGCTGCAGAAATAACTTCTTACTCCCAACAAGTAATTTCTGCTTATTTCCTATAGCAAGAAAAAAGATGCATTCTTAAATAGTTTAGAACAGGGGATAGTTTAGTTTATTGCTACACCTAGTTTGATAAAGAAGGCGGGTATTAAGAATTACGAAGCAAATGATTGGCGCTTCCTCTTAGAAATGTCAGAAGCGAATCTTAAATGTTTGCTGTTGCATAACATATTTACAGCTTGATATCGATTAGGCAATCTGCAGAATTAAAAGAAAAGTGTGAATGTATAGAAAATGTTTTAATTCTTAACAAATATTAAGAGCACAAGTGGATCAGATATGTTGACTTAAAATAGTCAGTATCATGCTAAGACAACATGAGTGTTTACTAAATTTCCTTGTTTTCTTTATAAGACATC
Organism: Ascarosepion bandense; assembly: GCA_037127315.1. Classification (NCBI taxonomy): domain Eukaryota; kingdom Metazoa; phylum Mollusca; class Cephalopoda; order Sepiida; family Sepiidae; genus Ascarosepion; species Ascarosepion bandense. The sequence goes on along the minus strand of JBBBDQ010030759.1, from coordinate 589,150 downwards.
AGAGCTAAGAAATTACATAATTTAAAAAAAAAATGACCGTTAAGACCCTTACTTATTGTCGGAGAAATTATGTAATTAATCCAACTTTAGTGCACAGTGATAAAAACATATTTCCTCCTCGGTATATGAAAATGGCCTCGTTAAACAATATATAAAAGCTTTAGATGGGAGCAGCAAGTGTTTCAAATACGTAACTTTAAAATTTCTAAGAGTAAATTATGAAAGACTTAACGCGAGAATTTTTAATGGTTCACAAAAACGGACGTGAATTAAGGACAGCAGTTTTCCTAATATTTTGAATAAACGAGAAAAATTGCCTGGTTCTCTTTTGTAGGCGTGACAAAAAACTTTTTAAATAATAAGGAAGCAGATAACTACGAAAAAATTGTAAAAATACATTTGTAACGAACTACAATGTATTAGGTTGCAAAATGAGCGTACAAAGTAATTTTTTTAAAAAATATTTGTTATGGTGGCTTACCCATGAACTCTTCCAAACTATATATAAGAATCAATTCTGCTTTGTACTTTTGAAGTGTTCTATTAGAGAACAGAAATGCAAGACTGAGATACAAAAACATATTCATCATCATCATCATCATCATCATCATTTATCCGTCACACCCAGATGATTCATAGGGCAGCAACTTTTTGTTGCTGTTTCTGTAACAATCTGTTTTTTACGGGGTAGGGTTGTTATCCCTGCGCCCAACCCCCAAACCCCCAAACCTGGAGGACCGGTGGACCATTCTTGGTCCTTACGTTTACAGCATCTGGTATTCCCAAATGGTCATCCATTTAAGTACTGACCAGGCTCGATGTTGCTTAACTTCGGTGATCGGACGGGAACCGGTGTATTGAACACGATATAGCGGTAGACATATTAGGGGTGATTAAAAACGCATTCTGAAAAGCTAAGCTGAGTATTAAGAAACAGAAAAAGTAGTTTCCTTCCCTGAAAAAAATCATTACCAAAGTCAATTTCATCACAACCCACTTTCAGAAAAGTAGTAGAGACCCCAGCCCAATGGATAAATCTTCATGTCCTTCTCCCTGACACTCTCCCAGGTAACAAATGCCACCACACGCTAAAGGCTACAAAATTGTCCCCACACGCAAAAAGGCTACAAAATTGTCATACAAGCAAGGGGAGGATTATCTGCCGTGTTTCTCCGGCTCAGGCAGAGCGGGCCAAGAATTTTGACAATAGAATTAAAAACCTGAAAGCTCTTTTTGCAATTAACAGGTTTGGTGAAAAAGATATTGAGTGTCCAACAAACTTCCTAAAAGCCCAGCGACTCTTCACAGTTATCGGCACTGGGTCGAGAACACGGCAGACATGGGGCATGGTCGAGGAGGCCATCAAATCCATCCCTATGATCTCACAAAACGTCATTCTTGAAGATGAAAAACTTTTTAAAATTTTGTTCAGGACGGGTTCCAGTTTTGGTTCAGCCCTCTCTCTTGGTTCAAAACAGACCTTTACTTAGGAAGGTGGCAGCTTCTCCTTAGATGGTACCGTCTAGACTAAGATGGGCCAAGGGTCGATGAGGCTGTCGTTCAGACTCCCAACCCTAATCAGGACTGAAGATGGCTCTCTGGTTAGCAAATTTAAATGGCCGGTGACTGAGGTGAGAGTCTCGAAGAGCAAAGCTCACTCATTCTCTTTAGCGTCTCGGTGTGGATGTATGTTGCTTACAGGAGAGGCGGTTTTAACTGGCGACTATGAAGGAATTTTGTCTTGGGGTTTTGACCTCTCAGCATATTTTGATGGACGCTCTAAAGGTGTTTTCTGGTTAGTGACCAATTCTCTGAAGGCGGCGTTTGCGCTTGTCTTCGTGGTTCCGGCGGGCAGGATTTGCGTGCTGGATATTACCATAAAGGATAAGGCGTTTTGTCTTATGGGTTTAATGTGCCCAATAACCATTCGGAGTGTCTTGTTTTGTTTCGGCAGGTCGAGTCGTTCTTAGGAACATCTCGTTGGGTAATCCTAGCCGGGGATTAGAATGCCGTCCTTGACCCTGATAAAGATCGCGTAACGGAAAGATCGAGTACAAACAACATGGATATGAAAGCATTTCGGGTCTTTATCGACAAGTATGATCTTGTCGATAGTTATCGGAAAGAACACCCTCGGGAGGTAGCGTGAACTTATACTAATACGGGCAGCTCAGTTTTGGCGGTGCGTGCTAGCTACATCGACTGAGTCCAAGTCGACGTAGGGCTCCTAGATTGTCCAAGGTTTCTTTCGATAGTTTACACGGATCATAGGCTCGTCCGTGTTTGTGTAAACCTAAATAAGCCTAAGGTTAAGTTGGCTGGCTACTGGAAATTGAACGCGTCATTATTTGATAGCCAAGATTTCCGGGACCAGCTGGGATTGACTGGGGGCTGTGTTTGGGAATAAGTGGTGGGCTTAGGTTGTTTCCTGCTGACTATAATCGTCAGCTCAATATAGCTAATTTAGTGGCACAAACGGCAGTTGAAGAAAAGGTCGATCGGGCAATCAAATCCCGTGACGTAGCCATAGGTAGGGTGGTGCTGGCATCATTGCTTATCAAGAAGGACCAGGCTCAGATAGGTAGGGCGAGGTAAAAAAGAATGTCTTCTGAGGTAATAAATATGATCGGTGAACTGCGTGTAGAGAAAGTTTGTAATGCAGTTAACCAGCATATCTGCAGCATCATATTTCCAGAAGGGCATACCATGACCAAAGAATCTGGTATATGTGGGCATTTTCGAGATTACTTCCAGGATCTTTTCACCAGGGAGCCCGGTCTCAGCACGACTCAGTTCGATACCTATTTGTCCAACTTACCCTGCCACGAGGTGGTTGAAGCGGCTAGGTGAAAGTCCTTCGCATCCAGAAGCTGAATATTACAGAGTCTGAGGTCTGAGATGCGCTGAAACTGGTTGGCCGTGACAAGACTCCGGCATTGGATGGTCGAAATGTACTTGAGGCGGTCGCCCGATTTTGTTTCCTTGCTATCATTGATTTATAACAAATGGATAAAGCAGGGGTCTATACCTCAACACTTAAGCAGAGTTCTTTACAAGAACAAGAACGGTGGAGTGGCCTAGATAATTTTCGGTCTTTAACGATTTTAAATACTGACACAGATTTTAGCCAAGGTCTTGGCCGGCCGTATGGAGGCTGTCCTCTCTAGTCTGATTGGGGGCTGTCCTCTCTAGATAACCCTGACAGTCAGACTAAAAGTCACACTAATAATATCTCACTGGTATATGTTTGTACTACCCTCTTTGTGAAATATACTCTATTCCTTCTTTGCGTCTTTATTTCTGACCCCAACATGGCCACAACAATATCCACCTTTAGTAAATAGATTAGCTGATGTGAGTTACGAAGAAGGAGTAAGATTCCACCTAGATTCCTATATAGCGGCGGATTACTAACATTTTCTCACCAGTGTAGGGCCTAAGCTTTCTTTATAGTCCGTCAAATATAGACAAGTATTGACATCAGGTTGCAAACAGCTTGTAAGTGAAATGAATTAACTTTTTACTTATAAAAAATTAAAGTTTAACCTATTAATTTGCTTCACTGTGCTCAACAACAGAGCCTATGACACTCTGCAGTTGAAAAATCAGACCCAAACAACTCTCATGTCAGAAATTCAAAATATAAAATAGCAAATTGGTGACTATTTACCAATCATACCCTCTGTGTAAAACTCATCTGACATGTTTATGAAACTAAATTTGATAAGAATTTCGTGTTAATGTTGCGTGTTTTTATTAGATCTCGACTTGGAAGCTCAGATACAGTCAATTTCCCACCGGCACAATGTGGGTTCCCTGTGTCTCTTCTACAAATACTTTCATGGCTTCTGCTTTTATGAACTGTTACCCACTATATATACATTTACTCGAGATCACAAGATTAGCAACTAGGTTCCACCCTTTTACTGTGAAATCAATAAAATGTAAACGCAAATTCTACTCCATCAGCTTCTTTTCTCGCACTTCCCGCCTGTGGAATTCCTTTCCGTTTACTTACTTCCCCGACAGCTACAATCACCAAGAATTTAAATGTAAAGTCGATAGTCATCTCCTATCTCACTAACCTGCATACTCTCTCATATCCTCCTTTCTCCGTCCACTCCACTCTCATCAGTATTCTCAGCCTTCTCTTACCCACTTCCTGACACCCCCCAAAACATCTCACTCTTTCCATCTATGTAACCCCTTGCACAACAGTGGCAGTAAAATGCTTTGCATGCGGCGATAGGATTAGAAAGAAACATTTCTATATTATGTTATATTATTTATGTATAGAGTTTAATATTAAGAATAAATTTAGAGTTGAGAATGTTTCAAACTCGAGATTTTGCTCGTTGTCCCCAAAAAATATAAGACACTCGTTCTTCAGTTGAGGAATAGCTACCGCTGAAGTCATGAGCTTTTTGTTTTAAATTAAAGAACTTGCACTGGAATAATAAAAAGATTAAGGACGTTTGGTAGGTGCTTTGAGATTCTGTTTGCTTACGCATAAGACAACTTCCCGGACCTCTGCAAATTCTCTTTTAGATTTCTGAAATATCTGCTTTTTAGCAAGAAGCATTCAAGATCTCTTTCAGAAAATAATGAACTAATATTTCTTAAGCAATTGTTTTTAGCATACCATTCTGGTAAATGTTCATAGCTCAGAATACTCGGGCGATATTCTTGAACAAAAATGCCTGTCCTCCGTAGCAAAATGATAACAAATGCTTTGCTGAATTTAAGTTAGCATTTGATGTAATCTAAAGTGAATGTACATGGCAATTATTTTTACTTTGAAATTATTCCTTTAATTATATATATATATTTTCAGTACACAAGTATGTGCAAAAAGAAAAAAGTTTGACGAAAATACCAGAAACTATTTTGGAAATGATGTTATATGGAAATTCTACAATGAATCTTATGTCTCATCCTTGTGAAAAAAATTGAAATAAATTCTTTTTCTTAACGCATTTTCTTGTTGCAAAATTAATTCCCAGGTGTCACATTGTAAAAGGAGAGATTATTCCTTAGTGATGTGAGTCTGATTTCAGAAATCATTCTTGTATGTGGAATATATATATGTATATATATATATATATAGAGAGAGAGAGAGAGAGAGAGAGAATTTAAATTATGTATATATATACATACATACATACATATATATATATATATATATATATATATAATGTATAGAGAATGTAATATATATATATATATATATATATATATATATATATATATATTAATGTGCAGAAGTATTAGGACAAGAACTATTTTTTCTTTTATGAGGAATCAAAATAAAGTTAAAAATCACCCCTGTCCTGACACTTCTGATTAATTGATAAATCTAATGTTACTTTGAAAGGCACACTTTGGGAACAAATACAAGCTTCTTGGCAGGAGATACGTTGAAGAAGCTTGTGATGTCAATGCCTGACAGAATGAAGGTTGAGATCAAAGCAAAAGGCTATAATGCTAAATACTAAATTTATTTTGTAACAAGTATTTTTCTTGTTAAAGCATTTGTTGTGTAAATCAATTAAAACTACTTTAAATTGTTTATTTTCTGTCAATATGCCTCATAAAAAATAGTTCTTGTCTACATCCTGACGATGAGAATGCAGCTGGAGTCGTGCTGCCTTGGTAGAGACCAATCATATTCCAGATTTTCATCTGGTGCCTGTCGAGAACACTGAGATAAACAGCAAGGGCGCCTGACTGATATGGAAAAAGTATTCCATGCACAGTCGGATGGTTGATTTGTATATTTGCAAAATGGATTCAGGCGGAAAAAACTTCCTGGCCCAACACAATGACCCAACTTTCCTAGCAGTGGATTTAGCTATTGATTCAATGTAATTATTCCACTTGAAGTCGGAAGATAGGGTAAGGCCGAAGAGGCGCAGTGTATTGCTTTCATGGAGACTTGCTTGGTCCATGTTTATGGGTGGCAGGGGTGACTCCCTGTGACTGTTAATAGATAGGAGTTTCGTTTTAGAAACGTTGAAATTTACGAGCCACTTCTTACCCTATCCATCACTGAGTGGAGGTCCTTCTCAAGATCAGCAACGAGGTTATGTTTGTCCGCATTGGCAGATTTCTTACTGAGGCGGGAATAAATGGTGGTGTCGTCTGCGTAGACGCCTACTTCAGATTTGATTACGTCTAGCAGATCAGTTATGAAGATTACAGCGTTCGTGTGGTAGGATGTGGAGGCATGCCTATTTAAGACGACATAATGTTAGAGTAAAAATATTGAATCTGATCAAGCAAGTGTCCAGTGATATCAGAATCCTAAAGCTTGCGCAGAATGCCAGCGTGCCAAACCCTATCAAACCTTGGAGATATCGAGGGCAACAAGATGAGCCTCGCTGGACTTATCGAGGGCCTGGTATATGTACTCAGTGGTGGTTGTTAGCATATCGGCAGTAGAACTGGCAAAGCGAAATCCATACTGTTTGAGAACCGTTTATGGGCAGTATGATGTTGAACTATCTCACCATTGATAATAGCCTCAAACACTTTTCCGAAAATTGGTAGGATGCTGATAGGACAATAACTGGAAGGGTCCGAGTGTTCCCCTGAATTCTTAAACACAGTAGCAATAGAAGAGGACGTTTAGCAAGCAAGAAAACAGGATGAAAAAGGCAATACTTATTGAGTTTAGAGAGGAGAGAGGAGAGTTCAGGGTCACAAGTGTTCGGGACAATTACCTGGATTCCATCACTTCCACTCGCCTTATGGGGGTCAAGCTTTGATATTATCTTAGATACCAGAGACGGTGTTATGTAAACATCTTTCAGTTGATCCTCAGTTCTAAGAGTGACGTCGTGTACGGGTACTTCTGACGAGTCAAATGAGGAGTTTGATGAGAATCTGTGAGCAAAGCACTCGGCCTTTTTCACAGATGTCGTGAGGACTTGAAATTTATTAATTAAGGTCGGGACGGAAGATTTGCTGTTGTTCAGCACATGTTTGCTCATCCGCCATTAATCCTTAGAGCCGAACTTGCTGTCAGCTATGCGCTTCCTCATTCTCTCAGCAAACAACAGATTGGAGTAATTCAGGTTCCTTTTACACTCATTACGAATAGAGATGAATAGGCGCCTATTGTGGTCAGTTGCGTGGTTCCGAAATAGACGGAAGTAGTCGTTTCTGTAGGCAATGGCAACCGAACAGTCAGGAGAGAACCGGTGGGGGTGAGGTTTTAGACGGAACTTCCAGATCGGCATGAATGCCAGCTTTCACCTAGGATGAGGCCTCAGAGGCGCAGTGCTCAACTGGGAGACTGAAGACTTTTCCCCAAGAGACGTCGTATAGGGAATCGCGAAACGCATCCCAGTCTGCACTTTGCTAGCAGTAAGAGATTCTGTTGGTAGGGGCCTCCTGAGCGGAGGGGGAGTGAAGAGAAATAATAATGATAATATTATAAAGAGCCCAAAATATTTACGGTAATACTCACATAACAAGCGAAAGAAAAACATTAATTAAACTGATGCACATATATTTTCACTAATCAAACCGAAGCAAAAAAAAATAATCAGCATAAAAAAGTAAACATCAGCCACAGCAGTACTAAAAAATATCATGAATACTAAAAAAGGTAAGTACAAAAATCACCAACAAATAACGCAAAGAAATCAAATCCATACAGAACAAAGCATTAAATGGCATTTTTTAAATGGCATTTTTTGAATAATAATAAAAATTAACAACAAATAAATAATAGACAGGCAAATAAAAATACCATAGGTAATCATTAATAAAAAAGTGTCACACTTTACAAACAACACTAAACAATAGCTACAAATATATATATATATATATATATATATATATATATATATATATATATATATATATATATACCGATTGTTTGCACTTCTGCACCGATTGTTTGTTATCAGCAGTTACAAAAAGTGTAGATGGTGCTAAACAAGTCTTCACCACTCAAAACAATTCTTTGTGTGGCAGTCTAACTGAGTTAGACACTCATACGTCGAAATCGACGGGATAGTCCCTACTATATATATATATATATATATATATATATATATATATATATATATATATATTATAGTTAATAACATGTACAAATTATAATTTACTACAAAAGTGTACATTTTGTTTCGATATTGAAAAAGCACCTCATCAGGTAATTAATAATGATGATACTAAACGTTATTTTTGAACAAGAAGAATCAAATAATTGCGCTTCCCCTTTATCTTTGGAAAATTTTACGAGGTAAAGAGGCTAGAAAAGAAGGGAAAACCAAAAAAGGAAATCGAAAAAATGGAAAGAGAGATAAAGAGGAAATAAAGATCGTGATAGAAAATAAAATCAAAACAGAAAATATAGAGAAAATAAAAAAAAAAAAAAATAAGAAGAAACAAAAAGCAAAGAGGAAGGCAGGAAAGAAAGAAAGAGCTAAGAGGAGAAAACCGATGATAACGGCCCAGAGAGAAATAAACCCGAAATTTGGTAGGGGGTGAAATATAGATAGGTTCACATAAGGGGAAAAGTTCATAGTATTTCCGATATAAATTTTAGCATTCTTAGGATCTTCTACAAATGGAATCGAACACATATATACCAGGGACTTTGCTAAACATTTATTAGGTAGTGGGCATTGGTTCGGGTTTCTACAATTACATGAAATATTATTATGGGGCAAACTGACATGGATGTTAAAGTTGTCTTTGTTGTATGATTTCAAAATTTTATTGTTATGTAATCTAATTATTTTTTCTAAGTTGTTGGAGCAACTGAGTTTTGTTATATTCCTGTTGAAGATTTTGTTGAAAGGGTTATTTTGGGGGAGACGTTTATCTATTAGTTTAAAAAGTTTATGTCCCAGTTTGAAATTAACTAATTGATTAAATGGAAGGTTATACCATATGATTTTTTTTGCTTATGGTTTTCTATTTTGAGCTACTAAATTTTTCCACAAAAACTGATGCGGGAAAATTTTTGATAATGGATGGTGAGAGTTTAGAGCTAGGGTTTTTATAGATTGGGTTTGCATTATTTTCTATGTAATGTTGAAAAATGTTAGAAATTAAGTCTAATGTTCTATATATATATATATATATATATATATATATATATATGAAATGAAAGTGTGTAGCTTAATATTACACGATATTTTTAAAAGTGAAGCGACCGGTTTCGCTCTCTGTTCTTCAGGCCTGCACATCCTTGTGCCCAGAACACAACATAGGCCGAGTTTCAAAAACCATACGCACCTCAGCCGAGAAAAAGCAACGACGGTCATTAGATGAAATCTGTCTAGTTAAGCTTTCACATTTGGATCCTATCCAGGGAAGTCTAAGATATACTGAGCACCTTTTAACTGTACAAAGTTAGACCTTTCTGAAATTCACAAACTTGTTACGGACGACCGAATGAAGAGTATCGGGAGAATAATCTAAACCACATAAGGTTTCTTTCACAAAATTAATTTCATAATCCAAGAAAGACCCCGAACGTAATATTAATGCTGTATGAACTAGGATTTCAATTATGTTTGTCTTTCGTTTTGTAGGACAAAGTAATTGCAACGAGTATATAACCCCGAAAATGTTGATTTCTTATAGATCAAGGTAAGAAAATCTGTTGGTGTCCGATGTACTAGGACATCCAAGAAGTTGAGAATTAGATTCTTTCTCAACAGTAAACCTCAGAGAAGAATAACATTAAAAAAGAAAAGAAACTGATCAGCCCCAAATGATTAAAATTGTGGTTTTTCCAACAATGTCTCCGCTACCAGGTTTGTTCCACCTCTGTTCAGTTTCGGATTAAGAGGGCAAAATTTAATCCTGGTTGGAAATTTGAATGTGTCTTTATTAAAACTTTATTTAATAAGTTTCAACTAGAATCCGGTGTTTAAAGCAGGAATATGAGAGATTGTTGTGCTCTTGTAGTAATTTAATTTTCTTTTTTGATTGGATAAGGTTCTTTTAGTATTTGGGTTGGGTACATCAACGGGTGTCTATGGCTATATCGTGTTAAATGCACCGGTTCCCGTCCGATCACGGCAGTTAAGCAACATCGAGCCTGGTCTGTACTTGAATGGGTGACCATTTGGGAATACCAGGTGCTGTAAACGTAAGGACCAAGAATGGTCCACTGGTCCTACAGGTTTGGGGGTTTGGGGGTTGGGTGCAGGGATAACAACCCTGCCCCGTAAAAAAACAGTTTGTTACAGAAACAGCAACAAAAAGTTGCTGCCCTATGCACCATCTGTGTGTGATGGATAAATGATGATGACATCAACGTGAGAATGTCAAATTATCAACTAAGCATGCATTTAAGTTGAAGGTATTGGTACATCAGAGATATGGAAGCACAAGGAAAATAAATTTAAATAGTATTGTAAATTTGTCTTCTCATTAACTAACTGAGCTTGAATCGTTTTTTTATTGCTCATGGGTTGGACTTTTGTATTCCACCATCTGTGGCTGATAAGAAAAAGTTTTCTAAGTTTGAGGTCTTTTATGATTAGTTAGCAAGACTATCACCTATTTCTACTGATGCGGCTAGTGATTTAAAAGCTCAATTAAATAATTCTGCACACATATTTGCTAGTTCCTCTGTTGATTCAGCTGAATCTAAATGGGTAGCTGAAAATCAACTGAAATAATCCACTGAAATAATTTTCATTTAGTAATCTCCAGACTCGATAAAGGTGCTGGTGTTTTTTAGATCGACCAGAATGTGTAGCTAAGATGTCTTCGTTTTTGGAAGACACTTCTAAATTTACAAATCTAGGCCTGCTGATACGTGTAATGCAACGGTCTCAAGGGAAATAAAATGTCAGAAATTACTCTGGGTAAAAGTGGATTTTTTTCTCAAAAGACTTTTAATGAAATTTAACCGTCTGGTTAAATTCGTCACCGTTTCTATGGGCTTCCAAAAATCCACAAGGATAGGGTACCGCTGAGACCAATTTTGTCAATGGTTGGATCAGCCCAACACAGGGTAGCTAAATGGCTGTCATTACTTTTGGAACCGGTGTTTCAGCACTTAAGTGTATTTTGACTAAAGGAATCTTTTTCCTTTTTTTCTTTCGTCGACTACATTCTAAATTGGTCTTCTTCAGATAAGTTCATGTGTTTCTTTGATTTTTATTCACTTCTGTTCCTATTTTGGAAACAATTAACTTTTGCTACGATTTGCTTTATCGCAGTTCTTCGTCTTCACCTAGTATTCCTGAATCTGTATTGGCAGAGTTGATAAAATTTGCTACGTAATCTGTTAAATTAAGTTTTGATAATACTATGTACCGACAAAATGACGGGGTTGAAATGAGCCCGCTTTTGGTGTTCGGCACAGGCCAATAATTTTTGTTGGCTTTCACAAAGAGAGAATACGTAGTAGTGCACTTCGTCCACAACTTTATTGTCGATATGTTAACGATAATTTTAGTTTATTTGGCAATGAAGTTGAGTCTGATCAGTTTCTTTCTTAATGGTAGTCATCCAGCTCTGAGGTTTACGGTTTATGTTTTCTTTCTTCTTCTTCACCACACATTTCTTTGTTATTTTAATCTAAGTTTGAATCTCCCGTAGAGGCCTGAAAAGCGTGAGCAAAACCGGTGGCTTTGTTTTTAAAAATGTTGTGTAATATTAAGCTACACATTTTAATGATAATATACACGCTAAAAAGCCTACCCCCTTCCACCGAGTAAAAAAAGCAATCGGAGTCTAAACGTACTGATGAGCTGTGATACAGTGAAACAGATCTGTGTGCGAATAACTCTCTCTCTCTCTCTCTCTCTATATATATATATATATATATATATATATATATTAATGCATGATTCATTAAATAGTATAGACAATTTTATGTAAATTTTTTCCATGTTCTCTGATAAGCTTAATAGCATTATCATTAAATGAAGAAAGAAATTTACAATGTTGATACATAATTTCTTAATAATCCAGTCTAAGCTTTCGGCTTTCAAAGATGTCAATTACATTATGTATTATAAACACGGACAAACGATAATGACAAACTGTTTTTGTTTACATGGAGGATCACCAAGCAACAGCAAACTCGTGCATTGCAAACGCTAAAAGTGAATGTCACATCACATGACCAAGCGAGAGTGAAAACAAGAAATATTAAATATTGGAAGCCATTGGAATAAACCAATGACTTCTGTTATTAAGTACAGGCATTTAAAGATATTTGTAGAGATTTCATAGTTTATTTTGTCAAGGTGACATTTCAACTGTTTTATGTATATAGCTTCAAGAACTTAGTTTTTGTTTACATGGTTAAGTATAGTTGTGTTTTCAACTAGGGTTTTCCGGAATTGTGTATGTGGCCAGGCATGTTGTTTTAAATGCCTAAAAATGTTAGAATTATCGTTCAAATACATATATATATATATATATATATATATATATATATATATATATATATATATATATGTATTATAATGCATGCAGATACTTTAATCCAAGCGGAAAAAGCAGGAAGGTAAATTCCAAAAACCCGATCCTAATTAATATTAAAAAATTTATTTTAATATTAAAAAATGATACAGGAAGAGAGCTCCATGTAATAAAATATTACAGAGCAAATATAAATTAAAAAAGGATTAATTCAATGATGTTGGATGATCATTTCGATATGACAATCCCCACGGGGGATAACACATCACCTCAGCAACAGAAAAATCCTTTCAGAAACTGGAGAAAAATCAGTCTAATTTTTCTTTTTAATAATTGGACTGATTTTTCTCCAGTTTCTGAAAGGATTTTTCTGTTGCTGAGGTGATGTGTTATCCCCCGTGGGGATTGTCATATCGAAATGATCATCCAACATCATTGAATTAATCCTTTTTTAATTTTTATATATATATATATATATATATATATATATATATATATATATATATATTTATATTTCAAGAAGTAGTAGGAGGATTTGAACAATTATTAAGTAAATCATCGAGCTTTATATTCGACCTCAACAGAATGCAGAAAGCACTAGACGGCCGTTTCGTCCTATATTTGGGACTCTTCAGCAGTGCGCATTCACTATCAGGAATCGAACCCGGACAGTTTTAGTTATTAAGCTGATGTTATACCAACTGTACTACGAGTCCCGGTGACGCCGAGGTAACGAATTAAGCTCTATGAAGTGAGTCGCTGCTCACGGTGGTGGAGCTAATCCAAGCTCCGTTGCTCATAGGATAGTGCCTCCCCAAGCCACGACATCTCCAACCAAGCCGCTAAATCCATAGCGTGTTTCGTGGTTGAAGCACAGAGATATAATTGAAGAAGTAGTAGGAGGATTTGAACAATTATTAAGTAATTCATCAAGCTTTTTGATTCGACCTCAACAGAATGCAGAAAGCACTGGACTGCAGTTTCGTCCTATATTTGGGACTCTTCAGCAGTGCGCATCCACTACCAGGAATCAAACCCAGACAGCTTTGGTTATTAAGCTGATGTTATACCAACTGTACCACGGGCCCTGGTGACAAAGAGGTGAGGAATTAAACTCGTAGTGGATGCGCACTGCTGAAGAGTCCCAAATATAGGACGAAATGGCCGTCCAATGCTTTCTGCTTTCTGTTGAGGTCGAATAAAAAGCTCGATGAATTATTTAATATATATATTTTTTTCTTTTTTTTAAAAATCATATCACCCCAAGCAAGGCGAAAACGCCACTGATGCGCAGGGGGCTATGTAAGAGTGAAAAGATTGGAAAAGAGAAAAACCGAAAACCACATCCTAAACAGGAAACAAGGGATGAGCCTCTTCACCTGTTCAATAGATGTGGGTGGAGTGTGAACCGGGCGATAGTTTAGTCTATCTACTCCAATTGAAAAATAAATATAAAAAAATAAAAAAAGAGTGAAAAGATTGGAAAAGAGAAAAACCGGAAACCACATCCTAAACAGGAAACAAAGGATGAGCCTCTTCACGTGTTCAATAGACGTGGGTGGAGTGTGAACCGGGCGATAGTTTAGTCTATCTACTCCAATTAATATATATATATATATATATATATATATATATAAAGTAAGCTTTATACTTACAAGCATTTGTAGATATTTAACAAAAGATGGAATAGAAAATACGAAATAAAAAACAACCGACGGGTTTTAATCCCATACTTCATCAGGGTATTTCTGGGACTTAGTTTAATTCAATATTTACATTTAAAATGTAAAATATGAAAATGAATTCTGGCAGATGGCAAGTGGGAGAAAAAATATTTTTAATGGCACAGACAGGCACTAGTAGTTGAAGTCAGATGAACGAAAACATCTAAAAATAATAAAGAACATTCGGACTCCTTTTCAATGTTAAATTTTAAAGACGGATGACAAATTGATTGCGTTCATTCGAACGTGAAAATTATGAAAGTTTGTCAACTGTTATATTTGAAGCAGGATAGAATATACAGTTATTTTTAACCATGCAGTTTTCCGGTTGCATTTGTTACCATAACTCACAACACTCAAAGATGACCTTAGAAAGAGGTTGAAAGTATTTGGGTACCTTAAGAAGCTTATGAATATGTAACCAATGTTCTTAGCAGCAGACGTAGTAATTGATTCATTATAATATTTCTATTTCATACCAACAGAGTTAGTTAGACCGAGATGGTCTAACAAGTCATTCACATTGCTTCTAACATCATAGAATCATATTTTGTGCATATTTCGGGCGCTTTGAAAAAAATGAAGTGAGTGACAAGAAGAAATAAAAAATAGTTTACTAGAGCTGGAGTATTGTTCAAGATTCGTCGTTGAGAAAGTGGTTGTAGTTAAAAGAATAATTAATCGCAAAATATGAACAATTAGAAGCTTTTGAAATCTATCAAAACATGCCAATCAGGACTAGGAACACGCACACACAAACACACACAGACAGATGCATTGACAGTGAAAGTGGGAAAATGTGATTTTGGATAGAGATGATTTCTTTGAAGAAATCGTATCAGCAATGCTTAAAAAATTACAATTGTACTCTTGACACAACAAATATGCCAAAAATGAACGAGTAAACTAATTTCGAAAAACATGACGAGAAAAATAGATCTTCAGAAGTGACTTGAAGTATCATTCACCGTTCTTTTCAAAGAGCAAGGTGTAAAAATATTATCTTTTTAAAGAGCAAGGTGTAAAAATATTATCTTTTTAAAGAGCAAGGTGTATAAACGGATGTTTAAAAGATGGGGTATTTTTCTCACTTTAAAAAGAAATCGAAATATTTTCAAATTTTAATCACGCAGAAATGATTGTAACGATTTCATAATTAGATTTTCTGTAAATTCATCCTCCTAGGAATTCTCCCTAAATAGAATTATTTAATATACATAGATAATCACTGTTAGATTTACAAAGATGTAATTTTATTTATGATTTCCAAAGAATTTGCAATGATTCATAAGATTCCATTATGTCTTGTTCTTTATTCAGTTACTCTTAACCGGTGCGTTTAAAAATATAACTAAATTCTGTTTTGGGATTGTAAATAAATTTGCATATAGCCGTTATAGTGGATGGAATGTTTTCTTATTTACGCGAACAAATTTCGCAAAAGATATTTATCTTAAAATATCCAGTTTACTTGTCTATTAAATACTAATGTAACCATCATTAATTATTTACAACAACCATTAGGAAAGTAAGACATTAAATTTATGTAAAGAGGTAACATCTGCCAAAAAAAAAAAAAAAGCTTTGTAATTTAGTGAGTGGTGTATACGTGTTCTGCCTATATAAAAACATGGCGAATTGAATATATCAAGTTAGTGAACATATCGGCTTTCAACGTCTATCAGTAAGTATCCAATATATTTGTAAGTAGGGCTCACTTTTACACTTAAGCTTTTTTCATTTGATTTTAAAAAGAATTTTAAACTGTTTATTATATTTTAGTTTGTATAGAATCATGAATGGGACTTATTGATTGATTACGGTATCGATATGTATTTCTATCACCTCCTCTCTTTGACAGTGCAAATAATAATATTATTTATTGTAAGTATTATACAAAGAAACTTTATGATCAATGTTTCATTTTGTGAACATTTCTTCACTCTATTATTATTATGAAACATTGGACATTTATATACTTTATGCGCATAATAGGTAAGTTTAAAAATCCATTCAATACTGAAAATATATATATATATTTAGTGGAATGACTCCTTTGTACACCCACCGAATTTGCTCAACCTAATCATCTAGATACAAGAATTTTAATACAGTCTTGTTAGATTCAAAAACAAATTATTGAGCAATTAAGGATAAACGAAGATGTAAGTCTAGCTAACGGTTTCACGATTCCATTCTAAAATATTTCTCAGCTGGATTCCGCATAGGTTCCTGGAAAAACAGGGTACGATGAATAAATTGCCATCTAAAGTATACAAAATTAAAAACAACACTGACATCTCATTTTAACAGAGATATTGACAAAAATTGCACAAAAATATATTGAAATACTAAACAGCACATTTCTTAATTAAAATCACAATTAGCTTCAAATTGCGTCTCTTCTGAAAGGTCTCTTTTTTAAGTTAGTGAATGTTGCCATAAACATTGACTTCAGCTCATCTTTGGTATTCTAGAAAATCCACAAGCAAACTGAGGAAATCTCAGGGACGACAGATGCTTTTGGAAATATGTCGTCTTTTAACGGAGATGTAAATGTATTCCAAACGACATCGTTATTTCTTGCTATACACCCCAGAATTTCTTGACTATACCACTAACAGTTCTGGTGCGGTCTCTTGACGTGGATAATTCGACAAAGCGTAAGCATAGGCAAATCTATAGCTTCATGTGGTACTTTTGAGCGGATGTACTCATCATCTTTGTTAGATGATGATCATGATCAGTATCGCTTAAATTAGCCAACTTCGTCATAATTCATTAAATATTGGTAGATTCAATCTTAGGTGGAAGGTGACATTGTTACATTGACTGATTAATGTAAAGATGAGTGTATCGGTCTTTTACATCAACTAGTTCCAGAGATCAGAATTGGCTATTTACATATCCATCCAAAATCAGAATTACCAGGCAGCGTGGATATTGGCTGCATTCCAGATGCCGGGGCAGTAACGGGTGTGGTTTTTAGTTCCTTGGATTCTTGCTTGTTATAAACATTTTGGAGGCATCCACAATTACCCAATAATGCATTAAAGTTTTAGATGTATCCCCAATACAAATGCCCTACGTGAAACAACACCTTCCATTTATGACACTGTCTCATTTATGTCTCATTTGCCTAACGATGTAAAAAGATGGGTGTTGTTCGCTCTCTTCACTTTTCGAGAATTGTTCTTGTTTATATCTGTCTTTACTACTATTTTGCTGTTCCTTGTTTTCCGGTTGTTTCTTGCCTTTTTTGCGGTTCTGTTGATAAATCTTTGATATTTTGATGATTCATCATTTATCTTCATTTTATTATATTCCGCCATTTTGTTTTCATTTGCATTTTTATTGTTTTTCAGTTTTTTTTCTAGATCATTTAAGGCTAACGGCTAAGTTTTTATGATTTTATTTGTGCAGAGGAGATATTTTAACTCAGTGTGTTGGCCTCTAAAGCAGACGCCAAACTGACCGATATTTATCGATCATTTTTTAATATATTTATTTTCAGTTAAAATTTATGATCAAATGATAGAAATTAGAAAATTAATAAGATTATGGAAATAAAAATCTAAAAAGACAAAACACGTAAAAACATAGAAATGAAATGGCACGCAAAATGGTAACAGAAAATATTAATATACAACATAGAAATTGGTTTAACAAAGTTACAAAAACATTCAAACTGGAATAAATAAAAAAAACAAAAAAACAAAATAAAAAGGTATAAACACTTTTAAAATACAAAGATTCAGGTAAATAAATTACTCCCCAGAACAATACAAAAACTAAATCCACCATTTTGATAAAAGAAATTAACAAGTAAATTTAACAGAACAAATCAATGAAAATAGATGAGAGAGACAATTTAACAAAATCAGTAAGAACACGTCTCACTTTGTTAAGAATAATTTTAAAACCAATAAGCCAAGCGTAATTTAAAAAGTCCACCGTTGAACTGAGGATCCTCCCTTCTGCTTGCCTTGGCGAAGTCTTTATTATAAGAAGCAGGGCACCATCATCGAATATTTGTCTTTTAACAACGACCACCGCAATGGATTAATTTTAATTGAAGCATTTTTCTCGCTGTAATTTTAGAAGCAATTTGAAATTCACTCCAAATAGATCCTGAAGATCAAGAGTTAATTTTGACTGAATTGTTGATCAGTCTCATCAACAATCTAAGATATATAATACTAATTGATATTTTTTCCTTTTTAGGAATATGAAAGTTTCTGTTATTTTCATCTTTATGTTGTCGGTGATGACAGCTATCGTTAAAGAAAGCAATACTTGCGACATAAGCAAGTGTCCTGACCAGTGCTATCATGGAAACTGTGGCAACGGATGTTACTGTATTTGTATATATGGAGTAGGTGACTATGTATCTTTCATTTCATTCTTTTTATTAATTTTCTTGTTGAACCAATTATTAAGTAATATAACATAATTACCATCGAATTCATTACTATTAAATTAGATTATTATTACATACAAAGAAAAGAAACTCCCCAGGTTTAAATCCCATTGAGTATTTGTGAGTAATTTAGAGTAAAATTCCTTTCTGTAAATCATCGCCAGCAAACTTACAGATGTTAAAAACAATATGATAACATACTGAAGGCTGTTCTCTTTAAAACCGGGTTTAATGGATAATTGACACCGGTAAGGAGTTGGCCATGAGGCTTTAACGAATCAGTTTTCGAAATTATTATTTCTATTGTAAGTTATTAATGTCCGCATGATAATATTCAATTGGTTGATAATATACTGGTCAGTAATTTGTGAAATTAATATTTGTGAGAGTGAAAACGTTCATATCTTGAGAGATTCAGCGAGTTAACTTTCATTTAAGGGGGTAAAGTTCCTACAAATTCTTCTAAAGGATGAAATCAAACATCATACCTGTCAAAACTGAGGTCCCTATTCAATAATAATATTGAAACTGAGGAACAGTTTCTTTTTTGTATCCTTTGAATAAGATTTCAGATGTAGTTCTCTGTAATTTAGGTAGGCTGAGTAAGAATTTCTAATGGGTTTTGTCTTATCAGGTCATGGATTTGCTTAACACCAAACCTATTTGGTCGTAATGATAATAATTGCTTAATCTGTTTGACTTTACACATTATGCAACTAGGTATTTCTGTAGGTATTTATATCTAATTTTATTGTATTGTTGAATTATGCATACTTTATATGTAACATCCTTTCTTATTTCTAACACTTTTTAATATTAGTAAATTCAGGTAAAAATATAATAGAATTTGTTTCTGTTTTCTGTAGAATATTCTATAGAGGCGACTAAAAGTAAGGTTCTTTCTCCTTTTAATCCATTATGCACATTTGTAAGGTAGTATTTACACTATTTACATTATTTGGACTATTGTTACATCTCGATAGTGATTGGAGACTCAACAAAATTAAAACAAATGTATTAAAATATAGAAATAGATTTAAATCTTAACAAATATTGAGATCCCAAAGAGATTTTTTGCGTTGACTAAGAAATCGTTAACTTTCTTCTGGTGCATCAAATGGGGTTATACTAAATATAATTGTTTCCTTATAGGACAGAAGGCAGCACATTCTTTCAAACAAATATGACCAGTATTAATTACTGTCAGGAAAAAACGTAATTAATCCACCTTTATTGCTCAGAGATAAAAACATATTTCCTTCTTTTTACATAAAAATGTCGTCGTTATACAAGATTTAAAAATTTCAAATGCGAACGGCAAGTGTTACAAATAGATAATTTTAAAATTTCCAAGTTTAAATTATGAAAAAATCAAGGCATGAATTTTCGATAGTTCACAAATAGGGACGTTATTAAAGAAAGCAGTTTTTATCATGTCATGAATGAACGCGAAAATAAAAAACGTGGTTCTCGTTCTTATTCTCTTTGTCTCTGACTTCTTGATTTCTGTCTAACTTCCCCTCTTGAGAAAGGACTTGACTGTCGATATGCATGATCTCTAGGGTGACTTTTTCTTGAATCTCCTGA
The DNA here is from genome assembly GCA_037127315.1 of Ascarosepion bandense. Classification (NCBI taxonomy): domain Eukaryota; kingdom Metazoa; phylum Mollusca; class Cephalopoda; order Sepiida; family Sepiidae; genus Ascarosepion; species Ascarosepion bandense. The sequence goes on along the minus strand of JBBBDQ010030759.1, from coordinate 569,008 downwards.
CCGCTCATTCATGAGTCTCTGTCTTTCACTTCTAAAATCGGTTACCTATCTTTTCTTTCTGTACCGTCCCTTTCCTCCCCCGACTGCTCCCTGCGAGACAATATCTCTGATAATGTAGATAAGGCTACTTCCGCTCATCCTTTCTCCAACACATTTGTCTTCGGTGATTTTAATGCTCACTATGCCAAGAGGTTGAAAAACTCTGTAACTGATCTTGCTGGCATCCATGACATGAAATTTGCCGATGGATACATATATATATATATATATATATAGCGCTTTGAGAAACCAATCGTAATCCCTTAATCTTCTTTAACTTCTTGGTTCCTGTCTAACTTCCCTTCTTGAGGAAGGACTCAAGGTCCATTTGCATGATCTGTGGGTTCTCGTTAGTAAACACCTAACTCTCACTAGGGCGACTTTTCTTGAATCACCTGACCGCTCATTCATGAGTCTCTATCGTTCACTTCTCAAATCGGTTAGCTATCTTTCCTTTTTGTACCGTTCCTTTTCCTCTCCCGACTTCTCAATGTTAGAGAGTATCTCTGATAATGCAGTTAAGTTTACTTCCTCCCATCCTTTCTCTAACATATTTGTGTTCGATGATTTTAATGCTCACTATGCCAAGAGGTTGAAAAACTCTGTTACTGATCCTGCTGGCATCCATGACATGAACTTGAAATTACTTAACCTCTTACGCATGTGTTGAATTTCACGCGCTACCCCAGTTTTCCCACAGGACACGACTCTCTTCTAGATATCTGCTTCACCTCTATTTTTGACTCCTGTCAATCCTTGTAGTTTTGCCCTCATGCAAACTCCTATTATGCTGAGGTTTCCATTAATATCTCCCTCCACTCTCACTGCTCTCAGGAAACTCTTACTAACATAATTTCTTACTGCTATCAAAGAGCAGACTGGAATTCGTACCACGATTTTCTATCTGGCGTCCCTTGGGAAAATTGTTTAACCTCCCCGTTGAGGACTATGCCTCTGGGTGAAAACTGACATCGATGCTTTTATCCCGGTGAGAAAGTTTTGTCCTAAACCTCATTCGTCCTCGGATATCTTACAAATTTTGAGGCTTCTGAAATAAAACTGCTATTCGTCAACCATCATAAACAGTCCCTCCTGCCCAACATTAGCATGAATAAAGCTTGTCTCCTCGAATCAATACACTGCACCTCCTCAGACTCCCCCTTTCAGCCGAATGAACACATGGAAGCAATAGGTGAATCTACTGCTAGGAAGGTTGTGTCACTGTGTAGGGCCAGAAAGTTTTTCTCGCCTGAATCCATCTTACACATATACAAATCAACCATCCGCCCATGTATTGAATACTGTTGTCATATCTGGTCAGAAGCATCTGCTATTCATCTAGAAAAGAATCTGCAAATATAATCCATTCCAACCTGGCAGCTCAACTCCAGCTACTTTCTCCCTGATGAAATGTGGCTTCCCTCTGTCTCTTCTATAAATATTTTCATAGCTTCTGCACTGACAAATGTACTCGCGTAACCAGACTGGTAAATATTGACTTTTACAATGAAAACAATCAAGCGTAATCAAAATCTTTTACTCCAACAGCTTCTTTTCTCGCATTTATTGTCTGTGGAATTCCCTTCCGTATTCTTGCTTCCTTGATAGCTACAATCTCCAAGAATTTAAATATAACGTCAATTGCCATATCTTGTCCTCTTTACTCTCATCCTTCTCTCCACTTTTCCCAACACCTCCTGGTCCTTCTTATTTTCTTCAGCAACTCTCTTCGTACCAGTATTCCCATCCTCGGCTTACTCATTTTTTACACCCCTTGTAACGCATTCTTCTTCGATTCCTCATTCTTATCGCTCTCCCTTAATGTAAACCTTCACTCTCTTGTTATGTAACCATTTTAATTTTTAATTTCGAAGTCAGATATTTAACGTCGACTACCTGGTTACATGGATGTGCGTTGTGGTGCAGTGGATATCGGCTCGAAGCGAGAAATAGCGAAGCCGAGTTCAAATTCCAGTTGAATTCATTGCATTCACTTACGCGCAAATACCCTTGGGAAAGGTATTAATCCGTCTCTTCCTTCGAGTTATGGGTTAAATAACAGGACAGATTGGGTTCTATAGCCTTGGCTGGCAACCAATCTACCGCAGAAAGCAATGGAAACCTACTGCGGGATAATCCTGTGCCCAGTTACTCATGTCTTATTCGAGATGATCAAGCGTGTTTCACGTATGGCACTTAACTAACTGACTGATCTGGTTACAACAAAACCTTAAGGAGATAAGTTAAATGGAGATAAGTAAAACATTTGAAAGTGGCATGGCTAATGGAACGAGAACAATCTACCCAACAGATCGAAAAAAGTAGTTCAGTTCAAAATTCAGATCAGATAAAGAAGGGCGGATAAATGTAGACAAATAATCTATAGGGATCGCAGGTTCGAATCCCACCGAAGAATGCATTCTTTCTGAACAATTTATTTTTAATATTCTTGCCGATGGACATATATATAATATAAATTTTCTGCTTTTGTTTTTATAGAAAAAGACAGTATCCATTCAAATACAAGTATATATTAAAAATAATATTTAAACAAATAAATTTAAATAAGCGTGTCGGTTAATACCGAATGACTAAACGTTATATAACGAACAGTAATGTAAATGTCATATAAACGTTTTTGCCTGTCTCTATGTACACATTTATGAGCAAATATATTTAACCAGTATGAATTCTTTCTTTATTTTTATAAAATTGGTTTAAATATTGGTTTATTGTATATACGTTTTAGATTGGAATAAAATATCGAACGATAAATTCAAAGCACAGTTTGTAAAAATCATCTATCACGTTTATGAAGCTGAATTTGAAAGAATTTTGAAATATATTCGTTGTATGCGTTAATGTTTGTGTTTTATTGGAACATTAAGAATTTCACATTTCCTGAGATTATCCTGAGTGCTGAGAATTTTTCAAACTTACTTTTCGTTCGTTACTCCAAGGAAAGATGAGATAATCATAGAGATTCTTCAGTTGACGACTAATCACAGCTTATGTGTTTTTATTTTGGTCAACTGAACTCGTACGGGTGTGAAAAAATATTAAGTACGCTTGGTAGTCACTTTGAGATTCTGTTTGTAAGCATATAAAATAATTTCCCAGGTCTCTGCGAAGTCGCTGTTTGGTTCATGAAATATTTGCTTCGTATCAAGCATAATTCTAGAAATCTTTGAGATAATATTGAAATATTTCTTAAGTAAGCCATAAAAATTACATTACTTAATTCTAATCTAACTTAAAATGAATGTATGCGAGAATTAGTTGTACTCTGAAATTATACTTTAAATTATTTTCATATTATTTTCATTATTTTCAGCAATATATGTGCATCGATCGATCACAAAAATACCAGAAATTGATTTGGAAATGATTTTATATGGAAATTCCGTAATAAGTATTTTGTCTCATCATAACGAATAGAAAATATTGAAATAAATTCTTTTACTCTATGTATATTACTTTTTTAAGCGAAGAGTTTTTAGAACGATGTACGACTGATTTCAGAAATCATTTAGTAATTTAGGTTATATATACAACTTAAATTTTTTAAAAACACAAACAGTAAACGTTTCGACACAACCATCACCCGGAAGACCAACTTCATATACACAAAATTTATCATCGTATTACTATCTTCAGGACTTAAATAGACGTACACCACTCTGCGGACCAAAAATAGTTAATCGTATGCAGACGCGCGTGCATGCGCGCGCATATGCGTCAGAATATTGCAAGGTAAATCACGTGGGTGCTATCATACTAATAAAAAAACAAAAAACTAACCATCGCATCTCTTAAGTATGGAAATCTTCTCTTCGACAAACTATTTCCTAATATTTCTGGTGAGGTTTAATAAAAGGCGAACATTTTCAATTATAAATGTGTTTTATTTGTTTTTTATTTACTCATTACGCCGGGAGTAAAGAAAGAAAGTATGACAAAGTTATAATGGAGTCTTTTGATGAAGCATAAACTCATAAGTTTACAATCATATATTTACCCCATGAACAAATAGAAATAAAATATATAATCTAATTACTCCTAGACAAGAAAGACGGCCTCCTAATTCTACGAAGCCGTACAGAGAGCAGCAGAAAAATCAAATTAAAACATAAAAATAAGCATAGTAGTTGACATAAACATGGAAACAAATCTAGAAGAATTAGGTTTCCTTGACGTCATACAGAATCTGAGAAAATTTAAATATCCACGATTTTGATGTAATTTGGTTCGTAGGTTTTTTTAAACAAGCTACAAACCAAATGACCGAAAGGTTTTACAACATTTTTTCTTCTTTATTTGCCGTGTACTTTCAGGACGTAGTCGATCATTCCACTTACCCCTATCTCTTGTGGGGTTTAACATTTTTCCTCTTAGTATCTCTTGCAATGCTCCGCCATCCACTTGTTAAAGCCCATTAACTACATCTCGATCTAATTTCGTCTTGTGAGTATTAGATTCTTCAAGCTCTTCTTCCTCATTACGTGTCCCAGAAACAATATAAACACACGAATAACAAAAGATTAACCCCGAAAGTTTGAAAGAAAAATATCCTCATATCCTGGATCGCACATTTAGAGGAGATCCTTAAACGAGCTTGTTAGCCAGGCCGGGCTTCAGCCTTTATGTTGGTAGAGAGAGTGGGACTGTCAGTGTTTTTAGTCCTGGGAGTTTCGGCGGACCTAGCAACTGCTGCTTGACGCTTCCCATTGGCCCTGGCAACAACCAGTCACTGCCCCTCCTCTTTCTCCGAGGCTGCACTCGCATCTGACGAGCGTTTTCTGTAAGTGAAGGAAGTTATTTAGTCCCAACCGACGGTAAAACCGCACCAGTCCTATCTGCTGGCATGCTCACTACAGGCGAAACAGATTCTGAATAAGCGGTCAGAGAGGGATTTTGGTAGACTGGGGTCTGGTTTCCATATGCCATTTTTTCTGGGCAGGAGCTGGAGAGGTGAACAGTCTCTCCACACATCCAGCATTTCGGCTTGCGGTCGAACACGATCACCGGCATGCTCAGGCCCCCTTCATCAGGAGAGCTACGGATGGTTAGGAAGACTTGGCGGTCGATCATAATCTCGAACGACCATCGCCTGGTCAGTTCGTAGCAGGAATCACCTAGTATTTGACCGAACTGCGTAATGTGAGCAGCCATATGCACCCCAAAAACCCAGGGTGGAACCACATATACTGCAACGCTGGTTCTACGATTGCAATTGTTCACGGTTTTTATAGATCATTTGTTATGAGGTCTTGGCTTGACATTTTCATGCAAACTTTCGGCGTAGGCAACAGCATGTCCCGCATGAAGAAGCCCGCTATTTAACTATTCTGAAGGGCTAAACTTCCATGTAATGCAGTACATTTATCACTGTCTTTTGTGGAGCGAAAAATTTTGCGCGTACGCTTGTCCACCACGGAGACTGACACTTTTTCTTTCAATGTTTGTTTGGGATTTTTCAAAAGTTCACTTTCATTTAAAAGGTATGTTTAAATCTTAGCTCTCTTCAAGAACTTCGTCATATTGATTTTACATTTAAGGGGGACTTCCAGCTACAGGGTGAATCTCCGGTCTCGGCATCTTTGGATTGCTGGTCATTAACTTTTCTTTTTTGCCATTATCCGCTTCTGTATTTTTTTCGGATTCCTTCTAATTTTGGCCATTTTCGGCCTCCATTTTTTTTATCTTTTCCTCAATTCTCGTCTCTTTAGGTTCTTTTGTAAAAAAGGGATCTGTTTCCTCATTTTTATCAGAAGGAACTTTCCAATGGTTATTAAAAATAATTTTTTCCTAAGTGGCCGACTTGATTCGGCCATCTTCAAAATTAAAATGTAAACACTTTTTTGTGAATTAATGTAAGTGGGTAGGGGAAAACGGGAATAAACAAATAACAATATAGACACACGAATAACAAAAGATTAACCTCAAACTTTGAAAGAAAAATTAAAACAAAGACAAAGAAAACAGCAAAAGCTGTTATATGAATGAAAACGAAAAAATTACACAAAAAGTTAAATAAAGTAAGCCAAATAAAGAGAAAAGTAAAAGTAAAAGAGTGAAGTAATGAACACCGAAAAACTTATAAATAAATTTAAGTTTGAGGGAAAAAAGTTAATTTATGAATTCAAAAAATAAAAAGGTGTAAAGTAAAACGTAAAAATATACGGTTTAAAGGAAATTAAATTACATTCGTACAGAAACGAGGGAAACAAGTTAATTAACTGAAAACAGTGATAAAATAAAAAGGAGTGGATGAAAATAAAGGAGAGATGAAAAAATTCCCGCAAGAAAAATGAAACTAATAGAAAAACTGATTTGTCAAAAAACTAAAAATAAATTACAATCAAATATAAAATCCGACAAGAGTTGGTTTTAAAAAACAAATATGGCGACAAAAACTGTGTAAACAAACAAATAAAAATTGAAAAATGCGAAACAATATTTTCGTTAACAACAATAAACGAAATATAACGTCCGAAGCCAAATATAAAAGAAAAATCTGTAAATAAAAGGTTTGAAAAAAAAAAAAAATTAAAAACTAAATGAACAAGAATTTTCCAAACATCAATCAAAATTCTCTAAAATCTGCAAACAATAAGTTCTTTTTTTCAATAAATTAATAAGCCTAACCTGGTGAAAAGAGAAGTAAAAAAAAACTGAATTCTCACTAAACTGGTCCATACATTATTTATTATACATAAGTATAAATACGGCACAAGGCTTGAAATACTGATTGGGGTTGCTGGTCATAATTTTTCCTATCATTAATTTAACTAACCTCTATCACTGACCCAATCAGTGATAATATTTCTTTCACCAAAACGTTTCAGCCACACAACACTATCTTACACAAACACCACAATGCCACATTCGCTCTAAGAGATCCTACCTAAACCCATTACGTACAATTTCTGTGGTGGCTGGGGTGATGAAAATAAAATTTTTAATCATCTTTGATGTTTGAAATATTATTTAAAACTAAACAAAACTGATGTTAGTATGGAGAAAATCCCATGGTTTCTGTGGCTGAAATCGCATTTAAATGAACAAAAATATTGTGGGATTAATAAAATGAATATGTATCATACATACAATCTATAATCACATACACATCCACTCACGCATTTAGACATAATAACTAATACGAAATCTCACACCCGAAACGAAATGCATCCCACTATTACCAGAGAACTGTCACCACTCTCACATAAATGGGTGGGTGGGTTTTCGGGGAGTGTGAGGGTGAACCAAAGATAAAGGGACAAAATAAAAGGAGCGGAGCTATGACCATTCATACCCTAGCTAAGTTAAATTTAGTTGTTCAAAACAAAACGAAGACTGTCAGAAGCTAAACTAACACTGGGCTGGGCTGAACTTGTTTAATGTAGGTGACCAATATTTTCTAACTAAGGTCACCTCCTGATGGAACTCTAAATTAGTCCCTCTCACATGCACCAAACGCAAAGCAGTCACTCACCTTTCGCCAAATTTTAATGAAGAGAGTCACCTCTTTTCTGCCATGATTTTGACTTTAAGCTCAATGTTAAAGTAAAAAATCATTTGAGAAGAAGAAAACTTCTCACTTCTATAAAATTCCTTCTGACGCGTCGTTCAAATCATGACTCTCATAATGCCGAGTAAACATAAGAACACATAGTATTCCGTCTGAGGTACAAAACTGCTATAAACGACGCGAAACATTTACCCTTGAATTAAGTCACACAACGGCCAAACGACACTGCAGTGGAAGATGTGGTCTAAAGACTCCACTACATTACATCGCACACACATTAGCGTCACTGACAACGCCGCTGCATAGAGCCTTTTGGCAACTCAGAGAGCCTTCCGCAGCACCAGCCAGGTAAGGGATGCCTTGTCGTTGTTTAGAATCCTCCACCTGGGCGCACAAGGCCACAGTGAGCATAATTCCTGATTCGTCAAACCTAACTATTCCCCCAGATTATGTTTTGCGGCCACACATACTAACACACGATATAATGCCTTAAAAAACAACAGAAAATTTTCAGATGATGAAGGCACAACTTGATCATCAACAGAAGACTGGGGAACGTATACTACAGCGGCAACAAATGTTGGAAGAAAAATTGCTCCTACAGCAAAAAGAACAACAACAGCAGAGAGAGCAACAACAGCTTTTCCTTGAATTCCAAAAACAGCAAGAAGAATTACTTCTAAAAACATTTAGTAAAAAGGGATTCAGTGAAAACAACACTGCATTTTCTCACAACACAATTTGAAATTCTCTGGAGACATTCAATTATCTTCCTGACGAAGATAAAACATTTGAAGTCTCTATAGAAGATATGATCTTTTTACGATAGTCTGTAAGGACTGGTCGAACGATAAAAAAGTTCGCCTACTTTTGAGAAAGTTGGGAACAGCGAAACATAGTAAGTTCATCGATTACATTCTTCCGAAGAAAACAAGTGAATTAGGGTTCGATGAAGCAATAACACTTTTGTCTGAGTTATTTAGCCCTAATAAAATACTATTCCACAAATCATGGTAGTGTTTTAACTTGTCAAAACGGGATGACGATGATTATTTTACATTTGCGTCAATTGTAAATAAGCACTGTGAGGATTTTCGATTGGCAGAATTGTCAGCCGACGATTTCAAATGCTGCTCAATATTTGCCCAAGGTTTAGTCTCCGCAAAAAACTTGGAGATAAGACGGAGAGGTCTATCAAGACTAGAAAGCGAACCAGGTCTCAAACTGCAAAAACTGGCTGAAGATTGCTAGCGAGTAATCAGTGCTAAAAGCGATTCTAAAAACATCGAGAAATCTGGCATATCGTATGTTAGGAGAATTAAGTCCAAGCTAAAATTACTCCCCTGGAAAAGGTAGAGAAAGCAAAGAGCATTACCATTCACAATCTAAAAGTAGACGACCCTTTCAGAAACAAAAATTACCCAAAAGTCTATGCTGGCGTTGTGGTGTACCACATTGGTCGGCAGAATGCTTCTACCAAAATAATATATGTAATAATTGTGGCAAAATTGGCCACAAAAGGGCGCACTGTAGAAACAAAAAGAACAACAGAAACAGAGTCAGACAAACTAGATCAAATAAAGAAGTAGATAAGAATCTACGAAAATATATCGTAGTCAACATGCTAAACAAAACAGTTAAGCTGCAGCTGGATTCTCGATCGGATCTCTCAATTGTTAATCTTCACACTTAGAAGAAAATAAAAAACAACGACGAAAAGGGCAAACAAAACAGCTCGTGCAGTAATAGAAGACAAAATCAAATTTGAAGGTGAGCTATAGCTACCTATAACAGTAAATGGCATCATAAAGAAACTAAATGTTTACGTCCATAAAAACTCTGAGAATTTATTTGCAATCGATTGGATAGAGCAGTTTAAGTTGTGGGGCCAACCAATCAACAATTTTTGCCAAAACATGGATAATATGCCAACGGATACCCATGACCTGAAAGCCAAATTAAAAGAAAAATTTCCCAAAGTTTTCCCGGCGGGGCTAAGAAAATGTACTAAGACAAAAGCCAGATTTCTAGCTGAAAGAAAATGTTCAACCCATTTTCAAAAGAAAAAGAAATGTCCCATTTGCATCGGTAGAAAAAATAAACGAAGAATTAGACTGACTAGAAAATGCCGGTATACTGTCCAAAGTGAGTTTTAGAGAATGGGCTGCCCCCGCTGTATATGTAAGGAAAAAGTCCAACCGAATTCGAGTCTGTTCAGATTTTTCAACGGATCTAAATGCGGCTTTAAAAGTTTACCATGACCCGCTCTCCACACTGGAGGAATTATTTAATCAACAGAATGGTGAGCAACTCCAAATTGAACTTCAGCGATGCATACCTTCAAATCCCTGTCATAAACAGATCCGCAAGATTTTTGAGAGAATTTCGGGTTCAAGATAAAATTATCGAAATCTGATTTTTATATGAATTAAATAAAGTATCTCGGGCATATCATTGACAAGAATGGAAGACAGCCTGACCCACAGTGGGCAGAAGCTATCAAAATTATGCCTTCTCCAAAAAACGTCAACGAGGTCCAAAGTTGTCTTGGACTTGCCAACTATTGAAACTAAATTTGAAACTGGACAACTGAGTGTCAGTCAGCTTTTGAAAAAAAAAACTATATTAGCATCAGAACTATTTCTGCCTTACTTTGACAGATCAAATGGTCAGGCAGAGAGGTTCTTGGACACGTTTAAAAGAACATTTAAAAAAGCTCAAGGAACTCCTACCGATATAGCATTACAGCAGTTGTTACAAGTTTATCGCATAACGCCGAGCCCGAATACACCATCAATTGGCTCACCGGCAGAAACCATGTTTGCCAGAACGGTGAGATACGTGTTTGACAAATTAATTCCCAAATAGTAAAAAAATACGTAAAACCGAAAAAGTACCTCCCCACCAAAAAAAAAAAAAAACGATTTTTCCCAGGTTAGAAAATCTTTATTAAAATTTTCCAAAAGAAGAGGAGGGGACGGTCACTAGAAGGATCGGCGGGATGGTGTATATAATACAGGGAGCAAGACATACCCACAAAAGACACATTAATCAAATTAATAAACGGCATGAAATGGATTCTAACAACACACGGGATAAAGTGGAAGAACCCATCGTGATCATTTACGACACATTTGATCTCAAGCCCCCGAAACCTACGCCCGAACAACGAAAGGTCTGGAAGAAAGAGGAAATTTACCGAGCCTTTAGCAATCAATCCCAAAAAGAAAAGGTAATAAATTTCAGGAAAATAATAAACCATTTTACAGAGTAAAAGTCTTGGGAGCTGGGCATTGTGGGAATCTAGCTACAAATGGACTCGTCCAAACCTTTATAGTATAGTATGGTTAGCAACTCTGAGTGAGGAGTCTACTGTTGACACTGTCAGCACTCTGCCTTCGGTAGAGGGCGCTCTCTGCTTCCGAGCAGAGAGCAATAACCCAGTCGTGGTTCCGCCGGAGGGCAGAACCACGACTCGGTAAAAATAGACAGACATATTTTTGGCCCGGCTATATGGCCGGGAACTCCCACTTTAAAATGACCATGTGTCACATCCGGCCTTTTGTGGGGAGGCTAGTGAATATAGTCACTGGGTAGTAGACTTGCCTCTGCTACTATAGACACTGTCAGCACTCTGCCTTCGGGCGGAGGGCGCTCTCTGCTTCCGAGCAGGGAGCACTAACCCAGTCGTGGTTCCGCCGAAGGGTGGAAGCACGACTGGGCAAAAATAGACAGGTATTTTTTGGCCGGGCCATATAGCCCGGAAATTCCCACTCATAATCTGACCATGTGTCACATGTTGCCCTTAGTGGGAGGGACAACTAAATATAGTCACTGAGTAGTAGTCACAGACTTGCCTCTGCTACTATTGACACTGTCAGCTCTCTGCCTTCGGGCAGAGAGCACTAACCCAGTCGTGGGTAGAGTCATGACTGGGAAAAGATAGACAAATTTTTTTGGCCGGGCTATATGGCCCGGAAGACTCACATTAAAACGATCTTGTGTCACATTTTGCCTTAAGTGAGGAGGTGACTAAATACTGTCACTGAGTAGTAGCCACAGAATGAATGAATGAGTGTCTCAGGACGCCTCCAAGAGAAAGTACTGTCCAGTCAACGTTTACCTTTGTACTACGTTTCCCGAGAATATAGTATTCAACCTTATATCCGAGTCCGTGTTATCTTTCTATAGCCCTTCGGTCATAACAGAAGGGCTCTTACGCAATAATGTACAGCATCAACGAAAGCGGGCAACTCTGACTAATAGAACTGGACAAAATGAAAGGCTTCGATCTTACACTATTCACTTCCACCGCAGATCTAGGAATCCTATACAAGAGACGTATCCAGAAGCAAAAATATGGCCCGAAACCAGTGGCCTCGAGAACAGCTTCAAGAAAGTCATAGTCAACGCTATCGAAAGCCTTGGACTGAGCCAAATTGATTAGTGCGGCTTCACTGTCGAGTTTTTATGAAGGTTGTCCTGAAAAGTCGTACCCTGCACAGTACGTCTGTTCAGGACCTATCAGACTAGGCAGAACAGCATGCAAACGGTTGTTTAAGACCTTGGCTAGAATCTTTAACTCTGTATGTAACATAGTTAAGGGTCGAAAATTACTAACCCATCCCCTCCGTTTTTATCCTTGCGAAGCCTCTTGATCACACCTCTAGTGACGTAATGGAGAATACTCCCGTTCATCATCTAATGGTTAATCATCACTGCATGCAGAGCGACAAGCACGTGCAACCGCCTCAATACATTTCGTAGGAGAGACAATGGATACCCGGAGTCTTGTCACGACCAACAAGCTCAGTGCATCCCAGATTTCCGCCTCTGTTATCGGACACTCGCACCCAGATGCTTCAGCCGCCTCAATGCAGGGAAAGTAAGCTAAATAGGTGTCGAAATGAGCTTGGCACAAATCGGACTCGTTTGTAGTCACGGTACACCCACCTGGCAATGTGACGCCAACGATGTATCGGTTTGCGATATTTCGAACTTCTTCATCTCGCAGTTCAGCGGCTATATTTGTCGCCTCGGAAGAAATTCTTTTTTATCTAGCCCTAACTACCAAAGCTTGATCCCTCTTGATAAGCAAGTAGGCCAGCTCTACCCTAGTTACGGCTATTCCTCCACTATCACCCGGTTTGATTACCCTTTCTACTCTAGTTTCTTGAGCCGTCTGCGCTGCTAATCTATCTCGGTTAAGTCGCATAGTAAATTCAGCGGCAAATGACCTAATTGTTGTCTTAAGATGCACTCACCACTTACCAAATACACCTTCAACTCCCGCTTTATGGTTAGTGTCAGCTGGTCCTGAAATTCCTTCTCAGTGAACAACTATTTGTTAAATTTTCAGTAGCCAGCCATCCTAATCCTAGATTTATCTAACTTTAGACGAACCCGGACAAGACTATTGTCCGAATAAACTATACTATGGAAGATTGGACAGTCTAAGAGCCCTACGTTCGCTCTCGTAACTAGTGCTCGGTCAATGTAACTTGTACGCAACACCGAAGCCGAACTACTCCTATTAGTCCAAGTACATACAAGGGAAGCACATTCCGGAACTTATCGACAAGATCAAGACTGTCGATAAAATCCCAAAACGGTATTACATCCGGGATTTTAGTACCCGATCTCGTACCCGTACGATCTATATTGGGATCGAGGAATGCATTCCAGTCACCCACTAAGATTACCCGACGAGATTGTCGTCTAAAAGGGATCGATCCACCGAATAATCCCGCTCGTTCACTACTGGCGTTGGACGCATAAACCCCAATGAAACAAAACGCCTGCTTCTCTATGGTAACATTCAGGACAAAAAAAGCGTACACACAGCGTTCAAAGAACGTTTAACCAGCCAAGAGACCTCACTTAGAGCGACAATCATAACATGCTGAGAAGAGGTCAAACGCTTTCGACAGAATGGAAACGAGTCTTTTGCAAAACACATATATCCATTGCCAGGCGCTGAAGGTTGTGAACGAGGTTCGCCCTGCGGGACTCTAACCTCAACCCCAGGACATTCAAACTTGCTAAAAAGAGATCCGTTATTTAATCTAGGGTTGAACCCCTCTTTAAACATGGTCAGGGAGAGGATACCAACTGCCCCGCCCATTGATTCTCCGCCAATTTCAGTATTAATGTGACCATCAGAGGCGAGACCGCCGATATCCCACGGGAAGGTTAGTTTTAATGCTCTATACAGAGTAGGGTGAAGAAAAACAGGGATTTTCCCTGAGGAAAATTGCTTTACTTTCCTGGTTTTTTTGTCGTCTATTATGATGATGGGAGGTTTGATATCTTTGTAAGCTTTTAATGCTTTCTGTACCATTGACTATGCTTGGCGAGACCTCGGGCCAGTTTTAATTACCAAGAAGACTCTTTGAGTATTCGGGAAATTCTTCAGATTGTCTACGGCATTGTTACCAAACTTCTGAATAGATAACAGGTATTTTAACGAGATTACGATGCCTAGGGTTTCCTTCTAACTCTATCCACTACTTACCATTCCTGTGCATCTTCCGCCTTCTTTTGCACAGGCAATGTGGGCTCTTTATGAGACCCAACCGGGGCTTTTGCATCACCAGTGCCTCGCCGCAGGTAGGCCCATTACAGGCGCTATGGAAAAAGAAGATTCAGCTCAAGGGGGATTGGATTTGGGGGGACTCAAGAGACCTTCTTCTCTGGGCAGGAAAAAGCGAGGTGACCAATCAGGCCACACTTCCAGAAGGTAGGTTTTCTCCCCGTTACGATGACGGAGTATTTTTCCCGCCAGAAATCAGCAATTGGAAATTAGATCATTAGTTCTAATCTCGACTCACCCAACTCACACTTACTTTAGGGCTATACTGCATCAAATATGGCCCTAAGTGCTCACCAAGAATATAGTGAAGAATTTCATGGAATGTGACCTAGGTATTCTGTGCGGATAATGAACTTCATTTGGGATCAGATCACGAGAAGCCATATTTACACAGTTCGGGTAATAGAACGTCCTACATGAAATACCTAACACATTTCACGATCTGTTGAGGCTTAAGCCTCAAGGAAATCTGTGATTTCATCACTGCTACGACAAATTTTGCGCGATTGCTTGTCAAGCACAAAGACCGACACTGTATTTTTAGCAATGCGATCTTGAGCTTCATGGTCTATCAAGAGCCTGACATCAGTAATCAAATATAGGAACTGTTTAGCACTCTCAACGAACTCAGCCACATTGTGGCACCCATTCTCACCGTGATCCTAGACAAACCCCACCTTATGAGAAATGGCCACCATTTCTCTAACCTAGAAGTGGCGTCGTCGCTATCGGACTAAGATAAAGTCTTTTCCTAAAGAGGACTCAAAGGACAAGACAAAACGATCACGTAGACGATCCCAAGGACAAGACAAAATGAGCACGTAGACGATCCCAAGGACAAGGCAAAACGAGCACCCATTTTCTCTATAGGTTCTAATAGGGCTGAGATCTTGCCTAACGTAACATTGGGGAACTCCTTCACTATCGGATTCCACACTTCTGTATAAATCATGTTAATTTCTCACTTAATTATTATAGAAGTTCTTTTTCACTACTTTTTGCTCTTACTGCCACTTTTGGCTTTCAATTTTATTTTTCTCATTAATTAACCACTAGTAGAATCCATCCACTGCTGTTTTTACTATTGCTTTATTCAATCACATTATTCGATTTCTAGTTTACGAAGTTTCAACTTCGATTCATGGATTCTTCATGAGTTTCTCTTGCCATTCTGTTAGTAGGTCCATTGTAATGGGTCGCTGTTCTATCTCTCTATTTCTTATCTTCTTCCTCTCTCTCGGAATATTTATCTGTTTCCAGCTCTTCTGGCTCCACAGGGTCTCTCACCCTGTTCTTTTCTTGATCTTTTGCTCACTCATTTCGTAATTAGTAATCTCAGCTACCTTTAAATCATTGGCATGAACTCTCTTTGTTAAGCCAGGCATCTGGTCCCAAATTACATATGATACTGGACCAATTTTCTATCTCTTGTCCAGTTTTGGTTCTTTCCAGTAAATCTTGAAGTAGTCGTGGTCACCGACCTTAAATTTTAATATCCTATTAACCCTGTCATTTCTCACCCTCTTTCGGGCTCTGTTTTTATTCGCCTCCTCGAACGTACAAAAACCTGAGATATTTTCTATTATCAACTCTTTATATGATTCAGCAACCACATTACATTTGACCACAAATAGGTCCTTTAACTTAGCCTTACAGTTTCAAGTGGCGAATATTTTTTTGTTCATCTAATATACATCTCTTTCCTTTCATTACTTTAACTGTCTTAGTAGCTTCGTTCACCAACAACATGGGAACTATTTCTACCGCAATCACTACCTGGTTTGGATCTATAAAAACGTTCTACCGCCGATTGTTCTTTTAGCTTCCCTCATGTCACCTGAGGATTTTTTTCTAATAGTCGGCCTATAAATTCGGACGGTTCCCCCCTCGCGGTGTGGAATGACACACATACCGTCTCTCTCTCCCGTAGATTCGTAGATTAGTCGACTTTTGTCTACGGCCGCCAACTAATTTCTTAATTTCTTCGCTTTTCTCCCCAAAGCTCGGCACCCTTGGTCGCCCTAACAAATTCCTTAATCCTTTAAATGTGGGTTGTTTTGACTTAACGTCGATGACATCCAATATCTGTTCCATCTCATCTACGTCCGACCCTGCTATTCCCCGTGGTCAGACACAATTACAATTAGCTATTAATAAAAATGAGAAGGAAGCCGATTTACGGAAAGATGGCAAGCAACAAGTATTTCAGGGAGAAACCAAAAAGTGCTCTATTTGCTACCTGCTCTTGGTTGATTTTCGCTCTTTCATTTTTCGACGAAATCTCTCTTTCTCTCTGAGCGTTTTGAATCAGACAATCATAAATGATTAAAGTTCTTTTTGGTTCTCGCTCGTTGGTCATTCAGGGTTTATCCTTGGCAACTCAGGGCCTATCCTGGTCCTGGATTCCACTTAGAACACCGGGAACGGGACGGAAGGTAGCGGCACAGTAGTGTTTTCGACAGTAAATTACTTGTAGCCTTTTGGGGAAGACGATTCAAATTTTTTCTTTTTCTGGGGACAATTTGTTCGCCGCATTTTTATCCGGAGGTCTTTCTTGGTTGAGATGAGATTTTTTAACGATGGACCGACTCTGGTCGGCCATCTCGGGTGTTTCTTTTAACAAAGTCAGTTAAAAAGGCATTGCATGCACAAAAAATATCAAAACAAGTTTCTAGAAACAAAATAAAATATAAAAATGCAAAGCAAACTCTGAAAAGATGACTGTAAAAGAAATAGAAATTAAAACAAGAAAAGAAAAACTGAAAAAAATACCAATTCAACAACAAAACAAATAGCAAAATAAATAAAAAGTTCAAAATCTTGTATAAAGCCTGTCAAGAGAAAACAATCTACATAGCACCAACCAGTTTGATGTGAGGAAATAAAATGACAAAATAAACTGCTCCATGGGGGGCATGTTGCCTAATTCTGCAAACTAAGCGTCGCAACCCTCCTTTCTATGCTGTTGCTACCGCAACTACAACTAAACTGGTCAAAAACAGATGAAATATGATGAGGAGGAAGCAAGTCTTTACGCACAGAAGGAAAAACAGAATGAGTACCAAAATGAATTCTAATTTGAGCAGAGAAATAGCAAGAGCGAACTGCAGTAGAAATTCGCCTATCCAAAAACTCATCTCATAAAAACTCAAATATATATATATATATATATATATGTATATATATATATATATATATATATGTATATATATATGTATATATATGTATATATATATATATATATGTGTGTGTGTGTGTGTGTGTGTGTGTGTGTGTGTGTGTGTGCGACTGTAATGGAAGATATTTTTAGATGGTCTGAGAAACTATAATGGAGAATCCCAGCATTATTAAGAAAGATATATGCACTGAGGATGTGAAATAATATTAATTTTTCGCCCAGTGGTAGGCTGTAAACTACTAATATACAAGGGTATACTGAATGTGAAGCAATAAGAAAATGAGAAAAGATTATAACAGGAGAAGGAAAAATGAAATAGGACGAATCAAAAACGTCGTAGATAACGATTAAAATTGCATTTAATTAATTTAAAATCAAAGGTGATTGAAAAGGAAGAAACCAAAAGAGATTTTCCCAAAACAAGAATTTCTATGGAATAAACTCTTAGCATAGAAATCCCGGTTTAATATAATTCATTTAACTGTAAATTGATAAAATGTTAAATTCATAAAGGTATCATGGAAGAAGGTTCATCAGAATTATTACCATGAAATTATGGAAAAGGCAGAATGAAACGACATTACGACAATGGAAACGTGATTGAAGGCAAAATGTCACGTCATGATCAATAAAATTGCAGATATTTCTTTAGAGATTATATAAATATTTGTTAGTAGAAAGAAACACCGAACCATATGTGGTAGCAATACTCAAATCAGGAGCGAATGACAAGCTTATAAATATGTAAAGAAAAAATAATGACGAGAAAATAAAAAGATTATCTGAAGTGACTTATTGTTAGATTGTGCGTCCTTTTCAAAGAGCAAGGTATGAAAAAGAAATGGTTAAAAAGATAAGAAATTTTTCTCTCTTTAAAAAGAAATATTTTTTAACTTTTTAATCCTGTAGAAAGAAGTGTAAGGATTTCATAATTAGATTTTCTGTAAATCCACCCTCTTAGGAATTCTCCCTAAATGAAATTATTTAATATACATAGATAATCACTATTAGATTTACAAAGTTGTAATTTTATTTATGATTTTCGAAGAATTTGCGTTTGTCATAATATTCCATTATTTTTTGTTCTTTATTCAGTTACTGTTAACCCTTGCGTTTAAAAGTAAAACTAAATTCTGTTTTGGGACTGCAAATAAATTTGCATATGGACGTTATATTAGATGAAAGTTTTCTTATTTACGCGGACAAATGTTGCAAAAAATATTTATTTTAAAATATCCAGTTTACTTGTCTATTAAAATATTAATGTATCCATTATGAATTGTTTACAACAATCATTACGAAAGTTAGACATTAAATCTATGTAAAGAGGTAACATCTGCAAAAAAAAGCTTTGTATTTAAGTGAGTGGTATTTATGTGTTGTGCCGATATAAAAACATGGCGAACTGAATATATCAAGTCAGTGAACATATCTGCTTTCAACGTCTATCAGTAAGTATCCAATATATTCGTAACTAGGGCTCAATTTTTGCATTTGATTTTTAAAAAATGAACTGTTTATTGTATTTAAGTTTGTATAGATTCTTGAATGAAAATTATTGGTTGATTAACTAATATTAAGAACAGTACTGATTTTATTTGCACAATATGTATTTCTATCACCCCCTCCCTTTGCCAGTGCAAATAATAATATTATTTATTATAAATATTACACAAGGAAACTTTATGATCAATGTTTTATTTTGTGAACATTTCTTCACTCTATTATTATTATGAAACATTAAACATTTATATACTTTCTTCGTATAATAGATAATTGTAAAAAGCAAAGATTTACGTAAGTAAACCATTCAATATTGAGAATATATATATGTTTAGTGGAATGACTCGCTTATACATCCACCGAATTTGATAAACCTGATCATCTATATACACGAAGTTTAATGCAGTATTGTTTGATACAAAAACGAATTATTGAACAATTAATGATAAAAAGGGTGTAAGTTTAGCTAACGGTTTCACAACGATTCCATTCTAAAATATTTCTCAGTTGGATTCCGCATAGGTTCCTGGAAAAACAGGGTACGATGAATAAATTGCCATCTAAATTACACAAAATTAAAAACAACACTGACATCTCATTTTAACAGAGATATTGACAAAAATTGCACAAAATATATCTTGAAATACTACACAGTACATCATGTTCATTAAAATCGCCATTAGCTTCAAATTGCAACCTTTCTGGATGGTCTCCTTGTTTAGGTTGGTGAATATTGACATAACCCTTGATTTCAGTTCATCTTTGGTATTACAAGAAGTGTTGTTGGTTTGTCACTCACTTACGCCCTACACATAGGAATCAAAAGTTGAGGTCTGAGGAGTTAGGTAGTCAGGTGTAAATGATGGGGCCACAGAAATTGTCTGAAAATCATGATTGCGGTCTCCTACTTGTATGGCATAGGCCAGAGTCCTGTTGCCAGTCATAGTGCTTTCTAGCAGCCTGCCTTTACGTCCAGGTCAGCACTACTTCCTCAAGGTATTTCTATGTGTTGAGTCTGCGTCCTTCACCAACAAATTCGGTATAAATTTTTTATCAGAACAGAGTTACCTTTCTGGGCTGCCGTACATTCCTAATCACCATTAGACTAATCCATCATTATCTCCAACCCTCAGTTTGACACCCAGACACTCTGAAATGTTCGCATTGTAACCTCCTATGCGAATGCCAAGCAGGGCAGCATAATGTTACCAACTTCTGGTGCATTTGTTTTCACAGACAGTGTCCAACTGACCGTACTGCACAATAATATTTGGGAATAGACCAAATATTACACATTCCTTTTTAGATATAACATAATTATCCTTCTGGGATTGAAAAATGTGGGATAGATTGAAATAATCAATGATGAATAGAATATATCAAAGAATTCGAAGGCAAGGACTTTGGCAAATATGGAAGCTTAACACGATCAACAGCACCCACAAATCCGGCCAACGAAAAACAGAATTTCTTATGAGAAATGGTGCGTGCAAAGATTCTTGCTATACTCATGTGTGCGGCTGGTAGCAGGAAAACTGAATTTGAATTGATGAATAGAGCGGCAGATTCTAACATAGGATTTGAGAAGGAGAAACACTTCTTCAGTGATTCTAACAGGAATCTTCATTGATGAACACTACTGACTTTAAGATAAATGCATCTTTTGAATAATGCGGAGATGTTGAACAGGAACATTAATGGTGTTCCGACGTGATGTTTTCAATGTGACTCGGAAAATAAACACCAGAGTGTGCAACAGAAAGGTACAAATTCGGCTTAGTTAAGGAGTAGACAATTTTGCAGAAGTTTACTTCGCGTTTCATTACTCATGAGCGTATAGTTTTGTATAGATACGGAACATAATGACAAATGATAATCAAGTTGAAATGCTGAAATTGTAACGAATGTGTTTGTGTGGAAAAAAAGAACTTGAAATATGCTCTCAAAGTGGATTCTCCATCATAACAATGTTCCTCCGCCTGATAGGTTTGATGTTCAGAAATTCTTGTTAAAGAAATCCATTAAAATTTGTGATAATTGACCAGATTTATCCTACGATATGTTCGGTTTTCCTTAAATTAAAAAAAAAATAATCCGAAAGGATTTGTTGGTATAATCCAGAATCACGTGGCTATATTCCGGCAAAAAATGTTTGTAAAGATGACCATATCACTTTAAGAAGAGCAAATGTTCACAGGTTGACGACAAGAAAATGTGAATAGGTAAGCAGTCTTAGCTTTCACACTGATATTTCGGAAATAAATTAACACCCTTCGTATATCAAATGTCTGCAAGAAGGTCTTTTGTGTTAGGTGCCAGGTGAGGAACTAATTCACATTTTAGTCTATATTACGCTAACTGTAAGACATTGCCCTTTTTCTAATATAAGATATTTGAAAAATGTAACTTTGCCTGAGATATGCAAATATTAATCCAAATTTGTTCATCTGAAAATAACAGTTAAATTTTGTATTTTTCTGTAAAAATACTAATTGCATTACTTCTTTTGCTAAAAGTCAACAAAAAAGTTTTATCCGGATATTCTAATGAAGAAAGTTTTATTAATGTCACCGAGGACTTCCTTTAAGAATAAAGAAATCTGTGAAAGAAATCTGTGAAAGAAATGCTGGAATATTTCCAGGAAATGCGTATTTTGTAATTTTTCATGTACTTGATTCGAATTAATTGGCCATAATATTCAGATGTTTTTTATCGAATAATAGAATGAAAAATGAACAGTTTCCAATCGGCATCTTCGTTTGTAATAAGTCAATTCGAGCCACATATATAGAACAGAAATTCGTAAAAGTATCAAATTAAAACATTTCAACACAAAGTCTGAAATACATTTTATTTTAAAAATATTATTTAGTGACATTTTACTGAAGAAATATTTTTCCGACATCGTTTGCATCATTACAGAAAAAAACATTTCCATTTAGCATTAATTGAAAATTTCGTGTACAAATTTGTCGTTTCCATGAATAAGCTTTATTTGTTTTAAAAAATGCGATCACGTTCAAAACCAACATCCCAACAGAACCCTTAGTTGCAACAAAACACCTGACTATAAACATCCATTTCGTACTAATTTGAATCCCAGGAAATAGTGCAATTGTCTTTCTAAAAGATTCACATGCGAAATAAGGAAAATGCAGAGACTACAGATGGATGCTTTTGCAAATATATCGTCTTTTAACGCCGATATACATGTATTCTAAACGGCTTCTTTTTGCTATTTTGCTGATCCTAAACGGCTTCTTTTTTTCTATTCTGTTGATGCATTTTTGATATTTTGCTGATCCATCATTTATCTTCATTTTAATATGTTCCGCCATTTTGTTTTTATTCGCATTTTATTATTTTTCTGTTTTTTCTTGTTCTTTTAATGCTAACGGCTAAGTTTTTTTAGATTTTCATTGTGCAGATGAGACATTTTTACTCAGTGTGCTGGCCTCTAAAGCAGACACCAAACTGACCGATATTAGTCGGTCACTTTTTAATATTTTTATCTTCAGCTAAAATTTATGATCAAATGACAGAAATTAGAAAGTTAATAAGATTATGGAAATAAAAATCTAACAAGACAAAACACGCAAAAATTTAGAAATTAAATGGTACGCAAAATAGCAACAGAAGAATATTCAAATACATCATAGTAACTGGTTTAACAAAGTTACAAAAAACCCCAAAAAACTGCAACCCCCCCAAAAAAAACCAAAACGGTATAAACACATTTAGAATACAATGACAAATACAAATAAACTACTCACAAGAACAATACAAATGTTAAATCCACTATTTTGGTAAATGAAAATAACAAGTAAATTTAACAGAACAAGTGAAGTCCAAATAGAAGAGAGAGACAATTTAATAAAATCAATAACAATATGTCTCACTTTGTTAAAAATAATTTTTAAACCAAGGAACCAAGAGTAATTAAAAAACGTCAATCATTGAACTGAGGATCGTCCCTGCTTGCTTGTTTTGGCGAAGTCTTTATTAAAAGAAGCAGAGCAACATCATCGAATATTTGTTTTCTTAATACCGACCACCGCAATGGATGCATATTAATTTAATCATTTTTTCTTACTAAAAATTTAGAAGCAATTCGAACTTTTTTTCTTTTTAATCACTTCACCCCAAGCAAGGCATTCCACTGCCACTACTGCGCAAGGGGTTATGTAGGGGAAGGTAAAGAGAAAGAGTGCTTATATATAGGAAATGTCATAAGGGTACCAAGGCTGAGGGTTGGGTAGATGGGAAGAGTGTTTGAGAGAATGGATGCAAGCTAGTGTGTTAGGAGGTGTCTATTGACCTTACATTTAAACTCCTGGAGATTGCAACCGTCGGGTAATCAATCATGTGGAAGGGAATTCTACAGTCGGGAAGTGCGAGAAAGGAAGCTGTTGGAGTAGAAATTGTGGTTACATTTTATCGGTTTTACTGTAAACGGGTGGGACCTAGTTGCTAATCTAGTATCTCGTGCAAATTCGTACCTAGGGGGCACCAGTGATCTAAGCTCATCACTTCAAATCGATACTGAAGAGTTAATCTTGACTGAATTGTTTATCAGTTTCATCAACAATGTAATATATATGAAACTGATTGATATTTATTCTCTTTTAGGAATATGAAAGCTTCAGTGATTTTCATCTTGATGCTGTCGCTGATGACAGCAATCGTTGAAGAAAGCAATGCTAAGACTTGCCACATAACTAGTTGTGTGATCGGTTGCTCTACTGGATATTGTGGCGAGGAGTGCCAATGTCTTTGCTTTCTGAATGGGGTAGGTCACTATGTTTCTTTCATTTCATTCTTTTTTTATTAATTTTATTAATTCTCCTACAGAACCATTTATCTAAACTTATTTATAAATAAAACTTTGTCTGTGCGTGTGTCTGTGTGTGTGTGTCCGTTACCTATAGACTCCGAAACGGCTGAACCGATTTTCTTGAAAGTTTACACAGTTGTACTATAAGCGTTTGCGAGTGATCTTAGCTATGTTTTGTGCTGTGGTACCGCCGATAAATATCGAAAATCGATAATCGAAAAAATCGGGTTATAGAAGGAGTGGTCCGATTTTAATCAAATTTGATACACTCATAGACAAAGACATAAGAAACGATATTCAAGGTTGAAGTTCTTACAATATTGCAGAAAATCGATAATATATATATATATATATATATATATATATATATATATATATATATATATATATAAGGCAAGATGTTTGTGTGTGTGTTTGTTTATTTGTCTGTATATCCTTTATAAAATGCACAATTTTTATCCGATTTTCAACAAAAATATTCTTTAAGCTGAGTCTGAGCTCCGGGACCATAGATTAGTTTTAAAGCTTTCATTATACCCGAGTAAAGTGGGGCTATACTGCTAGTTAAGAAATATAACATAATTACCATTGCATTCATAACTATTAAATTAGATTGTTATTAACTACAAAGAATTGAAATTCCCCAGGTTTAAATCCCATTGAGTATTTGTGGGTAATTTAGAGTAAAAGTTCTTTCTAAAAATCATCGCCAGCAAACATACAGATGTTAAAAACAGTATGTTAACAAACTGATAGCCGTTTCCATTAACATCAGGTTTAATGGATGTGTTATATCCCGGTAAGGAATAACAGGGAAAAGAATAGTGTAAGAATAATAATTAACACTGAAGATAGATTAGAAGAGATTTATTATACAACAGTACAATAAACTAACAGACGTACAAGAACAATCAACGTCTAGTAACAGGAATAACGATCAAGTAGAAAATGTCACCGCCTATGACGTATGCGTTCGTCTAGTGACGTAGGCTTCCGTCCAGTGACGTATTCTGACGTATGCCCCTAGTCACAGTCTTTTATAGACTAGAACATATCCATAACGAGGTAGGATAGGATGTCCCTCTACAACAGGATGATTGACACCAGTAAAAAGTTGGCCATAATGTTTTAACGAATTAGTTTTGGAAATTATTATTTCTATTGTAACTTATTAATGTCGGTTGAATATATTCACTTGGTTCATGAGATAAGGGTCAGCAATTTGAGAAATTAATATTTGAGAGAGTGAAAACGTTCATATCTTAACTTTCATTTAAAGGAGTAAAGTTCCTACAAATTTTTGTAAAGGATGAAATCAAACATCATACCTGTCAAAAATGAGGTCACTATTCAATAAAATTAATTAAAATGAGGTACAGTTTTGATTTGTAGTTCTATGTATTTTAGGTACGCTGAGTAAGAATTTTTAATCGGTTAAGGCTTATCAGGTTTTCGATTTGCTTTACACCCAACCTATTTCCTCGTAGTCATAAAAGATATCTTCAATAATTGCTAAGTGTGTTTCACTTTACACATTATGCAACTAGGTATTTCTATAGGTTTTTGTATCTAATTTTTATTGTGTTGATGAATTATTCATACTTTTATATGTAAAAACCTTAATATATTTTTAAATTTGTCATTTTTAACACATTTCAATATTAGCAAATTATGGTAAACATAGAATTTGTTCCTGTTTTCTATAGAATATTCTATAGGGACGACTGACATATAAGCTTCTTTTCCTCTTAATCCATTATGCACATTTTTAAAACTGAAATTATTCCTTATTTGTGTATACTACTGAGATGAGTTAATATTTATACCATTTACATTATTCGAACTATTGTTACATCTTGATACTGATTGGAGACTCAACTAAATTAAAACAAATGTATTAACATATAGAAATAGATTTAAATCTTAACAAATATTGGGATCACAAAGGAATCTTTTGTGTTGACTAAGAAATCGTTAACTTTCTTTTGGTGCATCAAGGTGGGGTTATACTAAATATCCTTGTTCCCTTATAGTACATAAAGAATCACCTTATTTCCAACAAATATAACCGGTATTATCACTAATTACTGTCGGGATAAACGTAATTAATCCACCTTCATTGCGCAATGATGAAAACATATTTCCTACTCTTGATATAAAAATGTTCTCGCTAAACAATATGTAAAAATTTTAGATGCAAACGGCAAGTTTTACAAATACATAATTTCAAAATTTCAAAGTTTAAATCATAAAAAAATCAAAGCGATAAGATTTGATGGACCACAAATAGGGAAGTTATTTACAGCAGTTTTTTTCATGTCATGAATGAACGCAAAAAAAGCTAGTTCTCGTTCGTGGACGTGACAGAAAAAGTTTTAAGTAGTAATAAATTAGATAAATTCAAAGAAAATCTAAAAAAGAAAATTATAAGAAACGGCAAAGAGTTGGATTGCAAGACGAGCCTAAAAATGCATTTTCTTTAAATATACATATTTCCAAATAATTTAGCTGATGTAAAATACGAACAAGGGAAGAGATTTCACCAAGATTCACATATAACAGTTGATTACGGCCATTTCTGCTTCCATTCTAGTGCTTAAAATTTATATTACGTTTCATCGGACATAGACGTGTATTGACATCAGCCTGTAAACTACCTGTAAGAGAACTATATTATGAGTTACGATTCTTCTTGCAAGAAGAAACATCACAGTTTCACTTATTATTTTGCCCAGAGTCTGACATATGGAAGGAAGAGAAACGTTCATACATTTCAAAACTGACCATTCATGATATCGTGGCCTTTCATCTGAAGTGAATTTCATGTTTTTCTTTTTTTTTTGTTCTTTTCAATTTGTTTTCTTTTCCTGTCTTTAAAATTCGTCAATGAAGTTTTTCCTTTACGTGGATTTTTTTAGCTTGCTGTCCGTCGAAATCGATCATCATTTTCACTTTAATGACGTCTTAATCAATTCTGGGTTGTGTTATTCTTATTTTTTTTGGTTTTGTTTTCTTTGTTACTCTTGGTTCTAGTTCTCATTTGAACCAGTAAGTGAAATGACTTTTATTAAATGAAAAATTAAAAAAAAATTAGTTTTTTAATTGGAGCAGATAGACCCTACTATCACTCGGTTCACCGTCCACTCGCTGTTATTTAACAGATGTAGAGGGGCATCCCTTGTTTCCTGTTTTCGATGTAGTTCAAGGTTCTCTTTCTCTCCTCAGATTACAATATTGCTGTTCCAGAAATTTTTCTGTGAGATTTTTCGTCGGTGGCAACGTCTCTACATAGTGAGGGCACCGGGCTGGCAGTTTCTGGTTGCTACTTTAGACTAGTAATTAAGAGACCTGACTCCTGCGTAGCGTCTAGAGCGGTTGTTGTGATCAACAGTTGCATAATAGCGGAGTTCTTGCAGTGCCATAGATAGGTGTCCATTCCATTGCTTCCGGTGGGCAACCCTGAAGTCACACTATGCTGCAACCTGCGCCAGCTTCTTTTCTGTACATGTATTCCCCTGTACTTGGGAGCTCTCCTCACCAACAACACAAAAAATGAACAAGAAATAAAGCCACACCAGCCAAAGCAAAATTTCCTAAACCACTCAACATTTTCTTCACAGAAATCCGTGGTATGCGCACCAAATTCTGCAGCGTGGAATCTTTTCTCCACAATGTTCCCTGACATTCTAGCGCTTTGAGAAACCAATCTTAATCCCTCAATCTTCTTCTTTGACTTCTTGGTTCCTGTCTAACTTCCCTTCTTGAGGAAGGACTCCAAGGTCCATTTGCATGATCTGTGGGTTCTCGTTAGTAAACACCTAACTCTTACTAGGGCGACTTTTCTTGAATTCCCTGACCGCTCATTCATGAGTCTCTATCGTTCACTTCTCAAATCGGTTAGCTATCTTTCCTTTTTGTACCGTTCCTTTTCCTCTCCCGACTTCTCAATGTTAGAGAGTATCTCTGATAATGCAGTTAAGTTTACTTCCTCCCATACTTTCTCTAACATATTTGTATTCGATGATTTTAATGCTCACTATGCCAAGAGGTTGAAAAACTCTGTTACTGATCCTGCTGGCATCCATGACATGAAATTTGCCGATGGATACATATATATATATATATATATATATATATAAAGTTTCTTTATATTTATATCAATGGTCATTAGTGTTATACTGGCGCTCAGGCTCGACGCTGCCGGTAGTTGGCCATCTAATAGAGTCAGTATTCTTTTACTGTGAACATGATTGTAACACATTTTCGTAACACAATTTTTACAACCCACATCCGAATGAAGGCCGATCTTTAGCAACATTTCTGTTGTGGCTATCTGCAATTATTTCGCGTATAACACACACTACTTTAGTATCTATCTAAAATTTCTACTCTATAGAGGGACAAGCAATTTGGTGGAGATTTGAAACCTGATTAATAAATAGTTATGGAATATGCATAATGTATTTCATATAAAGCCAGTTACTTCTGCTATTGGTAAAAAGGATGCATGTAAGAAAATATTCTTCAAATGCAGGCTGAAAAACTAAACATTATTCTCAATAAACGCAATGTAAATATCGCACGAAAGCTTTTGGCTCTCTATTCACCCATGTATGAGAAAATATATTTAACCAATATGAATAACTTTTTTTTTAATAAAATAACATATTTGTTTATTAAATGTACGTTTTAGATTGTAATAAAATATCAAACAATAAATACAAAGAAGAATGTGTAAAACTCATCTATCATGTTTTTGAAGCTAAATTTGAACGAATTTTGAAATACTTTCCTTGTATGTGTTAATGATTTGTGTTTTATAGGGACATTAAGGATTTCACATTTCTTGAGATTATCCTGAGAGATAAGAATGTTTCAAACTTACTTTTCGTTCGTTGCTCCAAGGAAATATGAGATAATCGTAGAGATTCTTCAGTTGACGACTAATTTCGGCTTATGTGTTTTTATTTTTGATTACTAAACTCGTACGGGGGTGAAAAAATATTAAGGACGCTTGGTAGCCACTTTGTGATTGTGTTTGTTTGCACATCAGACAATTTCTCAGCTCTTTGCCAAGTCACAGTTTGATTCATGAAATATCTGCTTCGTATCAAGCATAGTTCAAGAAATCTTTGAGATAATATTGAACTAATATTTCTTAAGTAACCCCCAAAAATTACATATTTAATTCTAATCTAATCTAAAATGAATGTATGCGCAATATTGTTGTACTTTGAAATTATACTTTAAATTATTTTCATTATTTTCAGCAATTAATGTGCACCAATAAGCATACTTCATGAAGATACCAGAAAATGTTTTGGAAATCATTTTATATGAAAAGTCCGTGATAAGCCTTATGTCATATCATAACGAAAAGAAAATACTGAAATAAATTATTTTACTCCAGTATATAACTTTTTTAAACAAAGAGTTTTTTGAGCGATGTACGACTGATTTCAGAAAACATTTAGTTATGCTGTATATGTATAAATCTTACATTTTTTAAAACACACAAACAACAAACGTTTCGACACAACCACATCCCGGAAGACCTACTAGTGTTCATATATACAAACGTTATCATCGTATTATCAGAAATTAAATAGACATACACCACTATGCAGATCTAAAAATAGTCAATCGTGTGCCGACACCATACATGTACGCACATATGCGTCAGAATATCGCAAGGTAAGTCACGTGAGTTCTATCATCGCAATAAAAAAACAAAAAAAAACATCGCATCTCTTAAGTATGGAAATCATCTCTTCGACAAATTATATTCTAATATTTCTGGTGACGTTTAATAAAAAACGAAACACTTCATCTTTTGTTCTTTATTTACTCATTAGGTAAAGAAAGAAAGTATGTCAAAGTTATAATGGAGTCTTTTGGTGAAGCATAAACTCATAAGTTTACAATCATATATTTATCCCATGAACAAATAGAAATAAAAGATATAATCTAATTAAGCGTAGACAAGTAAGACGGCCTCCTAATTCTACGAAACCTTACAGAGAAGAGCATAAAATTCAGGATCAAAACATAAAAATAAGCATAAGCGTTGAAATAAACAAATCTAGAAGAATTAGGTTTCCCTGACGTCATACAGAATCTGAGAAAATTTTTTGGTAATTTGGTTTGTTGGTTTTTTTAAACAAGGTACAAACCAAATGAGCTAAAGAATATACAACTCTTCTTTTTTCTTTATTTGCCGTCCTTTCATGACGTAGGAAATCATGAACTTCCGCCTAACTCGATCTCTAGTGGCACTTAACATGTTTTCTCTTAGTATCTCTCGCAATATCCCGCTCTGCCATCCACTTGTTGAAGCCCATCAACTATATCTCGATCTACTTTCCCCCCGTCTCAATATTCGTCCTGTGAGCATTAGATTCTTCGAGCTCCTCATTAGGTGTCCGAGAAACACCAGCTATCGCTTTCTGATGCTACGTATTATATATATATATATATATATATAACACTATTTTTGCATGGGCAAAAATAAAACACTAATTTAGCACGACGGAGCGAAAGAAATTATTATTAGTTGTATTATAAATTGTGCAGATTAATTGTTCCAATGTGAGCAGCGAGAGAGAGAGAGAGAGAGAGAGAGAGAGAGAGAGAGAGAGATAAGCCGAAATGATAATAAAATTGTTTCTTCGGGTGCAATATGAACGCAGCTAATGAACTGTGAAGAAAATTTGTAAAATAAAATATTGGAAACCAGCTGAATTAAAAAAACATTTGCAGGTGTAGGTAGCAGGTAAGACGGGGTCATCTCATCGGCGGCCATTATTTAACAAGCGAAAACAACAAATCATTGAAAACTCCGCGTCTTACAGTTGGTGAAATTGAGAAGTAAGCGGTAGCCTAAATATTGTTTTAGGATTGTCAAAAATCATTGATGAGGCAAAAAATTTAAATCCTAAAATTCACAAGATTGCTGTGAACAGACGTTAAAATCTGAAAAATAAATGCTGTAATCAGTTGAATCAAAAAGAAGACAGAAAGAAATGATGTCAACATAAATAATGGCTGCTTCATTGGTTAAACCAAAGGAAGAAAGTAACTCCGCCTCAAAATGCGAAGGCGGGAGTGATTGCATTGGCTAAAGATTTGATTTGCATGGGTACCCCACATCCGTCATGCCTTCCCCAAGAGAATTTGGGACAGGTTAAAAAGAGTGCCCCGGGTGTGCCAGAGACCAGTTGTTGCGCTGAGTTAAAACAGATAAGACGAATTACCACTGCTGCTATCCACCACACCCGAAGACCAATTTTCAGTAGTTTCCGTAAAGCTTCGTTGAAAAGGTCTAATAAGACATTTTGAATCGTCACAAACTTGAAAACTCCGATTGGAGTGGACAGACATTACCGACTAAAGAAGACAAACACTACTCTTAAACGAAACTTCCGCTCTGTCGTAGAGATAAGGGATTGGCTTTTCTTTTGTTTCTTTTTTGTTGGTATACAAAGACATTTCCGCAACTTATTCAGGCGTCATTCAATTTATCTTTGGTGCTGTTTTCATTAGCCCATATGTACGCGCTCGTCCGGTCTGGTAAAGAGACAGCTAGATTCTGTTCGTTTTCATAATCAGCATTACGGTGTCGCTGCTCATGTATTCGGTCCTTAGTATACTGATGATCCTTCTGTATAACTACATTTCTGTTAATTTGAATTTCTACCTCGTCTTTGAGGAGATTGTCATATAAGAGAACAAATATCACATAACGGTCTAGTACTCTTTTATTTGTTTCTAACGAAAGTTTCCTGTCTCTTAATACTCTGCTTAGCTTTTGAGATGAGTCCTTGGCCATGCAAATGCATTTTTAGATCTCAGTGTCGCACTTTCCATTCTCTGTCAGAACATTTCTGAAGTAGTTAAATTTCTGCATCTGTTTGATTTTACTATTCCCGACCTAAAGTTGGCATTTTAGGGTCACATTTTTCTTCGACAGATATCTTGTACAAAAAGCTATTATTATGAAAAAGTTCGAAAGAAAAACGGTAATACTCACATAAACAACAAACTACACATCCGCAAGAAAAATATTAATTAAACTCATGCACACATATTTTCACTAATCAAGGTCAAGCAAAAAATTCATCAGCCGAAAAACAGTAAACGTCACCAACAGTGGCACCGAAAAATAACACCATTACTAAGTACAAAAATAACCAACAAATGACCCGAAGAAATCAAACCCATGCAGAAAAAGGATATCTATTAAATGTCATTTTTGAATAACAACAACAACAACAACAACAACAATAATAAACAAATAAATAATGGATAAACAATTAAAAATACCATGAGTAATCAATAATAAAAAAGTGTCACATTTTAACAAACAACAGTAAACAATAGCTACAAATATTTGCATCCACAAATAATTATTCTTATACTTAATAGCCTTTAGAATAATTTAAATATATAACAATTACTGCCCATACAATGAACTGAAGATCATACAGTAAGTCGGAAAAACCAGACATGAGTACAAATTATGTCCCATTGATTAGCATATATAAATAGTACAGCCAAAAGAATACACATAGTCTTAAGATTACTTTCACGCATGAAATAGAATTGAAAGAATGAAAAAGAAAAAGTGTATGTAACTAACATGTTTCATTTTATCAAGTTTCTTCAGAGATTTGTTAAAAAGACACGGAGTTTTAAAAAACAAAAGTCAGTATAATGATTTTTGCATACATACATTCAAGAGATATTTATACTGACTTACATTTAAAATAAACATTTATTGCTTTTATGACACGTGGCAATCCTGATTTGCATTTAGATTTCCTAAATTAAAAAATGATCATCGTTGTTTTATTACACAGGACACATATCTGACCAATGAAATCAAACCTCAATCAACATACAGTCTCTTTGCTTTATAAAAAATAAATCTGTGTCTTATGAAATCTCTGAAGAAACGTAATAAAGTGAAACGTTAGATTAAAGACATGTTAGATGAAACCCCATTTAATCATGCATATATATATATATATATATATATATATATATATATATATGCAAATTATTGGTCGTACAAAAGCGTACAATGGAACACACGATATTTACTGTACATTTAATGCACAAATGTGGCACAGGGTTGAAAATGTCCTAAAGGTGGCATTTGTTTCTTGGGGGAGGGACAGGGAAAAGTACAAGAAGGAATAAACTTAGGTAAGTATTTTTAGAGTGGGTCGGGTCGAATGTGACTTTGGTGAAGTAGGTTTTTTCTTCTTTGAGGAAGACGGGGCAGAGGCCGAAGAGCAATTTATTCGAGTTTTAGTTCCTTCTGTATTTGTTTTTTTCTATCCCCTCATATCCTGCATCGTAATTTTACAGGAGATCCTAGAACGAGCTTGTTAGCCAGGCTGGGCTTCACCCTTTATGCTGATAGAGAGAGTGGGACTGTAAGTGTCTATAGTCCTGGGAACTTTAGGGGATCGAAGATTCGCTGCTTGACGCTTCCCTCTGGTCCTGCCAACAATCCGTCGGTGCTCCTTCTTCTCCGTGGCTGCAATTCCAGCTGGTGAGGATTTTCCGGGGTGTGAGGGAAGTTATTTTGTCCCAACCGAGGGTACAACCGCACCAGTCCTAGCTACTGGCATACCCCATACAGGCGAAATTGATTCTGAAGAAGCGGCTAGAGAGGGATTTTGGTAGATTAGGCCTGGCTTCCAGAGGCCATCTTCTCTGGGCAGAAGGAGGAAAGGTGACACGTCTCTCCATACCTTCAGCATTTTGTCTTGCGACCGGACACGATCACCGGCATGCTCAGGCCCCCTACATCAAGACAGTTGGGGATGGTCAGGAAGGCTTGGCGGTCGATCATAAACTCTAACGACCATCACCCGGTCAGTTCATAGCAGGAGGCACTCAGTATTTGGCCAAACTGCATAATGTAATCAGCCAGATGTCTCTTAATACCCTGAGGTGGAACCTGGTTTACTGCAACTTTGATCTTACTCTTTCCATTGTACTCGGTTTTTATAAATAGATCATTTGTTATGCGGTCTTGGCTTGACATTTTAATTGCAATATTCCGGCGTGGGCAACAGCACGTCCCACATGAAGAAGCCCGCTGCATTGACTATTCTTAAGGGCTTAAGCCCCATGCACTGCAGTGCTTTTATCACTGTTTCTTTCGTGGAGCGATGAATTTTGCGCGTACGCTTGTCCACCACGAAGAATGACACTATTTTTTCTCAATCTTTCTTAATTCTTTGGTATATTCCAAGAGTTCACCTTCTTTTAAAAGGTATGTGTAACTCTTGGCTCTCTCCATATTGATTTTACATTTAGGTGGGGTCTTCCAGTCACAGGGCGATTCCCCGGCCTCGGCATCTTTGGATTGCTGGTCATTACCTTTTTCTTTTATGCCATTATCGACTTCTGTACTTTTTCAAGAATCATTTACGTTTTCGACCTTTTCGGGCTCAGTATTGTTGGATTTTTCCTCAATCCCGGTTTCTTTAGTTTATTTTCTAAAATGGAGATGGGTTTTCACATTTTTATCACAAGGACCTTTCCAAGTGTTGTCAAAAGTATGTATCCTAAATGACAGACTTGAATCGGCCATCTAGAAAATTAAAATGTAATCACTTTTTCGTGAATTAATGTAAGTGGGTAGGGGAAAACGGGAATTAACAAATAACAATATAAATACACGAATAACAAAAAATTAACCTCGAAACTTTGAGAGAAACATTAAAACAAAGATAAAGAAAACAGCAAAAGCTGCTATAGAAAAATAAATCCCAGACGAAATAAACCCACAAAGGTTTAAGAAATTACACAAAGAAAAAGATAAAAAAACCCGTAAAAAAGTTAAATAAACACCGAAAAAATTAAAAATAAATTTATGATTGAGGGAAAAAAGTTACTTTATGAGTTCAAAAAATAAAAAAGTTTTAAAGTAAAACTTAAAAAATACGGTTTAAAGGAAATTAAATTACGAAAAAAAAAAAACGAGTATAGAAACTTGGGAGGGGAAAGAAGAAAATTAACCTAAAAACAGTGATAAAATAAAGAGAAGGGGATGAAAATAAATGCAAAGGATGAAGAAAATTCCCACAAGAAAAATATAATAGAAAAACTGATATGTCAAAAAAATAAAAACTAAATTACAAACAAAATCAAAATCTGACAAGATTTGGTTTTAAAAAAACGAATATGGCGACAAAAGTAAACAAACAAATAAAAATTAAAAAATACGAAACAACAGATTCGTTACCAACACTAAACCTAGCTAAATCAAAAAGAAAAATCTGAAAATAAAAGGACTTTTAAAAAGGAAAAATCAATAATAAAAGACTAAATGAAAAATAATTTTCCAAACATTAAACAAAAATCTCTAAAATCTGCAAACAATGAGTTGTTTTTTTTTTTCAATAAATTAATAAGCCTGACTTGGTCGAGGGTAAAGTAAACAAAAAACAAAAAACAAAAAAACAACAACAAAAAACAGCTGAATTCTCATTAAACTGTCCCGTACATTATTTATTCTACCTAAGTGTAAATACAAGGCCTGAAATAATGATTGAGATTGCTGGTCATCATTTGTCTAATCATTAACGTAACTAACCTCTATCACTGACCCAATCGCTCGTATAATGTTTCTTTCACCAAAACGTTTCAACCGCACAACACTATCTTACACAAACAACACAATGCCACATTCGCTCTAAGAGATCCTACCTAAACCCATTACGTACAATTTCTGTGGTGGCTGGGGTGATGAAAATAAAACTCCCAATGCTCTTTGATGTTTAAAATATTATTTACAAAACGAAACAAAACTGGTCTTAGTATGGTGAAAACCCCCACAGTTTCCGTGGCAGAAATTGCAGTTAAACTAACCATGAGACCCCACCTAGAGCGACCATCATAACATGCTGAGAAGAGGTCAAACCTCTTCGAGAGAATATCCCCATGATCATCAGAATGAAAACGAATCTCTTGCAGAACACATATTTCCACTCCGAGGCTCTGAAGGTTGCGAACGAGTTTCTCCAACTTCAGACCCAGGACTTTCAAACTGGCTAAAAAGAGATCCATTGGTAGTTAGTCTAGGGTGGAACATCTTTAATCATGGTCGTGGAGCCGATACCAACAGCCTCTCCCATTGATCCTCCGCCAATTTCAGTATTAATGCGGCCATCAGAGGCGAGGCCAGGAAGGTTAGTTTTAATGTTCTATACAGGGTGGAGTGAACAAAAACAGGGTCTCTCCCTGAGCAAAATTGTTTTAGTTTCCTGGTTTTTTCTTCTTCTATTATTATGATGGGAGGTTTGATATATTTGTCAACATTTAAAGCTTCCTCTACCATGGACCAAGCGTTACGAGACCCCGGGCCAGTTTCAATTACCGAGAGGGCTCTTTGAGCATTCGAGAAATTCATCGTGTTGTCTACAGCGTTGTCCCTAAACTTCTGAATGGATAAAAGGTATTCTAATGCGTCTATCCGATTTCCATACTGTTTGGCTTTCTCAGTCTGACCCGTGCACATACGGCTTTTTTGCCGGTGTTGTAAGGTAGCTCCTGCCGTTTTATTGTTTTAATTTTTTCCTTACTAGAAGGGCTTCTTTGCCTTTTCTGGCTTATGTTTGTATCAGGAGATGGCGATGGAGTAGGAAAGGTCTGTAATGAAGAGGGAGTGGGCACCATTAAAGGGGGACACATTTTGGAATGTTGGTGTTAATGATCGTCTTCGAGATTTCTTTTCGTTTTGAATGAAATAGATGAATGGGCTGGGACTGCGGGACGAGAACCTGGTTCAGATGTCTTTCAGGGACGTCAATTTAGACGAAGTTAGGGGAAGAGACTGTTATAGGTGTCGGAGCTCTAATTTTGGGAGATGAGCGGGGCAGAAATTGAAAACTGTTCTCTGAAGTTGTTCTTAATTTCTTTTGAAGTTCTGTTATCTTTAATGATATTTCGTAGCCTGGGTCATATTTTCTTTGGGCATGCAATGTTTTGGCGGAGCTGGCCGGAGCCTCACCCTTAGGACAGTTAGTGCCTTTGTCTTTAGAAGTCATCTGGGACTGAGATTACGATGCCTGGGGTTTCTCTCTAACTCTACCCGCTAATTGGCATTCCTGTGCATCTTCCGCCTTCTTTTGCAACCGAGGCTTTTGCATCGTCGGTACCAGCCGCAGGTAGGTCCATTAGAGGCTCTACGAAAAAAGAGGATTCAGCTCGAGAGGGGGTTGGATTAAGCGGGATGCAGAAAGAGGCAAGGTAACCAATCAAGCCACACTTCCAGCGGGTAGGTTTTCTCCCCGACAAGATGACGGGGTCTTTTTTTCCCGTCAATCTCTAGCAGTTGTGAATGGAGGTGAAGGCCTCACGATCAATCATTAGTTCGAGCCTTTACTCAGCCACCTCATATTCCGGAATCACTCTTACTATAAGGCCATACTGCATCAAATATACCCCTAAGTGCTCACCGAGCATATAGTGAGGAATCTCATGGACTGCGACCTGGGTCTTGCGCAGTCCTAGGTATTCTGTGCTGATAATCAACTCAAGTGAGATCAGATCACGAAAAGTCATATCCACACAGTTTACTGGTGTGGGTAACAGAATGTTCCACATGAAATACCCGACATATTTCACGATCTGTTGATGCTTAACCTCCAAGGAAATCAGTGATTTCCTCACTGTGCCTTTTGTGCTACGACAAATTTCGCGCGATTACTTGTCAAGCACAAGACCGTTACTGTTCTTCTAGCAATGCGCTCTTGAGCGTCAAGGTTTACCAAGAGCCTGCCATCAGTAATCAAATATAAAAACTGCTTAGCTCTCTCAACGAACTCCGCCATATTGACGATGCATTTGTTGGGCGTAGGGAACTCCATATACTCCGCTACACCGGTTGATTCTTTCGTTGTAGTCGTGGTTCTTTCTCCGGCCTTGTCATTATTTTTTCTATTTTCTTTACTATTTTTTATAAAGCCTCCCTTTATAAGATGTTTCTTTTTCTGGGGAAAATTTCTTTGCCTCATTTTTAACGGTGTGGTCTTTCTTGGGTGAGAAATATTTTTAACGATGGACCGATTCTTATCAACCATCACGGGTGTTCCTTTTTATAAAACCAGTTCAATAAAAGGCAGTGTAAGAACCAAAATATCAAAACAAGTTTTCAGAAACAAAATAAAATTACAAAAATGTAAAACACCCCCCCCCCCCCAAAAAAAAAGTAAAGAAATAAAAATCAAAACAAGAAAAGAAAACAGAAAGAAAACTGAAAAGAAAATATCAATTCAACAACAAAATAAATAAAAAGTTCAAAATCTGGACCAAAGCCTGTCAAGAGAAAACAATATCAACAGCACCAACCTGTTTGATGTGACGAAAAAAAAAAGAGAAAATAAACTTGTCCACACTAAAGTCAGTCACACAATCTCTGCTATTTATAAGATGGTATTTATTCCTGACCCGGAAGTGTTAACCAGTTGACTTGTATCGGCATCCGGTTTAAGAATTCGAAATGTGACATATTGACTAATTCTTCAAACTAAGCGCCGCAACATACTACCACAACTACAACTACAACTGAACTTATAAATAACAAATGAAAAAGTAATTCCTTACTCCTAGACGGAAAAAAAGAATACGTACCAAAATGAATTTTAGTTTGAACATAGCAAGAGCGAACTGCAGTAGAAATCCGCTTAGCCAAAAACTCACTCCGCGAACCAACATAAGGAGGGCCGTAAATAAACTGAGCATTTCTTCACAATATACGGCTTATCATTAGAAAAACTATTAATTTTATCACGCATATATATATATATATATATATATATATATAGACAGTCCAGTTTTTAGTACGGCTAGACATCTGATTGCATCAAGGCAGGATTTGTCACCACTTCGATTTGTCACCACTCGGAGATTCTAACTCTAATATATATATAAACTCACTGCACGAACCAACATAAACTGAGCATTTCCTCACAATATACGGCTTATCCTTAGGAAAACTATTAATTTTATCACGCATATATATATATATATATATATATATATATATATATATATATATATATATATACTAGCAGTATAGCCTGGCGTTGCTCGGGTGTAATGAAAGCTTTAAAACTAATCCATAGTCCTGGAGTTCAGACTCTTTGGACGTTGGCACGAAAGACTAAAATGTAATAGTTGGTTCCAGTTAAAGCGAAATCGTAGACTGAAAGAAAAATGAATGGATGTAAGCCAAATTTTGATTTCCTGGTATCGATATCAAATAAGTTTTTTTCGTCATAAACTGAATTTTGAAGGCTAAATAAGTCCTCTGAGTAAATGGTATCATGGCTGAGGCTAAGAACTACAATTATACCTACTTAGAGCCAAACCCAAAGCAAAAACTAAAATAAAAGGGCTGAAAAAATACAGACATACAGGCAGATTAACAGACACACACACAAACATCTTGCCTTATATATATATATATATATATATATATATATATATATATATATGTGCGTGCGTGTGTGTGTGTGTGTGCTTGTGTGTGTGCGTGCGAATGTAGTTGAAGATATTTTTAGATGGTTTGAAAAACTTACTTTATGATGGAAAAGCGAACATTATTAAGAAAGAGATATGCATTTAGGATGTGAAATGACATTCAAAGACTGGTTCTACATTTTCCACCCAGTGGAAGGCTGTAAACTTCTAATATACAAGTGTTTACTGAATGCGAAGCAGTAAGAAAAGAGAAAAAATTTTTAAAGGAGCAAGAAAAATGAAATAGGACGAATCAAAAACGTCGTAGATAACGATTAAAATTGCATTTAATTAATTTAAAATCAAAGGCGATTGAAAAGGAAGAAACCAAAAGAGATTTTCCCAAAACAAGAATTTCTATAGAATAAACACTTAGCATAGAAATCCCGGTTTAATATAATTCATTTAACTGTAAATTGATAAAATGTTAAATTCCTAAAGGTATCATGGAAGAAGGTTCATCAGAATTATTACCATGAAATTATGGAAAAGGCAGAATGAAACGACATTACGACAATGGAAACGTGATTGAAGGCAAAATGTCAGGTCATGATCAATAAAATTGCAGATACTTCTTTAGAGTTTATATAAATATTTGTCAGTAGAAAGAAACACCGAACCATATGTGGCAGCAATACTCAAATCAGGAGCGAATGACAAGCTTATAAATATGTAACGAAAAAATAATGACGAGAAAGAAAAAGATTATCTGAAGTGACTTGAAGTTAGATTGCCCGTCCTTTTTAAAGAGCAAGGTGTAAAAAAGAAATGTTTAAAAAGGTAAATAATTTTTATCTCTTTAAAAAGAAATATTTTTATTTTTTTAATTCTGCAGAAAGATTTGTAAAGATTTCATAATTAGATTTTCTGTAAATTCACCCGTCTAGAAAGTCTCCCTAAATGGAATTATTTAATATTTATAGATAATCACTATTAGATTTACAAAGAAATAATTTTATTAATGATTTCCAAAGAATTTGCAGTGATTCATACCATTATTTCTTGATCTTTATTCCGTTAGTTAACCATTGCGTTTAAAAAGTAAAACTAACTTCTGCTTTGGGACTGTAAATAAATTTGTATATAGACATTATAGTGGATGAAAAGTTGTCTTATTTACTCGGACAAATGTTGCAAAAATATTTATTTTAAACTATCCAGTTTATCTGTCTATTAAAATATTAATACATCCATTATGAATTGTTTACAACAATCATTAGGAAAGTAATTCATGTAAAGATGTAACACCTGCAAAAAACGCTTTGTAATTGAGTGGTGTATACGTGTTGCGCTTATATAAAAACCATGGCGAACTGAATATATCAAGTTAGTAAATATATCTGCATTCCACATCTATCAGTAAGTATCTAATATATTTGTAACAAGAGCTCACTCTTTACACTTAAGCTTTTTTGATTTGATGTAAAAAAATTTGAACTGTTTATTGTTTTTAGGTTTGTATATACTTATGAATCAAAATTATTGGTTGATTACGGTAACTGATATTAAGAACAGTATTTATGTAATCGCACAATATGTATTTATATCATCTCCTCCCATACAAATAATATTATTATTTATTATAAGTATTATACAATGAAACTTTATGATCAGTGTTTTTTTTGTGAACATTTCTTCACACCATTACTTTTATGAAAGATAAGTAGCATAGATAAGTGTAAAAAGCAAGGATTTACATCCGTAAACAATTCAATGTTGAGAATATATATATTAGGTCCCCTCTTTTCTAATTATTATATGGCAAATCTAGAAAATAAAATAATTAATGACAACAATAAACCCTCTATATATGTAAGATACATAGATGACATCTTTGTTTTAGCTAAGAATATCGATCAAATTAAATATATTAAAAACAAATTTGAAAGTCACTCCGTCCTCAAATTTACATTAGAACTTAATATTAATAACAAACTCCCATTCCCTGATGTATTCATTGATTCTAGCGCACATAAATTTACTACTTCTCTATATAGGAAACCAACTAGTATGAATTCGTGTCTTCTTAATTATAATAGTGAATGCCCCCAACGATATAAGTTAGCTGTTATAAAAAACTTACTTCAACGCACACAAATGATATCTTCTTCCAAATCTATATTTTATAAAGAATTACACAACATTAAGCAAACACTAGTCAATAATGGATTTCCTAACTCCGTTATTGATCAATAAAATTAAAATGTATCCCAACAAAATTAACAATAGCTCTAACAATAATGATAATATTAATAATAATGGTTTACATTAAAATAAACATAACACTATTAACTTATACTATTGCAACCAAATACATAATAATTATAAACAAGATGAAAACCTCTCAAAAACATAATACGTAGAAATGTTAAACCAGTGGAAAGTAATAATCAAATTAAACTCATTATATATTATAAAAAGTTTAAAACAATTGACCTCATAGTCTATAATAACCCAACAAGCACTAAACTAAATTCTCTACAAAAAACAAATGTAGTGTACCAATTTACATGCCCATTCAGAGATTGCTTCTCTGATACTAATCAAAAACCTAATACATATATTGGTTTTACTACAACCACGCTCTCCCGTAGACTTACATGTCATCTTTCTGATCAGAGTACTATTAAACAACATTTCTTTGAAAAACATAAACATGTAGATAATATCAGACAGATTTTGGTCAACAAAACGGTGATCCTTACTCATACACACAGTAAGAGGAACATGCAGATATTGGAGGCCATGTACATCAAATCTAAACAACCAACACTCAATAAAATCAACTTTTAAACAGGAAATAACATATTACATTGCATGGTTTTGTTGTGATTTCGCGCTATCCCGCGGTGTGACGTCATAAAACCGCATCGCAAACTTAAGAACTGCGTTTGTTATTTTTGGTAACTATTGCCGTTGCCAAGCGGAGTTTTATGTCAACACAAAATAATATCGTCGGTGATGGTGGATATTATAATATTTCAGTTTAAACAACCTCTCTGAAGATGGCTCATGTGAGCCGAAAGCTTAGAAGAAAACCAATAAATAATTATCCAAATGTTGGAGAATTTTTGTCTTTATTTTCAACTGAAATTAAAGCAAAAATACGACGTTTAGATCGGCTCATGATTAAACATAATAGACATTCATTCGCATTGAAACTTTCTATGCGAATGCCAAGCAAAATAGCATAATGTTTCCAAATTTCTGGCTGACTGAAATGCATCATTGTGCTCTTGTGGTGATACCGACCGAGCAAAAGAGATGAACCGGAAGTTGGCTCTATTCCGACTAATAAGCACATGAATAAAACTCATCGTGCGCATCCGAGTTTGCGCAAATGTTCCGGTTGAAAAATAAAAGTTAATCAAATATCAAATTTCCATTTCGCGAGCCTACGCGAATTTTATTTACCAGCCAATGGGAAGCCCGGAATCAAATACAAGCGTGAAATTCAAAACGAGCTTCTGATTCAAAAGGCGGATATGAAAAGCGGAGACAAAAAGCATCGCCAGACAGACAGAAAGACAGACAGGCTACAGTAACCAGTGTCTCCCCTTAACTTAAGTCGAGCGGCTACTATGCTGGCCTCTTTCCTTCTACCTGTCTCAAAATTACTTACTGACCTCAGGAGTGACCTCTTCAAAGACATTCCTCACAAAACAACTTACTGACTTACGGACCTTAGAAGTGGCAACTTCAAAATGAACATTCCTCACATACCTCCGCTCTACACATTCCTAAGCCTTTTGTCTCTTTCAGCATTATTATTTGTCATGAACACTTTAACCTCCGTTGGACCTATCCTTCAAGCATTACTTTAATTGTAAAACATTAATTGACATGTGTATATATTAATGTTATTTCATACTCAAATTGCCTTTCTTGATTTTATAATCATTTTATGACTTATAGCGGGCTATCTTCCACAAGGCCAAATTCCGTTAACCTGCAACGGTATACAATTACCCTTCACTACAAACGGAATAGATAAGATACACCCGCTATACCCTTTTTCTCACAGTGTCCAACTGACTTTACTATACTATGCTTTTTGTGAATAGACCGAATATTACATATTCCTTTTTAGATGTAACATAATTATCCTTCCGGGATGCAAAAATGTGAGATAGATTGCAATGACCAATGTTGAATAGAGTATATCAAAGAATTCGAAGTTAGGGTCTTTAGCAAATATAGAAGCTTAAGACGATCAACAACAACCACAAATTATCAATATATCCGGCCAAGGAAGAACAGCATTTCTTATGAGAAATGGTGTGTGCAAAGATTCTTGCTATACTCATGTGTGCGGCTGGTAGCAGGAAAACTGAATATGAATTGATAAACAGAGCTGCAGATTCTAACAGAGGATTTGAGAAGGAGAAACACTTTACAGGAATCTTCATTGATGAACACTATCAACTTTAAGATAATCTCATCTTTTGAATAATGCGGAGATGTTGAACATGAACTTTAATGGTGTTCCGACGTGATGTTTTTAATGCGACTCGGAAAATAAACGCCAGAGTGTGCAACAGAAAGGTAGAAATTCGAATCAGAATAATTTTAAAACCAAAACGCCAAGTGTAATTTTAAAAGAATCTACCGTTGAACTGAGGATTCTCCCTTCTGCTTGGCTTGATAAAGTCTTTATTATAAGAAGCAGGGCAACATCATCGAATATTTGTCTTTTAACACCGACCACCGCAATGGATGAATTTTAATTGAAACATTTTTTTGGATGTAATTTTAGAAACGATTTGAAATTCACTCCAAAGAAATCCTGAAGGTCAAGAGTTAATTTTGATTGAATTATTTATCAGTCTTATCAACAATCTAAGATATATAATACTAATTGAAAGTTTTTACTTTTTAGGAATATGAAAGCTTCAGTTATTTTCATCTTTATGTTGTCGGTGATGACAGCTATGGCTGAAGAAAGCAATGCTACTAAGTGCAATATAACCAATTGTCTTATCGGTTGCGCTACTGGAAATTGTGACAAAAAATGCGACTGTGTTTGCGTTCTGTATGGGGTAGGTGACTATGATTCTTTCATTTCATTCTTTTTTTAATTATTTTCTTATAGAACCATTTATTATGTAATATAACATAATTACCATTGCATTCATTACTTTTACATTAGATTATTATTAAATACAAACCAAAGGTCTAAATCCCATTGAGTATTTGTGGGTAATTTAAAGTAAAATTTCTTGCTGTAAATCAACGCCAACAAACGTACAGATATTAAAACACAGTGTATTAACAAACTGACAGCCGTTCTGTTTAAC
Source organism: Ascarosepion bandense (assembly GCA_037127315.1). Classification (NCBI taxonomy): domain Eukaryota; kingdom Metazoa; phylum Mollusca; class Cephalopoda; order Sepiida; family Sepiidae; genus Ascarosepion; species Ascarosepion bandense. Next base: position 524,491 of record JBBBDQ010030759.1, on the reverse strand, counting down.
ACCAGGTTTAATGGATGATTGACACCGTAAGAAGTTGACCATGGTACTTTAACGAATAAGATTTCGAAATTATTATTTCTATCGTAACTTAAATAATTTCCAGATGAAAATATGCAATTGGTTGATGAGATAAGGTTCAGCAATTTGTGAAATTAATGTTTGGGAGAGCAAAATCATTCATATCCTTAGAGATTCAGCTAGTTAAGTTTCATTTAAAGGATTAAAGTTCCTACAAATTTTTGTAAAGGATGAAATCAAACATTATGCCTGTCAATAATGAGGTCACTATTTAATAATAATAATGGAATTGAGGTACAGTTTCTTTTTTGTATCAATTGAATAAAATTTCAGATAAAGTTCTATGTAATTTAGGTAGGCTGAGTAAGAATTTTTAATGGGTTTTGCCTTATCAGGTCTTGGATTGACTTAACACCCAACCTATTTCCTCGTAGTCATAAAAGATATCTTCAATAATTGCTAAGTCTGTATGACTTTACACATTATGCAACTAGGTATTTCTATAGGTAGTTGTATCCAATTTTATTGTATTGTTGAATTATGCATACTTTTATATGTAACACACTAAAATATTTTTAATTTGTCACTTTTAACCTATTTTAATATTAGTAAATTCGGGTAAAAACCAAATAGAAATTGTTCCTGTTTTCTGTAAAATATTCTATAGGGACGACTGACATACAAGATTTTTCTCCTCTTAATTCATTATGCAGATTTTTGAATCTGAATTTCTTCCATGTTTATATATACCGCTGAGATGAATTAGAATTAACACTTTTTACATTATTCGGACTATTGTTACATCTCGATACTGATTGGAGACTCAACAAATTTAAAAGAAATGTATGAACATATAGAAATAGTTTTAAATCTTAATGAATATTGGGATCACAAAGGAATCTTTTGTGTTGACTTAGAAATTATTAACTTTCTTCTGGTGCATCAAGGTAGGGTTATTCTGAATATCCTTGTTTCCTTATAATACATAAAGAATCAGATTATTTCAAACAAATATAACCGGGATTATCGTTAAATACTATCGGGATAAACGTAATTGAAGATGGTTCATGTGAGCCGAAAGTTAAGAAGCATATTAATAAAAAATTATCCAAATTTTGGAGAATTTTTGTCTTTATTTTCAACTGAAATTAAAGCCAAAATACGACGTTTAGAACGGCTCATGATTAAACATAATAGACATTCATTGTCTCTTATATTTAACAGTATATGTTTAGAAATATATATATATATATATATATATATATATATATATATATATACAATACAAAAAATCTAGAAGTGAGCCACCACCTACCACGGTTTCACGCAGCGGTTCATCAGGGTAAGAGGCTCTTTCCCTGAAGAACCGTTGTGTGAATCCGCGGTAGGTGGTGGCTCACTTCTAGATTTTTTGTATTGTATTCTTGTATTACTTTTGTAATTTCGTATCGAGCACTTTATTGTTAAGGTTGTGTCTTGTTTTTTTTTCTTTCCAACGAGCACTAGACGTGTTGTTCTTGTGCGCTGTTTGTTTCTTTTTTTCTCCCCCATTATTTAACCCACGAGGTAGTTCTCGCCGGGTTACAAGACGGTTTAAATTACTGTTAAGTTAGCAGTATTTTCGGAAGTTTATTCTGTTATTGTTAGTGTTGCCTTACTGTGATTAAGTTCATTATATATATATATATATATATATATATATATATATATCAATGATCATTAGTGTTATACAGCCGCTCATGCTCGTCGCTACCGGTAGTTGGCCATCTAATAGAGACAGTATTCTTTTAATGTGAACATGATTGTAACACATTTTCGTACTTTAATTTAATTACTTTACCATCTAACTCAAATCTCTCTTCAATAGAAGGACAACCATTTTTATGGAGATTTGAAACCTGATTATCAAATAGTTTTGGGACATGCATAATGTCTTTTATATATAGTCAGTTACTTCTGCTATTTATAAAAATAAGGCATGTGAGAAAATATTCTTCAAATGCAGGTTGAATGAATAACAGATATTTAAAAAAAAAAACGCACAGTAATGTAAATGTCGTACAAAAGTGTTTGCCTGTCTCTGTATACACGTATATGCAAATATATTTATCCGTATGATTTTTTTTATGAATTAACATAAACATGGTTAATTGGATATTCGTTTTAGATTGTAATAAAATATAGAACGATGAATTCAAAGCATAAATTTTTAAAACTATCTATCATGTTTGTGATGTTAAATTTGAACGAATTTTAAAATATTTTCGTTGTATGTGTTAATGTTTTGTGTTTTATTGGAACATTAAGGATAAGGACTTGTGCCTATGTTTTATTGATGATTCGACAAAATACGCCACAAAAAATGATGGAGATGCTCAGTCGCCTCAACATATTTGGGAAAGACATCAGAGTAATCAAGAATCTCTATTGGCAGCAAACTGCCTGCATACAGACAGGTAACGATTTCAGCAGATTTACAAAGATAGAAAGTGGCGTAAGACAAGGATGTGTCATTTCACCGGATCTGTTCAACTTGTACAGCGAGAATATTTTGAGGACCCTAGATGCTACGCCAGGATTTGTTATTGGAGGCCACAATGTGAACAGCATAAGGTATGCAGATAATACAGTACTGATTGCAGTCACGGAAAGAAAACTACAAAACCTCCTGTAGAAGGTAGTTGAGGAGAGTGACAAAAAAGCATTACAAATAAATTGCAATAAAACTGAATGCATGGTCATCAGCAAAAAGAACAACCCAAAATGCCAAATACAGGTAGGGGATACTAGAATCAAGCAAGTACAAAAATTTAAATACCTAGGAAGTGTTCTAACAGGAGTGGAAAGTGCGACACAGTGATCCGAAGTCGAATTGGCATGGTGAAGGACACATTCAAGAAGCTTAGTAAATTAGTAAGATACAGGAAAAATTCACTAGAAACAGAGAAGAGAGATTGCTATGTGATGTCAGTTCTTCAATACGGCAGTGAATGCTGGACAATAGCATCGAAAATGAGGAAAAAACTTAAAGCAGCGGAAATGTGGTTCTACAGAAGGATGCTGTGGATATTATGAATCGAGCTTGAGGTGTTGGAAAGAATGGCAACGAAAAGAAAATTAATAGTGAGCATCAGGAAGAGACAACTGAAGTTCCTGGGACATGCAAAGAGTAAGGAGGATTTGGAGAACCTTATACCGATAGGCCAAGTAGAAGGAAAAAGAGACAGAGGAAGGCAGTGGATAACATATTTAAAGAGCCTGAGCAGCTGGATGACGGGATGGGGGTTGCGGGGTGTAACAGAAAACATACTAAGAGCCATCAGGTATAGGGAGACGTGGAAAGCCATGATCGCCTACGTCCTGAAAGGACAAGGCACATAGAAGAAGAATTCTACATTTCTTGAGATTATCCTGCGAATTGAAAATGTTTCAAACTTATTTTTCGTTCGTTTACCCAAAGTAAAATGAGATAATCATTGAGATTCTTCAGTTGAGGACTAATCACGGCTTAAGTCTTTTTGTTTTGGCTTACTGATCTCGCACGGGAGAGAAAAATATCAAGGATGTTTTGTAGTCACTTTGAGATTCTGTTTGTTTGAATATAAGACAATTTCCTTTGCAAAGTCACTGTTTGTATCATGAAATATCTGCTTAGTATCAAGCAAAGTTCATGAAATATCTGCTTCGTATCAAGCATAGTTCAAGAAATCTTTGAGATAATATTGAACCAATATTTCTTATGTAAGCCATAAATAATCACAATATTTAATTGTAATCTAATCTAAAACGAATGTATGCGATAATTAGTTGTACTCTGAAATTATACTTTAAATTATTTTCATTATTTTCAGAAAGTATTCTGCGTCAAACCTTCCCGAAAATATCAGAAATTGATTTGGAAGTGATTTTATATGGAAATTCCGTATTAAATAATATATCTCATCATAGCGAAAAGAAAATATTGAAATAAAGTCATTTACACTATGTATATTACTTTTTTAAGCGAAGAGTTTTTTGAACGATGTACGACTGGTTTCAGAAATCATTTAGTTATATCGGATATATATAAATCTTACATTCTTTAAAACACTGAAACAACAAACTTTTCTACACAACTATCTCCAGTTATACGAACTAGAAATCATATATACAAACGTTATCATCGTATTACTATCTTCAGGCATTCACGTACACCACTCTGCAGACTCAAAAATAGTCAATCGTATTCCGACGCCATACATGTACACGCATATGCGTCAGAATATCGCAAGGTAAATCACGTGAGTTCTATCATACCAATGAAAAAACAAAAAAAAATCGCATCTCTTAAGTATGGAAATCTTCTGTTCGACAAATTATTTCCTAATATTTCTGGTGACGTTTAATAAAAAGCGAAATATTTTAAATTATAAATGTTTTTTATTCGTTCTTTATTTACTCATTATTCCGGGATTAAAGAAAGAAAGTATGTCAAAGTTATAATTAAGTTTTTTTGGTGAAGCATAAACTCATAAGTTTACAATCATATTGTAATATAACAATCTGGCCCCACCCGAGGAAGTGATGCAAGCGATGGTGTTTTCCGTCGGTGAAGGGGGCGGCGAAGCGACAAGACAGGTGTTTGTGAAATACATCCTGTCGAAAGACGGAGCGGATGTCGTTTTGACCTTATTTCCGACAGCGGCGGAAATGGCTACAGAGGCAAACAGATCAGGTGCCTCTTAGAATTACGTGAGCGTGCGTGGGCGAGGCAAAAAAAAACCGGAAGGAAAGTCCCGGTTCTAGAGGACTATATAAAGGCCTCGACACACGGATTCGCCAGTAGCAGAGAGTGGCCGGTGGAAGCAGAGAGAGACAACACAGGCAGACTACACTCCCGTCAGCCATTCTATATGCGCCCTCACCCTTTCCGTTCTCTATTCCACACAGTTCGTCGTCATTAATAAAAATATAACCTTATATTTTTATATATGCGTGTTTGTTGTTTTGTCGTCATACGGCGATATATAACAATATATTTACTCCATCAACAAATAGAAATAAAAATTACAATCTAATTAGGCCTAGACAAGTAAGACAGTTCCATAATTCTACGAACGCGTACAGAGATCAGTAGAAGAATCAGATTATAAAACATAAAAATAAGCTTAGTAGTTGAAATAAACATGGAAACAAATCTTGTAGAATGAGGTTTCCTTAATGTCAGAGAGAATCTGAGAAATTTTGAATATCCACGATTTGGTTAGAGAATTTTTTGAACAAGCTCCAAACCAAATGACCTGAAAATTTTACAACTTTTTAAAATATTTTTAAGTATTATAAAAAAAAGGATGCAATAAATGTTTCAAGACGGAGTTGATGAAGCTTGGGATAGAAACCGATTGGACGTTTTTTTGTGTGTCTTTTTATATTTTACGACCAATAATTTATTTAAATAATTTAAATCAAGGTACAATAAAAATCTAATCAATAAATTTGATAAGATATTACTTATAAAGGCAAGACAAAGAAAATTAAAACATAATTGCACATTTTTACATGCCTGCATCGATAATCGTGTTTTCCCCTCGCCTTTTCTGTTTAGACTTTATCCAGGCCTTAAGATTGAAGAAATCTATATAAAAGATTCTATTCAGTTTTATAAGAATAGAATCCAACAGCTGACCTGTAATTTAATTATTCTTTGGAGAGTATGCCTTTCTTCACTTTCGTTCATTGATCGAATTAGGTTCTGTCGTTTAGTTGTTTAGGTGGTTTGATACATGAAAAGGATTAAAATCGGCTTTCAAAGATCATACAGTCTAAATTGCAATATTTAATTCGTAAGCTATTTGGACATGCTGAGGAACCTGTCTCTGAGGGTGTGGTTTTTAATTTTTATTGTACTTTGATTTGGAATATTTAAAAAATTGTTGGTCGTACAAAACCGTACACTTGCAAGAAATAAAGTAAATTTAATACTTAAATGCATTTAATAATTCTGGAAAATAAAAAAATAAAAAGACACAGGAAAAAACGACCGAATGGTTTCTATCCCAAGCTTCATCAGGGCCGTCTGAGAATATTTATTTAATCTTTTTTTAAAAGTGGAGAGAGAGCAAGCACTAGATACTGATAATGTAAAGTCCAAATAAGCAATCACTCTGTTTAGAGAGAGACAGCCTCCTAGATCAAATATAGAAGTATTCTAATGCCTGCAAGTGAAACACAGTGTGAACCAGACAAAACGGAGAACTGGTCCACACGATATTTATTGTTAATTTAAAGTACAAATATGGCACAAGGAGAAAAATGGGGATGAGTAAGGCTGGTCATCTTTTGTCCTAAACTATAACAATGCTATTCACATTCGTTGACCCTGGCACAGTACAAAACTTCTTACACCATAATACCACATTCTTACTTATCATTCTTACTACGTCCACCATAATACCTCAGATACTCTATGAAGTCCTACTTAACGGCCATATTTACAATTTTGTCTGGAGGGAGAGGGCAGAAAACAAGAATATTTAAAAAAATTCTCTAATTAATATTTACAATGACAATTAACAATATTTACAAGAAACTAAAGAAAATCATGTTAGTAATAAATCCCCCCAGCAACGCTGAAATCTGAAAGACCAGTTCACAAGACAAAAATAATGCGTGGATAATGCGTGGAAAAAAATTCTCTCATGTGATCAACAAAACACTTACACAGCCACTTACACATCTAAGCACTACAACAAGAACAAAAAAGCATACTCGAAAAAAACAAACAAACAAAAAAAAAATAACGAAAAACGCCATGCATCCACCAGAGAACTAACACTTGTGGTCACCTAAACGAGGAAAAGAATGGATGATTAAACTAAAAGAAAAATGGGATAAAAAAAGAGACCAATGAGCATTCATCACTTAGCTAAGTTAACTTAATGAAAAAATACAATAAGAAAACTACTATTCTAACCTAACAAGTAGGGGCTGTCGAAGTTCCTTCCAGCTCACCCAATATCCTTACACCTAATCCGCATCAAACAACCACCCTTGGTCAGCATATTTCACTCGCAAGACTCAACCACTTTTGGCCAAATTCTGATGGAGCGAGTCGTTTCTTTTCCGTCCTAATCTTGACTTTAATCTAATCTTGACTTTATGAACAAGATCTGTTGCGAAGAGATAAACTTTCATCCCTGTATAATTTTTTCTGTCGCGTCGTCCAAATCACGAATCGCACAACACCTAGTAAGCAGAAGAGCACATAGTGATAGAAAAAAGCACTCATCCTGAGTAGTACGGCAGGCCTTTTCCTTGGACGAGTGCACACTTCTCAAGGATATTAAGTTCTTATGGGTGTCTTCTTTACAGATGGCGCCGTTTTCATTCGCCTGCATAGACATTCAATCTAGCAACCTAATGCGAAGCGTATGTTGACGAATCTCAACGCTTCGCATGCCCAGACCGCCCTGAGATTGGTAGAGGTAACAGATCTCCCGACGCACCTACCCATATGAAGGAGAACAAGAGCTGCATTAAACCCAATGGAATGGCACACGGGAGTGGAAGTACAGCGAGTCGGTATAGGAGAATCGGGTAGATGTACGAAGCACACACTTACACCCTCCCCTTCAAAGAAAGTCTCCTTCAAGTTCACAGACGTACTACGACCTCGACCTTCTCTCGAACGTCCGAACACTTAATTTCTAACCGGAGATCGGGATAAAATCAGACGCCAAGAATCTTGATCGGCCCGTTCATCCAGAGGAAATGACAGGGAAGATAAACTCCCTTCTACGCACCCAACCGCAAGCCTACAGACTTATCGCTGTTGATCTTGGCCGCTGTCACCGTCTCATAGCCACTGATGTCTTTGCTAACTTCGTCACAAAAACCGAAACGTCGTTAGCATAGATGGAGTAGCTGGTCGAGGTGGTAGCACCAGGCGGGGAAATTCCGCGCAGGACTTGATTCACCTTTAATTTGCAAAGGAAGGGCTCTAACGCAAGAACGCAATGCATGGGCGAAAGCTAACCATCTTGAAGAATGGAGCTAGATAATACGCCTTTTACTGCTACCAGCGCATCGGAGGATGCATACAGCAGTCGGGTACAGGATCGAAAGTACGGCCCGAAACCGGCGGCGGAGAGTACAAAACCGATGGTTAAGCCTAACGAAAACCTTGGATTGATCCAAATTGATTAGCGCGGCTTCATTGTCGACTTTCCCGATGATCAGACGTACCAAATGAAGGGTTCCTGAATCGTCTGACCCTTTATAGCACAAGTCTGCAAGTGGCCAGTCAGACACGGTAGGTCAGCCTGAAAACGGCCGGCCAAGATCTTGGCTAAAATCTTTACGTCAGTATCTAACATTGATAAAGGCCGATAATTATCTAAGCCATTCTCACCGCTCTGGCTCTTGCAAACCATCTTGATTACACTCCTAATGAAGTGTCAATGTATAGTACGCTTCTCCATCCAGTTGTTATAAATCAGCGCTAGCAAGGGGACAAAATGGGCGACTGCCTTAAGTGCATTTCGTATGGAAAACTATGTAATCCCGAATTTTTGTACCGGCCAACCAGTTTCAGCGCATCCCAGATCTCATACACTGTAATGGTCTCCTCGCACCCAGCCTTTTTAGCCGCCTCGAGGCGGAAAAATCAGCTAAATAGCATCGAAATGAGCTGTGCTCAGTCGGGTCTCCCTGGTGAAAAGATATTGGAAGTAATCCCGAAAAGCCTTACATATACCCGCGTCTGTGGTCCCGATAAACCCGTCCGGCAATATCGATATACAGGTTGACTGCAGTCTAGCGGTAATATTCGTCTCAGAAGACATTCTTTTTAACCAGGCCCTAACTACCAGAGCCTGGTCCTTCTTGATAAGCAATGAGACCAGCTCCGCCCTAGCTAAGTGTGCGTCCCCATTATTACGGGATTTAATTGCCCGATCAACCTTTTTCTCTCCTTCCGTTTGTGCTGTTAAATTAGCTCTGTTGAATCAATGACTATAGTCAGCAGCAAACGACCTAGGTTTGCATTTTAGAGAAACCCACCACATATTCCAAACCATCGCCCCCGTCAATTCCAGCTTTTCCTGGAAATATTGGCTCTCAAATAATGAGGCGTTCAATTTCCAATAATCAGACAACTTAACCTTAGGCTTATCTAAGTTTATAGGAACCCGGACGAGCCTATGATCCGTGAGAACTATCGAATGGAAACTTGGATAACCTAAGAGCCTTAATTAGGACTCGGTCGATGAAGCTAGCACGCATCACCGAACACGAGCTGACCCTATCAGTTCAAGTCCACACTACCTCCCGAGGGCGTTCATTTCGATACTTATTACATCCGATTTGTTAGTACCCGATTTTTTTTCCAATAGGATTTTACTCTGCTTCAAGGACAGCATTCTAACTGTCGGGGCCAAACAGGGTGCCGAGTATCTTGACAGGACCATCTGTCCAGCTAAAGGGTCCTGGAAGAGAAACTCCCTTCCACGAACCCAACCGCAAGCCCACAGACTTATCGCGGTTGATCTTGTCTCCCGTTCCCGATTTACTTTCCGACTTCATGAATCTCGGCACTGCTTTGCACAAAAGCAGTGACGTCGTCAGCATAGGCGGATTACCAGGCCGAGAGTGTTCGAACCAGGGAGGGTAATTCCATGTAGAACCGGATTCGTCTTTAATTTGCAAAGGAAGGACTCCAACGAAAGAATGTACATCATCGGCGAAAGCCGGCAAGCCTGACGAATAGGCCTGGACCAAATGAAACGCTTCGACCGTATACGATTTCCAGTAGCCAGCCATCCTATGGTCCGAATAAACTATAATATGGAAACTTGGACAGCCTAAGCGCCATAACTCGACTCTCCTAACTACTACTCGGTCAATGTAACATGTACGCAACACCGAAGCCGAGCTGTCCCTATTAGTCCAAGTCCACACTACATCCCGGAACAAGCCTGTCGATAATATCACGAAATGTTTTTACATCCGGGTTTTTAGTACCCAATCTAGTACCCGTATGATCTGTATCAGGATCAAGGACGGCATTTCAGTCGCCCGCTATGACTACCCGACGAGACGCCGTCATAAAAATGTCCACTCGCCCACTACTTGCGTTGGGCGCATAAACCCTAATGAAACGAAACGCCTGCTTCTTTATGGTAGTGTCTAGGACACAAAGCCTGCCCGCCGTGTCTACGAAGACAAGCGTGTACACAGCATTCAAAGAAGGTTTAACCAGCCAAGAGATTCCCTAAAGTAACCATCATATCATGCTGAGAAGAGGGCAAACCCCCACGACAGAATATTCATATGGTCACCAGAACGGAAATGTGTCTCTTACAAACCACATATATCCACTCCCATACGCTTAAGGTCGCGAACGAGGTTCGCCCTCCAAGACTCCAACCTCAGTAATTGGGCATTGTTTTGGCGTAGATGGCCGGGGCCTCACCCTTCGGATTGATAGTGCCTTTATGCTTAGAGGTCATCTGGGACTAAAATTCCGCTGCCTGGGGTTTCCCTCTAACTCTACTCACGATTTGCCATTCCTGTGCTTGTTTCGCCTGCTTTTGCGCAGGCAATGTGGGCTCTGTAAGATACACAACCGGGGCTTTTTCATCACCCGTGCTAGCCGCAGATAGGGCCATTACAAGCTCTACGGAATAAGTGTATTCAGCTCGAGAGGGATTGGCTTTTGGCGGGACACCAGTGGTTTTCTACTCTCGGCAGGAAAAGGCCAGGTGACCAATCACGCCACATTTCTAACACGATGACGGAGATTTTTCCCGCCAATCCCCAAGCAGTTAATAATGGAGGTGAAGGCTTCGCGGTTGCTCATCAGTTCGAAACTTCACTCACGCACCTCATATTCTAAAGTCACACTTATTATTGGGCCATACTGCATTAGATATGCCCCTAAGTTATCACCAAGAATATAGTGAGAAATCTCATGGACTGTGATCTGGGTCCTGCACCGTCGTATGTATTTTGTGCGATAACGGGAAGTAATATCCACAGTCCTCGGACGTGGGTATTAGAATGCCCCATATGAAAAATCTAACACCTTTTACTATCTGTTGAGATTTAACTTCCAAAGGAATCAATGATTTCATCACTGTAAATTTTGTGCTCTGACAAATGTCAAGCACAAAGACCGATACTGTTCTTTTCGCAATGCGCTCTTGAGGGTCAAGGTTTACTAAGAGCCTACCATTAGTAAACAAACGAACGTACGTCTTAGCCTGCTCAACGAATTTCGCCACATTAACGATACATTTGTTGGGGGAACTTCAAACAGAGGGTGATTCTCCAGCCTCTACACCGGTTGCTTCTTTCGTTGTAGTTGTTCTTCCGTCTTGTTATTACTTTTTCATTTTCTTTATTATTTTTATAAGCCACCCCCCTTTGGTATTTTTCTTTTCGGGGGACAATTTATTGGCCTCATTTTTATCCTAGGCGTCTTTCTTGGGTGAGAAAAGTTTTTTAACATTGGACCGACTCTAGTCGGCCATTTCGGGTGTTTCCTTTTAAAAAGTCAGTTAAAAAGGAAGTGTAATAACAAAACTATCAAAACAACTTCTCAGAAACAAAATAAAATAGAAAAATGCAAAGTGAAAAGAAACGAAAAATGAACAGAAAACAGACAAAAACTGAAAAATATGAATTCAGCAACAAAACAAGTAGCAAACTAAATAACAAGTTCAAAATCTGGACCAAAGCCTGTCAAGAGAAAACAATATAAAGAGCACCAACCAGTCTAACATGTCGAATAAAAATGACAAATTGAACTTGTTCAGATTAAAGTCAGTCACATAATATCTGTAATTTATATGGTGTTGGGTAATTGCTGACCCGGAAGTATTAACCAGTTGACTTGTACGGACATCCGGTTTAAGAATTCTAAATGGGACATGTTGCCTAATTCTGAAATCTAAGCGCTGCAACCTCCTTCCTATATAGTTGCTACCACAACTTCAACTAAACTTATAAATAACACATGAAATATGATGAGCAGGAAATAAGTCCTTACGCAAAGAACAGAAAAATGAATTCTAATTTGAACAGAGAAATAACAAGAGCGAACTGCAGTATAAATCTGCCAAGCCAAAAACTCACCACGTGAGACAATAAAAGGAAGCAGAAAATAAACTGAGCATTTCCCCACAATATACGGCTTATCCTTAGAAAAACTATTAATCTTATCACGCACATATATATATATATATATATATATATATATATATATAAACAGTCATCCGCAGACACTCCTTTTTGCAGATACTCTTTTTCAGTAAAAAGAAACACGAAAGCATATGTGGTAGCAATACTCGAATCATGGGCGAATGATAAGCTTATAAATATGTAACGAAAAAATAATGACGAGAAAGAATAGATTTTCAGAAGTGACTTGAAGTAACATTGACCGTCCTTTTTAAAGAGAAATGTGTGATAAGGAATAATAAAAAGGTAAGGAAAAAAAATAATGTTTTCAACTTTTTAATGTCGCAGAAAGAATTCTAAGAATTTCATAACTAGATTTTCTGTAAATTTACCCTTCTAAGAATTCTCTCAAAATGAAATTATATATATATATATATATATATATATATATATATATATATATATATATATAGCGAAACAGATCTGTCTGCGGATGACTATAGTAATTACGCTCTCACACCGTGACTGAGCACTCTAGAATAGTGGGAGGGTTTGTAAACAGTAGCTACCCCGGCATATACACATCGCTCATTCGATAATGAATTGGAGCACTCTAGCTATTGGGCGTGTTTATACGCGCTAAAAAGCCTGCCTTCTTCTGCCGGACGCTCGTGGCCTAGGGGTAGAATCGCCGAATGACGCCGATTCGGTCGGGTTTTAATCCTGGGTTAGGAAGCGAACGGAGTCTAAGCCGTACTGATGAGCTGTAATACAGCGAAACAGATCTGTCTGCGGATGACTATAGTATATATAGATAATTACGTTTACAAAGAAGTAAGTTTATTTTTTATTTTCAAAGAATTTCCGATGACTTTGTCATAAGATTCCGTTATTTCTTGTTTTTTTATTCCGTTACTCTTATTCACGCGGACAATTGTTGCAAAATATATTTATCTTAAAATATCTAGTTTACGTGTCTATTAAAATATTAATGAATTGTTTACAACAATCATTAGGAAAGTGAGACATTAAATATATGTAAAGAGGTAACATCTGCAAAAAAAGCTTTGTAATTAAGTGAGTTGAGCATAAGAAAGAATTGTAAGGATTTCATAAATAGATTTTCTATAAATTCACCCTCCTAGGAATTCTCCCTAAATGAAATTATTTAATATTTATAGATAATCACTATTAGATTTACAAAGATGTAATTTTATTTATGATTTTCGAAGAATTTGCGTTTGTCATAATATTCTATTATTTTTTGTTCTTTATTCAGTTACTGTTAACCCTTGCGTTTAAAAGTAAAACTAAATCCTGTTTTGGGACTGCAAATAAATTTGCATATGGACGTTATATTAGATGAAAAGTTTTCTTATTTACGCGGACAAATGTTGCAAAAAATATTTATTTTAAAATATCCAGTTTACTTGTCTATTAAAATATTAATGTATCCATTAAGAATTGTTTACAACATTCTTTAAGAAAGTGAGACATTAAATTTATGTAAAGTGGTAACATCTGCAAAACAAAGATTTGAAATTTAATGAGTGGTGTATACGTTTTTGCCTATATAAAAAAATGGCTAAGTGAATATATCAAGTCAGTGAACATATCTGCTTTCAACGTCTATCAGTAAGTACCCAATATATTCGTAACTAGAGCTCACTCTTTACACTTAAGCTTTTTTGATTTGATTTTTAAAAAAATGCTTGAACCGTTTATTGTATTTAATTTGTGTATAGATTCATGAATGAAAATTATTGGTTGATTACGGTAACTGATATTAAGAACAGTATTGATTTTATAGCATAATATATATTTCTATCATTTCCTCCCTTTGCCAGTGAAAATTATAATATTATTTAGTATAAATATTATACAAAGAAATTTCATGATCAATGTTTTATTTTGTGAACATTTCTTCACTCCATTACAATTAGGAAACACTAAACATTTATATACTTTATGCGTAGAATAAATAAGTGTAAAAGCAAAGATTTACGTACATAAACCATTTAATTTTGAGAATATATATATGTTCAGTCAAATGATCCGTTGTACACCCACCGAATTTTCTCATCTACATACAAGAAGTTTTATAGTCTTGTTAGATACAAAACGTTATTGAACAATTAAGAATAGATGATTATGTAAATTTAGCTAACGGTCTCCCAAGGTTTTCATTTTAACATATTTCTCAGTTGAATGCCCCATTGGTGCTAGGAAAAAACAGGAGACGATGAATAAATTATCTAAATTGCACAGAATCAGAAATAACACTGACATCTCATTTTAATAGAGATATTTTCTAAAATTTCACAAAAAATATCTTGAAATACTAAACTACATTTTTTCATTAAAATCGCTCTTAGATTCAAATTGTATCTCTTCTGGATGGTCTCCTTGTCTAAGTTGGTGAATATTGTCATAACCCTTGATTTCAGTTCATCTTTGGTATTACAAGAAGTTTTGTTGGTTTGTCACTCAACTACACCCTACACATAGTAATCAAAGATTGAGATCTGAGGAGTTAGGTGGCCAGATGTAAGCGATGTGGCCACAGAAATTATCTGAAAAACATGACTGTGGTCTCCTGTTTGTATGGCATAGTGCAGAGTCCTGTTGCCGGTCATAGTGCCTCTGCGACCAGGTCAGTACTACTGACCAAGACAAAAACATCAGTTTAACCTGTTATTATTCCCAGAGTCTGAAACCTGGAAGGAATAAAACCGTTCATACTTTTCAAAAATATTCTCAAGCACTACCCGTTCATTATATTGTAGTGGCTTTTTATCTGATGTGATTTTCATGCTTTGCTTTCTTTTCTTTCAATCTATTTTCTTTCCCTCTCTTTGATATTCTTAAATGGATTTTTAACTTGTTAAATAAATTTCTTGCATCTGAAATGTTCGCATTGAAATTTCCGGTGCGAATGCCAAGCAGAACAGCATAAGGTTTCCAAATTTCTGGCTGACTGAAATACATCATGGTGCTTTTTTTCTCACTATACTATGCAGTTTGTGAATAGACCAAATATTACATATGTCTTTTTAGGTATAACATAATTATCCTTTTGGGATGCAAAAATGTGGGATAGATTGCAGTAACCAAGGTTGAATATAATATATCAAAACATTTGAATCTTTAAAAAGGCGAGGTCTTTAGCAAATATGGAAGCTTAACACGATCAACAACACCCGCAAATTATCAATATATCCGGCTAAGGAAGAACAGCATTTCTTATGAGAAATGATGTGTACAAAGATTCTTGCTATACTCATGTGTGCGGCTGGTAGCAGGAAAACTGAATATGAATTAATAAACAAAGCGGCAGATTCTAACAGAGGATTTGAAAAGGAGAAACACTTCTTCAGTGATTTTAACAGGAATCTTCACTGATGAACACTATCAACATTAAAATAATCTCATCTTTTGAATAATGCGGAGATGTTGAACAGGAACATTAATGGCGTTCCGACGTGATGTTTTCAATGTGACTCAGAAAATAAACACCAGAGTTTACATCAGAAAAGTAGAAATTCGGCTCTGTTAAGGAGTAGATAATATTTCAAAGTGCTGAAATAGTTACAAGTGTGTTTGTGTAGAAATTCGAATCTCAAATATTCTTTCAAAACGGATTCTTCACCATAACAATGTTTCTCCGCATCATACATTTGAAGTTCAGAAATTTCTGTCAAAGAAATCCATTAAAATTTTGGATAAATAACCAGATTTATCCTACTTTATTTTTGGTTTTTCTTAACTTAAAAAAATAATCTGAAAGGATTTGTTGGTACAATCAAGTAGCACACGACTATATTCCGGCAAAAATGTTTGTAAAGATGACCACTTCGTCTTAAGAAGAGCAATGTTTTACATGTTGATGACAAGAAAATGTGAATTGGTAAGCAGTCTTAGCTTTCACAATGATATTTCAGGAAATAATTTAACACCTTTCGTATATCAAATGTCTGCAAGAAGGTCTTTTGTGTTAGGTGCCTAGTGAGGAACTAATTCACATTTTGGTCTGTGTTACGCTAACTGTAAGACATTGGACTTTTTCTTACCTAAGATATTTAAAAATGCAACTTTACCTGAGCTATGCAAAAATTAATCAAACTTTGTTAATCTGAAAATAACAGTTAATATTGTATTTTTTTCTGTAAAAATACTAATTGCTTTAATTCTTCTGCTAAAAGTCAACAACAAAGTTTTATCCAGTTATTCTAGCGAAGAAAGGTTTTATCTGTGCAGATGAGACATTTTTACTCAGTGTCTTGGTCTCTAAACAGACACTAAATACTTTTGACTGACCGATATTTATCGGGCATTTTTTTTAATATTTTTATCTTCAGTAAAAATTTATGAGCAAATGATAGAAATTCGAAAGTTAATAAGATTATAGAAATAAAAATATAACAAGATAAACTACGTAAAAACATAGAAATGAAATGGTATACAAAATGGCAACAGAAAAATATTCAAATACATCATAGAAACTGATTTACCAAAGTTACAAAGAAAAACCAAAAAAAAAAAAAACAAAACGGCATAAACACATGTAAATTACAAAGATTCAGGTAAATAAATCACTCACAAAAACAAAACACAAAAATTAAATTCACTATTTTGGTAAATGAAAGCAACAAGTAAAGTTAATAGCAAAAATCAAGTCAAAATACAAGAGAGAGACAATTCAACAAAATCATTAACAATAGGTCCCCCTTCGTTAAGAATAATTTTAAAACCAATAAGCCAAGAGTAATTAAAAAAAATCTACCGTTGAACTGAGGATCCTCCCTTCTGCTTGCTTTGGCGAAGTCTTTATTATAAGAAGCAGGACAACATCGTCGAATATTTGTTTTTTTTTTTATACCGATAACCTCAATGGATGAATTTTAATTTAAGCATTTTTCTTGCTATAAATTTTGAAACAATTTGAAATTCACTTCAAAGAGATCTTGAAGGTCAAGAGTTAATTTTAACTGAATTGCTTTCAGTCTTATTAACAATCTAAGATATATAATACTAACTGATTTTTTTCCTTTTTAGGAATATGAAAGCTTCGGTTATTTTTATCTTTTTGTTGTCGGCGATGACAGCTATCTTTGAAAAGAGCAGTGCTATTATTTACGTCACACCCAGTAGTCCTGACAGTTGCTCTGCTGAAGACTGTCCCGAAGAATTTCTTTGCATTATGTTTGGGGTAGGTAGCTACGTTTCTTTAATTTAATTCTTTTTATTAATTCTCTTATTGAACCATTTATTAAGTAATATAACATAATTACTATTGCATCCATGATTATTAAATTAGATTATTATTACATACAAAGAAAAGAAACTCTCCAGGTCTAAAATACCATTGAGTATTTGTGGATAATTTAGTTAATCGTCAGTAAAATTATTGATGTTAGAAAAGAGAGGTAGTTCAATGCAATGGAGGTACGGTGAATAAGAATTTTTAATGGGTTTTGCCTTATCAGGTCTTCGATTTGCTTAACACCCAACCTATTTCGTCGTAGTCATAAAAGATATCTTCAATAATTGCTCAATGTGTTTCACTTTACACATTTTGCAACTAGGTATTTCTATAAGTATTTGTATCTAATTTTATTGTATTTTGAATTATGCATACTTTTATATATAACACCCTGACATATTTTTAACTTTCTTATTTCTATCCCATTTTAATATTAGTAAATTCAGGTAAAAATATAATAGAATTTGTTCCTGTTCTCTGTAGAATATTCTATCGGAACGACTGAAATATAAGATTTTTTTCCTCTTAATCCAATATGCACACTTTTTAAGTCTGCATAAATCAAGCAAGTCTCCCCGAAATCAATGCACTGCACCTCCTCGGCCTCACCCTCTCAGCCAAACGAACACATTGAACCATAATGCTAAATCTACTGCTAGGAAGGTTGGGTCTCTGTGTAGGTCCAGAAAGTTTTACTCGCCTGACTCCATCTTACACACATACAAATCAACCATCTGCTCATGCATTGAATAATGTTGTCATATCTGGTTGGGAGTATCTGCTATTCATCTAAGGGTTCTCGACATGATCCAGGGAAGAATCTGCAATATAATCGATCCCGACCTGGCAGCTCGACTCCAGCTACTTTCTCACTGACGGGATGTGGCTTCCCTCTGCCTCTTTTACAAATATTATCATGGCTTCCGCTCCGACGAGCTTAGCTCCCTGGTTTCCCCGCTACAAGAATTTACTCGAACAACCAGACTGGCAACAAGGTCCCTCCTTCTGCGATGTCACTGTTTGGTTTATGAAATATTTGCTTCGTATCAAGCAAAGTTCAAGAAATATTTGAGATAATAATGAAATAATATTTCTTAAGTAAGCTATACAAAATTGACACTATTTAATTCTAATTTAATCTAAAATGAATGTATGCGCGAATTAGTTGTACTCTGAAATTATACTTTAAATTATTTTCATTATTTTCAGAAATTCATGTGCGTCAAACGACCACCTTCAAACGACTACCAGAAATTGCTTTGGAAATGATTTTATATGGACGTTCCGTATTAAATATTATATCTCCGGATAACGAAAAGAAAATATTGAAATAAATTCTTTTACTCTATGTATATTACGTTTTTAAGAGAAGAGTTTCTTGAATGATGGCTGACTGATTTCAGAAATCATTTAGTTATGTTCGATATATATATATAAATCTTACATTCTTTAAAACACATAAACAACAAACGTTTCGACAAAACCATCTCTCGGAAGACCTACTAGTGTTCATATATACAAACGTTATCATCGTATTACTATCTTCAAGCATTAAATAGACGTACACCACTATGCATATCTAAAAATAGTTGATCGTATTCCGACGCCATACATGTACGCGAATATGCGTCAGGATATCGCAAGGTAAATCACGTGAATTCTATCATACCAATGAAAAAACAAAACAAAATCGCATCTCTTAAGTATGGAAATCTTCTTTTCGAAAATAATAATTTTCCTGATATTTCTGGTAACGTTTAATAAAAAGCGAAACACTTCATCTTATAAATGTTTTTTTGTTCTTTATTTACTCATTATGTAAAGAAAGAAAGTATATCAAAATTATAACGGAAGCTTTTGGTCAAGCATAAACCCATAAGTTTACAATCATATATTTACCCAATAAACAAATAGAAATAAAAGATATAAGCTAATTAAGCTTAGACAAATAAGACGGCCTCCTAATTCTACGAAACCGTACAAAGAAAAGCAGAAAATTCAGAATCAAAATATAAAAATAAGCATAGGCGCTGAAATAAACAAATCTTGAAGAATTAGGTTTCTCTGACGTCATACAGAATCTGAGAAAATTTTTTGTAATTTGGTTTGTTGTTTTTTTTTAAACAAGTTACAAACCAAATGACCTAAAGAATATACAACTCTTCTTTTTTCTTTATTTGCCGTCCTTTCATGACATAGGAAATCATGAACTTCCGCCTAACTCGATCTCTAGTGGCACTTAACATGTTTTCTCTTAGTATCTCTCGCAATATCCCGCTCTGCCATCCACTTGTTGAAGCCCATCAACTATATCTCGATCTACTTTCCCCCCGTCTCAATATTCGTCCTGTGAGCATTAGATTCTTTGAGCTCTTTTTCCTCATTACATGTCCCAGAAACACCAGCTATTGCTTTCTGATGCTATATATATATATATATAAAACACTATTTTTGCATGCGCAAAAATATAACTCTATTTTAGCACGAGGGAGTGAAAGAACGTATTATTAGTTGTATTATAAATTCTGCAGATTAATTGTTCCAATGTGAGCAGCGAGAGAGAGAGAGAGATAAACCGAAATGATAATGAAATTGTTTATTCGGATGCAATATGAACGCAGCTAATGAACTGTGAAAAAATTTGCAAAAATAGTCAATCGTATTCCGACGCCATACATGTACGCGGATATACATCAGAATATCGCAAGTTTAATCACGTGAGTTCTATCATGCCAATGAAAAAAACAAAACAAAATCGCATCTCTTAAGTATGGAAATCTTCTCTTTGACAAGCTATTTCCTAATATTTCTGGTGAAGTTTAATAAAAAAGCGAAATATTTAAAATTATAAATGTTTTTTATTTGTTCTTTATTTACTTATTATTTCGGGATTAAAGAAAGAAAGTATGTCAAAGTTATAATAGAAATAAAGGATATTATCTAATTAGGCCTAGACAAGAAAGACGGCCTCTTAATTCCACGAACCCGTACAGTTGGTTGGTTGGTTGTTTTGTTTTTAGGGCAAATCAATCTCGGTGGGTCATTTATTGCCAACTAAACTTTATTTATTTATTGCTGGTAATAACTTTTACTTTCAACAATTTATTGTTGTTTTTTCATAAGTTTTGTGTCTAGTAATAATTTTTTCTTTTTCGAGTATCAAGATTCATTGGGATTTGTTTTTAAGGGCAGGGTCCCCATGTCCTACCCTTGTTATTCAACCCATAACTGGAGGGAAGGGATGGATTAATACCTTTCCCAAGGGTACCAGTGCTTAAGTGAATGCCGGGTATTCAACTGGAATTCGAATTCGGCTCACCGATTTCTCTTTCCGAGCCGTTATCTACTGCACCACAACGCACATCCATCAATATACACTTACAGCAATTGGTATATTTTTTCTTATCATATCACCGCGAGCAAGGCGGTAACGCCATTGATGTGCAGGGGGCTACGTAAGAGTGAAAAGATTAGAAGAGAGAAAGCCGGAAACCACATCCTAAACAGGGAACAAGAGATGATCCTATACACCTGTTCAATAGACGTGGGTGGAATGTGAACCGGGCGATAGTTTAGTCTATCTACTCCAATTAAAAAAAAAAAAAAGAAGAAAAGTAAAAAGATTGGAAAAGAGAAAACCGGAAACCACATCCTAAACAGGGAACAAGGGATGAGCCTCCACACCTGTTCAATGGACGTGGGTGACGTGTGAACCGGCCGATAGTTTAGTTTATCTACTCCAATTGGTATTCTCAAGCAGTCACCCACCTAAGTACTAACGTTGCTTAACTTCGGTGATCGAGCGAAAACCGGTGTATTAAACGTGATAGGCCGTAAGCCAAGTTATAATGGAGTTTTTTGGTGAAGCATAAAACTCGTAAGTATACATTCATATATTTACCCCATAAGCAAATAGAAATAAAAGATAGAATCTAATTAGGCCTAGACAAGAAAGACGGCCTCTTAATTCCATGAACCCTTACAGCGAGTAGCAGAAAAAATAGAATCAAAACATAAAAATAAGCATAGGATTTGAAATAAACATGGAAACAAATCTAAAACAATGAGGTTTCCTTGACGTCACAAAGAACCTGAGATAAAACAAATCAAGCGAAAAACCAAATTCTATAAAAATCTTTCAACTCTTCTTTCTTCTTTATGTGCCGGGTCTTTTCCGGGCGTAGTCGATCATGGAATTTAACTTGCCCCCATTTCTTGTCGCTCTCAACACTTTTCCTCGTGGTATCGCTCCCAAACTCCGCTCCACCAAACACTTGCTCAAGTCCATAAAGTATGTCTCGCACTGCTTTCTCTTCTCTCTCTCTCTCTCTCTCTCTCTCTCTCCCTATCCGTTCTGTGAGTATGAGATTCTCTAAACTCCCTTCCTCATTACGAGTCGAACAAAACTCAGCTCTCACTTCCATAAGCTAAGCATAAGTTTTCATCCTCTCGAAAACCTTGTCGTTGCTCACATGTTTGTTTCATGATATCCTCAGCTTTCTTCTGTAGAACTACATTTCTGTAGCTTTGAGTTTCTTCTTCATCGTTGAAAAGATTGCCATATAGAAGAACAGATATCACATAAAAGTACAGTATTCTTTTCTTTCTTACCAACGAAATCTTCTTGTTGCTTAATAATCTGCTTAGCTTTTGAAATACGTACACTACCGGCTATAATTATTAGGTAACCACAGTGTTTAAAATAGTGTATTTCATACTATGTTTTAGTATTTATTGCCAAGTGAATAATTGTAAATGAAAATAGAATGATTCTTTTGTTAATACTGCAAAATAACATGTGCCTCAAATGAATTTATAAATATTTACTAATTACTTATACTGCACTTTCATCAATGAAAGAATGAAGAAAATTTGGGGTGGTTCGAACGAGTTCATCTTTGCTTCCTTGCTTTGTAAAATTTTGCAAAGTAATAACAAAAAAAAAAAATAATTTTCATCTAGAATTATCCACTTACCAATGAATACTAAGAATAGTATGAAATACATAATTTCTTTTAAAAGAACTGGGGTAACCTAATAATTATGGCCGGTAGTGTATTTGTGCATGCCAATAGGCCTTGTGATCTCAGTTTCGAACTCAGTTACCATACTCAGATCACTTCCAAGGGAGGTAAGCTTCTTAGTTATGTGAGTCTTATTTCACAAAAAGTTTAGTTCTGCAGGATATATATATATATATATATATATATATATATATATAAACTTATTTATAAATGGAACTTTGTCTGTGTGTGTGTGTCTGTGTGTCTGTGTGTGTGTCCGTTACCTATAGACTCCGAAACGGCTCAACCGATTTTCTTGAAAATTTACACAGTTGTACTATACGCATCTGCGAGTGTTCTTAGCTAGGTTTTGTGTCGAGGTACCCCCTATAAATATCGAAAATCGATAATCGAAAAAAGGAGTGGTCCGATTTTAATCAAATTTGATACACTCATAGACAAAGACATAAGAAACGATTTTCAGAAGTTTCAAGGTTGCAGTTCTTACAATAGTGCAGAAAATCGATAATACATATATATAAAAGGCAAGATGTTTGTGTGTGTGTCTGTTTATCTGCCTGTATGTCTGTAATTTTTCAGTCCTTTTATTTTAGTTTTTGCTTCGGGTTTGGCTCTAAGTAGGTATAATTGTAGTTCTTAGTCTCAGCCATGATCCAATATATATATATATATATATATATATATATATATATATATATTTATATATATTACTCTAGCATGTACGCATCGTTCATTCAGTAATGAATTAGAACACTGTTAGCTATTGGCGCATGTTCTCGTGGTATATTACACGCTAAAAGTCTGCCTTCTCCTTCCGAGCGCCCATAGCTCAGACGTCGAATCGCCGACTGATGTCAGTTCGGTCGTGTTTCAATCCTGGCTGAAAGCAATTGTATGTCTAACTGTACTGATGAACTGTGATACAACAAAACAGATCTGTCTTCGGATGACTATATATATATATATATATATATATATATATATATATATATGCCATTTTTAAATGAGATCCAGATAATTACGTTAGATGTACCGTGCATTTTTCACTCCAACACAAACCAATCAATCCAAACAAACAAATGTTCGGACAAAACAAAACAAACTAGAATTAGAAACGTACAGGCAGCAATTACTATCTTCAGGAATTAAATAAACGTAGCCTAATTATTTATTTTCACTAATTAATCTATATGGAGGGGAAACGTTATGAAGGTCGGAATATGCACTTAGGATGCTAAATATCGACATTTAAAGCCAGATTCTACATTTTTTAACCTGAAGAAAGACAGTAAATAACTAATGTAGAAGGGATTACTGAATTCGAAACAATAAAAAAAAGAGAAATATTATGAATGAACGAGAACAATAATAGACAAGGAATCAAGAAAACAATAAAGATTGACATTGTATCTTATTAATTTTATATGAAAGATGGTTGGAAAGCAGGAACCCAGAAGAGATTTTTGCAACCAAACATTGTGACAGAAACAACTGGTAGAATAGGAATCTCGGTTAAATCTAGCCAGTTTAACTGTAAATTGTTGAGATCCTAAATTCGAAAAGTTATCATAGAAGAACGTACATAAGAATAATAACCGTGAAATTATAGAAAAGGTATATTGAAGCACCATTACGACGGTGGAAAAATGACTGAAGCCAGTGTATGAGGTCAGGATCAATAAAATTAATTATATATATTTCTTTCGATTTTATAAAAAAAAAATTCTCTATAGAAAGAGTACCAAACCATATGTGGCAGCAATGTCCAAATCATGGACGAATGTTAGGCTTATAAATATGTAACCAACGTTATAACCAACAGAAAAACGGTAAACATCAGTACAGTGGTACCAAATGACATAA
Source organism: Ascarosepion bandense (assembly GCA_037127315.1). Classification (NCBI taxonomy): domain Eukaryota; kingdom Metazoa; phylum Mollusca; class Cephalopoda; order Sepiida; family Sepiidae; genus Ascarosepion; species Ascarosepion bandense. Next base: position 500,164 of record JBBBDQ010030759.1, on the reverse strand, counting down.
ATGATAAGTACCCAAATAACCAACAAAATTTTTTTTATAATCGTATCACCCCGAGCAAGGTGGTAACGCCACTGATGTGCAAGGGGTGACGTAATAGTGAAAAGATTGAAAAAGAGAAAGCCGGAAACCACATCCTAAACAGGGAACAAGGGATGAGCCTGTTAACCTGTTCAATAGACGTGGGTGGAGTGTGAACCGGAAATGACTCAAAGGAATCAAACACATGCCGTAAAAACACAAGGGTCACTTAACTGGCATTTTCTTTTTGTAAAAAAATCAGTAGATAATGTGGAAGTAACTGAAGAAACCTGGAAACAGAAAATCTATGTACTCCTGAATTATTTTATCAGTTGTTATTACGCAAGTCGCACAACACTTTCGAAAACATATATGGGACATAAAAACAAAAACTAAAACACACCAAAAATATTATGGAAAATAAGAATACAACAATAAATTAAAAATTATAAAATTTTCCCGGAGGGGAAAATAGTAATAAGCATCTTTTTTGACAAAACCAGATACCAAATAAATAATCAAATTTTTCACAAAAATAAGCATGGAAACATTTTTACTTCTTTGAAAATTGAATACGTATCATCAAAAAATGCAGATAATTTAATGTAATTTAGAAAAAAGGTACTAATGTAAATTAAACAAACAAGATATCAAACTTCCATAAGGAAAAAATAGTCAACAAAAAATTGACATAACCAAATAAAAAAAACTATGTAACAAATGAATGATAAAGAAATGACAAATGAATGCATACAAAGAAACTGAATTATAAAAAAAAACAACAAGAAGTGATTAATTAATAAATAAAAAGTACCATAAGTAATTAAAAAGTAATCTGTAACGTGTTAAGAAGCAACACTGTACAACAGCTACGAATAACTACATTCGGATCCACAATGAGTAATACTTAATAGAATTTAGAACAATATGAAATATAACCGTTACTGCCCACACAATGACCGTTGAAATCATACAGTAAATCGCAAATACCTGAGATCGCTACCAATAATGTGCTATTGACTAGCATATATAAATAGTCGAGGTAATCTACACATATGGCGAGAAGATTACTTTCAGGTATGAAACATAATTTCGCCACGTGCAGTTGATCTCAGTGTTCACTTTTATATTTATAAGCACGCTATTCTTGATATTGAATAACTTTCATATGAATATATCATATATTGTTTATATATATATATATATTTGTTAATTTCTATAAGATCAAACGTTGCCGGAAAGCATAGAGTCAGAAGCGATTTCTACAAGCAAGAAGTGTGAGCGAAAGGAATTATTTGCATAAAACTTCCGGATGAATCTAGCCAATTCAACTGTAAAGTGGAGCTACATTTAGTCAGTTAGGTACTATACGTGATACACGCTTGGGCGATCATGTCTCTAAATAGACATGACTGACTGGGAAGAAGGTTATCCCGCAGTAGGTTGTCATTAATTTCTGAAGTAGACTGGTAACCAGCCAAGACTACAGAACCCAATTTGTCCTGTTATTTGACACATAGGTAGAAAAGGAAAAGATGTATTATAGTATTAGGTATTAATTAATGGGGGTCATTTTATTAATTCATAACTATATAAAACTGGTTTTCAACTATTTTATTGTCAGTCAGTTAAGTGCCATACGTGATACATTCTTGGGCGATCATGTCTCGAAAGAGACATGACTGACTGGGTAGAAGATTATCTCGCAGTAGGTTGCCATTGCTTTCTGCGGTAGACTGGTTGCCAGCCAAGGCTATATAACCCAATCTGTTCTGTTATTTAACCCATATCTGGAGAGAAGAGGCGGATTAATACCTTTCCCAATGGTATTTGTGCGAAAGTGAATGCAACGAATTCAACTGAAATTCGAACTCGGTCCTGCGATTTCTCGTTCCGGGCCGATATCCACTGCATCACAACGCGCATCCTATGGTAGAATAGTGAGTGAAGCCAGGATGTCATGTCAGAACAAATAAAATTGCTGATACATCTTTGGATTTTATCAAAACCTTGACCAGAAGAAGTACCAAACCATATGTAGGAGCAATACTCAAAGCATGGATGAATGGTAGACTAATATTTAACCAAGCTTCCTAGAAGCAGATTTATCAATTGATTCAATATAATGCTTTGATTTCAGGCCAGCAGAAAACGTTAGGCCCATATGTTGCAACGAGTCCGCCACGAAGATAGAAAACCAGAATCAGTGATACGGCGATTCTACACTGGAGAAAAATTAAAAATTATAGAATGTAATATTTTAAAAAGGTCACAAGATGGGTCATTCAGAAATATTAACTTTAATGTAAATAAAAATAATGCTCCTCCCGGCGACGAGATTTGTGTTTGTTTTACAATTATTTGTGAAGAAGTTGTTTGTTTTTGCATTTTCATGTAATAAATGATTATTTAATTTTAAAGTGTCTTTATTTTGTTATTGATAATTTCTAGCAACGAGCATGAGAACGGATTGGCCCTGTAATTATAGCACGCGTAATCTTCACTGTAAGCGTCAAAACTGGTAGAAGTATAAAATGCTGCTCGTTAAATAATTTTCCATTTAGATTTTAGTATTCGTCTGTAGAACTACAGCTTTGTTGTTTCAAGTAGTGGCGTTTCGGACCGTGAAGGTCTAAGGTGGTGGGAGTAAGGAATATTTCTCGTAGAAATAGTGATAAAAATGTGAGGGTAGTGTATTTTCGTCTGTCGGGTAAGGATTTCAGGGTGGAAAATAATCCTTTACTTGTAAAACTGCATAATTTGCTTTGAATGTTATCAAAGCTGGTCTCAAAGTCATGACATCACCAAACTAGTTACGTCAACACTATACCATTCTTGATCAGATATGATTCTTGTAAAGGTAGAATCTAGGCAGTGGGATAAGATATTCTTGAAGCAATACAAAAAATACATTCATATTTCCAGAATCAAAAATATAAATATACTAGAATGAGCGTTAAATCTAATAGATGCCCGAGACAAAATTTGACGAGATAAGCTATATTATAGACTTGAATACTGAATACAAATTCTGAATTGGTAAAAAGGGATTCATCTAAACAGACGCATTTACACAAGAATCAAAATTTATGTTGCGATATCTTCAGTCGGACCTATGTCTAATTTGAGATCTACTGTGACATGGTCTTCAGATATGTTTGTATTCATCTCTTTATTTCTGGGTGCTTTCAGATCTAACGCAAAAAGGAAACCTTTAAATTGGTCAACACTTTCTGTTAACATTTTTGGTTTTTCCTTCCATGCAAAGCAAGATTGCCACTTGTACGCATGGCCTTATAATAAGAGAAGAATGAGTACTGGGGATACCGAAGAAAAGATTAGAGATGGGTAACATTTAAGAAATTGGTGGGGTTTAGGGGGGCAAAAGAGATTTAAAGAGATAACGCTGCATTTCAACTTTTAAAGAAAAGGAAGCAAGTATCTGGAAGTAAGTTTCACAAGGAAGAAGTGCGTGAAAAGAAACTCTTAGTGGATCAATGGTAAAAGAGTGGGACCTTGATGCCAGTTTAGTCTTCTTCTTCTATGTGCCCTGTTCCTTCAGGATGTAGGCGATCATAGCTTTCCACATTTCCCTATCCCTGGTGGCTCTGATCACGCCATCTCCTGTTACACAGTGCAATCCTCGTTCTGTTAACCACCAGATTAGGTCCTTCAAATATGTTATCTGTTGCTTTCCCCGGTCTCTTTTTCCCTCTATCTGACCTGTTAGTATCAGGTGCTCCAGGCTCTCCTTCCTCATTGTGTGTCCCAAGAACTTCAGCTGTTTCTTCCTGATGCTCAGTATTAATTCCTTTTTTGTTTGCATTATTTCCAAGACCTCATCATTGCTCACCAAGACCTCAGCACGAGTAAAAGCAGGTGATTGTAGCATCAGGAAAAGATGTGAAAATATTCGTAGAAAAGACAGAAGGAAGAATGTGCCTGAAGGCAGGGCTGCTACATTAGGATCCTCTTTTGGATTCTGTTCAGAACCTCGAAATGAATAGCAGGAGCACCCGACCGGATGTGGCAACAGTATTCAATGCACGGACGAATAGTAGATTTATAAATGTGCAGAATGGGTTCTGACTAGAAAAATCTTTCTGGCCCGACAGACAGACCCAACATTCTTAGTGGTACATACAGCTTTAGATGCGATGTAGTCATTCCACTTAAGGCCGGTTGAGAAAGTGAGGCCAAGGTGACTCAGTGTTGCTTTCTAAGAGATTAGGGACATCTATTCCGATGTTAGGCAGGAAGGTTTCTGTTAAAGTATCTGGAAGCTTTCCCGTTCCAAACATTTCATTTTATGATTGGATAAGATTGGCTTAAATAAAACAATCGCCCAGAAATAGAGTAGCTCTAAGCTTGCAGAGAGCAGCAGGAAATCAAACCTTTCAAACGCTTTTGAGATGACAACACAAAAACTCAATATTCGCTGTTATTACCAAGAAACAGGTATATATATATATATATATATATTAAAAAATAAATTCCGATGTTCAAATCAGTTGTATGGCCATTTCTACGAGAAATTCCTAAGAGAAATTTCACGTATCATCAGTAACTTTTTTTTATTATAAAAGCCAATTTCCAAAATAAACTAAGATAATACACCGGCGGAAGTTCAAAAAAGGTCTTTAGGATTTACATACCTGCTTTTCCTATTGGATTAAAGTTATATATATATATATATATATATATATATATATATAAAACTGGTATTTTGTAAAGTTAATTCCACAGGGGATTTTAATCTGATGAGAACCCAATGTTAGAATTTAACAGAGTATTATAATGAAAAAAGTTTGATGTTTTATAAATATATTGCGAATAACTTATTTCGCGGAACTCTTACAGACCGCTCGTCAGACCAAATTCCTCACAATAATGAATGGATTAGATTTATCCAGACAAAATGTATCATGGAAGAACAGGGAAAAAAACGGGAAAAGTTTGAATCGAAAAAAAACCTAAAATCTCGTTAAAAATATTTATATTTGTATTTTTATTATTTAATTATTTTTATTATCATTATTATTATTTTATCAATTATTATCATTATTATGTCATTTTTCATCCTATTTCTGCTATGGTCGCACTACCAAACAAGTCTGCGGGAAGACCTAAGGCAGGTTGTGGCGTGTTGTTATGGCTCCGATTCATGTTTTTCTATCTCCCCTATCATCCCTAGAATTACATAGACAAAATTCTCCTTAGTGTGTGGGCTGTACTTAATAAGACATTTTTTTGTATATCGCTTAAGCTAGGGTTTCCAGGGATTCTTTCAATGTGTTGTTTTGTTCCATTTGTTATCATTCCAAGTGCACCCACTATCACTGGCACAACTCTCGTTTTCAATTTCCACATTTTTTCTATTTCACTTGCCAGGTCTTTATATTTTGACAGATTTTCACATTCCTTGGTTTCTATGTTACAATCTGCTGGACAAGCCATATCAATTAATAAACAAGTTTTTTTCTTTCTGGTTTTTAACAATAATGTCCGGCCTATTTGCTTCAATTTTTCTGTCTGTGTAGATGGTGTAATCCCATAGACGGTGACATCTATTTCTGTAACCGGTGCTGGGTGATGTTTATACCAGTGTTTGTTTACAGATTTTCCATAGTGTTTGCACATTGTTTAGTGTAAATATTGCCCCACTCTATCGTGACGATTTTTATATTCATTTGGGGCAAGTACAGAACAGCTTGAGATTAGATGGTCTATTAATTCTTGGTGTTTATCACAAAACTTGCATTTTAAATCCATATTATTATGTATAATATTTGCCTGAAAGTTTCTAGTGAAAATACATTGGTTTTGCGTTGCAAGAATCATACCTTCAGTCTCAGACTTTAATCCAGATGCATGTAACCATCGATGAGTATTAACTTTATTAACATTGGATTTATTGGCACGTTCTGGATATTGGCCATGTAGAGGTTTGTCGTTGTTTCATCCAGCGTTGTTTCATCTGTTCAAGAGATTTATCTTTGATTTTCATTTTCATATTTTTTGCCGCAATAGTTGGTTCTTGGCTTCTGTTTTGCTTTTCTACAGAATCTACTAACTATAAATCTTGTTTGTATTTACTGCCTTCTTTTATTATTGAATATTTTTTCTTTCCTTCTTCATGTTGTCTTACTAATTGTATCACTCAGTCCTTTGTTATTTCTATGTATGTTAGTAAGCCAATAGTTGTTGTCTTCTATGACAATTCTAGCTGAATAAGACCTCTTCCACCTTCTTTACGGGGTATCTATAGACGGTCTACATCAGCCTTTGGATGATGCATCTGATGCTTAGAAAGAAGCTTTGTGTTTTAGAATCCATTCGCCTGATGTCGTTTAGAGTCCAGTTTAAGATGTAGAAACTATATTGGACAACTGGGATTGCAAGGCTATTAATTGCCATTATCCTGTTCTGAGAATTCAATTCAGTTTTTAATATCAGTCGTAGCCTTCTATAGTACTCTTTACGCACTATTTCTTTCATTTTTTTATTTATTTTTTTTCACTCTCATTTACACTTAGGTATTTATAAGCTTCTTCTGGCTTTAATTCTTTTATTGTTACAGCAGGGATTAAGCTAATTGAGGATGTTTCTTGTAGTGATCCACGTAAAACTGTGGCACATTTATTCAAATTGAATGTCATTCCAATGTCTTTGCTAAAGACATTGAAATGAAATAATCATTATTATTATGTCATCTTTCATCATATTTCGATTTCTGCATTGGTCTCACTACCAACCAAGTCTGCGGGGAGACCTAAGGCAGGTAGTGGCGTGTTGTTATGACTCCATTTCATGTTTTTCTATCTTCCCTATCATCCCCAGCATTACATAGATAACGTTTTCCTTAGTGTGTGGGCTGTACTTAATAAGACAATTTTTTGTATATCTCTTAAGCTGGGGTTTCCAGGGATTCTTTCAATGTGTTGTTTTGTTCCATTTTTTATCATTCCAAGTGCACCTACTATCACTGGCACAACTCTTGTTTTCAATTTCCACATTTTTTCTATTTCAACTTCCAGGTCTTTATATTTTGACAGTTTTTCAAATTCCTTGGTTGCTATGTTACAATCCGCTGGACAAGCCATATCAATTAATAGACAAGTTTTCTCCTTCTGGTTTTTAACAATAATGTCTGGCCTGTTTGCTTATTATTATTATTATTATTATTATTATTATTATTATTATTATTATTATTATTAATATCCTTAAGAATAATAATTAGCACTTACCCACGGCTTTTTGTACCAACCTTATAATAAAAGATAAAAATATTATTGTCATAAAACGAAAATGATAGAAAATTAGTACGTACAAAATGAAGATATTATTATTACCGTTAGAATTAATATAAAAAGCTGACAATTTAATTCTTCTAGCGAAAATACGACCCCTAAAGTTTCTGTCATGTATTTGAGAAAGGCCAACTAAAAGTTCTAGCCAAATGTCATCTTATCACTTCGGATAAAAATACAGGCTCCAATAATAACTAACACTGTAAATCAAAACCCCGCCATCCCGGTTTTCTTTCCTGCTCTCCCATGATATTTTTGTCTGGATAATTCTAACCCATTCAGTATTGTGAGGAATTTGGTTCGAAGAGCGGCCTGTAAGAGCTCCGCGAAATAAGCTATTACCAATTTATTTATAAAATAAATATTCCGTTAATTTTTTGAAATGATTTGAGAGCGTATTTGTGGTTACCAACACTAATTTTGTTTATAGATACGTAATTTAGAATAAAGCTCATTTCGTCTTTTTGCCTTGAAAAAGTCCATCACGGACGAAACGCGTAGGCGATTTAAGATACAGTTTTACTCTTGTCTTTATTTTATTTAACCATACTGTCCTTAATCTCGGATTAAAACTGAGTATATTTTTTCATATATGTGTGTGTATGTGCTTGCTTGCGTGTATGTGTGTGTATGTGTGTGTGTGTGAGTTTGTGTGTGTGTATATATATATATATGTGTGTGTGTGTGTGTGTGTGTGTGTGTGTGTGTGTGTGTGTGTGTGTGTATACTTGTAGTAATGGATTCTTTTGAAACCTACCCTTAAAATTAATATTTTTATTTTATTTTAAATCTAAAATTTAAGATTTATATTCAATTTAAATTTGTATGTCAGACTTTTTTCTATAAAATTTGCCCCAGTCATTATTTTCAAACTAACATCGCTTTGGTAAATTTTTTCAATGTTTTGCAACACTGATGATAGCGTTTCCTTTGATTCTATGGAAAAAATGTTTTCGTTTTTTTCGTTTTTTACTTTTCTTAGCTTACTTCCCTGTTAACCACCATATAACAAAACTCATCAACCAAATCCTGATGAACAGAGCGCTAAGCAGAATCAAGCCAGAAATAGGATAAGAGCAATGTGATTTTGTCAAGGACACTGGAACAAGGAACGCAATATTTATGTTTAGGATGCTATCAGAAACAGAAATACAAATGAAAAAAGGAGCGTAGTTATGTTTTATAGTCAATGAAAAGACATTTTGACAAAGTGTGCCACAAAGAATTGATAGAAATGTTCAGCAACCTCGACACATTTGGGAAAGACATTAGAGTACTCAAAAACCTCTACGAGCAGCAAACCGCCTACATACGAACGAGAAACAAATTCAGCAGTATAGAAATAAAAGTTTCCCATTCAGGATTCTTTCTGATTTTAAATATAATCATTTTGCATTATCTGTCAATGATCCAAATTTCCACAGTCACTGTTAAAAGACAAAAGTGTAGAAACGAATATTTACAGCTGATGAACATTTCTTACTTTAAAAAATAACAATGAACATTTAATTTTCTGCTACAACTGAACATTTCCAAAGTCAAATGTTGGAGCAACAAACGACGATATCAAATTAGAAAGGTATAAATAGAAAAAAGATTTTTTTCTCAAGAGACTTAGAATAACATTGAGCAGAAATGAGAAATAAATGCTCAGGTCCGATAAACATACTTCACTTTAATAAATAAACATTATGCATTTTGGCGACCATTCAAATATTTCAAAGTCAATCTCTGAAAAACTATGAAAATATTAATTTTAAAAAATTATAAAAAGTAACATTGGTCGTCCTATATAAAGAGCATAGTGTAAAAGTGAATTTTTACAGTTGAAAAAATATTCTGACCTTAAAAGGCAATCACTTTGCATTGGAATGAACAATTAATTACATTGATTAATCTTCGACATAATATTTACTTTTAACAACATTTATTTGTATGATCTGCTTTAAAAATATGGTAAAGATGAACAATGATATTAGTTTAGAAAAGGCTGTAAAGAAAAAAATGAAATTTTCTTAAGTACTCTTGATTGCCCTTTACGAAGATAAAAGCGTAGAAATTAATGTTTACAGGTGGGGAACTCTTCGCACTTTAAAATGAAATCATTTTGTTTTCAAGTTCCTAATCCTGTAAAAAGAATTGAAGGATTTTATATTTTCTGAGCCGCAATTCTTACTATTTAAAATCAACTAATTTAATTATATATTTCCTATTGACGGATCTTATTTTTTTTATCTGATCTCTCTAAGATCGGATATATATTCACCCTCAATCATTGAAGTATATAAGAATAATCATTATTTGAATTAAAATAAGACATTTTATTAATGATTTTTCATGAATTTATATATTCCATTATTATTCTTGTTAGTTAGATACATATCAACATCAAGGTTGTAGATACACATTAAATGAATGAACAATTTTAGCTAATTATGTCGACTAATGTTGGAATAAAATTTACTTTGAAACATTATTTATTTATATATTCTTCTTTAAAAAATATAGTAAAGATGAACGATGACATTAATTTAGAAATGTCTATAAAGAAAAAAGATTATTTTCAAGTGATTTAAACTAATATTGATCATCCTTTATAAAAAGCAAATTGTAAAAATTAATATTTAGAGATGATGAACTTATGTTTAAAAGAGATTATTTTGCTTTCAACTTCTTAATTCCTGTGAAAGAATTATAAGGATTTTATATTTCCTATTCTAAGATAAAATTCCCAGTATTTAAAATCAACTGATTTAATTCCATTTTTCCTATTGACGGTTTTTAATTTTTTTATCTGATCTCTCTAAGATCGGATATATATTCACCCTCCATCATTGAAGTATATATGGATAATCATTATTTAAATTAAAATAAGACATTTTATTAATAGTTTTCAAAGAAGTTGTTATGATTTATTTTTAATATTGCATTTTGCCTTGTTCTTCATTCACTTCCTATTAACTTTTGCGCTGAAAAACTAAAGACAAACATGCTTTTCTATGTCGTATTTAGCTTTGCATATAGACGTTTCTTTGGTTAATTTCCCAGAAGAAATTTGAAAATAATATGAATTTCTAAAATATCCTGTTTCTTTGTCAGTTAAAATATCAATGTAACTATGATACTATGTAATATGGTAGACGGACGAAAAAAGATTAGAGAAAACTTTTATTTTTACGGACGAAAAAGAGTTAAGTAAAATCATTTTAATCTTTACAGAGGAAAAGGGTTAACTAAAGTCAGTTTAATTTTTTTACAGACGAACAAATATTAGAGAAAATAATTTTATTATATTCGGACGAGAAAGGGTTAAAATACACGATGTGTTTTTATTTTGGGCGGCAAGAGATTCGTTTTCCCAGGATTGCAAACTGGTTAAAAATAGAAATGAAATAAAATCGCACAATATAATTGTTATTACCCAGCGAAACATAGCTGGACTATTGGAAGTCAAATGCCAAGCGACCTTGTTGAAAGAAGTGAAGCAGACTAACATTGCGTGCGGCCGAAAAGAATTGGAAAGAGAAATGTTCTTTTTTAATTCATAAATTCTCGTGTATAACTCAGTGAAACACTGCTGACATGATTAGGACGTCAAATGTCAAAGCCGCCTTGTTGAAGGCATGGATAAAAATGATTAGATAAAAAGATTCTTATTCATATTTTCCCAAATATAAATTTGGCAAATCACTGCTAACACGATTATAGAGCAAAGGTTAAATTGATCTTGTGAGCAGGGAGAAATTTTCATTCTAAATTTCCTTGCGAGAGATTGACTTCATGCAATAGCTCCTTTCTAAAGAGGAGGGGGAAGAAAGAATTGGAAGTGTGAAATACAGAAAGCTGAGACGTTAGAGAGGTTGACGTCATGTAATAGCTCTTGAAGAGGGAGAACCTTCCATGTTTGGAGGTGTGAAACAGAGAAAGCGGACTTGTTGAATTTTAGGATATTTGCATAAAACGCCTTATGCGTCCTCACCACACCAGTAAAAGAGACACCCGTAAATACGAAAGGCCACAGGGCTAAAGCCAGTTTCTTGGAGTTCCCGTCAGTTCTCTCTCGGAGATGAAGTGAGTTCAAGTTCCCATCCAAACTCTGCGCGGAGTTTGAAATTGCCACCCAAAGTTTGAAGCAATGATAACCAAAGTTATCCGCTTAAAATAAAACCCCGAGAAATTCCGCCAATATTCTTGTGTCAACCTGAGGAAATTAATAAGAAGAGAAAATTTTGACGAACATTTTCGCTAATCACAACCAATGGTACTTCAATTAACCAGTAACCTAATTACCATGTCTGGCCAATCTTAGAGAAACTAGCCAAAGTTTTCGTTCCGTTGTCAATTATTAGGAACTGGTTGGCAAAAAGAAGAATTCTAATTATTTTTTTAATTATTTTTTGTAGATAAATTCCATCTAATGATTTATTGAGGCATCGTCTAGTTTATTTCAAAACTGGTGCAGTTTTGTTTCCACAATTGTGCGTGCGAATCCAACTTAGTTCAGCTTGGCTGAGATACGCCAGTGATTATTCAGCTTAACTCTCTTAAGATCAAAATCACAGTGTGGTTAAGAAGATTAAAGTAGAAGGGATCAACCCGAGGACTAGCTGCTGTGTCAATGCCATAAATGACCGACTAGTTCTCAGACCAGAATCGATCCTGATTAAAAGAGACAACAGGCCAAGTCTCCGGCACGTCGCGATAGTAAAGACTGCTTTCAAAATCCTCAATCTGTAAAATGAAATTTAAGGATCTTATACTTCCTGGGCTGCGCTATATTTTTCACAAATTAGATCAACAATTTTTCTTTTTGACGGTTTTTTTATTTCATATGATCTCTCTAAGATCGGATAAAAATTTAATTTCCCTTATCAAATGGTATATAGATAATCATTATAAAGAAGTTGTGATGATTTGTTCTTAATATGGTATCATGCCTTGGTCTTTATTAAGTTCCTATTAACTTTTGCGTTTCTTGTGTCGTATTTAGCTTTAAAATGCTGCTTCTTATGTTAGAAAACTGTGGGGGTGATCTCAACGTGCGTTACCGTCGGGTAGAACCTGAAAATTTTGGGTTGACTCAAGCCTTGTCAATGAAACTGGGTAGAGAAAAATAGTTTAAAATGTCCGCTCAGCATAGTTGCAGTATAAAACACAGATGGGATTTGTGAGTGTTGTTCCTAACTAATACACCTGAGCAGGTGTCTGAAACAGGATTTGGCTCGTTACCCTAGAAAAATGGTGTGTTTATTTGAAAACAGTGTGTGTGTGTGTGTGTGTGTGTGTGTGTGTGTGTGTGTGTGTGGTGCCATCCAATCGTTATGCAAAGATGGCCACCAAAATGTTTTACTTTTAACTTTTTCAATACGTAGTTAACTGTGCGAAGGGCGTTTAAATTAGTCGATTGCATATAAACGTTATTGCTGATGAAAGTCTTTGATTAATTTCTCAGAAGTAATTTGAAAATAATATTCATTACTAAAATATCCTGTTTCCTTGTTAGTTAAAATAATAATGTAACCATTGCTTTCAAATTCGGAAACCTGTAAAACGAAATTCAAGGATTTCATACTTCATACTCTTTGCGATATTTCTCACAAATTAAATCAACCGATTTAATTCCATTTTTCCGCTTGACGGTTTTTATTATTTCATATAATAAAATCGGATAAAAATTGAATTTTCCTCATTGAATTGTATATAGATAATCATTATAAAACATACAGAGTAGTAATTTTATTAACGATTAAAAGAAATTGCTCTAATTAATCATAAAATTGCATAAGTTGTTTTTCTTTATTCATTTTTTAAAATCATTTCACTCCAAGCAAGGCATTCCGCTGCCACTATTGCGCAGAGGGTTACATAGGGGAAAGTGATGAGAAAGTGTAGTTAGATATAGAAAATGTCAGAAGGAGGGTGATAGACGGGTAAGGATACCGAGGATGAGGGTTGCGTAGATGGAAAGAGTGTTTGAGAGAATGGATGCGAGTTAGTGTGTTAGGAGGTGTCTATTGACCTTACATTTAAACTCCTGGAGATTGTAGCTGTCGGGGAAGCAAGTATGTGGAAGGGAATTCCACAGGCGGAGAGTGCGAGAAAAGAAGCTGTTGGAGTAGAAATTACGGTTACATCTTATCTGTTTTACTGTAAAAGGGTGGGAAATAGTTGCTAATCTAGTATCTCGTGCAAACTCGTACCTAGGGGGCACTAGTGATCTAAGTTTATCGGAGCAAAAGTCGTGAAATTATTTATAGAAGAGGCACAGGGAATCCACGTCACGCCGATGAAAGAGTGACTGCAGTCGGTCTGCTAAGTAGGTATTGATCACATTACAGAGTCTCCGTTGTATTTTGTCAAGAACCCCGAGGAGAATAGCAGGGGCACCCGACCAGATGTGGTAGCAGAATTCAATACACGGGTGGATGGTAGATTTATATATGTGCAGGTCAGACTCAGACGGGAAGAACTTCCGGGCACAGCAGCGGACTTAGCAATGGATTCGATATAGTCATTCCACTTGAGGTCCGCTGAAAGTGTGAGGCCAAGGAGGCATAGTGTTTTACTTACTGGGAGGCAAGCCTGTTCCATGTTAATGAGAGGTTGGTGCGATTGTCTATGATGGTTAATAATAGCAGCTTCGTTTTGGAAGATTCTAATAATTTTTACGCTTAAGACTAAAAAAGTGGTTTTGGTTTATTGCATACAAGTTTTCATATATACGTTAAATGGATGAAATGTTTTCTGTTAATTACGCATGCGTAATTTGAAAATAATATTTACTCGTATAATAAATTGTTTCCTTGACAGTTAAAATGATAATGTGACCATTGCCAATTGTTTACAACAATCATTAGACAAGTCAACGTTCAGTTGTTTGTAATGACGTAACATCTGCAATGCGTTGGTAGTAAGTGCGGGATTTTGACTATATAAAGCGACACACAGAGAACTGAATCTTTGCAACCCGTGAACCTGTTCACTTTCCACTTCTTAGTTCTCCGAGAAATATAAGTATCGAATATATATATATATATATATATATATAGAACAGTAATTACCATCAATCGATATAATTCACTTCTATCAATTGATCATATTTATTACTTCAAATTTCTCTAAGTCTTTTTATATCTTAAATTTTCTTCCTCATCGAGTTATATCTCAATAGTTAAAAATATTTGATTAATAGGAAATTTGGTTAACGATTTTTAATGAATTTATGCATTCTATTATTTTGTTTATTTGTTCAATTCATATCAATGTCTAATAAGAAAAAAGTTTGTATATACACATTAAATGAATGAATGAACAATTTTAGTTATGTCAACTAATGATCGAAATAATATTTACTTTGAGGCAAATTATTTATTTGTATGAACTTTGGCAATGCGTATAATAATGAGATTAATATTATTTTACTTCAGGTATTATACAAAGAAACATCATCAAATTTATCTTAAAATAACATTTCTTATTGCAAAACTTTCTCTAAAAAATAAATATTTTGATCCGTTTTATATTTAATTGGTCTAACGCCTGGAAACTGCTATATAAATTGTTGCGGATTCTTGTTGAGAAACCACACAAAATAATAAATAACAAAAACAAATATGGAGATAGAAAATGTAAGTTATATTGAACAAAAATATACAAACTGGAACACTGGTTAGTCAATATAAAAATAGTAGGAATACTATTAGTAGAAATAATATATACAGTCTTGTGGTAAAGAAATAAGTCCGGGCAATGAGTCTATATCCTTAATAATCAACTAAATCCTTAGCAACTTTCTCTGACAACCACTCAAATCTTGCCGTACTCTGTATAGGCAGGATTATATGTACACATCAGGCAAGTCCATTCTTATGTGCAAAAAGGAGTGATCCCCAACATATATTATAAGTGCGTGACCGTGCCGTCAAAAATCCTGGAAAAGTATTTATATAATATAAGTGGTTTAAACTAATGGATATATATTCCGCAGTTTAATATTTACTTTTTATAAAGTGCTCAATACAGATGTAGAACATTTATACGTATATAGTTTATTATAGTTATATTAGTATCATACTCCAACTCAAAAGCTATCAGGTTTCGGTACCAAACGCACCATCATCAGGAAGTATAATGCTGTTCATTGACGGTGTCATATGTATATTGATAAGGAAATGAAAAAAGAAATGAAATAGAACAAAAGTGAAAAAAAAATGCCACAGTCTCTTCATCCTTATATCTAAACAACGCATTCGCGTAGTTAGACCAATATAGTCCTGCCTTTTGGACGAAAGCAAAAATTCACTTCTGTGAGAACGTTGAACCGTAATGCTTCCATATGGTGTATAGGTGGACTAAAAGAGCCCAATTCTAGGAAAAAAGCTCCCTGCACAGCCTCATGCTATAGCATCACGTTCTCTGAATGATGTCGTTGCAATCGGCGTTAGCTTACAATCACTCATAGTTAATATTTAATTAGCGGTTCTAGTCTTTTCCAGGTCTGTGTCACACACCAAACGCATCCAGTCCTTCTTTTCTGTAGACAGTTTGGATGCAGATCAATGTTACAAACCTCCATTAGGTTTTGACGATCGATCTTGTGGCCATTCACCGGAAAGAAAGGGCGACTCTTTTGGTGTTGTCATGTATGTTGTCATTTTAATCCACATAAGCCGTGTGTGTTTAAATTCACATGATCTTTCGATAATGCGAAGATGATTTTCAAGGTCCTTACTGGTGTTCAAACGTAGTGTTTTCAAAACGACTTCAAGAAATACAGTACTGTGAAAAAGTATTAGAACAAGAACTATTTTATCTTTTATGAGACATCAAAATAAAGTTTAAAATCACCCATGTTCCAACACTTTTGCACGCTACCGTAGTGTACAAGAGGATTACTACAGGGGTAATTTTTGTAAAATCCTCACTGAAATTCAAATACAGAGTGAAGAGCCAAGTAAATTGCTAATAAATATTGATGCTTTAAAACTAGTGTCAAAGAAATGTATTAAAAAGAAGTTATATTTAATTTTTCCTATTTTCTATTAAACAAGTTATTTTGAAACTACTCTATTGAACATCTATGGGATATTTTGGATAAAAAATGGTAAATCTAATGTTCTTTTGCAAGATACACTTTGGGAACAAATACAAGCTGCTTGGCAGGAGATACCATTAGATACATTGAAGAAGCTTGTGATGCCAATGTCTGACAGAATGAAGGATGTGATCACATCAAAAGGCTATTATACTAAATATTAAGTTTATTTTGTAACAAGCATTTTTTCTTGTTAAAGCATTTGTTGAGTAAAACGAATAAAATTATTATGATTATTTTTTTCTGTCAATATGCCTCATAAAAGATAAAATAGTTCTCGTCCTAATACTTTTGCACAGTACTGTAGGTTCTGGGTTTCTTTGATCCTGCGTTAATATTTTACAAGAAATAATTAGCAGAATGACTCGTCGTTAATCAATTTGTAAGCACTGATAGTGTTACGATTTTTTGTCAAAAAAAAAGTCATTAAATATATCCTGAAAAACGAATTCTCCCATATTCCTGTCGAAGAAATCCATCATAAGAAAAAGTTACTATCTGCTTGTATACTTCCTAACGACAGTAATCCCTCGGTGATTTTCTGAATTAAAAGGTAATCTGAAAGTATTTAATGATATTCCTGTCACCCAGTAACACATGGCTATATTACGGTAAAATATTTTGAAGAACGTTTCTAACGATGACTATTTAATCTTACGAAGTGCATAGTTTTCAACTAGAAAAAGTGACTAAGTAAGCAAGCTTAGCTTTCGCCTACGTTATTCCTGGAAATAAATTGCCACCCTTTTTATATTAAGTGCAGTTTAGTCTGCGAGAAGATTTTTTTAATTAAGCTAATAATGAGGAACCTACTTACCATTTAGGTCATGATGTACTAACAATTATTGGATAGTAAAAACTTTGGTAATCCAATATGTTTATTAAAATATATAGATATACTAAAATACATAATTAAAAGGCTTTGTTCGTATGAAAATATCTGTTCTACAAAATTTTATTTCTGTCGCAAATTTCTTGAGAGCAGTAAGAGTGAAGCTATAGGGAAATGGTTAATGTTTATTTAATTTGGCCTTGTGTCATACATAACCGAACTCCCTACAACTTACAAATTATATCCCGAATTATCATCAGAAGATTTTCATCAGAAGGTTGGAATGAGTGAAATAGTGGAATAGTGTGGAATAGTGGAAATGTAGCTGTATGGAGATGGTTAATGTTTCTTTGATTCGGCCTTGTGTCATACTTAACCGAACTCCCTACAGCTTACAAGGTTTATCCAGAATTATCATCAGAAGGTTTTCATCAGAAGGTTGGAATGAGTGAAATAGTGGAATTGGGTGGAATAGTGGAAATGTAGCTATATGGAGCTGGTTAATGTTTCTTTGATTCGGCCTTGTGTCATACTTAACCGAACTCCCTACAGCTTACAAGTTTTATCCAGAATTATCATCAGAAGGATTTCATCAGAAGGTTGGAATGAGTGAAATAGTGGAATTGTGTGGAATAGTGGAAATGTAGCTATATGGAGCTGGTTAATGTTTCTTTGATTCGGCCTTGTGTCATACTTAACCGAACTCCCTACAGCTTACAAGTTTTTATGCAGAATTATCATCAGAAGATTTTCATCAGAAGGTTGGAATGAGTGAAATAGTGGAATAGTGTGGAATAGTGGAAATGTAGCTGTATGGAGATGGTTAATGTTTCTTTGATTCGGCCTTGTGTCATACTTAACCGAACTCCCTACAGCTTACAAGGTTTATCCAGAATTATCATCAGAAGGATTTCATCAGAAGGTTGGAATGAGTGAAATAGTGGAATTGTGTGGAATAGTGGAAATGTAGCTATATGGAGCTGGTTAATGTTTCTTTGATTCGGCCTTGTGTCATACTTAACCGAACTCCCTACAGCTTACAAGTTTTATCCAGAATTATCATCAGAAGGATTTCATCAGAAGGTTGGAATGAGTGAAATAGTGGAATTGTGTGGAATAGTGGAAATGTAGCTATATGGAGCTGGTTAATGTTTCTTTAATTCGGCCTTGTGTCATACTTAACCGAACACCCTACAGCTTACAAGTTTTATCCAGAATTATCATCAGAAGGTTTTCATCAGAAGGTTGGAATGAGTGAAATAGTGGAATTGTGTGGAATAGTGGAAATGTAGCTATATGGAGCTGGTTAATGTTTCTTTGATTCGGCCTTGTGTCATACTTAACCGAACTCCCTACAGCTTACAAGTTTTTATCCAGAATTATCATCAGAAGGTTTTCATTAGAAGGTTGGAATGAGTGAAATAGTGGAATAGTGTGGAATAGTGGAAGTGTAGCTATATGGAGCTGGTTAATGTTTCTTTGATTCGGCCTTGTGTCATACTTAACCGAACTCCCTACAGCTTACACGTTTTATCCAGAATTATCATCAGAAGATTTTCATCAGAAGGTTGGAATGAGTGAAATAGTGGAATAGTGTGGAATAGTGGAAGTGTAGCTATATGGAGCTGGTTAATGTTTCTTTGATTCGGCCTTGTGTCATACTTAACCGAACTTCCTACAGCTTACACGTTTTATCCAGAATTATCATCAGAAGGTTTTCATCAGAAGGTTGGAATGAGTGAAATAGTGGAATAGTGTGGAATAGTGGAAGTGTAGCTATATGGAGCTGGTTAATGTTTCTTTGATTCGGCCTTGTGTCATACTTAACCGAACTCCTTACAGCTTACAAGGTTTATCCAGAATTATCATCAGAAGGTTTTCATCAGAAGGTTGGAATGAGTGAAATAGTAGAATAGTGTGGAATAGTGGAAGTGTAGCTATATGGAGCTGGTTAATGTTTCTTTGGTTCGGCCTTGTGTCATACTTAACCGAACTCCCTACAGCTTACAAGTTTTTATCCAGAATTATCATCAGAAGGTTTTCATCAGAAGTTTGAAATGAGTGAAATAGTGGAATAGTGTGGAATAGTGGAAATGTAGCTATATGGAGCTGGTTAATGTTTCTTTGATTCGGCCTTGTGTCATACTTAACCGAAATCCCTATAGCTTACACGTTTTATCCAGAATTATCATCAGAAGATTTTCATCGGGTTGGAATGAGTGAAATAGTGGAATTGTGTGGAATAGTGGAAATGTAGCTATATGGAGCTGGTTAATGTTTCTTTGATTCGGCCTTGTGTCATACTTAACCGAACTCCCTACAGCTTACAAGTTTTTATGCAGAATTATCATCAGAAGATTTTCATCAGAAGGTTGGAATGAGTGAAATAGTGGAATAGTGTGGAATAGTGGAAATGTAGCTGTATGGAGATGGTTAATGTTTCTTTGATTCGGCCTTGTGTCATACTTAACCGAACTCCCTACAGCTTACAAGGTTTATCCAGAATTATCATCAGAAGGTTTTCATCAGAAGGTTGGAATGAGTGAAATAGTGGAATTGTGTGGAATAGTGGAAATGTAGCTATATGGAGCTGGTTAATGTTTCTTTGATTCGGCCTTGTGTCATACTTAACCGAACTCCCTACAGCTTACAAGTTTTATCCAGAATTATCATCAGAAGGATTTCATCAGAAGGTTGGAATGAGTGAAATAGTGGAATTGTGTGGAATAGTGGAAATGTAGCTATATGGAGCTGGTTAATGTTTCTTTGATTCGGCCTTGTGTCATACTTAACCGAACTCCCTACAGCTTACAAGTTTTATCCAGAATTATCATCAGAAGGATTTCATCAGAAGGTTGGAATGAGTGAAATAGTGGAATTGTGTGGAATAGTGGAAATGTAGCTATATGGAGCTGGTTAATGTTTCTTTGATTCGGCCTTGTGTCATACTTAACCGAACAACCCTACAGCTTACAAGTTTTATCCAGAATTATCATCAGAAGGATTTCATCAGAAGGTTGGAATGAGTGAAATAGTGGAATTGTGTGGAATAGTGGAAATGTAGCTATATGGAGCTGGTTAATGTTTCTTTGATTCGGCCTTGTGTCATACTTAACCGAACTCCCTACAGCTTACAAGTTTTATCCAGAATTATCATCAGAAGGATTTCATCAGAAGGTTGGAATGAGTGAAATAGTGGAATTGTGTGGAATAGTGGAAATGTAGCTATATGGAGCTGGTTAATGTTTCTTTGATTCGGCCTTGTGTCATACTTAACCGAACTCCCTACAGCTTACAAGTTTTTATCATCAGAAGGTTTTCATTAGAAGGTTGGAATGAGTGAAATAGTGGAATAGTGTGGAATAGTGGAAGTGTAGCTATATGGAGCTGGTTAATGTTTCTTTGATTCGGCCTTGTGTCATACTTAACCGAACTCCCTACAGCTTACACGTTTTATCCAGAATTATCATCAGAAGGTTGGAATGAGTGAAATAGTGGAATAGTGTGGAATAGTGGAAGTGTAGCTATATGGAGCTGGTTAATGTTTCTTTGATTCGGCCTTGTGTCATACTTAACCGAACTCCTTACAGCTTACAAGGTTTATCCAGAATTATCATCAGAAGGTTTTCATCAGAAGGTTGGAATGAGTGAAATAGTAGAATAGTGTGGAATAGTGGAAGTGTAGCTATATGGAGCTGGTTAATGTTTCTTTGGTTCGGCCTTGTGTCATACTTAACCGAACTCCCTACAGCTTACAAGTTTTTATCCAGAATTATCATCAGAAGGTTTTCATCAGAA
This sequence comes from Ascarosepion bandense, assembly GCA_037127315.1. Lineage (NCBI taxonomy): Eukaryota > Metazoa > Mollusca > Cephalopoda > Sepiida > Sepiidae > Ascarosepion > Ascarosepion bandense. The sequence continues at coordinate 479,112 of JBBBDQ010030759.1, read as the reverse complement.
GTTTGAAATGAGTGAAATAGTGGAATAGTGTGGAATAGTGGAAATGTAGCTATATGGAGCTGGTTAATGTTTCTTTGATTCGGCCTTGTGTCATACTTAACCGAAATCCCTATAGCTTACACGTTTTATCCAGAATTATCATCAGAAGATTTTCATCGGGTTGGAATGAGTGAAATAGTGGAATTGTGTGGAATAGTGGAAATGTAGCTATATGGAGCTGGTTAATGTTTCTTTGATTCGGCCTTGTGTCATACTTAACCGAACTCCCTACAGCTTACAAGTTTTTATGCAGAATTATCATCAGAAGATTATCATCAGAAGGTTGGAATGAGTGAAATAGTGGAATAGTGTGGAATAGTGGAAATGTAGCTGTATGGAGATGGTTAATGTTTCTTTGATTCGGCCTTGTGTCATACTTAACCGAACTCCCTACAGCTTACAAGGTTTATCCAGAATTATCATCAGAAGGTTTTCATCAGAAGGTTGGAATGAGTGAAATAGTGGAATTGTGTGGAATAGTGGAAATGTAGCTATATGGAGCTGGTTAATGTTTCTTTGATTCAGCCTTGTGTCATACTTAACCGAACTCCCTACAGCTTACAAGTTTTATCCAGAATTATCATCAGAAGGATTTCATCAGAAGGTTGGAATGAGTGAAATAGTGGAATTGTGTGGAATAGTGGAAATGTAGCTATATGGAGCTGGTTAATGTTTCTTTGATTCGGCCTTGTGTCATACTTAACCGAACTCCCTACAGCTTACAAGTTTTATCCAGAATTATCATCAGAAGGATTTCATCAGAAGGTTGGAATGAGTGAAATAGTGGAATTGTGTGGAATAGTGGAAATGTAGCTATATGGAGCTGGTTAATGTTTCTTTGATTCGGCCTTGTGTCATACTTAACCGAACTCCCTACAGCTTACAAGTTTTATCCAGAATTATCATCAGAAGGATTTCATCAGAAGGTTGGAATGAGTGAAATAGTGGAATTGTGTGGAATAGTGGAAATGTAGCTATATGGAGCTGGTTAATGTTTCTTTGATTCGGCCTTGTGTCATACTTAACCGAACTCCCTACAGCTTACAAGTTTTATCCAGAATTATCATCAGAAGGATTTCATCAGAAGGTTGGAATGAGTGAAATAGTGGAATTGTGTGGAATAGTGGAAATGTAGCTATATGGAGCTGGTTAATGTTTCTTTGATTCGGCCTTGTGCCATACTTAACCGAACTCCCTACAGCTTACAAGTTTTTATCATCAGAAGGTTTTCATTAGAAGGTTGGAATGAGTGAAATAGTGGAATAGTGTGGAATAGTGGAAGTGTAGCTATATGGAGCTGGTTAATGTTTCTTTGATTCGGCCTTGTGTCATACTTAACCGAACTCCCTACAGCTTACACGTTTTATCCAGAATTATCATCAGAAGATTTTCATCAGAAGGTTGGAATGAGTGAAATAGTGGAATAGTGTGGAATAGTGGAAGTGTAGCTATATGGAGCTGGTTAATGTTTCTTTGATTCGGCCTTGTGTCATACTTAACCGAACTTCCTACAGCTTACACGTTTTATCCAGAATTATCATCAGAAGGTTTTCATCAGAAGGTTGGAATGAGTGAAATAGTGGAATAGTGTGGAATAGTGGAAGTGTAGCTATATGGAGCTGGTTAATGTTTCTTTGATTCGGCCTTGTGTCATACTTAACCGAACTCCTTACAGCTTACAAGGTTTATCCAGAATTATCATCAGAAGGTTTTCATCAGAAGGTTGGAATGAGTGAAATAGTGGAATAGTGTGGAATAGTGGAAGTGTAGCTATATGGAGCTGGTTAATGTTTCTTTGATTCGGCCTTGTGTCATACTTAACCGAACTCCTTACAGCTTACAAGTTTTATCCAGAATTATCATCAGAAGGTTTTCATCAGAAGGTTGGAATGAGTGAAATAGTGGAATTGTGTGGAATAGTGGAAGTGTAGCTATATGGAGCTGGTTAATGTTTCTTTGATTCGGCCTTGTGTCATACTTAACCGAACTCCCTACAGCTTACAAGTTTTATCCAGAATTATCATCAGAAGGTTTTCATCAGAAGGTTGGAATGAGTGAAATAGTGGAATAGTGTGGAATAGTGGAAATGTAGCTATATGGAGCTGGTTAATGTTTCTCTGATTCAGCCTTGTATGATACTTAACCGAACTCCCTACAGCTTACACGTTTTATCCAGAATTATCATCAGAAGGTTTTCATCAGAAGGTTGGAATGAGTGAAATAGTAGAATAGTGTGGAATAGTGGAAGTGTAGCTATATGGAGCTGGTTAATGTTTCTTTGGTTCGGCCTTGTGTCATACTTAACCGAACTCCCTACAGCTTACAAGTTTTTATCCAGAATTATCATCAGAAGGTTTTCATCAGAAGTTTGAAATGAGTGAAATAGTGGAATAGTGTGGAATAGTGGAAATGTAGCTATATGGAGCTGGTTAATGTTTCTTTGATTCGGCCTTGTGTCATACTTAACCGAAATCCCTATAGCTTACACGTTTTATCCAGAATTATCATCAGAAGATTTTCATCGGGTTGGAATGAGTGAAATAGTGGAATAGTGTGGAATAGTGGAAATGTAGCTATATGGAGCTGGTTAATGTTTCTTTGATTCGGCCTTGTGTCATACTTAACCGAACTCCCTACAGCTTACACGTTTAATCTAAAATTATCATCATCAGAATTATTAGAAGGTTTTCATCAGGAGGTTTGTATACGGTTGGAAGGTGTATATTTGTGGAAGAATAGTGGACGAATAGTTTAAAAATAAAATATACATTTTGCATTTTAAAATAGAAATTTATTAAAAGATAGGAATAAAAAGAATTAGTAGAAACTATTTTTTAATTAGAAAGTTAAAGGTATCAGATTTCGTAGATATGTTCGTATTAGTAATTTGTATTTGTTGAATGTGTATATGCGTACGTACGTATATATGTATGAGCGTTTGTTCGTAAGAGTGTCTTGGAAGGGAGAAGAAGAAGTAAAAAGAATCAGAATACGAGAAAGAAGAAGAAGAGAACGATGTGCAACACGACCTGTAGGTCGTGGTTGAAGTTTCTCCCGTTACATTTTAGCTATCTCGTCTCGCTGCTCCCATCTGACTGGCACTGATTTGATCAAAGACTTTATAGTCATTCGGATTTTCGCACTGCATCGCTAAATCTTTTTGGTCTTGCAAACCGCTTCCATTAGTCGAAAAATCCATTTAACATCTACTTGCGAAATTCAGTTTTGACTTTTTTCTAAGCACATGGCCAATTCTTTCTCTATTTTCTAAGCACATGGCCAATTCTTTCTGTATTTTTTGTGTGAAAAACCATGATTTCACACGTCATTGTGAATATTTGCAAAAGTGTAGAGGAAAGCTGATTTTAATTCTTAATTTCCAATCCCACAAGAGGCTGATAGGACGATACTTAGAGGGATAAGAGTATTTGGCAGCGTTTTTAACAACAGGAAAAACACAGACAAAAAGATTCCCACAAACAATAACCAACTAGGCAAAGTTTGTAGAGTTTAGAGAGGACAGAAGAGGCTATATTAAAACATTTCAACACAAACTGTGATATATCTGTTACTTGAACTGTTCGGGTGGGGATTTTTTAATGTGACACTTTCTCTCATTGTCGATTAGTTAGAAACTTGTTATCAAACAGTTTAATGTTTTGTTGCAAAGGAAAGTTTAATTGTGACGGTGAAACGTTAGTGTTGGCTTTGGTTTTTCCCAAAATTTTAAAACAAAAAAAACTTGTTAATGAAACTAATAAATTAAAATTGTTGAAGTTATTTTCATTTAACTACTTGCCCATAATTAGGACCCTAACGGTTGCTACCACCCAGTCAGGGTGGATCTTAGAACAGGAATAATTAGGTGGTGCCAATGCTCTATGAAACCTTCCGATCAGAGCCTTGCTTCCGGATGTAGTTTATTGTCATACCAAGGATGAAATAACTGTAGATTTGTTTGATCGTTTAAAATCAAGCATAGGTAAATGCCTTATTAGCTTTTTGAATACCACGCCTGACATAAGGAAGGAAACAATTTTTATTAAACTGCTGTTTGTTTTCTTTCGTTTTCACTTGTTCATAATTAACCACATACATAAATAATGAAAAAATAAAAAGAAAGGTAAATGTCTGCTGAATTCTGTAACTTTTCGTTGAATGTAAAGATTTCAGAATTTTAAAACATTGTTGATTTACACTACGGAAGAGTTTGATTTGAACAAGGAATATTTTTCGTATTACTATAAACTAAGTAACTCCAAAAAATTTCTAGTAAGTAGATGGGAAAATTCTTATTTGGAAAAATTCAAACGATGGACAGAAAATATTTCTATTAAGATAGTTCATGTGTGCAGTATGTTACTAATAAATATGTATATCGACATTCGTGATAAATGTTTTAATGTGATTATTGCATAGATTTCTTTTGCATGTATCCTGTTTCGATTGACGTATTAAAACAAAATGGCTGACTTACAAATATTAATTCTAATTCTATTAATTAGTAATGCTAATCTGAATATTGGATAGACGTTGTGTTGCATTGGATATCGGCTGTTGTTACCCTTGTGAAAGGTATATCCGTCTCATATTTATCCAGTTATGTGTTAAATAACAGGACAGATTGGGTTCTATAGCCTTGGTTGGCAACTAATATAACGCATAATGGGAACCTACCGCGGAAAGATTTTCTGCCCATTCAGTCATGTCTCAAAGGAGACATGATCGCCCAAGCGTATAACACGTATGACACTTAGCTAATTGACTGAATTTGTCTTATTCACTTGTCTTAGACTGTATCACAAGACATTTTTGTTTCATTAAAGTTCATCATTAAGTGCTATCTAGAAAAATTCGAATTGATTGTATGTGTAATTAGTCATTCGCTGATATCATAGTGTTCTATTTTTAATATTTCTTTGTTTAAAAAAAGGCCGGTAAACGAAGTTTAACAAAAATATGACCAAATAAATACAAAAGGAATTAGACTAGATAAATGAAATTAATAAATTAAACAAAACTATTAGGGAAATCAGTACGAGAATTGTTGCAAGATTATCAAACTGAAACAAGAAAAAAAAAATAAAACAGAATGTGTTATGAACTTTTTCAAAAGTCAGTGTCTGGTGTGGATAAATGTTACAACAAAACAATGCAAAAATTACGTCATCCAGTTTGATAAACGAACAGAAGTAAATTTAAGAGAACGAAACCAACTTAAAACAGAAGTCAAAGTCAATTAACAAAACATTACCGCCAATTAACAGACAGAGCATTAGTTTAAAAATCAGGCCAACCAGCAAACTGGTGACTTTGCAAAGCTTTTTTATATTATTATTATATTTTACATATTGATGCCAACGAATATTTGTCTGTTTCCACCGCAATAAATTCAGCTTAATTGCGGTAGTTATTCGTATATATATTTACTGATGATTTTCAGATAATCATGAGAATGTGAAGAAGGAATAGTTTACCTAAAAAAAAATTCTTCAACAATTTTCAATGTAAAACAAAACACTGTTGTGTACCTATATAAACTGATGGTAAGTTCTTGTAAATACGTGGAGGCCATTGGAGAAGAGTAGAGTGATCACACCTAATCGAAATACACTCTTATTCAATTCCCTTCTTCCGAGCACAGAGGGACCCAGCAAAAGATAGTCTCGTTTGAGGTGAACAGACAAGAGCCCGACCCAGCCTTAAGCTGGATCTACGGGATATTTTTGGTTGAGCTTAAGGGCTCAGGATCTTTACATTAATTGACTTTGTCTCGCATCCGCTTTAGTGGTAAACTAGCAGTATAGCCCGGCGTTGCTCAGGTGTGATGAAAGCTTTTAAACTAATCCATGGTCCTAGAGCTCAGACTCAGCCTAAAGAATATTTGTGTGAAGATTAATGAGAATCGGATAAAAATTGTGGATTTATATAAAGGACAAACAGACAGATAAACAGACACACATACAAACAACCTGCCTTATATATATATATATATATATATATATAATCTATTTTCTGCACTATTGTAAGAACTGCCACCTTGAAACCTCTGAATATTGTTCCTTACGTCTTTGTCTATGAGTGTATCAAATTTGATTAAAATCGGACCACTCCTTCTATAACCCGATTTTTTCGATTATCGATTTTCAATATTCATCGGTGGGTACCTCGATACAAACCCTAGCTAAGAACACTCGCAGTCGCTTATAGTACAACTGTGTAAATTCTCAAGAAAATCGGTTCAGCCGTTTTGGAGTCTATAGGTAACGGACACACAGACACAGACACATACCCACACATACACACACAGACAATGTTCCATTTATAAATAAATTTAGATAGAAACGCTTGTCTGTTTACATGTATATGCATGTATTATACACGTGTCAATTGTATTAAAACGATGGATCATCAGTGCTAACTGGTCCAAATCATCACCGGCAGTAGCAGTTCCCCACAGAGAAATTATTAATCTTCCTTTTGTGAACATGATTTCATATGTTAGTCTTATAGCTTACAGCTTCACGAATTAAAGCCGTTCTCTAGTGGCGTTCCTGTTCTGATTAATTGCAATTTAAAATACTCTATATTGAACAATTAATTGTGTGATAATTTTTATCTACGTTTATAATATTAAGTCATAGTTAAGCCACTCCCCGAGAAATCAGTAAGAAATGCACTACACTGACTCCAGCGGTTTCATATTTTTTGTACTATGTACAAGTGCGTCACAAGGGTAAAATAAGAATTAGGAAGGCTGGTCTTCACTTGTGCTATTGTTAACTTAGCTAGCCTCTATGATTGACCCACTCCTCAGTGTATTATTCTATCACCCAAAGTAACACCTCCACACAAAACTATTATACGCAATCAACATAATGCCCCAACTCTAGAAAGTCTTATGTAATCCCACATGTACAATATTTTGGAGGGTTGCGTTGGAAAAATAAAAAATAAATATTTCCCATTTTATGTTTTTCTTTTATTTTGGGTATTTTTCAAGAAATAGGTTTACGATAATTTTATTCGAAATCAGGCTGAGGTTTTCTACCTATACTCATTGTTAAACAATTGAAAGACAAAAAAAATATTTTTGATATGTTTGTACGAGCAAATATATTGAGAATTCTTTATATGTAAAGTATCGTGGAGACAATTCCTGTATTTGACACACGGTAATAAATTATTGTACGAAAACGTAAAGTGGAAGCACATTTTATAAAATATATATAATATTTATGAATGTTAATTTGAAATAAATTCAAATATATTCGTTGTATGTGTACAGGTTTCGTTGCTTTACTATCACACATATCTTTACAAGATCCCAAATATCACAAATGTCTTTACATAATCTTGAACTTTGAGAAGGTTTCAGTTTTTTTTTTCTATGAAAGTCTCACCAGGTTCATCAATATAGAAATATTGCCCGCTGAAGTCATGCGCACTTTGTCTTAAACGAATTCAGCAGATATACAAAGATTGAAAGGGACGTAACATAGATGTGTCTTTTCAGCGGATCTATTCAACTTGTTCAGCGAGACTATTTTGAGGACCCTAGAAGTTATGCCAGAATGTTTCATCGGAGGCCACATTTTAAACGATATAAGGTACGCAGATGATACAGTGATGATAGCAGACACGGAAAGGAAACTACAAGACATCCTACAGGAGGTAGCTGAAGGGAGTGACAAGAAAGGACTGCAAATAAACTGCAAGAAAACCGAATGCAAGGTCATCACCAAAAAGGGCAGCCCAAAATGCAAAATACAGGTGTGGGATACTAAAATCAAGCAGGTAAAAAATTTAAATACCTGGGAATTGTTCTAACAGGAGATGGAAAATGCGACACAGAGATCCGAAGGCGAATTGGTATGGCTAAAGAAGCATTCCAGAAGTTGAGCAAAGTATTAAGAAATAGATCAATTTCGCTAGAAACAAAGACGAGAGTACTGGCTTGCTATATGATGTCAGTTCTTTAATATGGCAGTGAATGTTGAACAATATCTTTAAAAGTAAAGGAAAAACTTAAAGCAGCTGAAATATGGTTCTACAGAAGGATGCTACGGATAACATGGACCGAGCATGTGAGCAATGACGAAGTTTGGAAAGGATGGAAACGAAAAGGAAATTACTACTGAGCATCAGGAAGACACAGCTAAAGTTTCTGGGACATGCAATGAGGAAGGAGGGCTTGAAGAACCTGATGGAAGAAGTGACATGGGAAAGCAGCAGATAACATATTTGAGGGGCCTGATCAGGTGGACGACGGAACGGGGGAAAGCGTGCTAAGAGCCATCAAGGATAGGGAGATGTGGAAAGCCATGATTGCCTACGTCCTGAAAGAACAGGACACATAGAAGAAGAAGAAGAAGAAGAAGAAGAAGAAGAAGAAGAAGAAGAAGAAGAAGAAGAAGAAGAATTCTTACGGGGTGAAGAATGACGAAGAACTTTTAATTGTGGCTTTGAGATTCATTTGTCTGCCCCATAAACATGGATTAAGCGAGTCTCCCTGAAAACAATATACTCCGCCTCCTTGGCCTTACCATCGCTTCCGATTTCAAGTGGAACTATTACACTGACTCAATAGCTAAATATATAGCTAACAATTTTGGGTCACTGTTCCTAGGCGGGAATCTCTTTCCGACCGAATCTTTCGTGCACATATACAAATGTACCATCCGAAAGTGCATAGAATACTGTTGTCCTATCTGTTCATCTCAGGATTTCCGACAGGCTCCAAAGGAGAATCTGTAATTTTATCGGTCCAGACCTGGCAGCTCGACTCCAGCCACTTTCTCACCGGCGGGATGTGGCTTCCCTCTGTCTCTTCTACAAATATTTTCATGGCTTCTGCTCCGACGAACTTAGGTTGCTGGTGCCTCCGGCCATAAGAATTTACTCGAGCAACCAGACTGGTAACAATGTTCTACCCGTTAACATTAACATTCACCAAATGTAGTCGATGATTCTACTCCAGTAGCTTTTTTCCGTACTTCCGACATGTGGAACTCTCTTACGTATACTTGCTGTCCCGACAGTTACAATCTCCAGGAATTTAAATGCAATATCATTTCCCATCTCTTATCCACTTGACTCCAATTCTTCTCTCGTCCTTTCTACATCACCTCGTGTATTTTGTTCTTTTCCTTTCTCATTCTCTGTTGGGGAGCGCCCCATTTTACACACTCAATGGACTCGTCGAATGCGTACTGATAATCCTGCCTACAGAGAACGGGTGTCTGTAGGGTGTCTGTAGTGTGTTAGGGTGTTGTTGTTGTTAGAGTTGTAGTGTTTGTCAGAGCAGTCGAACCGCCGCTCGTTGGTCAGCAAGAATATAGACTTATTACCCGGAATTACTTCTTTGTATATATTTGACTCATATTAACAAGTATTCCTGAATCTACTAACCTTGTATATCTTTTGTTTAATATATTTCAATTTTCCTCTCATATTTGTTTTGTATTATTATTATATTGTGTGGTTTTCTAAACAAGAATCCACAACACTCTACCTCAGCAAATGTCATCACACCTGTATTACCATCCTTCTCTTGCCCTTTTTCTGACATTCCTTGTAACTGGTTCGTCTTTCTCTTCGCTCTCCTCCTGCCTAAATTTTCCTCTTATGTGTCCCCCTCCACATCAGTGGCGATACCGCATTGTTTGGCGTAAAATGTTTGAAAAAAAAAAAGAAAAAGTTAAGCTAGTTTCTAGACGTTTACGCGTTTCTCTTTTTGATATCTGACTTGCATTAAGCAGCATTCAAGAAATCTTTGAAGAAACAATTTTTTAAGTCAATTATACATAATTTCCAATATTGAGTTCTGGTCAATGTTCGTATCACATGATTTGAATATGAATATACAATAATTAATTTTATGTGTCATCATAAAAAAATTGATTAAAAATATACTGCAATCAGTTCTTTGCAGCATGAATATGTTTGTTGTAAAATATCGGATATTCCTGAACGAAAATGCTTGTCCTCTGCCGGAAAATGGTAACCATCGCGTTTATAAAGTTAAGCTAGAATTTGATGTAATCTAAAAGGAATGTATGCGCGTATTATTATTATTATTATTATTATTATTATTATTATTATTATTATTATTACGGGTGATTTACTTTGAATGAATGAAACTAATTACTTTTATTTATTTTTATTTTATGCAGGAAAATATATGTGCATTACGGGAATGAAATGAATACATGGACCATCATTTCACCATTTATTTTAGAAATGATTTTACATGAATATACAACAATTAATTTTATGTATCATCATAACAAAAATTGATTAAAAATATACTGCAAACGGTTCTTTGCAGCATGAATATGTTTGTTGTAAAATTACTTTGAAGTTTACGAACGTTTGGAAAAAGATATTTGTTCGTGATGTGAAACCGATTTCAGAAATTATTTAGTTATGTGGAATGTACATTGATCTTGCTTTCTTTAAATGAGATCCAGATAAATATAGTGAATATAACCTAAGTCCTTCACTGCAGCAACCACTAATCCTTCCCCGATTATTACACTTACCGACATAATGAACTCTTGCAAGACCAACTAGAATTAGGATACACAAAATATTTCAGGAATTAAATACACTTATATTAGCAAAGAGACACAAAATGCAATGTGTATTATCAAGGCACACACGCTCACACGCTAAGAAAAAGCATCACAATTCAAAAGACAAGTTGGATCTGCCTAATCACGAAAAAACAAATATCACATAACATAAAACACGGGAAATTCCTGTTCAATAATAAAAACGAATCATGTTAAAAATAATAAATGTTTTCACTTTGTCCGTTATTTCATAATTTTGTAGTGGGTAAAGATTTAAGGTATATTCGATGTTAAAATGGGGTGTTTTGATGAAGCATGGGACATGAAATTTTTCAGTCATATATTTGCTACATTCACAAATACAAATAATACATGAAAGCTATGTAAGCCTTTATAGGGCGGATGTTCTCTTAATCCTACGAATCTGTAGCAGAATAAACCAGAAAAATTCAGAACGAAAACATTTCAAATAAACATAAAACCAATCCTAAAAGAACCTGATATTCAGGATATAGAAACTCAAACAACAATCAATCTACAGATTTTTCTCACAAGTACTCACCAAAAATACTTGACAAGATCTCAGGTTATTTGACAATTCATTTCAAGAAATCAACTACAAAAATGCCATTATTATGAAATGCACGGATTTGTGGTAACAATCGCGTACAACCAGAAACATCTTAAAATTATAAATGTAATTTTATTTCTTTATTTTATCATTACGCCATGATTAAAAAAAGAAGGAAAATTCAATGTTAAAATAGATTCTAATGAAGCATAAAATATGCAGGTTTGATGAAGCATAAAACATGCAAGTTTGTTTCTGTGCGTTGTGTTGTTGCTAGGGGATACCATAATACATTTTATGTCTCATTTTAACAAAAATTGATAAAAAACTTTTTGAAATGTATTATTTTAAATTATTTGAGGTCGACACATCAGAAGAAGAAATTTCTTTGAAATGCGATAATTATTTTCGAAACCATTTAGCTATGTGGGATTTATGTAACTCTTCATTGTAGTAGATGATACTTAATCATTTCACTCCAACAACCCCTATTCACTCATCCAATAAACCCACTCCCACAAGACCAACTAGATTTATGACACACAAAATACTTCAGGAATTAAATGAACACAGACTAGCAGATAAACACAAATCTGTATAGCCAGTATCCAGATGTACACTTGTTCGTACGCACATGACAGAATATCACAAGTTAAAACATGTAAGGTCTACTTTATAAAAGAAAAGCAAACGACGAACAACACAAGGTACCGGAACTTTCTCTTTCATAACACTTTTTCGAATATTTCTGATTAACTTTAAACAAAAGCGAAACAAGTTAAAATCGGATATGTTTTCTGTTTGTTCTTTCTTTTATTATTCCGTCATAACTACAAAAGAATGAATCTTTTAGGTTACATGCACTACAATTTAAAGTACGAGGAGGCTGCGAGCTAACTATCATATATTTACCACATGAAACGATCCAAATAATAGATAAAAATAATAACTATGTACACTTGTACATAGTTATTATTTAGGATGTGCGTTGTGGTGCAGTGGATATCGGCTCGGAACGAGAAATCGAGGAGCCGAGTTCGAATTCCAGTTGAATTCATTGCATTCACTTACGCGGAAATACCCTTGGGAAAGGTATTAATCCGTCTCTTCTTCCAGTTATGGGTTAAATAACAGAACAGATTGGGGTTTATTTCCTTGGTTGGCAACCAGTCTACCGCAGAAAGCAATGGCAATCTACTGCGGGATAATCTTCTGCCTAGTCAGTCATGTCTCTTTCGAGACATGATCTCCCAAGCGTGTTTCACGTATGGCACTTAACTGACTGACACTTGTACAGAGATGACGGTTTCCTAATCCTATGAACCTGTAACAGCTTAAACCGGAAAAATCAGAGCGGATACATTTATAATGGATGATTTGAATCAACATAAAAACAATCATAAAAGAAATTAGATTTTCTTGACATCACAAAGAACCTGAGAAAATGCAGATATCTGCGATATACAAAATTAAACAAGCAATTTACGCACACTTATCTAACAAGTACACCCCAACAATAATCGATAATATATCAGGATTAAATAATCGTAAGTACTTTGATAGTTCTTCTCAAGAAACCAGCTACAAAGGTGCAGTTATTGAGAAAAACCCTGAAAAGATAGTGGATTTAAGTTAACATTTATTAAATAAAGTATATACACCACATAATGCAAAAAAGCCGCTATACAAAAATATAAGCAAAACGTAGGAAAATATCAATAACACCAATGAGGAAACAGTCCCATTAATCAAGTTTTAATTTCAAGTTATTTAAATCAATACAGTAGCACGGAAAACATGGCACAAATAAAAATAATTAACAAATGACCCGAACAAATCCAACCGGAAAGTAAATGTAGTGCAAAGCGCAACCATCTCATAGCATTACAAATTGTAGACACAAATTGTAGGCATCAATACAATATTACTTTTTAAAAAAAATTGAAACCTGATATTAAGTACCCGTAAAACATTAACAAAAAATGCAAATATATACACACTATGCAACGCAGATAATGCAACGTAATTTAAGCAAACCGATAATTTAAACGAAACAAATAATCTAACCAAACCAAACACTAAAGGAAAATGGCGAAAAAAAAATTTAAATAACAAATGAATAATAAACCAAATAACAAAGTACGAATAAACAATAAACAGAAGTAAATGTAATAATAAAAATAATCAGCAACAAATAATTCACAAATAAAAAAAATACAGTAAGTAATCAATATTAAAGGATGAATTACATGTTAACAGACAACACTGTACAATATCAACAGATGACACCATTCGGACCTACAAATTATTTCTACTCAATAGTATTTACAATACTTTGAAATGTAACAGTCACAGCCAAACAATGATCGTTAATATCATACAGTAATTTATCAGTATATATAAATAGTCGATACAACACTACACACATGGCCTGAAGATTTTCTTCAAGCATGAAACAGAATTTTTCCAACTCATTGTTCACTCTTATATTTATATATACTTATCATATATACTCTATCCTTGATACTGAACAATTTTTTCCGTAAATATAGAATATATATATATATATATATATATATATATATATATATATATATATATATATGCACAATTTGACGCTGGTCAACACCAATCTAGTGGTCTTCAGGGAAAGAAGATTGTCTGAAATATACTGTGACGACTTGGTGTTAATCTCAAATTGCACATTTATATTTGAATACGATCTGTTCCCGATATTACTGAGCAAATTTACCCACAAACATAGCCTTCCTTAAATTACATTTTTATAGTATATACATGTATATATATTTACATAAATTTAATAGGAGACATTTTTAGTAGGTGTGGATTACTCGGAAAATTCATCTATTGCTAAGGCAAAAATTTTGAAGGAAACTATATGTAATTTGAACGTGAAGTTATGACATTAAAAAACTGATATGCTTCTACATTTACCATCATTTCGTTTTTATCAGATTCAAAATTTTAAACTACAAAGTTAATCACTTGAAAAAAATGAATAAGATCTCCGTTTACAAAAACCTATGGTCATTCTATACTGAATAGAATGTACAATTTTAACAAGTTCATTAACATTCGTCATTCGGAAATTGTTTGCTTTGATACTGTAATTCGAAAGAATGGCGTCCACGTCAACGGGTCTTGTACACTTTTTACATTTCTGTGTAGAGCCTTTATGCTTGTCTTTGTATTTCTATGAAATAAATGATAATTTCTATTTTAATACGTTTTTAGTTGGTTATTGAAAGTTTCTTCCGAAGAGAACGCGTATAAATCTTTTCTCTGTGTATAAGGTGGAACTAAACAATATAGCTCTTGAAAATATTTTTTATTTTATTTCACAATATCCTTCTGTAGAACTGATTTTTCTTTGCATTAATTTTGTAATTCGTATGTGGGGATATTCACTAGAATATTGGAATAAGGACAATAAAATATTTTATAAATCCAATTAATTTTGGCGTATTGAACGCTGAAGTTATTTATTTGAGTGACAGAATTTAGACGGGATGTAGAAATTTAAAACGCGTTGCTTGATGCAGCCTGCTGATGAGGTCTTTATGAAGTCACTTTGTGTTTGATGGTATACTTGTGGCAGTTTATTAATGAAATAAGCATTTCCCCGATTCCTAAACCTTAAGGTTTGAATAGAATTTGAAGCGTTTGAAATTGGAAGGTAAATCTTGCCGAAAAAAACAAACAAAAGAAAACAAAAAAACAAAACAAAACAAAACAAAACAACAACAAAAAAGCTAGAAGAATTGTGCTTAATGTTTGTCGATTTTCGAAATTACATAACTTTATAATGTATTACCTTGAACGCCAGAATTAATTGACAGGCACATCTTACCGTAAGTAAGCTTGTAAAACCTTAAAACAAAAGACAAGGGTAGTTGGCACATATATCTGGCCGTAGATGATGTCAAGCAAGTTTGATAATAAGAAAAAAAACACAATGGATTGGCAGGAGAGTGATTTACAGATGCATTCGGACGTAGATAATCTCAAAAGTCTCTAACACGAATAAGCAAAATTGCGTGGGAATTTTTACACTATATAAACTCTTCGATTTTCGTCTGAAGACACAAAGGCTCGCTTCTGACTCCCGACGGCTGCTTCGTATGTGCAATCTATCTCCAGCTGTCCTCCTCCTCCATACAAGCTTCACCGACAAAGAATAAAAATATGAGATTATATGTTTTATATATACGTGTTCCTCGTCGTTTTTTCTGATAGACTGGCGTAATTTACAACAAACTTTGATATATTTGAGATAAACCACTCAGTTTTTTAAAGGAAGCTAAAAGCATAAAAATTAACAAATAAACACTAACATTGCAAAAGCTGTGTGGCATTTTGAAGCAAAAAAAGTTTACAAAAGTATAACGCAAACTGCGCAACACCGTAATGCAACCTTTTCTCAACGATGTGACATTCAGTCAGTCAGTTAAGTGCCATACGTGATACACGCTTGGGCGATCATGTCTCGAAAGAGACATGACTGACTGGGCAGAAGATTATCCCGCAGTAGTCTCCCTTAAACCAGATAATGGAAAACATACACTTGCACATAAGTACATGGATGAATTTTCATGAAAAAATCTTTTGAAAAGAAAAAAGGAATAATCTAGACTGCTAGCATGAAGGTAATCATTATACACTGTTGCTAGTTAGATAGTAACCATAATGAGAACACAAAAATACTAGTAGTTGAAAAAAACGTAAACGCTACCGGGATCTGGTGGAAGGTACCTTCTACACCAGCACTTGGCCGGAGTTTGCAAACTGAGACAGAAGCGTATTCGACATCATTGTAAACCATAGAAATTTAGAACTTGTAGAGAGTATCTAATGACTAAGTCGAGTTACTTTCCAGTTAAAGCAAAATTTGGTGAATAGTGTTGTGCTTAACTGATTTTCACATAAATGGCGGAAAGTACGTTTTGTACTGATGTCCTCACCGGAACATTAATAATGTTGAGCTTACATTTGATGTAATCTAAAAGTGACTGTTTGTGTGGCTTATTATTATTTCATGTTTAATTACGAATAAAATATATTTTTCTCATTTGTTTTTATTCTTTTCATAATTTACTGCAATCTGTTCAGATTTGTGTCGCTAGAATTCCTAGGTGCGAAGATCGCAAAGCATTTTGAAATGGTTAAAAGTTCTTGATGAAAAACACGTAATGAATTTTAATTCTTATCTATAATCATTTCCTGTATGAATGTTTTGGCCAGAATATTATTTGGGAACTGAAACATTTTGGGAGGAGTAGATTCCTTATTAGATGGGAATGATTTCCGAAAACATATAAGTAAATGGGAATTAAAAAATGTCATAAGGGAATTTATAATTAAGAATTGTTAATAATAAAATTAATTTAGACATTTTGGAGAGAATTGGGACTTCATGTAGTGTTGAAATATGTTGAATAATTTGACCTTTAAAACATTTAAAATTTTGGGATCTGTTACGTAATGGAAATGTGGATAAGTGAGACTTACAGATAAGTGGGACTTTTTAAATTTTTTAGTAGTTCAGTCAATAAAAGTCTTAAGGACCCTTAAGGTAGAGGGCTATGAATAAAAGTTTTGTACAGGATGATGAAAAGAGGAAGAAGGAGGCCTAAATTTTAGGATATGTGGGATAGTTCTTGATTAACCTGAAGATGATTAAGATGTTAGAGGTCTGAAAAGTTTAATTAAAGAATGCAGCATGTCAAAACATTTTCCATTACATTTTCAGCATCCTTCTGTAGATTCACTTTTCTGCTGGTCTAAGCTTTAATGTGTCCTACATATGAGATGATCGGGCATTTGTCATAGTAATAGTGAAAGGGTAGTGACAGAGTAGAAACGTTTTTCGTCTGTGGGTTAAGGTTGCAGCGTGGTAAACCATTCTTCACCTGCAAGGCCGCTTTTGAATACCGTCAAGACCGTCTTGGACAACACCAGCGCAGATATGTCAATACTAGCAGTACAGCCCGGCGTTGCTCGGGTGTAATGAAAGCTTTAAAACTAGTCCATGGTCCTGGAGCCCAGATTCTTTAGACGTTGGCACGAAAGACTAAAAAGCAATAGTTGTTTCCAGTTAAAGCGAAACCGTAGACTGAAAGAAAAATGAATGGATATAAGTCAAATTTTGATTTCTTGGTATCGATAGCAAATATGTTTTTTTCGTCGTAAACTGAATTTTGAAGGCTAAATAAGTCCTCTGAGTATATGGTATCATGGCTGAGACTAAGAACTACAATTATACCTACTTAGAGTCAAACCCGAAGCAAAAACTAAAATAAAAGGGTTGAAAAAATACAGACATACAGACAGATAAACAGACACACACACAAACATCTTGCCTTTTATATATATATATATATATATATATATATATATATATATTATCGATTTTATGCACTATTGTAAGAACTTCAACCTTGAAATTTCTGAATATCGTTTCTTATGATTTTGTCTATGAGGGTATCAGTTTTGATTAAAATCGGACCACTCTTTCTATAACACGATTTTTTCGATTATCGATTTTCGATATTTATTGGGGGTACCTCGACACAGACCCTAGCTAAGAACACTCGCAGACGCCTATAGTACAACTGTGTAAATTTATAAGAAAATCGGTTCAACCGTTTTGGAGTCTATAGGTAACGAACACGCACACACAGACACACACACACATACACACACAGACAAAGTTCCATTTATAAATAAGTTTAGATTTAGATTAGACAATTCTTGATTTGATCTGAGACTCGTAAAGATAGAGAAGGATAGTGAGAGATAGACAGTTCCTGAAGCAATACAAAGAACCAAACATTATTCCACCAGCTTTCGCACTGACATGGATATATGAGTCTAATTTTATTGAATGAGCTCTAGGCCCAATAGATATCCGAAGAAAGAAGCCTTGTTGAATCTATGACCTATCATCACGAGTGGAGAAAATTTAGTATCTGCTCTGTGATAATGAAATATTGCTAGCTTTGCTTTGGAGATACTGAATGACACAAGCAAATTTTATTCAATTATACCGTGATACCATCGGTATACTAAAGATATGGGAATTCTCTTAGAAATAGTACATAATAAGCAGAAATAAGATAGAATCGTGGAGAGAGATTGAACAGACGCGGGCTTTGGACTCCTGTACTCCATATCTAGCCATTAACAACGAATTTCATAGACCCACTTGGTAGTAAAGGCTTGATAACTATGAACACTCTCCCATAGTTCTACAGGGAGCGAGGTTGTTTAGGAATACTCTATGCAACACATTAAAACCGTTCGCCATGTTTAACTCTATTGATCTCAAGATGTGTTTATTATCAAGTATTTTGCTGATTGATAGTTGAGACATATACGGTAGCCCTAGAAAGTTCTTTTGAGATGACAACCATTTATTTGCTGATGATAGCTTCAGAATGTTTGCTGATGGCTCTATAGAGGCTGGTTGGGCCATATTTAATGGAGAGAATGCACACCTGAATTCTTGTGGCAGTTCATGAACTAGAGGCCGTGTCTGTTTCTTGGTAACATTTCTCCATAAGGCAGCGGTTGTATAGCTTTCTCAAGTGTGCAGATAGTTAAAGACAAGGATTTCTGAGAACATTTACAAGGATTATATCCGTGCCTCTAGACCTCATCAAGTCAAGGTCTTGATATGTTTGCTCACCTTGCAAGTCTAGATAGAGAATCGGGGAAATTTGGGGCATGAATCACTGAGTGATTACAGTTGAAAATGTGAGGGTTCAAGAGGCATGATGTGTCAAAGAAAGTAGCTTTTATTGAGATTTGTTGAAGAAAGGAAGTTTGCCGATGGATTGAGACATTTTCGGTGAAAGAGGTGAGTTCCGAAGGCGAGATTACCTACTGAAGCCAGATTTGTCGCAAACACCAGGATCGCATTTACAAGATTTGTAATAAAACAAGAGTTATCTGGTATCGATATTTGTTTACAAGTGAAAAATATTTCGAAGTGAGAGAGAGAGTTTTTGAGGAAGACAGATTTGGTTAAATATTTTTAAAGAGAAGTCGACATTTTTGAAGAAGCAACAACTGACGACAAGATAAACATTTTAAATGAAGTGCTGTTTGCTGAAAATATCGAATGACGACATTCAAATACTGATAAGATAATTGGGGAATCATATTTTAGTTTTATTTTCTTATAGGCAACAGTTTCTTTGATTAAAAATTTAAAATCAAACAATGATAAGTAACTTAAAAAACAACTGAATAAGAACTGCGTATACAACATCTTATGCAAATGATACACTAAAAAGAAAAGATGGAAATTACAATTTTTGCAAAGCTCCAAAAATGAAGTCAATTGTAAATGATTGGACTAACTACAGTAGACTGAAAGAGAGTCTTGTGTCACAAGACGGACTTAATCGTGCACCATAGTATATGAAAAACCGCAACCCTCTTTTCTACTTGAACGTGTCAAATGATGGGGAAGGAACAAACGTCACCATGAAATAAAGATTAAATCAGTCAAATTTTCTCATATACTGATAGGAATGTCTACTATGAGGGTTATGATGATGATCCTTTCATCAAAGATACTGACAACGACATCCCCAGACGACCCCCACTCTCCGCCCGATGAATTTATAGATTGTCGTGGACCCGGTTAAGAAATCCAGCAAGAAAATAATACAAAAAGAACCAAAATGGGAAACGACGATACATATATTAAATACAGCAATATACAAATACGAATAGATAAATACGAATTAGGTAGTAATACTAGAACTGGGACTCGCAATGGTCGTACGGTAGCAGTCTTGGCTATCACTGCTATCGCTCTGCTCTTCTCCTTATCGGCCTTATGCTCATCTGCTGATCTTCCCCATCTATTGTGAGGGAAAGTATATGTGGTTGAAGGAAGAGTTCAGTCCGTTGAATAGGTGATACCACCATGACATAGATTAACCTTTGAACGCGCTTTGTTGGAATATCTGGTTAACGGGGCCCCCTTCGTGACTTTCATTGCGTCCGTCTGTAGTTCTTACTAATAACTTTGCTATAAGACATTACGCAGTTCTTATGAAAAAAATTACAGTGCGAAGCCCGCTTGCAGTAGGATTCGAGTCATTTCGAAGTTTGTTTTCAAACTTCTTAACAGTAGGGAGTTTTGTTGCAATTGAAAGTTCTGATTTGATGGTGAAAGTTTCGTATTTTCCGCGGCTTCTTTCGGACAAAATGTTTTAAAAAACACCATAATCATGGAACCGTTTACATTCTTGAAGAATTTTATTTCATAATAAGTTTTTGTCAATAAAAGTGCAAACGATGCACGAAAAATGTTCATATGAATGTACTTTTTCTGTAATGAAATTACTGTAGTCTTTGTCTTCTCCGTCTTCTTCTCCGTTTGTCGTTGTCTTCTTTTTTTTCTTCTGTTTCTTTTCAGTCAAACACCACAGTCAACACCAAAACGAACAACATGTGTGAGTTTCTCAAAACTGAAACTCACTTTACCCTCGCAAACTCTCAGCTTTTATGCCGCCGAGAAATACGCTTATGCAAATGAATATTGGCCTCGTTCTCTGTCTGGTCGCGCACGCTCACTGCCATATTTGTGTCTGCCGCCATGATGTTTGCCTCGTCAAACGTTCACTCATACGTTTGTTACAATGAAAATGACAGTTCAAGGGAATAATAGCTTTCTAATATACCTATAATTATCACAATTTGTATTTACCTATATTTATGAGATAAGGTAGTATTTGCATTGTTCGTACCGTTAGTCTCATGTATATTGCCAAATTCATATTCATGACCTTTTAGCGTACAATGGCCAAAACATTGGGAATATGAATATGACAAATAGATGAGAACAACTATCCGAACAATGTAAATAATCACAATTTGTGTTGCACTGTTTTAATGTGATAGGTTTATGAATTTTTATGTATATATCAGGCTCGTCTTGACTTAGTACAAATGAAGCATTCCGACTGATGAATATTCACTATTTATGTTATTTGGTGTGCTAATTTGAACATTATTCCGTTGCATTAATTTTTGGTTAAATCCAGTGCATGATTAGGTTCTATCTAGCATTATCGTAATAGTTTTCTGTGTTTTGGTGTAAATATTTTATATTTCTTGATGACAATATGAAATCTCAGTCGTAGTTTCGTAGGTTTGCCTCCGTTTAAATTGAAATTAGACAATTCGAATAACTTTAATCGGAAACATCCATATAAAATAAGCCTTTAATAAAAGTATACAATCAAGTCATTCTTAGATTTCCTTAAAATTGAAGCATGTTTTAATGAAATTCAAAAACAGTTTTGATTGAGTATTTTGGCAGATATCTGTTTAACTTGTGTTAAGTAATTATTTTAGATTAAGAAGATCTTAGCTATCCAAAAGTTGGATATGTTTGTAAAAGATTCCTGAGACCGGAAGCTATATTGAATTCTGATTTTTTCCTGCGAACACATCTGGTAACCTTACATATTAGTTAACAATTTGTCATTCTGCTCGGAATCTGTAGTAAACTATCGGCTTGTCATCAAAGAAACCGACAAGTTCTTCTCGAAGAACGCAAGAGTAGTGCGCGCTTCTTGACGGAGTTGACTCCCTTTTATTCCGTTGTTTGCTATGACATTTATGGAGACGTATAGTATTTACTAGCCATCCCACGCAAGGCCAGATGTGACACATGGTCATTTTATAGTGGGTATTCCCGGCCATATATCCGGGCCAAAAAATCTCTGTCTATTTTTCCCCAGTCGTGGATCTACCCTTCGGCGGAACCACGACTGGGTTTGTGCTCTCTGTTCGGAAGCAGAGAGCGCCCTCTACCCGAAGGCAGAGTGCTGACAGTGTCATAGCGTCGTCAGGCGAGTGACGTATTTATCAAGACGTATTGGAAACGTCACAATTAAACACACCAAACATAATCATCGCACTTTTCAAAAGATTAGATGAAACACTAGAGTTGTTAGTGTTCATTTATAGGAATTCTAGTGACATCGTCAAGAAAATGTTTCTTCTCAAATCCTGTTATAATCTGCTGCTGTCTTTCTTAATTCACATCTGCGCACACACTATTAGACATGAGTGCAGCACAAACCAATGTACTAATCATTTTTCATATGAATGTTTTTTTAAAGGCTGTTTTTTGTAAGTTGGATGCGCTGATGAATTGTAGACCTTAGTGATATTCCTTGATTCATATCAAGTTCTGCTATCAGTCGCACACATAATCGTTGATATGAGTGCAACAAAAAATCTTGTGCCTATCATTCCCATAACAATATGCTCTAAATCTATTATAGATTGTAGAGCTTCATGGTTTTATTGAGAAAGATTGTAGGCCACCCTATTCGTTGCCATATTTGCCACTAAACTCTTCTTCTTCTAGCGTCGGACGATTTGATAAGGCCCTATGGCCTCGCATATCAACCTTTGTTTTTTTTTCATTTCACTAAGGACCGATACGTGTATATGTAAATTAACTTTCATGTTGTTTTCAGTGTAATTTTGCTGATCGTAATGTGTGGAGGCTGGTATTTATCCAGTTCGCTAGAAACTAGGAAGAGAATACTGGATTGCTACGTGCTGTCCTTCTTTCAATATGGCAGTGACTGCTGGACAATACCATCAAAGATGAAGGAAAAAACTTGAAGCAACTGAAATGTGGTTGTACAGAATGATGCTGTAAATATCATGGATCGAGCATGTGAGCAATGATGAGGTCTTGGAAAATGATGGAAACAAAAAGGAAATTAATACTGAGCATCGGGAAGAGACAGCTGAAGCTCCTGGGACAGGCAATGAGGAAGAAGGACTTGGAGAAACTGATACTAACAGGCCAGATAGAGGGAAAAAGAGACAGGGAAAAGCAAAGGATAACATATTTGAAGGACCTAATCAGGTGGATGACGAAACAAGGACTGCATGGAGTAACAGTAGAAGGCGTGCTCAGAGCCACCAGGGATAAGGAAAAGTGGAAGGCTATGATCGCCTACGTCCTGTAGGGACAAGGCACATAGAAGAATAAGAAGATCGTTATAAAGAAGTTTGAAATTTCTGAGGATGACCGTGAGCAAGAGTTTATATTTTGTACCCTGATCTCCGATGTGTTATCAACATTGGCAACATCATAGATGAAGGGTAGTTAACGGAATGACTTCGTCCATTTTGTTGGCATGGATAGGTAGCCTGATGCCAGTTTTGCAAACGTCTACAGGCGCATGTTTATACCGTCTTTAGCATTAAGGTTTTCCAAAGAATGATGACGCAAGTTGAAAGATATGTTAAAATAGGGTCGCCAAAAGACTGTTAGCTAAGTTTTCCCCATTTCCTATGCATAACTGCTCAATAATACACTTTTGTTATCATCTTGTCTGTAGTAATCTTCTTGTAGCGAGATAATCGCATTGAAATAATTTAGTAGGGGTAGAGAAAAGTGATTTCCCTGACCCTTTCCTACTTCTAGTGTCGAAAGATTTGATAAGCCCTGAAGGCAATTAATGTAATTCCGTGTTTTAATCTCTTATTTTTACGTTTACAATATTATATTATTTCCAGTATAATTAGTATATTCCATCCATCAGACACTTTAATTAAAAATAAAAATAATATTTAAAAAATGATCGAGATGTCTCATTTTTCCTGAAAATACGCAAGGAAAGAAATATATGAAAATTTATTGTTAAAAGAGAGTTTATCATACCGTTTCTTTGTATTATGTTTCTGTAAATAATATCAATCACATTATTTGCACAGACAAAGAGAAATTATAGAAATAGATAATTTTTAAAAATCAATACTATTTTAATATTAAGCGACATAATTAATCCAGAAGTTTGATTAATTAGTAAACATATAGAATATATTTATATATAAATTTATATATAAATTATATATAAATATATATAAATTATATTTATATATATTTAGTAAACATAGAATAAATACGATAAAACAAACAAATATTGTTTAGTTTTCCGAGAAAACTAGATATGAATTTAACAAAGAAAAAACAATATATATATATACATATCAGGGCACTCTGGAAGAGTGGTAGACTTTGTAAACAGTAAACAGCTACTCCGGTATTTACGCACCGCTCATTCGATAATGAATTGGATCTCTCTAGCTATTGGGCGTGTTTATACGAGCTAAAACGCCTACCTTTTTCTACTGGACGCTCGTGGCCTAGGGGTAGAATCGCCGACTGACGCCAATTCGGTCGGGTTTCCATCCTGGTTTAGGAAGCGATCGGAGTCTAAGCCGTACTGATGAGCTGTAATACAGATCTGTCTGCGGATGACTATAGTATATATATATATATATATATATATATATATAGTGACGGTAAACAAACCGTGGTAAGAAAACTTTCCTATGAAATATAATATTAAATATCAAGAATCATCCAGAAAAAGAAACTCAGTGTATTTAACTACAGAACAAATATTTATTTCAACAAAGGGCATTGAATAAGTTCCCGCTGTTATTCATCAGATAACGTTTCTAGAATTGCATGCGTGCAATTTCAGATGGTAACACATCTATGTTGAAGTACTATTGAGTTAGCTCTTTTCGCCGTCCTGCCAACGAAGTCTGATTTTAGTTTTCCTTTGTAGTTGTAGGAACTTGAATTCCTCTTAAGGGTAGTTTTTGGCTTTCTGACTCCCTCCCTTCCTCTTCCCCCCTCTCTCTCTCTCGTATATGTATTATGGTCAATGAGGCTACCCTCCGACTGAATTAGTAAGAACTGATTAAAATGTGAGATGGAATTCACCATGTTGAATTTTAAGTTTCACTCAACTCTGTTAATATTCTGATGGCAGTATATTTTGTCTTTGTTAAGCTTGATTAACTGTTTTTCTGAAGGCTTACTTTTCAAAAATTGAAATATTTTACTCTAATTTTTTTCTTGCATATAGCTTTGGATAAATTTTAAAATATACTTGTGCCAGTTAAAATTTCAGTCATCTCTTTTAGCCGTCCTGGTAGCAAAGGCTGATTTTATTTTTCATTTTCCATTGAATTTCTAAGGAAAATGTTATGACCGAAGGGCCATGGAAATATAACACGGACTCGGATAAAAGGTTGAATACCCTGTTCTCAGGAAACGTAGTACAAAAGTAAACGTTGACCAGATAGTACTTTCTCTCGCAGGCCTCCTGACTCACTCATTCGCTCACTCTGTGGCTACTACTCAGTGACTCCTCATTCAGAGTTGGTAGCCAATACTCACCTCCCAAGCCTTTTACTCAGTAAAAGGGTTTATTATTTTCCTGAAATTTAACACCTTTTCTTTTTGGGATTGATTGTTAAAGGCACGGTAAATTTTCTTTTTTCTCCCCGACCTTCGTTGTTCGGGCGTATGTTGTGGGTCGCGAGGTCAAATGTGTCGTAAATGATCTTGATGAGTTTTTCCACTTCATCCTGTGTGCTGCTAAAATCTATTTCATGCCGTTTTTTAATTTGATTAAATTTTGCGGATATGTCTTGTATTATATACACCATCCCACCGTTCCTTCTTGTGATCTTGCCCTTCTCCAAGTACGGCATATGCTTTTTGAAAGTTTTAAAGAAGATTTTCAGACTTGGGAGAAATCGTTTTTTTGTACTTTTTCGGACTTACATATTTTTTACTGTTTCGTAATTAATTTGTCAAACACGGATCTCACCTTTCTGGCAAACATGGTTTCTGCCGGTGAGCCAGTTGATGATATATTCGGGTTCGGCGTTATGTGATAAACTTGTAAAAACTGTTGTAAGGAGTTACGATAGGAGTTACTTGAGCTTTTTTAAATGTTCTTTATGCGTGTCCACGAAACTTTCTGCTTTTCCATTTGAGCTAGGATGGTATTGTGGCGTAGTTTTGTGCTTGACTTGGAAGATGTCGCAAAAATTCTTAAAATCTGCTGACGCAAACTGTGTACCATTGTCGCTGACAACGCAGTCCACTACTCCAAATCTCGTAAACAGTTCATGTAGAAACAGATTGTTATAGTCTGTGTCGGCCTCTTGAATCTTAAGACCTCCAGCCACTCGGAGTAACAGTCAACAACGATTAAGTAATAATAATCGCCAATCGGCCCAGTCCATTTGTATACCTGACCAAAGCTGGTCCGTTTTGGCCAGGGTTTAAAAGTGTTAGGTGGTGTTTTGGCCGCCAATGCGCATCCTCTGCATGTGTTAATCATTTCCATTATGTCCTTGTTCATCGCAGGCCAGTAGACATAACTCCGTATGAGACTCTTCATATGGTTTCTACCGTGATGTTCCTCGTGGAAGTCTTTTAAAATTAGTTTCTGTAAATTTTTGGGAATTACTACTCTTTCGCTGTATAATAAGACATTGTCACGTAGTGAGTAGACGTCCAACACGCTATTATTTTTTGTTGCGATTTTACGTTTTATCTCGCAAATAAAATAATCTTCTAGAGCTTCATTTTTGATTTCCGACAATGTTACAGGTAGATCCCGGACGGTAATCACTATTATTGATTTTATTTCATAGTTTAAACGAAGAGCTGCTATAACTGAGTCTTTAAGTGATTGACTTTGATTAGTGATTAGTCTGGATAGACCATCTGCATGGCCAGTTTTATGAGTTGGTAACTACTCTAATTTAAAATTATAGTTGAAAGTATGGTACCCCATCTCAAAAGTTTATTTGCCGTATAAACCGGTAATCTCGTTTTTGAGCCAAATATCGTTAATCATGGTTTATGATCGGTCTGGAAATTGAAAAACCTTTTATGCAGACATCTGAAATTTTGTTACCGCTAAAAATAATTCTAAGGGCTTCTTTTTCAATTTGTCTGTACGCTTTTTCTGCGGGTAGCAACGTTCTTGACGCGTGTGCTATGGGTTTCTTTGCACCCGCTGGCATAAGATGTAGGATACACGCTCCGATACCGTACGAGCTAGTATCGCAGGCCACAATGATATCTAAATTAGGGGTTGAAATGTGTCAGAAATAGTTCTGATGTTAATATAGTTTTTATTTTTTCAAAAGCTGACTGACACTCAGTTGTCCAGTTGCAAATTTTCTCTTTTCTTTAACAATTCATTTAGTGGAAGGCGCAGCTTGTGCATGTTTTTTTATGAATACTTGGTAATAGTTGGCAAGTCCAAGAAAACTTTGGGGCTCGTTGATATTTTTTGAAGAAGGCATATTTTTGATAGCTTCTGCCTGCTGTGGGTCAGGCCGTCTTCCCTTCTTGTCAATGATATACCCGAAATACCTTATTTCATTCATATAAATATCACATTTCGATTCTTTTATCTTGAACACAAAATCCTAAATTCACTCAAAAAACTTGTGGATCTGTTTGCGATGTTCCTCGGTAGATTTGCTTGCTGTTACAATGTCATCCAGGTAGACACACGCAAAATTAAGGCCGCCCAGCGTGGTATCCTGCTGGAATATTGCAGGTGCAACCTTAACCCCGAATGTCAATATATTAAACTTGTATAAACCCCAGTTGGGTGTTGATACATAACATTTTTGCGCACTCCTCCTCAACAGGGATTTGAAGGTATGCATCGCATAAATCGAATTTGTAGAAAATGTCCCCACCATTCAGTTTATTAAATACCTCCTCCGGTGTGGGGAGGGGCTA
The DNA here is from genome assembly GCA_037127315.1 of Ascarosepion bandense. Taxonomy (NCBI): domain Eukaryota; kingdom Metazoa; phylum Mollusca; class Cephalopoda; order Sepiida; family Sepiidae; genus Ascarosepion; species Ascarosepion bandense. The sequence continues at coordinate 451,280 of JBBBDQ010030759.1, read as the reverse complement.
AGGGTAATCTTTTAGAGTTGCATTGAGGGTCGTTGAGAAATCCGCACAGACAAGAATTTGGTTGTACTTTTTTCTTACATATACAGTGGGGGCAGCCGATTTGCTAAAACTCACTTTGGACAGTATACCGGCATTTTCTAGTCGGTCTAATTTTTTGTTTATTTTTTCTACTGATACAAATAGGACATTTCTTTTTCTTTCGAACGTTTTTTTTTTCAGCTTGAATCTGGCTTTTGTCTTAGTACACTTTCTTAGCCCCGCCAAGAAAACTTCGGGAATTTTTTTTAATTCGTCTTTCAGGTCTTGGGCATCGGTTGTCATGTTTTCCATCTTTTGGCAAAAATTCTTGATTGGTTGGTCCCACAACTTAAACGGCTACATCCAATCAGTTCCAAATAAATTCAAGTTTTTATGGATGAAAACCTTTGTGATGCCATTTTGTGTTACAGGTAGCTTTATCTCACCTTCAAATTTAATTTTTCTTTTGCTACTGCACGAGCTATTTTGTTTGCCTTTTTCATCGTTGACTTTTTTAATTTCCTCCAAGTGTGAAGATTAATAATTGAGAGATCCGAGCCAAAATCTAGTTGACGCTTAACTGTTTTGTTTAGAATGTTGATTACGATGTATTTTCGTAGATTCTTATCTACTTTTTCATTACAAAAACTGTCTCTGTAGATGTCCTTTCTATAACGTATTTATCTATATTCATTATTAGTTTGTCTGGCTCTGTTTCTCTTGTTCCTTTTGTTTCTGCAGTAAGCCGTTTTTTGGCCAATTTTGCCACAATTATTATATGTCTAGTTTCGATAGAAGCAGTTTGCCGCCCAATGTGATCCACCACACCGCCCATAATTTTTGTTTCTGAAAGGGTCGTCTACTTTTAGATTGTGAATGGTAATGCTCTTTGCTTTCTCTACCTTTTCCAGGGGAGTAATTTTGGCTTGGACTTAATTCTCCTAACATACGATATGCCTGATTTCTCAATGTTTTTGGAATCGCTTTTAACACTGATTACTCGCTGGCAATCTTCAGCCAGTTTTTGCAATGTGAGACTTTGTTCGCATTCTAGTCTTGATAGAACTCTCCGTCTTATCTCCGAGTTTTTGCGGAGACTAAACTTTTGACAAATATTAAGCATTTGAAATCATCGGATGACAATTCTGCCAATTGAAAATCCTCACAGTGCTATTTACAATGGACGCAAATGTTAAAATAAATCTCGTCATCCCATTTTGACAAGTTTAAACACTTCCATCATTTGTGGAATAGCATTGCATTAGGGTTAAATAACTCAGACAAAAGTTTTATTGCTTAATCGAACCCTAATTCACTTGTTTTCTTTGGAAGAATGTAATCGATGAACTTACGATGTTCCACTGTTCTCAAATTTCTCAAAAGTAGGTGAACTTTTTAGCGTTCGACTAATCCTCACAGTCTACTGTAAAAAGATTTTCATATATTCTATAGAAAGCTTCAAATGTTTTAACTTCGTCAGGAAGATAACTGGATGTCTCCACAGAATTCCAAATTGTGTTGTGAGAAAATGCAGTATTGTTTTCACTAAATACCTTTTTACTTAAGGTTTTTAGAAGTAATTCTTGTTGTTTTTGGAATTCAAGAAAAAGCTGTTGCTGGCCACGAAACGTAGTACAAAGGTGAACGTGGACTGGAGAGCACTTTCTCTCGCAGGCGTCCTGAATCACTCATTCACTCACTCTGTGGCTACTACTCAGTGACTCCTCACTCAGAGTTGGTAGCCAATTATAAGGTGTGGACGGGTCCATTTGTAGGTAGGTCCCCACAATAAAAAGATATGTTAAATTTCTCATGTAATGACTGTTAGGGGATCTAATGACGTTAACTGAGTTAAAACTTAGTAATTATTTATTTATTTATATATTTATTTTTTTAAATTGGATTAGATAGACTCTAATATCGCCCGGTTCGGACTCCTCTCAATTATTTTGAACAGTAGAGGCTCATTTCTAGTTTCCTGTTTAGGAAAAAGTTCCCGGTTTCATCATTTCCTCAGTAGTGCTGTCGCAAGCTTTTTGTAATACGTATTGATGGTGGCAACGTCTCTTCATTCTCAGAGTACCGGGTTGGCACTTTCACAGGAGGGAGAGTCCATTATCTGAGGAATAGGTGTGTATTTCTCATAACACTAAAAATGAAAAGAAATCAGCAAACTGATAACTCTGTGTTGTGACTAGCTTGAATAATTCATTTTGTATCGGAGACAGAGCCAAAATATCGGCGATTCCTGTTTCCATCGCCCGCTATAAGAAATAAATAATTTTTCTGACTAGAGTTTCACAAACTGATCATTTTCAATTCTCATCAAATATATATGTAAAGGTCAAAAGGTCATAATTTGACCGAGTAATTAGTTTCCTAATTTTCTTAAAACAATTTCCCCTCTATACAAGTGTTATGAGGAAAGACACCTATTCCTTAGATAATAGACTGTCCTATATTATTAAGACTTAACAGGAAGTTAACTGGAGAAGTTCTTGAGGAGTTCTTGGGAAGTTCATAGGAGTTCTTAGACTTTTATTGGAGTTCAGTAGAACTACTAGGCAGTTGATATTAGTCGGCAGTTAGCCAAATGCTAAGTAGTCAGCTTTAAGTGGAAGATTACTAACTTCCTAACATTTTGGGTACGTTAAGTCGATTAGCAACCGACATAGCACGATTATAACCTTCAGTGCGAAAACTACTCGACAACAACAAGTCAGTAATTTTATGTTCATAATTCTGAATACAAATCTCTTACCTTAGGAATATGAATGTTTTAATTGATTTAATCTATTTATTGTTGTTGATTACTGATACTGTTGAAGTTTTCTTTTTTTCTTTGTGCTCTCACGACTGTGGATATAACTGGAGTTATAATCAAACATGTTACAAAAACTTTCTCTGTAGCTGTCCTTTCTATAACGTATTTCTCTATATTCATTATTTCTCCTTTCAATAATTTGTACATAACAGTCAATTGTGCTATATGTCATATACGCTTATGCGATCATGTCTCGAAAGTGAAATGACTGACTGGGCAGAAGATGTTTCTGCAGTAGGTAGCCATAATTTTATGCGGTAGATTGGGTGTCAACCAAGACTACAGAAGCCAATCCTGTTATTTAAATCATAGTAGAACTGATTAATATTTTTCCCAAATATATTTGCGCGTAAGTGACTGCAACGAATTCAACAGGAATTCGAACTCGGCTCTCCGATTTCTCTTTCTGAGGCGATATTCGTCAATATATAATATTACAACCAATGTGAATAGTTGAAATTCTTATTACATATCCTAGGCAATAAAACGCCTCAAATCTAACGCCTTTGAGCATTTGATGAATATTGTAGACAAAGATATCATTCTACTAATCCTCTATTCGCAAACTTACAGCTGTAAAAAGATCTTATTCGAACCTACTAACACTGGTTTTCTTCAGTTTTTCGAAAATAGATTATTGCCAACTGAGAAAATGACCATAAGATTTTAACTAACCGATTTTCAAAATGTTTAACCGTGAAGACCACCATTTGTACTTCTTTTAAGCTGTCATGTCCTAAGTACCTCAGCAAGATTTTTCCTGTGAAGATCTTGCCTAACAATGTTGATGTTAATAGTTAATAATAATAACAAATATTATTATTATCATCTATTGACTTATTCAGACTAATATCCATTGGATAAGGAATGGTATAAGCATGAATCTGCAAAGAATTGGTAAGTGGACCGAATTATGACTTGTTCTATTACCAAGACTAAAGATTAAAGACTACCTTTTTATTTCCCTCGTTGTTAGACAATGTAAGTGAGAAAAATATATATTTCACAAATCTTCTCTTCCGTTCACCTGATTTAAATCATAATATCCATTTAATTTCAACAGCTCATCTCTTTCAAATCCCACCGGATATGGATTATCACCTTCTTCATATGAACACATATTTTAGAAGTAGATATCTGTAACTCATTTTCATTTTATCTAAGAGCTTTTTCATGCAAGAAGATATTTTTCATCGTTTACGATCTTTTTTTACAGAATATGACTTTTTTAATTTCGGAGAGAAACACAGATGGGAGTACGACCCGATATTCATTTAATAGGCATTTATTATTCACAATACAACAAGCAAAGTTGCATAGAAAATCGAATTAAAATTTCTCCTCAGATATCTCATTTTCAATCACTGTTGTGGCAAACCGTTGGCAGCCACAATCTCACCAATATAAGATGCGCAGATGATGCAGTGGTGATAGAAGACATAGAAAATCAACTACAAGATCTCCTGCAGAGGGTAGATGAAGAAAGCGGAAAGAAAGGAGTATAAATTATCTGCAAGAAAACTGAATGCATGGTTATTAGTTAAAAAGAAACCCAGAATGCCAACTTCAGCCTGGGGATATTAAAATCAAGCACATACAGAAATTTAAATATCTGTAAATTATTCTAACAGAAGACGGAAGGTGCGACACTGAGATCCGAAGGTAAATTGGCATGGATAATAATGCATTCCAGAAAATAAGTAGAGTATTGAGAGACAGGAAAATTTTGCTAGAAACAAAGAAGAGGGTACTGGATTGCTATATGATGTCCATTTTTCAATATGTCAGTGAATGCTGGAAAATCTTCTCAAAGATGAAAGATAGACTTCAAGCAACCGAAATATGGTTCTACAGAAGGATGCTGAGGATACCATGGATCGAACATGTGAGCAAAGATGAGGTTCTAGAGAGAATAGAAAGGGAAAAGAAACTCATACTTAACGTCAAGAAAAGATAGCTGAAGTTCATTAGACATGTAATGAGGAAAAAGGCCTTGGAAAATCTGATACTCAGAGGTCAGATAATGAGAAAGGGAGATATGGAAAGCAACCCGTAGTATACTTGATGGGCTTGAACAAATGGATGGCAGAACGTGGTATTGGTGGGGTAACAGGAGAAAGCGTGTTAAAATTCACTAAGTATAGGAAGATGTAGACCATGAAGAAACATAGCAGATCGAAGTTGTGACGAAACCAAACACTATATTTTTAAAATCTTCGTGAATAATAGTTTCAGCTCTCTGTATCTTTGTCACTAACCGAGTGCCCATAGCTCAGAGGTAGAATCGCCGACTGATGTCAATTCGGTCAGGTTTCAATCTTGGATAAAGAACTCGGTTGTCCAAACGTACTGGTGAGCTGTGATACAGAGAAACAGATCTATCTGCAGATGGCTATTGGCGTATGATACATCATATGCTAAAAGTCTGCCTCCTTCTACCGAGCGCTCATAACTCAGAGGTAGAATCGCCGACTGACGCCAATTCATCAGTAGGGTTAGACATACGATTGCTTTTATCCAGGATTGAAACCCGACTGAATTGGCGTCAGTCGGCGATTCTATCTGTGAGTTATGGGCGCTCGGTAGAAGGAGGCAGACATTTAGCATGTGATGTATCATATGCCAATAGCTAGATTGCTCATTACTGAATGAACGATGCACACACACACACACACACACACACACACATATAGTTAGTCGTTTTAATATAAAATGTGATATAAGTCAACATTGTTTCAATTGATCAGACCCCATCGCCGAAAAAAACTGTCCCCTTATTTAATTTCCCATATCGGAATAAAGGCTGCCAAGCTCTCTGTTCTAGATAATTATAATTTTAAAAATTATATTTTATTCTAATAATATATATCATATTATAATTATATATATTTATATATTATATATATTTCTATATAATTACATATTGGTTGCTCCAAGGTTAAAAAATGCTCACTGACCTTCATCAGGATAAAGAAAAGTTATGGCGTAAGCAGGCTTCCCGATGTCTTTGTGAAGGTCTTTTATTTTGATGAAATATCTAATTTGCATCATTCAAATATTAATACATCTTTGACAAAAAGCGAACTGATACTTTTTAAACAAGGAATAGCAAATTATGCTTAAAACAAGATGGGCGTAATTACAATATTTAATCCTGAAAAATGTTCATAACTCACGATTCTTATACTGTATACTTGAATCAGGATTTGTACGCAAAGTATTATTGCATACGTTATATTTTGAATAAGAAAAACTTATATGTTTATTTCTTTTATATTTTTCAGAATTCGAACTTTGGATGTTGTTCCAATCCATGAGTGTTTGCATTTCAGAAATTATTTTAGCATATGAATTTTAAATAAATTTTACGTTCTTTATGCAAGGTCCCCATAAAGTGATGGAAGATATATTTTTAAAGCTTTAAACAAATCTCCCACCAAACAGCAAACATACCAACGCAACAAACGCCGGAGAGACGAACTAAAAATATGAAGCACAAAAAATCATTATATCACCAGTATCTTCAGGAATTAAACACACACACACACACACACACACACACAACAGATAGAGAAAGAGAGAGAGAGAGAGAGAGAGGGGGGGGAGAGAGTAAAACCTTAAGACAAACACATGTGGTCTATCTGGCAAAAGAAAACAAAATATACATCTCTCGATGAACTAGAACTTTTATATCCAAAATCTTCTGATGAGGTTTTAATACTAATAATAATTAATCAAATTAATTATTACAATTCAAAAGATAGACACACCCAAAAATACACTACCGGTCATAATTATTAGGTCACCCTAGATTTTTTTAAAAGCGATGATGTTTTTCATCCTATCTTTAGTATTTATTGACAAAAGAAAATAGAATGTTTCTTTTGTTATTATTACTTTGCGAAATTTTACAAGGCAAGAAAACAAAGATGAACTCGTACGAATCATCCGAAATTTTCTTGATTCATTCGTTGATGAAACTGTAATATAGGTTATTATTAAATATTTATGAATTCATTTGTTGCACGTGTTATTGTGCAGTATTAACAAAAGAATAATTCTATTTTTATTTACAATTATTCACTTCGAAATGAATACTAAAAAATAGTATGAAATATAACATTTTTTTTAAAACACTAGTGTGGCCTAATAATCATGGCCGGTAGTATATATATATATATATATATATATATATATGTGGTAAATCTAAAGGGTGCGATGTGTACATTGTCGCTATTTTGCAAAGTAATAACAAAAGAACCATTCTATTTTCATTTACAGTTATTCACTTGGCAATAAATACTAAAAAAATAGTATGAAATGCATCATTTTTTTAAACACTAGCGTGGTCTAATAATTATGGCCGGTAATACATATATATATATATATATATATATATATATATATATATATAGTAAATATAAAGGGTGCGATGCGTAAATTGTCGCTATTTGCCTTGTAAAAGTTTGCAAAGTAATAACAAAAGAACCATTATATTTTCATTTAGTTATTCACTTGGCAATAAATACTAAAAAATAGTATGAAATACATCATTTTTTTAAAACACTGGTGTGGCCTAATAATTATGGCCGTTAGTGTATATTCCAAGGAATTGTAATTTAGGGAACATTTGTGCTTTGCACTGCAGACCCTCAGACCCCGCCAATTACCGTCCTATTAGTCTCCTTCCAATCTTTGGCAAAGTTTTCGAAGCCATTATCAACGCCGAGGTGATTCAGCACCTTATGACCAACGGGCCTCTCTCTGACAAACAGTATGGGTTTCGCTTCACCAGGTCTACTGCTGATATGCTAACGACCATTACCGAGTACATATACCAGGCACTCGACAAGAATGGTGAAGCCCGAACCGTTGTCTTGGATATCTCCAAAGCATTCGACAGGGTCTGGCATGCTGGCCTCTTGTGCAAACTGCGGAGCTATGGGATAACTGGACATCTGTTTGACCTCATCCAGTCATTCCTCTCTAACCGCACATTAAAGGTGGTATTAAATGGGCATGCCTCCCAAAACTACCAGACGAATGCGGGCGTCCCTCAAGGTTCTATCCTAGGTCCCACGCTCTTTCTGATCTACATTAATGATCTCCCCGACACCATTAGATCCCAAGTTGGCATGTATGCCGACGACACAACAATCTACTCCCGCATCGATCAGAAACCAGGTCTGGACGACAAAGTGAACCTCGCTGCCGCACTTGAAAGGGACCTCCAATCCGTAGTGACCTGGGGTAGGAAATGGTTGGTAAATTTCAATGCCTCCAAAACAAAGCTGTTATCAACTAACCACCATAGACAATCGCATCTACCTCCCATTAGCATGGGACAGGCTAGCCTCCCAGAGAGTAAAATACTACGCCTCCTTGGCCTTACACTCTCGGCGGACCTCAAATGGAATGACTATATTGAATCCATTGCCAAATCTGCTGCTATGAAAGTGGGCTCCCTGTGCAGGGCACGGAAATTTTTCCCACCTGAAACTATTCTGCACATATACAAATCTACCATCCGCCCGTGTATTGAATATTGCTGCCATATCTGGTCGGGTGCCCCTGCTGCTCTCCTTGGGCTTCTTGACAAAATACAAAGGAGGATCTGTAACGTGGTTGATACTGACTTGGCAGACCGGCTGCAGCCGCTCTCACACCGGCGTGATGTAGCTTCCCTGTGCCTCTTCTACAAGTACTTTCATGGCTTCTGCTCCGATGAGCTTAGATCACTGGTGCCGCCTAAGCACGAATTTACACGAGATACTAGATTAGCAACTAGGTCCCACCCTTTTACAGTTAAACAAATAAGATGTAACCGTAAATTCTACTCCAACAGCTTCTTTCTCGCGCTTCCCGCCTGTGGAACTCTCTTCCACAAGTCTGCTTTCCCGACAGTTACAATCTCCAGGTGTTTAAATGTAGGGTCAATAGACACCTCCTATCACACTAACTCCCAACTATTCTCACAACACTCTCATCTACCCAACCCTCATTCTCGGTATCCTCACCCGCCTCTCACCCACCCTCTGTTATTTCCTATATTTAATCAGCCTTTCTCCACTCTACGTAGCCCCCTGCACAGTAGTGGCAGTGACATGCCTTGCTCGGGGTGAAACGCTTATAAAAAAAAAACAAAAGATACATGTGGGTTCAATTTGTTCAAGTGTTTTGTCGGATATTTTTTCTTTTGATTTCTTAACATTGGTGTCGATTTTTACACTTCAGAAATAACTATCAGCTGTTATACAATCACTTCATTGGGACAATGTTGAAAAAGGTTTTTTTTAACGAGTGAAACCTCGTGTTATTCGCAAAAGCCACCCTGCTTTGAGCCTTGTAGATTAGCGCAGAATCACAAAGATTTGTACCAAATAAGAGAAACCGTAATCTTTGAAAACAGTAGCAATAACTAAATTCGCTCTTCTACAAGTATTTTCGTGGCTTCTGTTCCGATGAACTTAGATCACTGATGCCGCCTAAGCAAGAATTTGTACGAGATACTAGATTGGCAACTAGGTCCCACCCTTTTACAGTTAAACAGATAAGATGTAACCGTAATTTCTCCTCCAACAGCTTCTTTTGCATACTGGAAAGAGCGATAATAGTTACTGTTATTGAGAAACTTGACTTCTCCTTTAAAATTATTTTAAGAAAAAATTCAACCGTAAATAGTAGAATCTGTTCAAATATTTCCTTGTAGGGAAACGGCTATTATTACAATTATAATTTATTTAAATTTCATTAGATATTTTTGAAAATTAAGTTATCAAAGAGAGAAGTTTCAGAAGTTTGTGTTAAGCTTAGTTTATTTCTTACTAGCAGTATGACCCGGCGTTGCTCGGGTGTAATGAAAGCGTTAAAACTAATCCATGGTCCTGGAGCTCAGACTCTTTGGACGTTGGCACGAAAGACTAAAAAGCAATAGTTTTTTCCAGTTAAAGCAAAACCGTAGACTGAAAGAAAAATGAATGGATGTAAGTCAAATTTTGATTTCCTGGTATCGATATCAAATAAGAGTTTTTTCGTCGTAAACTGAATTTTGAAGACTAAATAAGCCCTCTGAGTAAATGGTACCATGGATGAGACTAAGAACTACAATTATACCTACTTAGAGCCAAAGCTGAAGTAAAAACTGAAATAAAAGGGCTGAAAAAAAATACAGACATACAGGCAGATAAACAGACACACACACACAAACATTTTGCCTTATATATATATATATATATATTATCGATTTTCTGCACTATTGTAAGAACTGCAAACTCGAAACTTCAGAATATCATTTCTTATGTCTTTGTCTATGAGTGTATCAAATTTGATTAAAATCGGACCACTCCTTCTATAACCCTATTTTTTCGATTATCGATTTTCGATATTTATCGGGGGTACCTCAACACAAAACCTAGCTAAGAACACTCGCAGACACTTATAGTACAACTGTGTAAATTTTCAAGAAAATCGGTTCAGCCGTTTTGGAGTCTATAGGTAACGAACACACACGCACAGACACACAAACACACAAATTTCCATTTATAAATAAGTTTAGATTTGTTAACAAGTGTACACGTATTTTTAGTGCGGTGTTGGTGTGCGTATGTATGTGAGCACAGTTATGTGTATAGCTGGGTGTGGATTATAGTGAATATTTTTGTCTTTGTCTGATAGTGTACGTGTATTCAATTTCTAAAGATAGTAACCGGATGGTAATGTTCCTTTATGTTTGTCCGAATTCTAGCTGGTCTTATGGAAGTTGCTTTTTCGGATTGTTTGTTGTTAGTCCTGGGTATGACCGTAAACTGCATCCGGCAGCAAGGCCTTCGATTGGGAGGTTGTGAGGAGCATGGAACCACCTCTTAATTGCTGTTGTTCTCAGGTCCACCCTGACCGGGAGTGGTTGCACCTGCTAGGGTCCCATCTATGGGCAAATAGTTAACCCCTAAACTGGGATCAAAACACTATGACATTATTAAAATATACACTTTTATAGAAATATATACAAATAAATAGGCTTTTATAGAAAAATACACATTTTTGAAGGAAAAATATTAAAAACAATAGATTTTTGAAAAAAAAATATTACCATAACCCATTTTCGAAGGAAAAAATTTTCTCAGCAAAACATTTTTGATTGCAAACCTAGAAGACATTTTCAGTTTTCTAAAATAAAAAAGAATTAAAAATATTTTCATTAAAATCTGACCGAATCAACCTTGTCACTATAACCGAACATTTAAAAAAATACCTTAAAACCGTACCTTTTTGGCATTAAATAATCTGCAGAGGCTGATATGCCGTTAAACAAAACTCAAAACTCAAACTCAAAAAAAAATGTTTGTTGATTGGTTATGGTGTGTGATTAATGTGGGTTGGAGTGAATGACTAAAGTTACGTCTACCGCATCTCATTTAATGAAAGTATGTTCTATATAAATACACTTAAATAAATGGTTTCACAAATCTGTCTCACATGCGTAAGAAATATTTTCTATCAAATAGCATCACATCCATAATAAATTTACAAAAATACTATGCACGCAAGAAATAATTAATTTCAATAGTTTTTAATCAATTTTCATTATTATGATACATGAAATTCATTGTGGAATGTTTGCGTAAAATCATTTTCAAAATAGTTTCTGGTATTTGGATCCTCTGGTCATTGAAAACGAAAGTTTCCTTTTGGCCTGAGGCATATATTATTATTAGGGATTTTCCATAATGTTGCAATTGTCATCACCCTGAAAATAATATAAAAAATGAAGTAAATGACACTTAATAATAATTCGCACGTACATTCAATTTAAATTATATAAAATGTTTGCTTAACTTTATAAACATGATATCACCATATTTTGACGACAAACTTTATTCTGCTTCTAAGCTAGGAAATATGGGCTATATCCATTTGCCAGACATAAATGTTTAAAATACGGTCATTTGTTTTCCATAACTTAATATCAGTCAGTTAAATACTTTATGTGATACACACTTGAGCGATCATGTCTCGAAAGAAACATGACTGACTAGACAGAGTTTCTCGTAGTAGGTTGCCTAAGTCAATTTCTGAATTTTCAGAAAGTAATTTCTGCGGTAGAGTGGTTGCTAATGAAGTTTATAGAACCCAATCTGTCTTGGTATTTAACCAATAGCTGGAAAGAGAATTTTTTTTAATCGTTTCACCCCGAGCAAGGCGGAAATGTCACTGATCTGCAGGGGGCTACATAAGTGTAAAAAGATAAATTAGAAGAGAGTGAATATGAAGACGAACCAGTTAGAAAGAATCAATAGAAAGATGAGAATACAGGTGTGATGACGGTTTCAAAGGTGGAGAGAAAGGGAAGGATATATGGGGCGAGAGAGCCAGAGTCAAGTGGTTAATAGATGAGTATTGACATTGCATTTAAATTCCTGGAGGTTGTAAATGCCTTTTATAGCTTTAAAAGTGTGCTTGTTGTTTTTTGAAAGATTTCTTAAACGGTGCTGATGCAAAGAAGTAGTTTTCATCTAACAAAAACTGAATACAGAATTTCATCGGCAATTGACTCATCTGAAAAAATCAGAGTCTTGAAGAGACCTGTCTGCTTCCTTAAGGTTTCTTTTCTCGTGCGGATTCTCAACTGAAGATTATCACTAAGTATCTCATTTGTCGTAGAAGGATGAAGATTCTGTGTAAAAATGTGGCATTGTTAATTCTAAAATATATTTTTTACTTTTCGAAATTAAAATTCATAAACATTACCAATGTTTTATATTTATTTATGTAATTATTGCACCCCAAGAAAGGCAGAAACACCAGTGGTGAGAAGGAGGTTACAATGAGAGAAAAACCAATGTAAAAAGAATGTTGAAGAAAAGATAAGAGACAGATAGGAATCAAGTAGATAAAAGATGGCAATTAATGTTGCATTGAACCAAAACACTCGACCAAACTCTACTCCACACAAACCAAGTCATTGAAAAAATAGAATATATATATATATATATATATATATATATATATATATATCCCTAATTGGACAAATTTACCGGTTACGAACCATGGCTTACCACATCAATCGAAGTTGACTTGCCCCTGTGGCAGGAAATGTAAAAATATACGTGGCCTGAAGATACATCAGACGAAAATGTAATGCATGGCACGTATTGACAATCTGCAACGCACAGGATACTCTCCTGGTGAGACGCAGGAAGAGCTGGGCCATGATACACACCACAGTACCCAGTCCTTCCAAGTTGTGGTTAATATGTCCAGCAACATAACATCAAGTAATTTTCTGAAAAAGATCAAATGGCCTGCAGCAACAGATACAAACTCTTGGCAAGCTTTTGATTTGAATGTCAGCGAGATCCTGACATTGATTTTGAAAGGCTCCGTTGATAAACGACTAGAAATTATGAGCAAAATAATCGTGAGATTTGGAGAAGAACCATTTGGAAACAGCGAAGGAAAGAAGTGGCAAATAGCACCATGAATCGAAGAGAAAATCGAATTAAAAAACACAGAGCAGAATTAAAATCACTAAAAGAAAACAATATAAGAATGCAAAGCTCGAAGAAAAAGAAGCCTTAAGAGAACTAAGAGACTCGATCCGATCGGATTTAAAAGCATTAAGAAGAGCCGAATGGCACCGCCGGAGGAGGAGAGAAAGAGCTCGGAAAAGAGCAGCCTTCATATCCAATCCTTTCGGATTTACCAAAGAATTACTGGGTGAAACCCGCAGTGGAACGCTACAAAGTAGCACTGAGGAAATAAATGCTTTTCTCAAAGACTACTTAAGCGATCCCTACCAGCAGCTACAACTTGGCGAAAACCATCTGCTTCTTACACCAGATCCTCCTTCAATCGATCTCGACATAGGACTACCTACCTTGGTTGAATTGCAATTAGTGCTTAAAAAACTCGGTCAAGCTCTGCTCCAGGCCCGAATGGAGTACCGTACTTAGTGTACAAAAGATGCCCAAAATTACAGCGTATCCTATGGAAGTTACTGAAGGTCATTTGGAAGAGAGGGAAGATAGCAGACCAGTGGAAGTATTCCGAGGAGATATGGATCCCCAAAGAGGAAAACGTCAAGAAAATCAACCAATTCAGATGCATTTCGCTGCTGAATGTTGAAGGAAAAATTTTCGTCAGCTTATTAAACAGTAGGCTGTCAAAATATCTAATAATAAATAACTACATTGACACCTCTGTTCAAAAAGGAGGAGTCCCAGGCATGCCAGGATGCATGGAACATACAGGGGTCATTAGCCAACTACTAAAAGATGTCAAGGAAAATAAGGGAGATATTGTAGTCCTCTGGCTAGACCTCAAGAATGCGTATGGGTCAATTCCTCATCGTCTGGTAGAAGAAGCTCTAATCCGGTACCATATACCCACTACTTTCACCAAGCTCATTTTAAACTACTATGAGGATTTTAGAATGAGGGCAGTAACAAAGACCTCAATTTCAGCGTGGCACAATCTTGAAAGAGGGATAATAACAGGCTGCACCATTTCAGCGACTCTCTTCGCATTATCAATGAATATTCTGATAAAGGCGGCTGAAGTGGAATGTCAAGGACCAGTCTCCAGATCCGGTGTAAGGCAACCACCGATTCGCGCGTATGTGGATGACATGACCATAACCAGCACGTCTGCCATTGGGGCAAGGCGGTTGCTGAAGGACATCGAAGAACTCATCAACTGGGCAAGAATGAGTTTTAACGCTTCCAAATCACGTTTTCTAGTAATGAAGAAAGGCACGCTTTCGAAAAACGAAAGATTTAAGCTCTTTGGAGATGACATACCTACAATACATCAAAAGCCAGTAAAGAGCTTGGGGAAGCAGTTCGATGAAATTCTAAAATATTCAAGATCCGTAATATTAACAAAGGAGAATCTAGAAGGGTGGTTAACCAGGGTTGATAAGTCTGGCTTAACTGGCAGATATAAAGCTTGGATATATCAACACGTCATTCTTCCAAAAATACCCTGGCCTGTAACGATCTAGGATTTCACTTCCTCCACGGTAGAACTAATGGAAAGAAGCATAACATCACGACTACGTAGGTGGTTAGGTTTGCAAAGATCTCTATGCAGCGCAGCGTTATACGGGAAAACAAACGCACTGAAACTCCCGTTTAAAAGCCTTCACGAAGAATTTAAAGTAGCTAAAGTGAGAGCTACAATCCAGTACGAGTGCTCGAAAGATCTCAAAGTAGCCGGTGCGGGAATATCAGTAGAAAATGTAGAACAGGTAAAAAATGGAACGCCTCGAAAGAACTGAATATAGCAAAAGAAAGAATCCGAGAAAAGGCAATACTAGGGACCGTAGCTACTGGACGGGCGGGCCTCGGGTTTTTCCCCTCAGAAGAATATATATATATATGATTAATGTGGGGAAGTTTCGTAACTAAAGTGAGAAATGTTATGCTGACTTCGAATTCTCGTAAAGTTTTGCGATGTCTCCGCTCCTCAGGGCATTTTTCTCCAGGTTTCGTGCCTTTAGAACACTTCGAAGTCGGCATAGAACTGCCCAGATCAGTGGAAAGTTTCAGATATTGGAGGCCATGTACATTAAATATAAACAACCCACACTTAATAAAATCACCTTTAAATCTGGTCATAACACGTTACATTGCATTTGAATACATGGTTCTGTTGTCATTTCGCGCTATCACGCGGTGTGACGTCATAGAACCGCATTGCAAATTTTCGAACTGGGTTTGTTATTTTTGATAACTATTGCCGTTGCCTAGCGGAGTTTTATGTCAACACAAAATAAAATCGTCGGTGATGGTGGATGTTACTGTATTACCGTCTTAATAACCTCTCTGAAGATGGCTCATGTGAGCTTAGCACTAAATTAATAAAACATTATCCAAATGTTGGAGAATTTTTGTCTTTATTTTCAACTGAAATTAAAGCCAAAAGACGACGTTTAGAACGGCTCATGATTAAACTTATATTTAACAGTATATGTTTAGAAAATTATTTGGTTCCTTGATATACTATATATATATATATATATATAGTGTAGGAAATATTCTCTTGCAAATTGCTCGAATTTCGGGACAGAAAAATAAAAATGCTGACAATTCAACTCGCCGGTCCAATCTCCCCAACTACTATCCACCTAACCAGTTAAACCTCCTCTTCGCTTCGAGAACGACTGCTTTTATCGGCCGATCAATTTTTTTTCCATTGGCTAACAACACAGAGAGGACGCCAAAGATTTGCATGCACTCCCATAGCGACACTGCGGCGGACTTGTTTTGCATATGCAATTTTCTTTTTCCCCGCATTTTACGTCGTAGTATTAACGCGACGCGCTGTCGCTTGGTTTGACGAGCTAAGTCGCCGTTTTCTTCGCTATACTCCCCCATGATCTCATTATCACAACACGAACAGCTTGGAGCAGGTCTTTTTATCCTGGTGCTTCGTCATAATGGGGCGATTTCCTCTACTCGTGTCGGAGAGTCTTCTCCTGAGGAGTCATTAGATGTATCTCGAGTTTCTGGAATCTCGGGGTCTGTAGAAGCATTGGATTCGCAGATTTCGATTATTCGATCGCTGTCAGACGATGAATCATCATCGGATTCGCTCGACGATGCATCAAAACCAACGAAAAGACGAAGATCTTTTACGTGCCGTGGCATCCCGTCAACTATTATTGTTTGCGGACTTACGATGTCCGTTACGCGACCAACTTGATACCTGGAGGTGCACCGGCCATGGGGAGCTTTCGCCCATACTCTGTTCCCAATATTGTATATACTATGATCCTTACAACGATCAGGTGGTAATGTAGTAGTAATTCCCTTCATTTTCAGTTGGTAACGGTGAATCATATTGGCAGGCGCATTAGTCGACGATACATCATCCTTCGGCGTGATATTATGCCAGTATACGGCCTCCATTATCGAACATTGCTTTCTTGCTGCAATTCTTTTTATGCTCCGATGAGATCTTTCCACTATACCGTTTCCTCCAGGAACATAAGCGCAACGTAAACGAAGTTGGACTCCCCATTCATCCAAAAAATCTTTAAAGGACTTACTGCGAAATGCAGTGTCATTGTCGGTTATTATTTCTGATGGTGGTCCTCGTTCAAAAATAATACTTTCCAACTGTCGGATGACGCTTCTCGAGTCTTGTTGAGGCAAGCGTCGCCATATCGCAAATCGACTGGGGCAGAAATCAATTAATGTAAGGTAGTGTTGTCCACCGTAATGCGTAATATCCATTCCCAAGCGGGTTCAGGTTCCAGTTACACTTAGGTTGCCACGTGGCCAACGACTCGGGGCTGGGTCAATTGACTGGCATTCTTTACATTTTCTGACTACTGCCTTGACGGCTGCTTTGGATGTAAACTAGTCTCACGAAATACAGCGTTCGCCTGATGCCAGGATGCCCACTCCGGCAATGAATGACACGTATCTGATCAGGGGAGGTTCCGTTCACCATAGAAGCGCATACCGGACGTGTTGGTTCAATTTCCTTCTTAATCACATCATACCATCGTTGCGGTACTCTGGTAAGATTATCCGCTCGATTCTCACTTGACGATACTAAACTTATCGTGATCAATAAGTTATACTCTTGAATCAGCATTTCAAGAGTACTCAAACGTCTCTGGATCAGCATCTCACTTGTCGCCTTAGTTCGTATTCTGGCTTTGCCAGTGAGCATGTTTGAGACCCACCGGTGCACACACGCGGAGTCCGTGAAGAGGTGTAGCTTGTTGTGCCCCACCGCAGGGCTAAATTGACGCCCTTCAGAATAGCATCCAATTCTGACAAATTGATATGTTGGACATCCTTCTAAGGCCGCAGCCAGCATGCGTCTTCTTCAACGCTTCCGTCAACTTTCAGCGAAACCCCTGTGGCGAGAGAACTTGCATCGACCCATACCTCATAAGTGTGTCCGCTTGTGCACCATTTACCGTGTGCAGGGTTATTCTGGCGAATTCTTTCCGCTATGTCCTCAATCATATTCTTAAGGGGAGCGTCTGTCATTTCGTCGTCCCAACCAGACGTGATCGATACGGTCCTGCGTTTAACAAATGATGTAGCAACACGAAGCCATCCACACACGGGAACGTGACCTACCCGTTTTCCGCACTAGGAGAAAACGTTACGTCGCGTCAGGACCTCAGGAACCGATGGAATCTCATTTTCACGCTTCCACTTAAGCGTGTCGTTATCTTGTTCGACACGCAAACCCAGCACACGTGCGCCGTCCCGTAACCCTTCCGGATCCTTGCAGGTCAAACCAAACGCAGCCACGTGCTCCTTCACGCGAGCTGCTGAAATCATTCTCTCGTCAACATAAATATCATCAATATATGATGAGGTTGTCCGCTGAACTGACTCGTCTTTCTACAACACGGCGTCCACAATGGCGTTCATTATGGCTGGTGCAACATTCAACCCAAAACCCATTCGGGTCAAGCAATATCTTCGCCCCTTGAAGATTACAGTTTGAAAGGGACAAAGTGACTTATGGATATGAACTTGCAGATGGGCCTGCCGTAGGTCAAGGATAGCGACATCCGGTCCTTTTTTACGCCACTCCCTCAGTTTCTGTGCACATACATCAGCATTGGCTGTGTGTGCGTCGAGACACTCGTTCAGCTCTCGATAGTCTAACACTGGCCGCACTTTATTTTTGTTTTTCTGCACAACCGCCATCAACGGAATTAGTCCTTTTGGAGGACCAAGTTCTTTTTCAGTATAAGGCTGCAACCAACCGTTGTCAAGCCAGGTCTGCCCGGTCGTATTCCTCCTTAATTGCCGTTGCTAGAGGGTACTCGGGTATCCGATTTTGCAAACTCTCCGGTGATCGAACATCAGACCACTTCTATATCTTTCGGTTTGGGTCGAATTCGGCACAGAAATCAGGTTCTTCTATTTTAATAGCGGCGCAACAGACAGTCCCATGCTTGGGAAATCGTACGTCGCCACACTCTGTTATTTGGAGTCCGCCTAACTTTTTAATGGCGTCGAACCAAAGTAATAAATCAAAGCCCAATAGTTCTCCATCCACTACCAAGACTTCAATTTTGAGGGGGGTTGCATTGGCTACGCCAAGCTTAACATGTCCAACTCCGCAACATTTAAGAGTATTTCTGTTTACAGTGAGTACGTCCACCTCCGTCATCTGCCAGGATTGACAGATTGATTTACTCACGAGTGTCTGTGAACAGCCAGAATCCACTAGTGCTACTCTCTTAATTCCTTTCACGGAAATATTCAATACCGGTAGCGCTTCATTCATAACTCGCTTGGGGAAGAGACCGGCGCTGACGTCTTGTCCCCTTCCTCTTTTCCCGGACAGAATGAAGCAATGTGGCCTATTTCTTGACATCTGAAGCAACGCAGTGTTGTGCGTGACCTGCGTGACTTACGGACATTTTCTCGTCGAACTGGGCAGTCCCTGGAAAAGTGATTGCACCCAGAGCATCTGTAGCATCGCATACCCTCCCGACGTTTATCATGTGGATATTTACCAGCTCCGCCTCGTGAAATGGTAGCTGCAACCATTTCCTCAGTTGTGATTTGATCTTTCATTATGGCCCGAGCTCGGTCCAGTAGTTGATTTGTCTTCATTTCTTCCATTCTGGAAGATGCGCGTAGTAGTTGTTTGACGTGCGCTGGTAATCCTGCTATGAAGGCTCATGCGAGCCCTTGCTCGGATATTCCGCCAAAGAGACACGCTAGCTTCTTCAAGTCGGCTAAAAACACGTCGACGGATTCGTCTGGGCGCAGTCGGCGTTCCACGAACTGCTCGTAAGCCAAGAAACGATCTGGTGGAAAGGCACTCCGCAGGGCTTATTTTATTTGCTCGACATCTGACTTTTGCTCCGAGTTTAGTTGTTGATAAACAGCAAATGCTCCGCCAGTCAACCTCAGAGGAAGAACACGTTCAACCTTTTTTATTCCACACAGGTCACAAACAAGTTCTGCCTTCTCAATCCATTCAGTAACTGCCGGTCCGGTTACCGAACCATCAAACTCTGGTATCAATTTCACGTCAAAAGTCTTGTCCGTCATAACGCTGAAATAGCTTGTAGGAAATATTCTCTCGCAAATTGCTCGAATTTCGGGCCAGAAAAAGAAAAATGCTGACAATTCAACTCGCCGGTCCAATCTCCCCAACTACTATCCACCTAACCACTTAAAAACAGCCTCTTCGCTTCGAGAACGACTGCTTTTATCGGCCGATCAATTTTTTTTTCCATTGGCCGACAACACAGAGACGACGCCAAAGATTTGCATACACTCCCATAGCGACACCTGCGGCGGACTTGTTTTGGGTATGTAATTTTCTTTTTCGCCGCATTTTACGTCGTAGTGTTAACGCGACACACTGTCGCTTGGTTTGACGAGTTAAGTCGCCGTTTTCTTCGCTATAGATAGATAGATAGATAGATATTTTCTGGTGTTAATAGAATAGTGCTTAATATAATTTAACAGAGCTATTAAGTATATATTAATAAATATCCATATCATCCTACGTCAGTGGTACAACTCGGAGTCTTATGCTTCTTATTCATTATCTCGCTGCTTCAGATGGCAACTCTTATGTACTATAAACTTTACTTTATATGCCAAGCTGTCCAAGATAAAAATTATATACAGCTACCTATTTTTCATCATTATTTATATCAGCTTTCTATTAATTTTTATTTCAATTAGCAAGAATTTTATATATAAACACATTAACACATTTATTATTGGTGTTGACAATTTCAGAGATGAGGAATATTACTTTCCTAAAATTTTCATATTTCATTTCTGCTATTTATTTTTTGTGAATGTCAGAGAATGCAAACAACATTGTGATAAAAAGCTAAAAAAATGGTTGCAAGTTATTATTGTCCGGAAATAATCTATTATTCTTTTATAATTTACTAGCATCATAACCCGGTGTTGCCCGTGCAACTCAGAACATTTTAGTAGGATAAGATGCCACTTTTTGTTTTACATACTTTGTTTTTGTTTGAAAAAAACACTTTTTTTTTAAAGAATATTTCTTTTGTTCCAAAATTACGGGGAAAAATATTCATATTTTTTGTTGACCAAATGAATTTTTAAAACGTCGGAATAAAAATTAAATATAAAGGCTCATTTATTTTTAATAAAAGATATTTTACTCGCGTTTGAAACGTGTGATTTGATTTCTGTGACGTAATTCAGCAACCATCTTAGATCTTAGATGTTTTACGGAGCAAATGTAAACAATCGTGTCCATTGGCCAAAAAGTGCGAAAGGGAAAATTGTGGAACTCAAAACGTATGTGTCGAACTGGCTTCCCTGTAGATATGTGTCCTTAGAAAGTTTGAATGGCGTAGCTTAAAAATTGTAGGCGTGCATAGGGAACTGTCACACACAGACTCACAGATTGCCTTTTATATATATATAAATTCTTTTTATAATACTTTATTCTTTAATATGAATGACGTAAATGTTCAAGTAATAACGACATACACTATAAATAAATTAAATTTTATATTTTATAATAACCTTTCTACACGAAAATGCAAACACACACGCACACACACATGCAGGTACAGACACATATATACACATGTAAAGTAAACCTCATGGAATGCAATTTTCAAGATAAAGTAAGTATGAAGAACAAGCATCAGACGTTTATGAAGAGAGGGATAATACTGAGTGAGCGTCGACTCAATTCATCCTCTTTACCACAATTTATTAATTATTAATGCTGCAATAATTATATCCTAAAGAGTATATATATATATATATATATATATATATATATATATTATAAATTATATTTATATGTACATAATTTTTCTATATATATCCACGACAAAGGTACGTTTCTTTCGACATTGAATCTTCAATGTCTCATCAGGTGGTATGTAAAGTAATGGAAAGCCTCTTTCCTTATATTTGGTCAGTTTAGTTAGAGGTGTTGGTGGGGGTTAGTGATAGGGGAGTGTGTCTCTCACCGTTGGAATTTTGGAGAGGGTTTAGTTAAAGTGGTTGATTAATTATAGTCTTTGACCTCTAGACAGATTTAGTGATGTAAGTTTTATATCGTTTATATTTCTTAGAGTAGCCGGTCGGGGGGATGGGTTTGGAACCGGATATTTTTATTTAGGCAGATATATCGAGCAAAGTTTTAAATTAATGTTTTGGACGTTGTAAGAATTCTTTCTTCGTTCTGTATTCACTCGGACATATATATATATATATATATCCTCTCTATTATAATAAAGACCGTTTTGTATATTGATATGTAAATTAAAAAGAGAAATAGGGTTGTTCCAACGAGAGAAATTACTATAGAAGAAAAAACTGCGGAAAGCCGTGAACGTTTTGTTTAATGTATAGATTTAGTGTTGCTATTATTATTAATAATACTTGTTTTGGTATGATATATTAAGTGTCCATAATAGTATTTATGTCGCTACACGTGTTTCGAGTCCAAACTTGACTTTCTTCAGGTTAATAAACTTGTTTCTGTATATATATATATATATATATATATATACATATATATATATATATATATATATATACCCCCAGTCACACTCAGGGTTTTGGATTATTTTATGTTTTCTTATGTCTTAATGTAAGATACTCAACAGCATGTACATCAAAACATATATTGCCGTCATTTTAGACGGCATGTTTTTATAAATATTTTCCCGTCATTTTTGTCGATACAAGCCCTCTTGATATATTATAAATTAATCAATTATATTCATCCGATTTTTTTCAGGCTGCAATAGAAATAAATATTAGTACAGCTGTAACATTACTGCAGAGGATATGCAGAATTTTTTCCTCTACAGTACTTAGCAATGCTCAATGGGATTAGATCTAGGGAGGTTCATGCCTAGACTATATGATAGTAATGTAATCTAATGTCATTTAATGTACTAATAATAGGTATTGATGAATACATGTTAATTTATATGTATAAATAACAGACGAGTAAATAAAAAATAAGGTTACATACTCTACATTGACAGTGGCAGGGTTGCAAACATTGTACATCAGGACCACACGAATGATGACAATCTTCGGAACATAGATAAATGGCCATTGATGTACTCTGAACTGTCATCACCAACATTAAAAGGATGAAATAAATTGCAATGTTCATACTCCTGAAACAAAATAATTTTTATAAACAGTGATAAAGAATGAATTAGTGGCTTGTTTACAAGGAAAAATTGTTAAAGGTAAATTATAAAACAAATTATCCACTCTGTTGCTCCTAAATTTGTCCTTTTTTATACTTTAGTTGAGCAAATGCCGTTATTGCGTTTTAATGGCCTAGAGCAGTGCTTCTCAAACTATCTGATGTGGCGGGCTGGTAGTTTATTTTTTCAATGTGCCAGGGACCGGCAGGCAAGCAAGCCAATCCAGCTGAGTAAGAGGTGGGGACTGTGAACCCAGAAAAAATTTTTTTTTGAGATATGTACAATTTCAGGGATATTTTGAGACTATCTGTAATAAACATAGGGACATGATATCTTGTTCATTCTAAGGGCAGTTATCATTTACGTAACAAATCATCTTAGTGTGCCATTGACCGGTATCATATTTGTGCTATATTAGTTATGGCCACTGGTTTCGTGGGTATATATTTTTAAAAATCTAGAAAAACTATTTAAAAATATTTTCACCTTCAATAATTTGTTTCGATTTGTGGATGTATGAATAGAACAAAGTCTGACGCGTATTCAGTTCACTGTTTTGCTGTTCATTATATCGCATTCGTTAGTTGGATAGCAATAACTTTTAACATGAGTGAGTAAATGAACAATGTAGCCATAATAATATAAAACTAAAATGAAAATGTAAAAAAAAAGAAAGAAAAAGAGTTAAATATCCTGTCAGTCTCTCCTGGCATAGTTTTACTATTGTTTCTTTTTTTTCTGGAAAATCTCCGCGTATCGGCAGACGATGGCTCGCATACCGGCGACGGTACGCGTACCACACTTTGAGTCGCACTGGTCTTATCAAGTGTCCAAATCTCGTAAAAGTCGGATATTTTTTCCCAAATGAAGCTTCAGTTGTGACCTGTTTGCTATTGTTCGCATAAAAGTTTGAAAAAAAAACTTAATAGTGCTTATAAATTTTTGGGAGACTTTTTTTATTTAATCCTACACAAATAATTTATTATTTGGAAAACTAAAAACGAAACACAAAACCTTGTATAAAAATAACAGTTCAATTCTCGGTATCCTTACCCGGCTATCACCCTCCTTCTGACATTTCCTATATCTAACGATCCTTTCTCACCACTTTCCCCTTTATGTAACCCCCTGCACAATAGTAGCAGTGAAATTACTTGCTCGGGGTGAAACGATTATAAAAAAAAATAGTGTATTTCTTATAAGATATATATCACAATTTGTGTTAAAATGTTTTGGTGAGATTTTTTAATGTATTTCTGTTATATATGCCTGATTGTTTTTAATGTATTTCTGTTATATATGCCTGATTGGTTTTGATTAATTATAAAAGAAGAAAATATTCATGTTTAACTGTATTATTAATATCTTTCATATGAACACTATTCTGTTGTCTTAGAACATTACTTTCTAGGCTCTATCAGTGTTCATCATTACGTGCTATCAGGATGAATTCAAATTGATTATATGAGCAACTAGTCATTTATTATTATTACCACACAGTTCAATGACATGTCACCATAACAATATTATAATTTAGAAGTAGTTTATTCTTCTGTTTCTTGGAGTAAACCTTGAAATGAAAATATTAAATTAATTCACATGAAGTAAATATTTATAAAGATTAAACATTTCATGAAAATATTCCGCCTCGTCCTTCTTGAATTTCTTCCAATTTCACAGTGACATTATGAGAGAATTATTTATTCAAATAACTTTAAAATCGTTTTAAAGAATTTAAAAGAAAACTCATGCAATTCATTACAGACTGAGACTTTGAAAGAACAGAAAGAGTAACGAATATTTTCAGACGAACAAAATGATTTTGATATATATCTGTTTACGTTGCATTTAGTAAATACTAGCAATATAGCCCGGTGTTGCTCGGGTGTAATGAAAGCTTTAAAACTAGTACATAGTCCTGGAGCTCAGATTCAGCCAAAAGAATATTTGTGTGAAGTGTGGTGAGAATCGGATAAAAATTGTGGATTTGTATAAAGAAGATACAGACAGATAAAAAGACACATAAACAAAGATCTTGCCTTATATATATATATTATCGATTTTCTGCACTATTGTAAGAACTGCAACCTTGAAATTTCTGAATATCGTTTCTTATGTCTTTGTCTATGAGTGTATCAAATCGGACCACTACTTCTATAACCCGATTTTTCCGATTATCGATTTTCGATATTTATCGGATCTACCTCAACACAAAACCTAGCTAAGAACACTCGCAGACGCTTTAAGTATAACTGTGTAAATTTTCAAGAAAATCAGTTCAGCCGTTTCGAAGTCTATAGGTAACTGACACACACATACACACAGTTCCATTTATAAATAAGTTTAGATATTAGATTAGCAATATATTTGCCGTCCAATACATCATAGTAAAAATAAAAAGTTATTCCCTCATTTAGAGCCTAATTCAAGATGCCATGTAGCCACTAAACAGCATTTAATATACTGAGACCATTTATTTAATGAAAAAAAGAAAAGAAAAACATTGTGATCAATAAGCCTACTACCTAGTCATTTTAATGTCACTCTGAAGTTATGCACTTTCCAACAATAAGCGATTATCGTTACAAAAAATTATGCATCTCATTTGCCTGTAAAAAATTTCGTAATATACTTACGTGATACTGGATGTTAGATATGTAGACAGTTCTTTTTTATATTTAAATTTAGAAAATAGCAGAGAATTACAGACAATTAATTCTAATCATCTGTGCAGGGTCCGGAAATTCTTTCCGCCTGAATCTATCCTGCAATAATATAAATCCACCATCCACCCGTGTATTGAGTACTGCTGCCACATCTGGTCGGGTGCCCCTTCTATTCTCCTCGGGGTTCTTGACAAAATACAGCGAAGAATCTGTAATGTGATTGATACCGACTTGGCTGACCGCCTGCAGTATCTCTCTCACCGGCGTGACGTGGCTTCCCTGTGCCTCTTCCATAAATACTTTCATGGCTTCCGCTCTGACGAACTTAAATCACTGGTGCCCCCTAAATGTGAATTTGCACGAGATACTAGATTGGCAACTAGGTCCCACACTTTTACAGTGAAACCGATGAAACGTAACCGCAATTTCTGCTCCAACAGCTTCTTTCCTCGCACTTCCCGCCTGTGGAATTCCCTACCGCATGCTTGCTTCCCCGACGGCTACAACCTCCTGGAGTTTAAATGTAAGGTCAATAGACACCTCGTAACACACTAACTCACACTCTCTCCAACTCTCTCCCTATGTACATCCTAAGTCGTCTATCACCCTCCGTCTGACATTTCCTATACCCAATCCCTCTATGTAACCCCCTGCGCTATAGTGGCAGTAGAATGCCTTGCTTGGGGTAACACGACTAAAAAAAAAAGTCATTATTTCGTGATCGATTTCTTAGACAGCATTTCGGACACTCTTAATATCGTATCATACATGACAACAATGTCATGATGATGAATCAACTTTTTAGGGCAGATCAGAGGTTTTTTCCTCCAAACACAATATCGTAACCATATCTAAACAGATTGTCATTATACTAGGAATTTGTAGTCAATTTGTAGGCACAGAAACAAAATACTTAGAAGATTTGATAAGTTCTAAAAGTATCACATATAAACATTTGTTTTGTCCTTTATATTTCTTTTGTATATTTTTCGAAATGAAGTATTGTAATTATTTATTTACTTTACATTGTTCGGAATGTTGTCCTCACCTTTAAGGACAGATGGAAGTGAAGCAGAGCTCTGATAGTGAGTCCCTTCCATTAGGGTTATTGAAGAAACGCGTGGGGAAATCCACTACTTGCGTAAGAGTTGTAGATGTATTCAGACTAATATCTTCTTTTTAATTCGTCATGACTTTATTTCGGCAAGTGCCTTCTTGCTTGTGTATGTGTATATATTTGTAGCTGTGGTTATTATTTGAAGTTTTAATTAATTCTTATTAAAAAATAAAAGATGAACTATTGTTGGAATTAATAAAATCTAAAAACTAACATTGATAGAGCAGATAGACTAAACTATCGCCCGGTTCACACTCTACTCACGTCTATTGAACAGGAGAAGAGGCTCTTCCCTTGTTCCCTGTTTAGGACGTGGTTTCTGGTTTACTCTTTTCCAATCTTTTTTCTCTTATGTGGGCCCCCTGCACATTACTGGCATTACCGACTTGCTCGGGGTGATATAAAAAATATTCGCAACGTTTCAGTCGATGTATGCCTCGACCTTCTTCAGGTGATTAGAATTTCGAACTGAATCCTTTATTTTGCTCACCAGGGTAGATTGTTCTATGTTTACGAGTCATGCCTCTTCCAGATGTCTCAGTATCAGTTACCTCTCTTTAACACAACTCCCTAATTTCTTGTTCTCCTTTGCTATAACTAGGTATCGAACTCACATCTCTTTGAGTCAATTCACTGGAACAAACCAACGCTTTTTATCCAATGGTAGAGTTCGAAATTCTAATCACTTGAAAAACGTAAGAGGGTATAATGACTGAAAGGTCGTGAATATGGCAACAAAGAAGAAGACAACAGTTATAATATTTCTTACCGACGTATAAAATATAATATTTTCTGTAACAAAAATAGGAGATTCTAAATATATATTCCAAATATAACATTAAAAAACAAAGACGTCTCTATATGTATCGTGCTTTTTTGGAAATAATTAACATTTACCATATTAATTCCAATAAGATTATGTTAAAATATATTTTGCTTAAACTAACTTTTATCGTTCGTAATGACAATGCATTCCATATATTTACATTCTTAAAATTGTGCATAGATCAAACGTTGCCTATTATTGCTTTGATCTATAATACACCATGCACTATGTTCTCTGTTCATTCAGTTAAAAACATGTTTATAATTTATGGAGGCTGGTATTCTCCCTGAGGTAGAAAATGACTATGAAGCAAAAGCTAATACGCTTCAAGATTGTCTCTTCTGTTTTACCAATATTGGAGGCAGGTTGTAATAATGGTTAGCTGCTCGGATTGAGAAAACAGAGAGCAAAGTTTGAATTTCAGTCAAATTCATTACATTCTCTTACGTGCTAATACCATTTAGAAAGGTATATATATCTCTTCTTTCACCAGCTATGCATTCATAAGAGATATTGGGTTCTTTTACCAGTTTACCACAGTACGAATTGCCAATCTACTACGGGAAATTAATCTTATTGCTAGCAAGAATAACTGAAATTTGGTTCGTAATTCTCTTGTATATAAAAACCACCGGATGTAGGACCGGTGATCTACGTCTGTATCAGTCAATCCGTTAAGTATCATACTTGATGCATGCTTTGGTCAATCATGTCTCAAAAGAGACATGAATGACTGGGTAGAAGATTATACCGCAGTAGGTTTCCATTGTTTTCTGCGGTAGACTGGTTTCTAGTCAAGACTTTAGAACCCAATTTGTTCTCTTTTTTATCCCATAGGTGCTTAAGTGAATGCAAAGAATTCAACTGGAATTCGAACTCGGCACCAAGACTTGTCATTCCGAGTCAATAGCCACTGCACCACGACGCACATCAGCCATCGAAAAAGTCCATGAAATGAATAAAAACAAGAAATGAAGTAATATCAAGAATAAATTTTGACAAATTAGGTTAATTTATAAATTTATTAATCTAACTTTATTATAACTTCCTGCTTGTTGCCTAAATAGTTATTAATTCTTGTTACATGATGCTATGAGATAATTATACATCAAGGGATTCTGAAGTATTGGATTAAATAACATAGAACAGTCAAGTGTATCAGCAGAACAATATCGATCGATCCAGAAATTTGTGATTGTATTAAATACTTACAATTATTTTCCTAGAATTGAAAAGCTGAAATCGAATATTTTCTTCTTGAAGTGAGGAAATTTCACTAACTGTAAAGAATCACATATCCACGTTGCTTTTTTTATAGGCTGATTACTCTTTTTTCCCATATGTTACCTCGTTAAATAAATTTGATCATTTACTTGAGTAATGTCTGTTGTAAGCAATTCATTATGGGATTTTATTATTTTCAGTGACAATGTGACCGGCTATTATGGAAGTAAATATTTATTGAGGTAAATAAATAATATTTTCAACTTATTTCGGCGTTATTAATCTAAAGTTTTCATCTGTTTATTGAATATATCTAACCATGCAAAAATAGGCGGCTGTGTTAGTTTAACAGGTAAGCGTTAAGATGAAATTTTGTTTAAGTCACTTGGAAAAATCTCTTTTTTTAGATAGTTTTGCTAAATTAATTTCATCGTTTATCTTTGGCATATTTGTTAATCGTATCAAAAGTTCCACTAGAACTTTTGAAGTGTAGCTGATATGTTTTTGTTTAAAGAAATTATTTCTGTCAAGGATCTCAATATTCTCCCACTTTCACTATCGATGTATCTTTGTGTTTGTCCATTAAAACTATATAGACAAACTATCGTACGTAAATTTCTTTTACCGATTTTTATTTGGGTTGGTATGGTTTGAAGAACAGTGATGAGAATTTAAAACATATTGTTCGAGTAAATTATGTCTGAATTTCTGAAATGAGCTGTTATTATTATTTTTTTATTTTTATTTTTTTATAAGCGTTTCACCCCGAGCAAAGCATGTCACTGCCACTACTGTGCAGGGGGCTACGTAGAGTGGAGAAAGGCTGATTAAATATAGGAAATGTCAGAGGGTGGGTGATAGGCGGGTAAGGACACCGAGAATGAGGGTTGGGTAGATGAGAGTGTTGTGAGAATAGTTGGGAGTTAGTGTGATAGGAGGTGTCTATTGACCCTACATTTAAACACCTGGAGATTGTAACTGTCGGGAAAGCAGACTTGTGGAAGGGAGTTCCACAGGCGGGAAGCGCGAGAAAAGAAGCTGTTGGAGTAGAATTTACGGTTACATCTTATTTGTTTAACTGTAAAAGGGTGGGACCTAGTTGCTAATCTAGTATCTCGTGTAAATTCGTGCTTAGGCGGCACCAGTGATCTAAGCTCATCGGAGCAGAAGCCATGAAAGTACTTGTAGAAGAGGCACAGGGAAGCCACATCACGCCGGTGAGAGAGCGGCTGCAGCCGGTCTGCCAAGTCAGTATCAACCACGTTACAGATCCTCCTTTGTATTTTGTCAAGAAGCCCAAAGAGAGTTATTTAGTTGAGCCTTAGTTCTGGGTGGGAAGTCTGGTGTAGGTATTCCTAGCGAGTCCAGTGTCGAATCGGTTGAGAATCTACGGGCAAAGCATTCAGCCTTGTTGGCTGGGGAGGTGAGAACTTCAAATTCATTGATTAATGGGGGTATGGAGTCTTGTTCCTGCTGAGCACGCTTTTGCAGAGACGCCAGTAATCTTTGGAGCCAAACTTAGAGGATGCTATGCGTTGCCTAATTCTGGTAGCAAACGCCTTCTTGGCTTCGTTCAGTACTTTTTTACACTTGTTCCGTGCTGAGGTGAAAAGGCGCCTGTTTTGGTTCGACGAGCAGCTTCGCTAGAGCCGGAAGAAATGGTTCCGGTGGGCAATAGCAGCCGAGCAAGCGGGTGAGAACCAGAGGGACGAATTAGGTTTTAGTTGGAATTTTCTGGCAGGGATAAAAGCATCGATGCCAGCCTTAACCCAAGAGGAGACTTCGGAGGCACAGTCTTCGACAGGAAGATCAAAGACGTTGTTCCAGGGGACGTCGCAGAGGAAGTCCCTGAACGAGTCCCAGTCGGCTCTTTGGTAGCAGTATGATATTCTGCTGGTCTGGTTTTCCTGGGTGGAGTTAGTGCGGATTGATATGTTTACGGAGACTACGGCGTGGTCAGAGTTTCCGAGGGGGCAGAGTTGCCTGGTAGTGCAGGAGTCTGGGATGGAGGTAAAGCAAAGGTCGAGTAAAGAGTCCCTTCCGTTAGGGTTTTTAGAGAAACGCGTGGGGAAGTCCACCACTTGCGTTAGAGCTTGGGCTATTGAAAAGTGCATGGTGCGGATCCCAGCAAGGTCGGTGGCTGAGTTTTGAAGCTATTTGGTGTGGTGGGCGTTAAAATCGCCAAACACAAATATATGGGCAGATGGGTGAGAAGAAATGGCCCTGTCGATATTAGTAGAGATGCAATCAAGTACCGTACAGTCAGAGGAGGAGGGGGAGTGGTAGAGGAAGAAGACATAGCTAACCGAGCTTAGAAGTGAGAGACGGAAGCACATGAAGGAATGATCAAGGGATTCAAGAGATGTGACCCTGGCTAGGGGGAGTTGTTCGCTGACATATACACCAAGCCCATGCATATGGACATTGGAGTCCTTCCTGAAGAGAGGAAGGTAACCAGAAACGAACAGCTCTGAAGAGGGGATAGAAGGGTTAAGGTTAGTCTCACATATAGCTAAGATATCGGGTGAGTTAGTTAGAAGGAAAGATTCTACACTATTAAAGTTACTGCGAATACCTCGTATATTTGTGAAGGTAACGCGGATAGGTTATTTACATAATTTAAGAATGAGCTATTAAGGGACAATATTAATTGTAAGTTCTATCACTGGGTGAGGCAGTGTCCAGTTAGACTCAAAGAAAGAAGGCCTGAAGTGTCTGGGCGTTGAAAAATAAAAATAATGTATAGCCGAGACATCACGAGGTTTGCACAGTGGAACGTGAACAATCTACTTCCGTTGATTAAACAATTGTTTCGGTTCAAAATTCCCTGTAGATTACCCAGACTGACATAATCCGTATAAATACGAGCGTGCACAACGGTCGAAATGTTTTGCTAGCAACAACACAGTTGAGGACAGTAGTCTGCATGTAAATATTGTAAATAATAATCAGAAACTAATTTTTTTCACTTTCAAAAACACAGATTCTTACCTTTATCCTGGTATTTTTGGAACGTTCAATATCAAATATAATTATTTCTGTGTTGTTTCAGGGAGCTCGACACATTCAGGAACGGGCGTGAAAATGTTTACGTTTATTTATACCTTTCATACATATTTTAACTTACCCTCTAATCTGGTTAAAAAATTTATTTCTTACTGCTCGTTTCATTTCTATAATAATAATCAAGAACTTTTTGGTACTTCCTTTTGATCTTTTTTTACATCGATATATGCACTAGGATGCCATCAGTGACAAGTTAACCTGCGGGATATCATAGTACATGTAAACGGATAGCATGGTTAATATTAGAATTTAATGCTTTTAATTATAGGTATTAGAGCTAAAATCTCCTAAAGGACCCGAAATTCACATTATGGGTAATTTTGGTATATTATTGTTGTAGATTCCGGGTGAGGAACTGCACAAAATAATGAACAATAAAAACAGATATTGAGATAGAAAACTAGGTTATATTGAACGTAATATACAAACGTGACGCAGGTTAGTAAATTCAGGAATACTATTCGTAAGAAATAAATATATACAAGTCTTGAAGTGAAGTCATTGGAAATAGTATAACTGTATATATTATTCTAGTTGAATGGAACTCAGAGCTAGTCTGACTGCTGATGCGGTAGTCTCTGGGTAAGTTAGGTATCTCTCGGTATCTTTCCTATCAGTTGCGGTACTCTCTGATAAATCTCACGGATCTCTACGAATACTCTCCCTTCTATGTCAGCTGCTATATCTCACTATGGCTGGAGTATATGTATACTCAGTCGAGTCCATTATCATATACAAAGGGGAGATGCCACAACACTTATGTGCTAATAATTATTGGGTTAGGTGCTTTAATCTTAGTGGAATTGTTAAGTGCTACATAGCGTCTTTAATAGTGAGCATTTAGTTAAAATATAATAAGTTCATTTTTGTTTCTGTTTATATACGGATAGTTGGCTTTGTCACTTTCTACACTTGAATAGTAACTGCATTTACGAATGAATTTCAGCAAAAGGTCCTTGAAAGGCGTATGCTTTAATGAATTCAAATTAAACGTTCAATAGAAATGCCATTATGTACCTCGGAAATGATGTCTAGAATACTGTTAATCAAAACGCGTTTATGTTGATAAATTTGAATTAACTACCATACTGAATACACCCTGTTAATAATGATGGTCATGAGGTGAAAATTTCAGTAAAAAGAGTACAACATTGAGTTTATTCATAACTTTGAATCCCAGTCAATTGTTTGTAAAAAAAATTGAATACGAGACAGTTGATTGTAAAAAGAAAAGGAAATGATTAAAAATTTGAAATGTTTTACTTTTATTGAAACATCTTCAGAAATTACATATCGGAGGAAAAGTTCTGATATTATTCACTCTTGTGTTGTTTGTTTTACGTTAGTTATTTAATTTGTTTTTTATTGGTTAAATAAACTTTATGGTTATTTAACTAAAAGTGTACTTATGTATAATTTGTTTGCATTTCACCTCTCTAAAATGTCACCATTTCGTCCTTGTCCAGTTTGAACTGGCGTTAGATTTCATTTAGTATTGAATTCTTTAAATGTAAGTATTTTTCATGTATCATTAAATTTTTTATGTATATATTTATTTTTCCTTAAATCTGCTTTCATGTTTCTTATCCATAATTGAAGAAATGTTTTTTTTATTTTTATAAATTTATCTTGAATTCGGACTAAAATCTTTCCTCTCTTTCTTTCTTTCTTTCTTTCTTTCTTTTGATACATATCTAGTATGCCCCTACCCGGATGAAAACACCACACTCCCAGCTAGTGTGTCATGTATAGAGTAGTCGGTAGTAATTTGAATTTTCACTTGCACTGTACGATTAGGGTTTCTGCTAAAAATGATAAATCTCTGTTGAAATTGAAAAGTATTTATACCTTACTAGCCGTTCCAATTGTAAGCCGTAAGATTATTATTTTATTTTATTTTCTGTCCTCCTCTCTAAAATCCTACCATTTCGTCTGTGTCCAGTTTGAACTGGGGTTAGATTTCATTTAGGTTTGAAATCTTTAAATGCAAGTCATTTTATGTATCTTTGAATTTTTCTATGTATATATTTAGTATTTTTTAAATCTGCTTTTATGTCTCTCTTATCAAAAATTGAACGTTTGCCATCACATGTTTTTTTTACTTTTAAAAATTTCTTTTGCATTCGGATTTTAACAAAGTCAAAACTTTGTGAATTCTTATCTTTATCTTTTTTATTTTATTTTATTTATTTATTTATTTTATTTATTTTTAAATTGGAGTAGATCGACTCTATTATCGCTCGGTTCATACTCCTTCTACTTCTATTGAACAAGAATAGATGCTAGTCCCTTGCTTCCGGCTCTATTCCTCTACTCAGATCTCAGTATTAGTGTTTCCACTATTTTCCTGCGATATGCATGGTCGTTGGCAACGTCTCTTCATTGTGAGAGTAGCAGGTTGGCAGTTTTCTGGTTGCTGCTTCCGACTGGTAGTTAGGAGCCCTAACTATTGCTAAGAGATAAGATCGGATGCTCTGATCAACAGCTGCATAATGTCGGGGTTCTTCAGTGTCATGTTGCGCATGTATAGGTGTTCATGCATGCGCTTCCGGTGGGCAACTCCGAGGCCACACTTTGCTGCAGTCCGTGCCAATTTCTTTCTAGCGCATGTTGCAGTCAATGACCGTCTGCCTCCTCTACTCGGGGTTTCTCCTCACCAACAACAAATATGAACAACCGTATCTCAAAAAAAAAAAAACAAAAAAACAAAAAAAAACTAAACCAGGCATTTAAATCACCTAAACCTCTCAATATTTCCTTCAGGAATATCCGTGGCATTCGGACCAACGTTTGTAGGATGGAATCTTTCCTCCATGATAAGTCCACTGACAGCCTAGCGCCCTGTGAGACTAATCATAACCTCTCAATTCCCTCCTCTGACTTCTCAATTCCCGGTTACTTTCCCTTCTTAAGGAAGGACTCAACTGTCCATATGCATGGTCTGGGGTTTACGTCGGTGAGTATCTATCTTCCTCTACCTATGGTGACATCTCTCGAATCCCCTGACCAACCTTACCTGTGTCTCCGTCTTTCACTTCTCAAACCGTTCCGCTGTCTTTTCTTTCTGCACCGTTCCCCTTTCTCTCCTGACTGCTCTCTGCTAGACAGTATCTCTGACAATATAGATAAGGCTTCTTCCTTCTGCCCATTCGCTAACGTATGTGTGTTCGGAGATCGTAACGCCCACAATGCCAAGTTGCTAAAAGTACTCTGTCAGTGATTCTGCAGGCATACATGTCATGAAGTTTGCTATTTCTCACTCACTTACGCAAGTGTTGGATTAGCCCAGGCGCTTTCCCAGTGTCCCTTCAAGACACGTTTATCTACTAGATTTCTGCTTCACCTCTAATCTTGACTCCTGTAAAGTCTCGCTGCCTTGCCCTCTCGGTAACTCCGATCATGCCGTCGTTTCTATGAATATCTCTCTCCATTCTCACTCCCCCCAGGAGCCTCCTACCAACAGGATTTCCTATTGCTACTAAAAAGCAGGCTAGGATGCGTTTCGCGGTTTCCTTTGCGACGTTCCTTTGGAAAAGAAGTGTTCAGTCTCCCAATTGAGGAAGGCGCCTCTGAGGTCTCTTCCTGGGTTAAAGCGGGCATTGACGCCTTCATACCGATCAGGAAGTTCCGTCCCAAAACCTCACTCCTCCCCCTGGTTTGCTCCTGCCTGTTTGGCTGCCATTGCCCACAGAAGCCACTTTTTCCGGTTATTTCGGAGCCATGCGTCTGACTATTATAGGTGCCTATTTGCCTCTGCTCGAAATGAGTGTAAGAGGGTCCTGAATAACGCTAAGCTGTTGTTTGCTGAGAGAATAAGGCAGCGGATAGCTGTCCACAAGTTCGGCTCAAACAACTGCAAAAACTCTATCCCTCCCTTAATCAATAAGTTCGTCAGTTAACGTCCTCTCACCTATATTGAACAGGTTTAGAGGCTTATCTCTTGCTCCCTGTTCAGGAAGTAGTTTTCGGCTCTCTTCCTCTTCTCAGACCTTAGTATTGGTGCTTCC
The DNA here is from genome assembly GCA_037127315.1 of Ascarosepion bandense. Classification (NCBI taxonomy): domain Eukaryota; kingdom Metazoa; phylum Mollusca; class Cephalopoda; order Sepiida; family Sepiidae; genus Ascarosepion; species Ascarosepion bandense. Next base: position 415,353 of record JBBBDQ010030759.1, on the reverse strand, counting down.
CTGATTCCCGCGCTTTCCCAGTGTCCCTTCAAGACACGTTTATCTACTAGATTTCTGCTTCACCTCTAATCTTGACTCCTGTAAAGTCTCGCTGCCTTGCCCTCTCGGTAATTCCAATCATGCCGTCGTTTCTATTAATATCTCTCTTCACTCTCATTCCCCCAAGCAGCTTACTACCAACAATTTCCTGCTGCTTCCAAAGAGCAGACTGGGATTTGTTCCACGATTTCCTATGCGACATTCCTTGGGAAAACGTGTTCAGTCTCCCCGTTGAAGACTGCGCCTCTGAGGTCTCTTCCTGGGTAAAAGCTGATGCTTTTATACCGATCAGGAAGTTCCGTCCCAAACCTCATTCCTCCCCCTGATTCTCTCCTGTCTGTTCGGATGTCATTGCCTACAGGAACAACTTCTTCCGGCTATATCGGAGCCACGCGTCTGAACATAATAGGCACCTATTTGTTTCTTCTTGTAATGAGTGTAAGAGTGTAAAACGATCTTAAATGACGCTAAGCTGTTGTTTGTTGAGAGAATGAGACAGCGCATTGTTGCCCGTAAGTTCAGCTCCAAAGACTATTGGCGGCTTTGTAAACGTGTGCTCAATAACAGCAAAACCTTCATCCCGCCCTTAGTTAATAAATTTGAGTTTCTCACAGCATCTATGGACAAGGCTGAGTGCTTTGATCGCTGATTTTTATCCAACATTTGAATCGTTTGGAGTATTCGAACCCGACTTCCCTCTTAGAACTAAGGCTCAACAAAGAGATGTTCACATGACCCCCCCACTCTGGTATCTAAGATAATTTTAAAACTTGACCTCTATAAGGCGAGCAGAGACCATGGAATCCTGGTCATTGTCTTGAAGAAATGTGCCCCTGAACTCTCCTCTGTCCTCTCCAAACTCTATCATTACTGCGTCTCTCCTTCCTGTTTTCCTTCCTGCTGGAAGATCTCTTATGTGGTTTTGTATTTAAGAACTATAGAGAACCTTCTGATAATTCAGGGCTCTTGACAGTCTCCAAAGAAGTATCTGTAATGCGATCAGTTCCGATCTGGCAGCTCGACTCCTGCTACTTTCTCACCCGCGGGATGTGGTTTCCCTCTGTCTATTCTACAAATATTTTTATAGCTTCTGCTCCGACGACCTTAACTCACTGATGCCCTCTTTACAAAAGTTTACTCGAGCAACCAGACCGGCAACAAGGCCCCACCCATTTACAGTTAAATAAACTAAATGCAGCCGCCACTTCTACTCGACAGCTTCCTTTTTCGCACTTCATGCCTGTGGAACACCATTCTTTTACGGCTACAATCTCCAAGAATTTAAATACGATGTCATTTTTCATCTCTTGTTCACTTGACTCCAGACCCTTCCTCGTCTTTTCTTCATTACCTCGTGTATCTTGCTCTTTTTCCTTTCTCACACTTCCCTCGGAATTGTCTTCACACTGGTATTCCTATCCTTCTCTTGCCCTTTCTCCAACACCCCCGGTAACTGGTTCGTGTTTCTCTTCGCTCTCCTCCAAAATAAACTTTCACTCTTCTCTTACCAGTGGCGGTACCGACTTCTTTGGTGGGGGGGATTCGATTAAATAAAATTTGAGTATCGTAATACTAGTTTGTTTATGCGGCATCTCTCTCTCTCTCTCTATCTCTCTCTCTCTCTATATATATATATATATATATATATATAAGGCAAGATGTCTGTGTGTGTATCTGTCTGTCTGTATGTCCTTTATACAAATCCACGAGTCTGTCTGAAATCAATCAGATCTGATCAAGGTCAGGATATCAGCCCTTTTATCGTGTTTCTTGTTGATGAAATTGCTCTAAATTGTTAAGATTATAGTTTTTAATCTCAATCATTAGTAGACCTCAGACGACTCATTTTCCCCGATATCGGGAATCAACACCCCGGATATTCTGTCAAATCTGATCCAAAACCTCTATTCAGCCATCAATGTGGCTCATTTTCTCCAATTCTACTTCCAGAAATGTTTGGGTACGATAAGATTTCATGGACTTAATTAAGTTAGTTTATCCTTGGATGACTTATTTAACCCCGATATTGGAAATCGATAGCCCGATATCCGATTAAAATCAGGTTTTAACTCTTTTATTTTGGTTTTTGCTTCGGATTTTACTCTAAGTAGGTATAATTGTAGTTCTTAGTCTCAGCCATGATACCATTTACTCAGAGGGCTTATTTAGCCTTCAAAATTCAGTTTGCGACGGAAAACTTATCTGACATCGATACCGGAAATCAATATTTGACCTACATCCATTCATTTTTCTTTCAATCTACGGTTTTACTTTGACTGGAAACAACTATTGCTTTTTAGTTTTACGTGCCAACGTCCAAAGAGTCTGAGCTCCAGGACCATGGATTGGTTTTAAAGTTTTTATTACACCCGAGCAACGCCGGGCTATACTGCTAGTTTGGTTGATAATGTGTGCGCGTCTAGTGATCATTTGATTTTTGTTTGGTAGTGTCCGGATCCGTATGTTGATTCTGCCAGACAAAATTAAAGTTATTTAGATATTTATAGCTAAGCACAGTATTTAATAGTCAACTACCTTTAGTCGATCTCGAACCTACTGCTTGGTGAACAATAGGGCAACAGTTATGTTTAAAATGACGCTCTTGTCCAGTTCTATTTCTGTTCATTATTCTTCTTACATGATATTTTAATATCAGACATCCGGAAATATTTTTTATACTTGTAAATTTCTCTCTACTTTTGCCTGGAAATTTTGCTTCTATGCATATATCTTTTTTCCACTAAAACAATAAAGGTAATTTTTAAAGATTTTACGAATGAAATATACCCTCCTTCTAATCAGATGTTAATCTTCTTCTATGTACATAGATTTCCTCATTTTCTGTTAATATTTGATAGTATTGTTGGTATATCTAAACTTATTTATAAATGGAACTTTGTGTGTGTGTGTGTGTGTGTGTGTGTGTGTGTGTGTGTGTGTGTCCGTTACCTATAGACTCCGAAACGGCTGAACCGATTTTCTTGAAAATCTACACAGTTGTACTTAAAGCGTCTGCGAGTGTTCTTAGCTAGGTTTTGTGTTGAGGTAGCTCCGATAAATATCGAAAATCGATAATCGAAAAAATTCTAATTCTAGTTTTTCTTGTTAAAATTGGCTTTGTCAAATCGTTTGTTCATTGGGATATGATTGCTGTGTGTTCAAGTGAATGACTTAGACTACATTGAACGCTAATATCTGGATCTTACCTAATGAAATTATTTCTGGAACCAGTCTCACATTCACAAGAATGTATTAGCTACACAATAAATCAGTAATTGGCGGCTCGGCTACAGCCACTTCCCACCGACGAGCTGTGGCTTCCCTTTGTCTGTTCTATAAATACTTTCATGGCTTGTGCTCCAACGAACTGAAGTCACTGGTGCCTCTGCAACAGGTGTTTCCTGGTGCAACCAGATTGGCAAATGGTTTCCACCCATTCACAGTTAGATTAACCAAATGCAGACGACAATTCTACTCCTGCAGCTTCTTCATTTGCACTTCCCGCCTATGGGATTTGCTTCCATATTCTTGCTTTCCTGACGGCTACAACCTCCAGGAATTTAAATGCAATGTCAATACTCGTCTATTAACCAACTGACTCTAGTTCTTTCACTACTCCGTATATCTTTTCCTTTCTCTCCACCTTTGCAACTGTCATCACACCTGTATTCTCATCCTTCTCTTGCTCCTTTCTAACTGGTTCATCTTCCTCTTCACTCTCTTTTACTTACTCTTTTTACTCGTATGTAGCGCCCTGCACATCAGTGGCATTACCACCTTGCTCGGGGTGATACGATTTAAAAAAATAATTTTACATGCAGGAAATATTTTAATTTCAATAAGTTTTTCATCAATGTTCGTTACATTGAAGTACAAAATTTAATTGTGGTATATTAACATAGGATCATTTCTAAAATAGTTTGTGGAATTTGGATCCAAATGCTTATAACTTGTAATGTTCACATATAACCGGTACCTGAAAAGAATAACAATAATTGAAGTTATAAGTTTGATTCAAAATTAATCAGTCGCAATAATAATTCGCTCATACATTACATCAAATGCTTGCTGAACATCCTAAACGTGGTAGTCGCCATTTTACAACGGAAGATATATATTCTGCTTCGAAAATATTATACAGAAATTGTGGATTATTTTTCTTTACTAGAATTGAATATTGAAAATACGGGTTTTTGTTTTAACATCATTTTGTAAAAATTATTACAAAAAATATTAGTTGATTATATTCTTGAGGAATTCTCTTGAATGTTGCTTGATGCAAAGCAGATAGTTCATCAAGCAAAATGAGAATTTGCGAACGCTTTAACTGTTGAATTATCTGCAAATAGAAAGGCTCTCAAAGCGACTACCATACGTTTTTAATTTTTCTTCACCCTATACAAATTCTCTAATTAAAAGTGAAAAGTACAGGACTGCAGTATTTAATATTACTCAATAATACTATATAGATTCATGCTATTTTTTTTAATCATATCACCTCAAGCAAGGCGGTAACGCCACTGATGCTCAGGGGGCTACGTAAGAGTAAAAGGATTGGAAAAAAGAAAGCCAGAAAACACATCCTAAATAGGGAACAAGGGATGAGCCTCTTTACCTGTTCAAAAGACGTGGGTGGAGTGTGAACCGGGCGATAGTTTAGTCTAGCTACTTCAATTGAGAAAAAAAAAGGAGTAAGAAGATTGGAAAAAAGAAAGCCTGAAACCACATTCTAAATAGGGGACAAGAGATAAGCCTCTTTACCTGTTCAAATTGGCGTAAAACGGCCTAAACGTCGGACTCAGTCAGTTCATTGTCGTGCGTGATATACGCTTGATTAATACATTACCCAAGAGCATTTGTGCGCAACTGAATTAAAAGTTTGAATAAAATCTACAAAATTATTTGAATATATTCTTGCTAGAAAATATTAATATATTTTCCTCATATAATACTCTATCAATGTTAGTTTTTAGATTTTATTAATTCCAACAATAAATCATCTTTTATTTTTTAATAAGAATTAAATCTTCAAATAATAACCACAGCTACACATATGTACACATACGCAAGCAAGAAGGCACTTATCGAAATAAAGTAATGACGAATTAAAAAGATGAAGATATTAGTTTGAATACATCTACAACTCTTACGCAAGTAGTGGATTTCCCCACGCGTTTCTCCAATAACCCTAATGGAAGGGACTCACTATTAGACCTATGCTTCACTTCGATCCCAGACTCTTAATCTGCTAAGCAGCTCAGCCCTCTCTGAAACTCTGACCACGCCATAGTTTCCGTTAACATCTCATTCCACTCCCACTCTACCCAAGAAAATTAGACGAGCAGAATATCGTCCACCTGGTTCTCGCCCGCCTACTCGGCTGCCATTGCCCACCGAAATCACTTCTTCCGGCTTTATCGAAGCCACGCGTCGGACCAAAACAGGCGCCTTTCCGGCTCAGCTCGTAATAAGTGTAAAAAGATACTTAACGAAGCTAAGATGTTGTTTGATGCCAGAATGAAGCAACGCATAGCACCCAGTAAGTTCGGCGCCAAAGACTACTGGCGATTCTGTAAACAAGAGTAAAACCTCAATACCTCCCCTAATCATTGAATTTGAGGTCCTCACCTCCTCAGCGGACAAGGCTGACTGCTTTCCTCGCAGATTCTCCACCAATTCGAGATTGGATTTGTCTGGAATATCTACACCCGACTTCCCACCTACAACTGAATCTCAACTGAAATAGTTCCACATTACCTACTCGCTGGTTTCTAACATAATCTCAAAACATAGCCCTCACAAAACTAGTGGAGGGGACGAAATCCCAATCATAGTCTTGAAGAAATGTGCCCCTGAATTCTCCTATGTCCTTCCTAAGCTCTACAACTAGTGCTTATCTGCTTCCTGCTTTCCTGGCTGTTGGAAGTCTTCCTCTGTAGTTTCTATATTTGAGAATACTGGAGAACCTTCGGACCCCGTCAATTACCGCTCTGTCAGCCTCCTTCCGATCTTTGGCAAAGTGTTTGAAGCCATTATCAACGCCGAGGTGGTTCAGCATCTCACAGCCTACACGCAGCTCTCGGACAAACAGTATGGTTTCCGCTTCACCAGGTCTAGTGCTGATATGCTAACGACCATCACTGATTATATATACCAGACTCTAGACAAGAATGGCGAAACTCGAAACGTTGCCTTGGATATTTCCAAATCATTCGACAGAGTGTGGCATGCTGGCCTTCTACGCAAACTACGGAGCTATGGTATAAGTGGACATTTATTTGGTCTAATCTAGTCATTCCACTCTGATCGCACATTGAAGGTAGTATTAAACGGACATGCCTACCAAAACTACCATACGAACGCGGGTGTCCCTCAAGGCCCTATCCTATGTCCTACACTCTTTCTGATCTACATTAAAGATCTCCCCGATGTTATAAGATCCTAAGTAGGCATGTCCGCCGACGACACTACAATTTACTCTCACCTTGGTCAAAAATCTGGTGTGGGCGACAAAGTGAAACTCGCTGCCGAGCTTGAGAAGGACCTCTAATCTGTGGTCGACTGGGGTAAGAAATGACTCGTAAATTTTAATGTTTCCAAAATGAAACTGCTATCAATTAACGATCATAGATAATCGCTCCTACCTCCCTTTAGCATGGAACAGACTAACCTCCCTGAGAGTAAATCACTACGCCTCATTTGCCTCACAATCTCAGCGGACCTCAAATGGAATGACTATATCGAATCCATTGCTAAATCCGCTGCTATGAAAGTCGGTTCTCTGTTAAGTTTTTCTCGTCTGAGTTCACCCTGCACATATATAAATATACCATCCGCCTGTGTATTACATAATGCTGCCACACCTGGTCAGGTGCCCCTGCTATTCTCCTCGGGGTTCTTGATAAAACACAACGGAGAATCTGTAATGTGATCGATACCGACTTCGCAACCTGGCTGCAATCACTCTCTCACCAGAGTGATGTGGCTTCCTTGTGCCTCTTCTATAAATACTTTCACGGCTTCTGCTCCGATGAACTTAGATCACTGGTGTCCCCTAGGTATGAATTTTCACGAGATACTAGATTAGCAACTACGTCCCACCCTTTTACAGTGAAACAGATAAAATGTAACCGCAATTTCTACTCTAACAGCTTCTTTTCACGCACTTCCTGCCTGTGGAATTCTCTTCCATATACTTGCTTCCCCGACAGCTACAATCTCCAGGAATTTAAATGTAAGGTCAATAGACACCTCTTATAACACTAACTCGCATCCATTCTCTCAAACACTCTTTCCATCTACTCAACCCCCATCATCGGTATCCTCATTCGTCTATCACCCTCCTTCCAACATTTCCTATAACTAACCACTCTTTCTTATCACCTTCCCCTATGAAATACCCCTGCGAAATAGTAGCAGTGGAATGCCTTGTTTGGGGTGAAATGAAAATGATTAAAAAAATAATAAGGATTGAGGTTTGAAGGGCACGATTCTTGATTCCATATTTCAAAAGAATCACCAGGCACATTATTCCTCAGGAATGTTTGTTACCTAGCTCACACACTTAGAGATGACTAACAGTATAGCCCGGCGTTGCTCGGGTGTAATGAAAGCTTTAAAACTAATCCATGGTTATGGAGCTCAAACTCTTTGGACGTTGACACCAAAGACTAAAAAGCAACAGTTGTTTCCAGTTAAAGCGAAACCGTAGACTGAAAGAAAAATGAATGGATATAAATCAAATTTTGATTTCTTGGTATCGATATAAAATTTTATGCTCTATTGTAAGAACTGCAACCTTGAAACTTCTGAATATCGTTTCTTATGTCCTTGTCTATGAGTGTATCAAATTTAATTAAAATCGGACCACTCCTTCTATAACCCGATTTTTTCGAGAATAAAAAACCCCAGAAGATGCAAGGGATGTCAAAGAAAGGAAAAAAAGAAGGATGGAAATTAAGTAGACAGAAGATGGTAATTGTGTTATATATCAATAAACAGACAAACACGGGGGTATATATAAAAATATATATTATATTTTTATTAAAGACGATGGACCGTGTCGCCTAGGAACAGAGAGTGAGAGAGCGCGCTTCTAATTAGTGGGCTTCGACGTGGTGACGGGGGGTTCGACGGGAGTGTAACCTCTCTGCTTACTCGTCTAGCTTCTTCTTCGACTTCTCGAGACTGACTGCCTGTCGAGACTGACTTCTTCTTCTACTTCTTTGACTTCTGACGAGACTGACTTCTTCGACTTCTCTGTTTCGACTTCTGGCTTCGACTGTGACTTTTACTTCTCTTCTACCGTCGACTTCTGGAGACTGACTTATCTGTGTTTTCGCAGTCTTTATATATCTTCCAAAACCGGGGACTCGTTTCTTCCGGTTTTGCCTTGATCACGCGACGCCTACGCGACGCCTACGCGACGCCTACGTAAATTCTCAGAGACCCTGTCTGTTTGCTCTGAGCTATTTCCGCTCTGTCGGAAATAGGGTCAAAATGACATCCGCTGCTTTCAATGACCGAAAACACCCAATATTACAATTGACGTTGCATTTAAATTTCTGGATATTGTAGATATAAGTAAAGCAAGTAAACGAAGGGAGTTCCACAGGCAGAAAGTACGAGAAAAGAAACTGTTTGAGTGTAAGTAGAGGTTACAGTATATTGTTCTCATTTTTGTTGACATTTGTACGACGTTTCGGCCATTGTACACTCTGGCATTCTACACTTGCTAAAAATTTCGAAACAAAACATTACAATCACTGTGGTATATGAATTCCATTACTTGCGTAAAACCTTGGTTGGAAATCATTAAACTATCACTCTCTGACCCTGTAAGTTACTTGTTCACCACTGCTGTAGCCTGATATTGTCAGAAACTAACCAACATCTACATCTAATGGGCCATGTGTCCTTAAGGAAACGTCGTAGAAATGATAACAAAGATGAGGATAATAGTCCGAATAATATAAATACTGTAAATACTACCTCATCCCAGAAATATAGAGAAATAGAATGATCTATTATTAAACGTCGTACAAATGGCAACAAAGATGAGGACAATAGTCCTAATAATGTAAATACTGTGAATACTACCTCATGTCAGAAATATAAACAAATAGAATAATCTATTATTAAACGTCGTACAAATGGCAAAAAAGATGAGGACAATAGTCCGAACAATGTAGATACTGTAAATACTACCTCATCTCAGAAATATAGACAAATAGAATGATCTATTATTAAACGTCGCGCAAATAGCAACCATAATAAGGACAATAGTCCTAATAATGTAAATACTGTAAATACTACCTCATGTCAGAAATATAAACAAATAGAATAATCTATTATTAAACGTCGTACAAATGGCAAAAAAGATGAGGACAATAGTCCGAACAATGTAGATACTGTAAATACTACCTCATCTCAGAAATATAGACAAATAGAATGATCTATTATTAAACATCGTACAAATGGCAACAAAGATGAGGACAATAGTCCGAATAATATAAATACTGTGAATACTACCTCATCTCACAAATATAGACAAATACTAAGTGGAGGTTATATTTGATTATTTCAATGGAAAAACATTGGGACCTAGATGGCAATCTAGTAGGAGGCTTGAATTAATTTGGGTAGGCCACCAGAAAAAAAAAGCTCACAAGAGCGATTGTTATGAAAATATTTAAAGAAAAGACAGAGGGAAGCCACGTCATATCAGTAAGAAAGTGAGTGAAGTCGTGATGCCAAGTCAGGACTGATTACATTGCAGATTTTGTATAGAACCTTAAGATGAATAGCCAGAACACCCGATGAGATATGCCAGCGTTATTCAATGCACTGATGAATGGCAGATTTATAAATGTTCAAGATGGATTCAGACGAGAACAAACTTTCTGGCCCGATGCAGAGACGCGACATTCCTAGTAGTAGATGCAGCTCTTTGATCCGATATATTCGTTCCACTTCAGGTCGGCTGAAAAAGTGAGGCTAAAGGAGGTGCAGTGTCTGGCTTTCAAGGACTCTTGTATGAGTCATGGTGATGACTGGTACAGCTGTTATTTTTCTTTTTTTTTTTTAGCAGAAAGTTAACTCGTATTTAGGTCGACTTGCCCAGACATTGAAGGCTCATGCTAATCTTTATATTTGATGGGTATTAGTCTGCATAGATCGATACATTATAATAATTATAATAATAATGATCGTTATTATTCTTCTATGGTGACTTCATCTTTGTGAGGTATGATTTTCTCAGGAATTACTGTTAACTAGTGGAGGCATTTAAGATATGATTAATTAAAGCAGTACAAATATTATTCCTCTCAAATATTTGGAAAAGTTATTAGGTAAAACATTAATGTCATCTTTTTGAAGAGGACAATCATCAAATCCAGTCTTTAAAAAAACAAAACAAAACAAAACAAAAAAAAACAAACAAACAAGGAAACGAAAGAAAAATTAAATATAAACGGGTGGAAATTAAGTTAACATACAGTTTTCCATACTTCTAAATTCACCGGAGAAGAATTTTTTTTGTTTAAATTATGCCAAAAATCCTCAGAGGAATTTAGACTTGTTGACTTTTATTGCTTAGAGTAAATTCCTTATGCACAAATACCCTTGGGAAAGGTATTAATCCGTCTCTTCACTCCAGTTATTGGGTTAAATGACAGGACCGATTGGGCTGTATAGCTTTGGCTGGCAACTAGTCAACCGTAAAAAGTAATAGCAGCCTACTGCGGGATAACCTTCTGCGCAGTCATTCATGTCTCTTTTGAGACATGATCGCCCAATCGTGTATCACGTATGGCACTTAAATGACAGACTAACTGAAGTAATTATCTAATCTTATTATATTAAAAGTGGTGATATTTCATATGTATCAATATATGCTAATTTCTACGTTTGTATCGAGCACTATTTATAAAAGTAAATGCATGAACAACAGATTAAAAAACCTATGTATATATATATAACAGAATGGCCGAAAAAATATAGGTACATACACTCCTCGTTTGGCATTTACAGTAGCATTTTCTCTGGCACCCAGGATCATCCTCACAGAGATATTCACAACTGTATCTGCATCCCAAACTAAAAATTTCCTGAACAACTGACATCACCAGCAGTATACATATCAAATGATATGCAGAACTCATATTCCTGAAATAAAAGAATTTTATTAAGAATTATAAACATGAAATTAGTGATTTGTTAACCTATCAAAACTAGTGAAGAAAAGTAGAAAACTAATTAGTCAAAATAATCTTTCTTGACATTTACATGTTTTATTGGGCTTACGGCCATATCACGTTGAATACGCCGGTTCTCGCTCGATAACCGAAGTTAAGCAACGTTGAGTCTGGTCAGTACTTAGATGGGTGACCGCTTGGAAATACCAGGTGCTGTAAGCGTTTAGTGACGCATGTGCGTTGTGCTGCAGTGGATATCGGCTCGGAAAGAGAAATCGGTGAGCCGAGTTCAAATTCCAGTTGAATACCCTGCATTCACTTAAGCACTGGTACCCTTTGGAAAGGTATTAATCCATCCCTTCTCTCCAGTTATGAGTTAAATAACAGGGTAGGATTGGGGACTCTGAGCTTAAAAACAAATCTCAATGAATCTTGATACTTGAAAATAAGACAGTATTACTAGACACAACATTTATATAAAAAAAAACAATAAATTTTTGAAAGAAAAAGGTATTACCAGCAATAAATAAATAAAAAATTTAGTTGGCAATAAATGACCCGCCGAGGTTGATATGCCATAAAAACAAAACAACCAACCGACATATTTTACTTGTGTGAATTACAAATTGTCAGTTTTTAATATCATATTGAATAAAAACTTTCATAAGTCGAATGTATTTATGGCTATCCGCGAGGGAAAGAAAACAAATCACCTGGCATGTCAAAAAGCAGACAGATGATCGATCATTTTTTGACGAAATTCCTATCAGTTGAGACATTTTGGTAAAAAGAAAAATAAGCTTGTGGAAAATCCCCGACTCATCTCTTTTCTATCTTGAATTTGTTTCGTTCTGTTAAATTTACTTGTTACTAGCATTATAGCCCGGCGTTGCTCGGGTGTAAGGAACCCTTTAAAACTAATCCATGGTCCTGGAGTTCATAATCTTTGGACGTTGGCACGAAAGATTAAAAAGCAATAGTTGTTTTTAGTTAAAGCGAAACCGTAGACTGAAAGAAAAATGAATGGGTGTAAGTCAAATTTTGATTTCCTGGTATCGATATAAAATAAGTTTTTTCGTCGTAAACTGAATTTTGAAGGCTAAATAAGTCCTCTGAGTAAATAGTATCATGGCTGAGACTAACAACTACACTTATACCTACTTAGACCTAAACCCGAAGCAAAAACTAAAATAAAAGGGAAGAAAAAATGCAGACCTACATGCAGATAAACAGACCCTCACACAAACATCTTGATATATATATAAGATTGTAAGAACTGCAACCTTGAAACTTCTGAATATCGTTTCTTATGTCTTTGTCTATGAGTGTATCAAATTTCATTAAAATCCGACCACTCCTCCTTTAACCCGAATTTTTTCAATTATCGATTTTCGATATTTATCGGGGGTATCTCGACACAAAACCTGGCTAAGAACACTCGCAGATGCTTATAGTACAGCTGTGTAAATTTTCAAGAAAATCGGTTCAGCCGTTTCGGAGTCTGTAAGTAACGGACACACAGACACACACACACACAGATAAAGTTCCATTTACAAATAAGGTTAGATTTTCATTTACCAAACGGGATGACATTGTTGTCTTGTTTTGTTGTAACATTCATTTGCACCAGAAATGAATTTTAAATGCTTTCAAATATTTTCTGTTTTATTTATTGTTTCCATTTACAATTTTTTGTAATTTTCATACCAAACACTGTGTTGTTAACCAAATATATAATTTAATTAATGAATATATACGTTATTAAATACAACACAAAAAACACACATGTTGTTATAAGGTATCCTTGTTTAATGCACGTGATAAATAATATTGACATTATTATTTCACTGACTAAAATAAGATTATAGAAATAAATACTTAGTTTAAAAATATAAACTCAGAAGATTTTCCCGTAGTAGCTTGCGATTGTTTCTGCGGTAGACTGGTTGCCGACCAAGGCTATAGAACCCAATCTGTCCTGTTATTTGACTCATAGCTAGAGGGGGAAGAGATGTTTTTTATTATTAAGTAGTAATTAGTGGGGTATCAGTTTATTACTTCATAATAATATAAAACTGATTCCCCACTTTATGCCCAGTAGAAGCACTAATTATGTTTCAACTTTATATTCAGTCAGTCACTTAAGTGCCATCTGTGATAAACGCTTTAGGCGATCATGTCTCAAGAGAGACATGACTGACTGGGCAGAAGATATTCCCGCAGTAGGTTGCCATTGCTTTCTGCGGTAGACTGGTTGCCAGCCAAGCCTATAGAAGCCAATCTGTCCTGTTATTTGACTCATAGCTGGAGGGAAGAGACGGATTAATACCTTTCCCAAGGTTATTTGTGCGTATATGATTGCAACGAATTAAACTGGAATTCGAACTCGGCTCTCCGAATTCTCGTTCCGAGTCGATATCCACTAGACCACAACGCACAGTTTACTCATCCTTAAATGAACGACCTAAATCTCTGTGGCCATAGATTAAGTGACAACATTAAGAACGGATTTAAAGAAAGCCGATATTACAAAGACTATTGCCTCTGAACTAGCTCTGATCATGGAAGAATCCATCCGAATCCGTGGAGCGACGAGACATCAGGCAAATCTCCTAGTAATTTTACTTATATCATGACTTGATGAAATTTAGAAAACGTTTTACCTCACTCTTTGCAAATGTAAAACCATAGTGTTCAAATTGATGCCAAAACAAATGCTTCTCTTGATTTTCTGTTCTATAGAACGAATGTTCGCTACACGATGTAACAGCTTTAGATCCTACATAGAGGAAGCTCGTTTTTCAACTGTCGTCAAGCACTCTACCTCCAAAAGTGTCTCCCGAGTTTCAGGATGAATGATTATTGGAATGAAGAATCGTAGACCCCTAAAATATTCTAATAAAATCCAAACAGCCAGACCTGGTTTATTCCTGAAGGCGCTGAAGCCATACTAATCACTACATCAGTATCTATTGCAAAGAGAGGTCTAGTTTCACTTTCACTACACTTAGAGCCACCTGCAATCGCTGCATACATTTTTTTGAAAATAACAAAGTGTGGCTATGCACAACCGGCCCATGGCATGTTTCGGTCCATGGCATGGTTGACAAGAAACAAAGTGAATCCTTTGAATATTTAAACCAAATTATGAACATGGACCAAGCAGCTGTGTCTATTATTGTTAGCGGCCCTGATGTCATATCTTCCTCAATAGACATGACAAAGCTTTTTGTCTCAATCTTTGTCTCGAATTCAATGTTAGATGACAAAGCCAACTTAAAACTTAACCAAAACTTGACCCTGACAAAGCCACCCAACAGGAAAAAAATTCTTGCGGTTATCCATAAGAGTATCAACCCGGAATTATCCACGATCCATTGCTAAAGATGCTAGGAAAATGGTCGGTTCCCTATAATGTTAAAGTAACTCCTTGCCTTTTCTAACTTTAATTTTCAGTATAAATAGATCCAAACAGCATATCCGCGTTCTCGTACATGATAACCTCGTGTTATCGTTTATCTTTATGGGCCAGAACAGGCCGAACATATCGTAAATTTGTCATATTTGGGTACGAGCTACACAGTCCTGATTTTAATAGAGCCCAACATCGTATCTGCGTCCTCGTACGTGATAATCTCGTGTTATCGTCTATCTTTAAAGGCCAGAACAGGCCGTAAATATCGTAAATTTGGCATATTTCGGTAGCAGCAGCATGGTCCTCACTTCCGTCTTAATATAGCTTAACAACTTCTCCGTATCCTTGTACTTGATAGTCTCGCGTTATCGTCTGTCTTTAAGGGCCAGAACTGGCCGAACATATCGTACATTTGTCATATTTGTGTAGTAGCTGCACAGTGCACAATTTTCAGTCTTAATAGAGCCCAACAGCGTATCCACGTCCTTGTACATGATAATCTCGTGTTACCGTTTGTCTGTAAGGCTGTAAGGCCCAGAACAGGCCGAACATATCGTACATTTGTCATATTCGGGTAGGAGCTGCGTTGTTCTCGGTCTTAATAGATCCTAACAGCATATCCGCATCATTTTACAGGATTATCTCGTGTTATCGTCTAACTTTAAGGGCCAGAACGGGTCGAAAATATTGTACAATTCGCTTTTCAGTATCAGGATTTTTTCACCCGGACATAAATTCGTAATACTATCAGTACTTTCAAATTGATTATGTCATTCCACCAGGGATCTTTTGTAAAATTATTGCGCAGAAAAAAAAATTCAGAAGTATTTATTGAAGTAGTTTTGAAAGCACTATGTTTGAACATTAGTAATGACCCTGAAAATATTCCCCGCATTTTTTAAAAGATTAGATGAAGCATGAAAACACAGCTTTTAGTAAAATTTTGGTGGAACCATTTCTTCTCAAATCCTTGGTTAGATTCCGCCACGCGCAAGTAACATTTGCTTCTCCTGCACTCAGACGCACATAATGTTTGATATGAGTACAGCGAGGACCCTCCTGTCTACCTTTTCTCATAAGAATATGTTCTAAAAACTGTTGCTCTTTCTAAGCTGGATACGATAAAGATTTTGCGGGTAAAAAGATTGTTGATCATGTTAAGTAGCTAAATATTTACCAAAAACTTTGTCATTTTAGATTGAAATTCTTTGATATCATTTGTTCAATCTTGGTTATTGTAATGTGTCCCAGACTTTTGAATTCTAGAACGATATTTATATCTAAAACGTAATACGTAATATTTAATCTATTCACATATCTAAACTTATTTATAAATGTAACTTTGTCTGTGTGTGTGTGTCTGTGTGTGGGTGTTCGTTGTAGACTCCGAAACGGCTGAACCGATTTTATTGGAAATTTACACAGTTGTACTATAAGCGTCTGCGGGTGTTCTTAGGTTTTGTGTCAAGGTATGCCCGATAAATATTGAAAATCTATACTCGAAAAAATCGGGTTATAGAAGGAGTGGTCCGATGTTAATCAAATTTGATACACTCATAGACTACGACATAAGAAACGATATTCAGAAGTTTCAAGGTTTCAGTTCTTACAATAGTGCAGAAAATTTGATATCGATACCAGGAAATCAAAATTTGACTTACATCCATTCATTTTTCTTTCAGTCTACGGTTCCGCTTTAACTGGAAACAACTATTGCTTTTTAGTCTTTCGTGTCAACGTCCAAAGAGTCTGAGCTCAAGAACTATGGATTAGTTTTAAAGCTTTCATTACACCCGAACAACGCCGGGCTATACTGCTAGTCATATAGTATAGTTGGACACCGTCTGTGAAAAAAAGGACACCATGGCGCATTTCACTCAGCCAAAGTTTTGGAAATGTGATGCTGTCTTGCTTAGCATTCTCACCGTAAGCTCCAATACAAACATTTCAGAGTATTTGGGTGCCAACCTGAGGAGAGTGTAGCCGATTAAAAAGGGGTGAATGAGTCTAATAGTGATTACGAATGTACGATAGGTCAGTAAAATCACTCTGATTGTTCTGATAAGTAATCCTGAAATTGTTTATCAGGGGCACAAACTATTTCAGCGGTTAGAACCTGCCGCTGTGTTTCTCAATTCGTATTCAGTTCTCTTGCTATCAGCCGCACACATAATATTTGATATGAGTGCAGCACGACGCCATGCAACCAGCATTTGTTATAAGAATGCTCTTTTAAAGGCTGTTATTTGTAAACTGGATGCGCTGATGAATTGTAGAGCTTGGTAAAAATTTCTTGATTTATATCTAGTTCTGTTATCAGTCGCATACATAATCGTTCACATGAGTGCAACAAGCAACCTTGTGTCTATCATTTCTCATGAACATATGCTCTAAAAACAATTGTTGTTTGTTAACTAAATGCACCGATAAATTGTAGAGTATGATATTTTTGTTGAGAAAGATTGTAGGCCAACCTTTTCGTTCCCATATTTGCCACTAAACTCATCTTCTAGCGTCGGACGATTTGATAAGACCCTATGGCGGGCATATCAATCTTTGTGTTTTGTTTCGCTAAAGACCGATGCGCGTAACTGTAGATTAACTTTCATGTTGTTTTCACTGTAATTATGGTGATCCTAATGTGTGGAGTCTGGTATTTATCCAGAGGTAGATCGGGAGTTTGGATTTCCTGAGCATGACTGTGAGCAAGAGTTTATATTTTGTACGCTTATCTCTGGTGTGTTATCAACATTGGAAATATCATAGATGAAGGGTAGTTCACAAACTGACTTACGTAAAGACTGGCATCGGGCAGGTAGCAGATGTTTATACAGTATTCAGCATCAAGGTTTTCCAAAGAACTATGATGATGCAAGCTGAGGAATATTCTAAAATTGGCTCGCCGGGAGAACGTTAGCTAAACTTACAACCATTTCACATGCATAAATACTCAATAATTCACTTTTGTTGCCACCTAGTCTGAAGTAATCTTGTTGTAGATAGATGATCGCATTGAGGAAATTCGGTAAGTGTAAGGTCATTCCATTGGCCCTTTTCTGCTTGCAGTTTCCAAAGATAATATCTACAGACATATGTAATATTGTGCTTTCTTTTCGACGTATAAAATATTTTTTCTAACATAAGTATTAGTCTTATATCAAAAGAAAAATTAATCTAAATCTTAATTTCTTATGAAGATGCGTGATCAAAGAAATACTTGTGATATTAAAAGTTATCATTAGTTAAAATTTGAATATAATGTTTATTTGTAGAATGTTTGTAGTAAATAATCTGGACCATAATATAATCATTAACAAAAGTAGATTATACAAAGAAATATTTTGTTTTAAATTAAATACCATTTTCAACATGAGTCGACATAACCAAAAATATGTATACGTTTAATGACTATACAGGGAATCCATAAAGTTTATAACTTTATTTGTATTTGCAATAGAAATAATTTGTAAAAAGAATTAGAAAGAAATAAATCTATATTTTTAAGGTTTTACTGAAATTTTATTAAAGTTTCCACATGTCCTCCATCATTAGCAATACAAAGGGCAATACGACTTTAATAATATTTTTTTTTACTTACCTAAAAATTGTTGCAAATTTTGTGGTAAGGAATTATCCAATAACTATGTTTTTTAATCATTTTATCCCATGCAAGGCATTCCCCTGTCACTATCGCACAGGGGGTTACATAGGGGAAGGTGATAAGAAAGAGTGGTTAGATATAGAAAATATCAGAAGGAGGGTGATAGACGGGTAAGGATACCAAGGCTGAGTATTGGGTAGATGAGAAGAGTGTTTGAGAGAATGGATACGAGTTACTGTGTTAGAAGGTGCCTATTGGCCTTACATTTAAACTGGAGATTGTAGCTGTCGGGGAAGCAAGTATGTGGAAGGGAATTCCACAGGCTGGAAGTGCGAAAAAGAAGCTATTGGAGTAGAAATTGCGGTTACATTTTATCAGTTTCACTGTAAAAGGTTGAGACATAGTTGCTAATCTAGTATCTCGTGCAAATTCGTACCTAGGGGTCACCAGTGATCTAAGTTCATAGAAGCAAAAGCCGTGAAAATATTTATAGAAGAGTCACAGGGAAGCTATGTCACGCCAGTGAGAGAGTGACTGCAGCCGGTCTGCCAAGTCGGTATCGATCACATTACAGACTCTCCGTTGTATTTTATCAAGAACCCCAAAATAGCAGGGGCACCCGACCAGAGGTGGCAGCAGTATTCAATACACGGGTGGATGGTAGATTTATATATGTGCAGGGTGAACTCAGACGGGAAAAACTTCCAGGCTCTGCACAGAGAACCGACTTTCATAGCAGCGGATTTAGCAATGTATTCAATATAGTCATTCCACTTGAGGTCCGCTGAGAGTGTGAGGCCAATGAGGCGTAGTGTTTTACTCTCTCTGGGAGGCAAGCCTGTTCCATGCTACTGGGAGGTAGGTGCGATTGTCTATGATGGTTATACCTACAACTAGGTACAAAATATATAACATTTTTATAGGACTTTATGGAAACCTTGTATATATACACACTTATATACAATACAACAAACATACTTTCTTTTAATTTTATAAGCAAACATTGATATGTATTGAACAAAGAACATAAATAATGTAATAAATAAGTTAACGAAAATGATAATTAAAATTTATTATTAATCGAATACCGATTAAATATGAATGTATAATTATGAGAAAGAAAAATAAGAGATTAACAGATTAACAGATTCAGAGAGATTGGCCAAATTAAAAAAAATGTTAAGAAATGAAAGAAGGCAATAAAACTGATTGTAAATGGTGGCAAATATATTTTCGAATATATTACGTATTTACTTATATACTTACAATTTTCGCAGGTCTAAGATGTTGAAATCAATGAAGGTTACCAACTCAAAAATCTAGTTCGCCACAATTCTCTTATATAAGCTAAATACATATAAATACCGCATTAATAATAATGTTGTTTTGCAGATGTTACACTCTTTACGGTTTGTTGTAAAACAATTGGCAATGGTCATAATATTTCAACTGACAAAGAAAACTGGAAATTATAGCAATAAATATTATTTTCAACATCCGTCCGCGTAAATAATCAAAACATTTATCCATTTAACTAATATATTCAGGCTTAAATACAAAACAACAAATAGATTTTTTTTTTTTAGTTTTGCTGTTAACGCCTGAGTGTTTAAATCTCTGGTTGAGTTTTGTTTATAACTCACATTGCCGAAAAGTAGAAAAAGTTAAAAAAGCCTGGTTGCTAGTAGGGACAGAAGGAAGCAGTTAAAAAGCGGAAAAGTCTTTCATTTGAAGCCTCCAGGACTAAAGGTACGTGATTTCCTACTCCCTCTACCAGCTTTAAAGACAATGCTTCGGCTTTAAACCATTTCAAGAATTGTAGAAGAAATATGATGATGGTTATGTAAAAAACAGAGACAATAATGATTCTCAAATTTCATTGAGAGGAGAAACAATAAAAAGAAGGTTCACACAAGAAAAAAAGGCAGAAGAACTCTCGATCTCTACTCCGTCTTGCTCACTCAATCCAAAGACCACGCACCTATCCATGAATTCATCTGCGTATTTTTTTAATCGTATCATCCCGAGCAAGGCGGTAACCCCACTGATGTGCAGGGGGCTACATATGAGTAAAAAGATTAATTAGAAGAGAGTGAAGACAAAGAGGAAATTAGTTAGAAAGGAGAAAGAGAAGGATGGGAATACAGGTGTGATGACAGTTGCAAAGGTGGAGGGAAAGGAAAGGTTATACGGGGTGGTGAAGAATGAACTAGGGTCGAGTCGTTAAGAGATGAGTATTGACATTGCATTTAAATTCGTGGAAGTTGCATTTGGTTAATTTAACTGTGAATGTGTGTGACCCAGTTGCCAATCTGGTCGCACTAGTAAACACTTGTTGCAAAGGCACCAGTGACTTAAGTTCGTTGGAGCAGAAGCCATGAAAGTATTTATAGAACAAACAAAGGGAGGCCACATCTCGTCGGTGGGGAAGTGGCTGTAGTCTAGCCTCCGAGTCGGTACTTATCACATTACTGATTCTCCTTTGGAGCCTGTCGAGAATACTTAAATGAACAGCAGGGGCACCTGACCATATATGGCAGCAGTATTCCATGCGTATATATATAAAGATAAGTATCCCGTCCAGTAGATATCCACTTTCTTTTCAGAAAAAGCAATTTCACAACCCATATTCTTCTTCTTTTTGCAAAAAACACTATTAAATGCCTCACCTTCAAACTGTCTGAAGAGCCGAAACGAAAAAAAAAAAAAAAAATAAAGCAAAGTTCCGTACTATAACTTAAGGGAGGACATCTGCCTTATTTTTCTGCTCCTGGCTGAAAAAGCTAAAACTCTTGGAACGAAATAAAAGAAAGAAAATATTTATTGTCTATTAAAACTTCGACGATAAAGGCATAGAATATCCTCAAAATATTTCCGGGGCAAAACATGTTCTCAGTGTCAACTTAAATGGATATGGGGCGTAGCGAACGTTGGGTATGATTAAGAAGTTCATTAAATCATACAAAATTTCACCCCCAATTGCCATAATTTAAAACATGTATATAATATATAAACTTAAAGAGTGGTTTTCAGGTACAGTATCTGTTTTAGTTCACCCCTACCTGTATAGGTCGTTAAAACTTTCATATCTTACCATTTTCTGTCTCTCCCAAGACGATACAACAATCTAAGGGGTTGGTGTCTTTTCCCCGACAATGTTAAAGACAAATTCCTATTTCTAAACTGACTGATAATGGCTCTCTTGTTAACGGGTTTGACTGCCAGGGGCCTGAGGACGGAATCGCGCTCAGCGTCAAGGGTTGGATGTATGTTATTTGCAGGAGACACGTTTTTCAACTTGCTACCGTAAAACCATTCTGTCTACGAGGATTGTTCTCAATTCAGCATGTTTTAATAGACGCATGAGACGTGTTTCTTGGTTGGCGAGAAGTCTGTGAAAGCGGCGTGCGCACTTGTCATCGCAGATCCGGCGGGTAGGCTTTGCGTGCTGAATATTACCTAAAAGGATAAGGCTTTTCATATCCTTGGGGCTTGTGTGCTTAATAACTACGCGGAGCGGCCTAATTTGTTTCAACGGTTCGAAACATTTTTGACGAGATTTCGTTGTAGCGGATGATTAGAATGCCCTCATTGACCCCGTATGGTATAGAAGAAAGATCGAGCATTAACAACGCAGATAAGAAATTGTTTCTGACTCTATCGGCAAGTATTACAATGAACATCCATGAGAGGTAGTATGGACTAAAAGGGAGAGCTCGGTTTCGGTGGCGCGTCCTTGCTAGGTCTAGAGAGTTCTAATTATCGGCGTATGACTCTTATGTTATCCAAGTTTACATTCGATATTTTACTTGGATCATAAGCTCGTTGTGGTTCATGTAAATTTAGATAAGCCTAAGATTAGGTTGGCTGCTTATTGAAAATTGAACACATGATTATTTGGTAGGCGAAATTTCCAGGATCAGCTGCTATTAATGTTAGAGCAGAAACTAGCGGTGACTGTCGTTGGAAATAAGTGATAGGATATATTAAAATCCAAAATGAGGTCGTTTGCTGCTAATTATAGTCACTAACTCAATCTAACTAGATTGGTAGTTCAACCTGTATATGAAACGAAAGTTGATTAGGCTGTCAAATCCCGTGATGATAGGGAAGTAGCCTTACATAATCTAGGGCTGGTTTTCTTGCTTATCAAAAACGATCAAACTCTCGTAGTTAGGACCAGCCTTTGAGATTTCACTCGCTCGATCGACTCAGACGATTAAAAATTTAATTGATCTATTAAAAATCTCGCAATGAAACGTGTCTATTGAAATATAGAAAAGCCCAACCGAAAAGTATGCCATTGAAGATTCACAAGTTACTTACACCGATCTACAATGACATTTTCTAACTCTTTGGTCTCACTTTTATCGTCACGGTCAGTGTAAACATTCGTTTAATTAATGCTTTCAAAGTGGAGCTAAAATGTTTCGGTCGCCCAAATTGCTTATGAAAAGTAAAAACGAGTATTTGGAAGAAAGAAACAAAAATACGTATACTTTTTTCAACCACGCACCGAAAAACAAATTATACAAGTAAGTAATTTTCTAATAGAAAATAGTTGAGAAAATCAAATCGTCTATGAGATGGAAGTTTTTGCCAAACTGAAGAAAAAAATTACGAATTTAGGTACCTCCACTCAATTCCCCCCCCCCCAAAAAAAAACCCCCAAAAATAAATAAATAAAACAGTATATCATGTTCAAAAGAACTCAACTTTAATAAAAACAAAGTTTTATCATCAGAATGTTTATGCTATTATAAATAGGAATAATCAAATTCTGTTGTTATTTCTAAAAATTTTAAAATCTTTTCTAACATGTTCAAAATTTTAATTAAAATTTCATTTTTGTTTTCCGTCAGCAATTTACGCTATGTTTACGTAAGGCGACTATTAAAACAACTGTTAAGAGTCGGTCGAGTAAAATGACTTGGGGGCGAATAAATTTTCCCTCACTCTCGACCGCCGGTTGAGTGATATCTTTTTCAAATCTAAAAGGCTAGTTAGGACAAGGTTAAAAATGATATTTTCAGAGTCTACGAACAGGGCCGTTGAATTGCAAGCATAGAAGGCTGGAAAGACATTCAATTGACATATCATGTGCATCATATTGTCGGAAACTCAGACAGTAATATATGAGGTTTCTTAAGTCTACTTACATGATCTGTTTGTCAGATCTGATCCCTGTCCAGTTTGACATCTATTTTTTCGAAATTTCCGTTTCTAGCTGTTTGAAGAGATTTGCTTTGAATGCTCTATCTTCGTATGTGATCTGGTAAACGGCGAAGCTGGTTGGCCAGGACAAAACTCCGGGATAACGAAGTGTACTTCAGTCACTTTTCTTTGCATCTTTCTGGTACTGATTTACCAAAACAGGATGAAGCAGGGTCTATACCTCAACGCTTTCTCAGGGGTGTGATCAAGTTGTTTTGCAAGTACAAAAATGGTGAGAATGAGGTAGATAATTATCTGCTCATGATCATGTTAAACATAGTTGAATATTTTAGCCAAGATCATGGCAACTCTTTATAGTCTATTCTTTCTAGTCTCATATGGCCCCGAACAAACTTGTTCTCTGAATGCATGGAAGGGAGTTGACCTTGAGTGGGATTTTGACGCCAGTTAGGCGTTAGGATTTCGGAAATTATCGAGGGACTAGCCCAAAATATGAACGTTAAGCCATTTTGTTTTGTTTTTTTTATCAAAGTTAAATAAGTTCAAATATGTATGCTCATTGGTCGCTTTTATTTTAGTCCACACTCTCTTTCGTTTAATTCCCCCTTCGGTTACCCATTAGGTGATCAGTTCTCTGTTTTATGAGGGGCGCCTTTTATTTTTTTCCAATGTATTGTACTGTTTGGATGTATGTACGTCTAAGAGAGTGTTTGCTCGAATGACATTTGGAATTCTTATAGTCTCGCATTAATTTCATCCAGTTGTCTACCAGATTTAAGGACTGTGGGTATTTTATTACTAAACCTACTTTGTTTTGTTTCTTGTAAATAAATCTTGTTTTTATTGTAAATATTCATTAGGTTATGAATTTTTAAATGTTGTTTTTCAACAACCTCTCGCAGACAAAATGTATATTTAAGGCCTAGTTAGGACATTTTAAGAATCCCTAAGGTATTATAGTAGCTGTAGTAAGAATATTAATGATTAGTGCGGTTTGTTTGGGTCAGCGATTGTGGCTGGGAATATGCGAAACCAGATGGCCAAATAATGGCGACTTCAACAGCGACAACCATTGGATAATATACGCTGGAGGCAAAAATAATGAAAAAGGATTTCCCGCTTGGACAAAGAAATAAAGAAATGTGTTTTGCCATTTCTCCGAAAGAGTTCTCTTGGTCAAACATAAGGGGAGACCATTCAACAGAGCAATTGTAGTCATATATGCACCAACAACACAAAGCACCGAGGAAGAAATAGAAACTTTTTATTCCACTCTAGAGAAGGCCAAGACTCAATGTAAAAGCCAAGAAATCAGGATCATCATAGGAGATTTGAATGCTAAAGTAGGAAAAGGAGAGGGAAGGTATGACAACTGGAAACTTTGGTTTAGGAATCCGCAATGAACGAAGAGAAAAATGGGTGCAATGGTGCATAGCAAATGACCAGGTAATAACTAACACCTGGTTCCAAGAACACCCACGACGTCTATGGACATGGAGAAACCCAGGAGGTGACACGAAAAAACAAAAAACAAAAGACTACATAATCATTAACAGCAGATTCAGAAATGCAGTAGTTCAAAGCAAAGCCTATTCAGGTACTGACTGTGGTAGCGACCACGTCCCAGTCATCTGCAAATTAAAAGTGAAACTCAGGAGATTGAAGAAGCCTAATGCAGCACCGAAACTGATAAACGACGCACTTGTGAATGACCGCAAACTACAGAAAGAATACACTAACAGCGTGAAAACAAAATACGAAGAACAAACTAGGAAAGGACACACAAAATGGGACTCGTTAAAGGAAGCAATACTGACATCAGCAAACAACATTGCCCCAAAGGAAAATAGCGCAGAAAGAAAAACGAGTGCATGACGGAAGAGATTTTGGACATAATGTAAAGGAAGCAGAAAATCATATCAAGACATGGAACAGAGTACAAGGAACTACACAAGGAAATAAGAAGAAAATGTAGACAGGCTAAAGAGAAATGGCTCAATGACAAATGTGCAGAAGTAGAAAGACTGAGCAGGATTAATAAAGCAGAAATGCATAAGGAAATAACAGAACTGACAGGACAAAAACCCGCTCTTCAACAGGATGTTTACAATCTAAGGATGGAACAATTATTTTGGAGAAAGAGGAAATACTCCAACTATGGGAAGAATATATAAAAGATCTTTTCCACGACAAGAGAGAGTCACCAAGATTACGCAAAGATGAGGACGGACCAGAAATATTAAAGTCGGAAGTGGAATCTGCACCAGCAAAAATGAATAGAAACAACGCAGCGGGTCCAGACGGCATAGTCATAGCCCTGGAAGAATTTGGTATAGAAGAAATTACTGAAATAATGAATGAAATATATAATAATGCGGTTATACCAGATGATCTCAGCAAGTCTATCTTCATAGCCCTACCTAAGAAGCCAGAAGCAAACGAGTGCAAACTCCACATAACCATCAGTTTAATGAGCCATATAACAAAACTGATCGTCCGAATCCTGATGAATACAGAGAGAAGCAGAATCAGGCCAGAGATAGGACAAGAACAGTGCGGTTTCGTCAAAGACACTGGAACAAGGAATGCCATATTTATAATTAGGATGCTCTCTGAAAGGGCAATACAAATGAAGAAGGACTTAGACCTGTGCTTTATCGATTATGCGAAGACGTTTGACAAAATAATTCACAAAGAATTGATGAAGATGCTCGGCAGCCTGGACATATTTGGAAAATACTTGAGAGTAATAAAGAATCTTTACTGGCAGCAAACCGCTTGCATATGGAGGGGTAATGAATTGAGTAGATATACAAAGATAGAAAGGGGCGGATCTGTTCAACTTGTACAGCGAAAATATTTTGAGGACCCTAGAAGTTATGCCTGGATTCGTAATCGGAGGTCACAACTTAAACAACCTAAGGTACGCAAATGATGCGGTGCTGATAGCAGACACAGAAAGGAAACTACAAGACCTCTTACAGAAGGTAGCAGAAGAAAGTAACAAGAAAGGACTAGAAATAAACTGCACAAAAACAGAATGCATGGTCATCAGTAAAAAGGGCAGCCCAAAATGCCAAATACAGGTCGGGGATACCAGAATCAAGCAGGTACAAAAGTTTAATTACCTGGGAAGCGTTATAACAGAAGACAGAAAGTGTAACACAGAGATCTGAAGGCGAATTGGCATGGCGAAGGAAGCATTCCAGAAGTTGAGTCAGGTATTAAGAAACAGGACAATTTCGCTAGAAACAAGGAAGAGAGTACTGCATTGTTACGTGATTTCCGTTTTTCAATATGGCAGTGAATGCTGGAAAATATCATCAAAGATGAAGGAAAAACTTGAAGTAACTGAAATGTGGTTCTACAGAAGGATGCTGCGAATCTCATGGATCGATTAGGTTGACTTACTTGAAGCAACTGAAATGAGGTTCTAAAGAAGGATGCTACGAATATCATGGATCGAGCATGTGAGCAATGTGAAGTTTTGGAAATGATGGAAACAAAACGGAAATTAATACTGAGCATCAGGAAGAGACAGCTGAAGTTCCTGGGACACGCAATGAGGAAGGAGGGCCTGGAGAGCCTGATACTAACAGGCCAGATAGAGGAAAAAAGAGACAGGGGAAAGCAGCTGATAACATATTTGAAGGACCTAATCAGGTGGATGACAGAACAAGGATTGCATGGTGTAACAGGGGAAAGCGTGCTCAGAACCACCAGGGAGAGGGAAACGTGGAAAGCCATGATCGCCTACGTCCTGAAGGGACAGGGCACATAGAAGAAGAAGAATCATAAGCAAAACTCAGTCTGTTAAGTACCATACGTTAAACACGTTTGGGCGATCGTGTCTTGAAAGAGATATGTCTGACTGAGCAGAATATTTTCCTGTAGTAGGTTTTCATTACTTTCTACGGTAGACAGGTTACCAACCAAGGTTACCAACCCTATATATCCTTTTATTTAGAATGTTGTAACTGAATGTCCCACACTCCCTATTGCCTAAGTGGGCTGACTATATTAGTAACCATATATTGTGAGCACAGGTGATACCTGTGACTTGCTTCGGGAATTACTGGTCTGCAACCAGATTCCGTGTCTTACCGTAGTGTAATCTCTTTACAATAAACTTCTTTCCTTTCATATACGCACCTGTTGCTGTTCTTTCACTTGAGTACCAACTGGTCTGTTTGTAAACTCTTTAAAGGATTCAACATACAACTTAGCTAGAGGAAGAAGGGACGGATTAATTTCTTTCCTAAGGTTATTAGCGCATACGTGAATGCAACGAATTCAACAGCAATTCGAAATCGGCTCTCCGATTTCTCGTTCCGAGCTGATATTTAAAAACCAGCCCTCCCAAGCCGCTAGTTTTAGTTTTGTCCAACATATATATTAATATACACTACCGGCCACAATTATTAGGCCACCCTAGCGTTTAAAAAATGATATATTTCATAATATTTTTAGTATTTATGACCAAGTAAATAATTGTAAATGAAAATAGAATGGGTCTTTTGTTAATACTACGCAATAACATGTTCATCAAATGAATTTATAAATATTTAATAATTACCTATATTGCAGTTTCATCAATGAAAGAACGAAGAAAATTTAGGGTGATTCAGACGAGTTCATCTTTGTTTCCTTGCCTTTTAAAATTTTGCAAATTATTAATAACAAAAGAGTCATTCTATTTTCATTTCGAATTATCCACTTGGTAATGAATACTAAAATAGTATGAAATACATAATTTCTTTTAAAAACCTGGGATGGCCTAATAATTATGGCCGGTAGTGTATATTCGTACGATAAATATTGTTGAGTGCATACTACCTCCTGGGTCTGAGCGTACGCGCTCGGGTTTCTCTCGTTAAAAACTGACCTTGTGTCACATGTCGCTCCAGTGGGAGAGTAGGGTAAATATACGTACAACCTCCTGTAAGTTAGTCACAATACGCGACAATGGTGTCGCCAATATCTAACGAAGCAAACGGACCAATACCATTTGAAAATCATGAATACGCACAAACGTGGTGTAGAATACTAGCAAATAAAGGTACTATACAAGTTTAAAGAACACAAAAGCAATCAGAGGATAAAACTAAATAACGAATTTCTTGTTGCCACATGTGTTTCTCGGGCTATTATGAAATTATCAGTAAATGAACACTCAAGACAATTTGAGGAAATGTAGTCTCACAATATAATTCAACTAATAACGCACAAGAAAAGAAAACAAACAAACTTGTGAATGAAAAAATGGCTAAGTTCATGAATACTCCTCAAAATATGAATGAACCAGTTTATCGAATATGTCACTGGTTTAGACCAGTCTGATAAATATTATTCATTTGAGAAACTAGGATCGGAAATTAATCGAATAGCATTTGATCCAAATTAAATTCGTTTCCGGCATATAAAAAGATGTGAAAAGATTTTTAAAATGAATCCTATTAAAATTATGTGTAAATCCCAAGAGAAAAACGTAGATGGTATAAAAAAAGGCAAAAGGCTTATTAAAACCGTGAATCAGAAATGTTTTATTGAAGATGAAACTAGAAACGAAAAGTGATGTTACGTTGATATCCAAAATTTTTTGCATGTCAAGATATGTTCAGCTGAATGTATTTTGAAGCTTAACTGGAGCTAAAAGTAATTTTGACGCATTAAAATGTTTTGTAAAAAATTGTGAAAAGAATTACAGTCTAATAAAAAATTATGTATTGAATAGTAGATAGACTAAACTAAACTATCGCCCGGTTCACACTCCACCCACGTTTATTGAACAGGTGAAGAGGCTCATCCCCTGTTTCCTGTTTAGAATGCGGTTTCCGGTTTTCTCTTTTCCAATCTTTTCACTCTTTTCTTTTTATTACAATTGGAGTAGATAGACTAAACTATCGCCCGGTTCACACTCCACCCACGTCTATTGAACAGGTGAAGAGGCTCATCCCTTGTTCCCTGTTTAGGATGTGGTTTCCGGCTTTCTCTTTTCCATTCTTTTTACCCTTATATAGCCCCCTGCGCATCAGTAGCGTTATCGCCTTGCTTGGGGTGATATGATTAAAAATATATATATATATATATATATATATAAATTTGACAAAATTAGTTAACAAACTCAAAGCAGAAAAAACCGCGATGTTGAAAACTATGAAGTGATGTTAAGGTTAAATACAATATCTATCGCTCAAATTTTGAAGCTCGAGAAGTGCCAGTCTATCTACGACCAATATTTGTAAAAAAAGAAAACATATATTGAAACAATTGCAACGAGTTCCACAAGAAGCGAGTAAAAAGAAAATGCCGTTAATAAATTTAAGAAAGAAGGTTGCGCATTTGTGGTGACTAAAAAATAAGTGCAAACCACAACATATGTGTAAACTCGTATCCTATCTCCATACTAGAATGTCTTTGAACTACGGTATGAAATCATTCTCTAAAGTCGGAATAAAATCAAATACAAATTGACAAACATTTTAAAGAAGTCACACAATAAACACACCAATAGACTTATTACGATGGAAAAAGACTTCCGTATGGAAATAGAAGTGCGATTTTTAAATGGTCAAGTTATTGGTAGCAATATATATATATATATATATATATGTCTAACTATACTGATGAGCTGTGAAACAGATCTGTCTACGGATGACTATTTACGCTCTCACACCCTGATTGGGCACCCTAGAAGAATGGTAGACCTTGAAAACTAGTAGCTACTCTAGCATATACGCATCGTTCATTCAGCAATGAATTAAAACACTCTCAGCTAATGGGCGTGTATAATGATAATATACACACTAAAATGTCTGCCTTCTTCTACCGAACTAGAATCGCCAACTGACGCCAATCCGGTCGGGTTTCAATCCTAGGTAAAAAGCAATCGGCTGTCTAACCGTACTGATGAGCTGTGATACAGCGAAACAGATCTGTCTGTGGATGACAATAATATATATATATATATATATATATATATATATATAGTCTGTTTCGCTGTATCACAGCTCATCAGTACGGTTAGACTCCGATTGCTACACAACCCAGTGTCGAAACCCGACCGATTTGGCGTCAGTCGGTGAATCGTATCGCCTCAAGCAAGGCTATTTATTGCCATTGTTGCATTGGAGGAAAGTTGTGAGAAAGAGTGACAGGTTATTGGGGGTATCAGAAAGTGAGTAAGAGAAGGATGAGAATAATGATGAAAGTTAAGTGGACAGAAAAAGGAGCATGAGAAAGAGAGAGGATGCAAGTCAGTGAGATAGGAGATGACTATCGACTTTACATTTAAATTCTTGGAGATTGTAGCTGTCGGGGAAGCAAGTAAAAAGGAAGGGAATTCCACAGGCGGGAAGTGCGAGAAATGAAGCTGCTGGTATAGAATTTGCGTTTACATTTTGTTGGTTTCACAGTAAAAGAGTGAGACCTAGTTGTTAATCTTGTAGCTCGAGTAAATTCATACATAGGTGACACCAGTGAGCTAAGTTCATCGGAGCAGAAACCGTGAAATGTCTGTAGAAGAGATACAAGGAAACCACATTGCGCTGATGAGAAAGTGACTGTATCTAAGCCGTTAAGTCGGGATAGATCACATTACAGGTTCTCCGTTGGATTTTGTCAAGGATCCCTAGGTGGATAGCAGAAGCACCCGACCGGATATGACAGCAGTATTCAATGCACGGGAGAATGGTAAATGTTCTTTGTAGAATAATGTCTACACAAATGAGGTTATGGCTGAAGTTATGGTAGCCAGACTATTATGCTGATTTAGAGGAATACATAAAAAATGTAAAAGGTACGAAGAGG
Organism: Ascarosepion bandense; assembly: GCA_037127315.1. Classification (NCBI taxonomy): domain Eukaryota; kingdom Metazoa; phylum Mollusca; class Cephalopoda; order Sepiida; family Sepiidae; genus Ascarosepion; species Ascarosepion bandense. The sequence goes on along the minus strand of JBBBDQ010030759.1, from coordinate 384,116 downwards.
AAATTTTAAACAGACAAAAACACATAGGCTAAAGATTCTCAACATTGGGACGGATTGCACATAGATCATGGTCCTGTTAAAGAGTGGGATTATTATTAATACTGGTAGAGTCTAATTCAGGCTGGCCAGAATTAATATTGGTCGACAAAAGAAGTTCGATTGTTAAAGATCATATTTTGAATAAATGGATTTCATAAACACTAATATCTGACAAAGTACCAGTGTTCTGTGACGACGTACTATACTAATAGTTGAACAAAATTATATACAAAATATATACAACTTCGTACCATCCGCAAACAAGCAGATTAGCAAAAGAATGTTGAAGACGATAGGAAAAGAATTAAAAGTATGTGTACAACGGAAAGAAAAGTTGAAAACCTTTGTAAGTATTAGTACAATACAATATCCGTTCGCTTTGTTAGAGAAAATTATGCCCCATTGACCAATATCTGTGCCACCAGCGAAAACCCATGGAATAAAATAAATAGTGAATCTTATCTGCAATTCCCGACTACGGAATTCCGTTCCACGTGATTGCTTCCCCGACGGCTACAATCTCCAGGAGTTTAAATGTAAGGTCAATAGACACCTCCTAACAGACTAACCATCTTTCAAACACTCTTCCCATCTACCCAACCCCCATCCTAGGTATCCTTATCCATATATCACCCTCCTTCTGACATTTCCTATATCTAACCACTATTTCTCTTCACCTTCCCCTATGTAACCCCATGCGCAATAGTGGCAGTGGAATGCCTTGCTTAGGGTGAAATGATTAAAAAAAGAGACAATGTTCATAACGCAAAGTGAACAGAACAGTATGATAACAGAAATATTTTACATTGGCTATTAACGTATGCAGAATAAGTTAGATTGCAAGACTGTAGCGATGAAGGATGTACACTAAGCATGAAAGTAAAGAAAGCGAAAGTGTCAAGATAAGACAAACCAGAAAGTGACATTAAGACTAATACATACCTTGAAGATGAACGATTGTTGGAAGAACTCTCCTATGAAAGAAGAAAAAAAGGTCAAGATCTCCCATATCAAGACAATTTTAAAAGGACAAAGAGAAGGTTAGTCAGGAGATAAAATCTCCAGTAAGATGTATCAGGGAAAATAAAGAGATTAAAACAGTTGTTACAGGAAAATAAGGTGACTCATTTATATATAAAGTCTCAAGGACTTTAAATAGCTACGTCTATTAATTATAAAGCTGTTGAGTGCATATACTACTTCGAGCGAGTTAGTAACACTACACTAAACGACACTTTCATTGTTTACAAGTCATTATGGTTTACTATTTTCTCTCGCCTTACAAACGATATTGCATAGACGTTTTAAGGCAACATTTTTATTGAGTAAATAAGATCTTTTAGTGACTGTTAAGAGTAAATAGGAAATTATTTGTACATATGTCTCAATGAGTGAGATTAAATTGGTTAAGATACGACTAGAGAAAACTAAATTTTTCTATCCCTTATTTGGCCTTGTGCTACGTGTATACACTTTTGCGTAATAGACTTTCAGTCAAAGGAACAAAGTCGCGCATTTGCCGATTGGCTCATGCTTAGTCAGTATCTTTTTTTCGGGACGGAAAGTGCGACACAGAGATCCGAAGGCAAATTGGCATGGAGAAGGAAGCATTCGAGAACTGAGTAAGGCATTAAGAAACTGGACAATTTAGGTAGAAACAAGAAAAAGAATACTTGATTGCTATGTGTTGTCCGTTCTTCAATATGGCAGTGAATGCTGAACAATATCATCAAAGATGGAAAAACTTAAAACAACTGAAATGTGGTTCTGCAGAATGATGCTGCAAATATCATGGATCAAGCATGTGCCCAATTATGAGGTCTTAGAAATTATGGAAACAAAAAGGAAATTAATACTGAGCATCAGGAAGAGACAACTGAAGTTCCTGGGACATGCAACGGATAACATATTTGAAAGACCTAATCAGGTGGATGACGGAAAGAGGGTTGCATATTGTAACAGAAGAAGGCGTGCTCAAAGCCACCAGGGATAAGGAAAAGTTGAAAGCCATGATCGGCTACGTTCTGAAGGGATAGGGCACATAGAAGTAGAAGCTTTAGTTATTTCCTAGGGCGTTAAGTGTCTTCGAAAGGATAAATGCCGAGGAGGCTTGAACTTTTATTCTACGGTATTGCTGATAATCCCGCATTAAATTCGAAATTGTGATGCATTTGCTTCTTTGAAATTTGTCGAAATGTCAGTGAACGAGCAAAATCTCATTTATACTTACGCGTAAATAAAATTGTTTGTTTTATCGAATCCGTTGTCGCTCTCGTTGTTACCACCCCGTCATTCGGTATGACTATGGCGATGAAGTATTTCGTAAATCTAATGGCGAAGAAAAACATTCTTCAAGACTGAGCAACTGAAACTAATCTTACAACAATATAAAATATTATAAAATATTTTTTGTGAAACATATATTTTATAAAAAATATATTTTATAAAAAACAAAAAATAAAAAACAAAAAAAAAGCACACACCCCAAGACAAAATAACATAAATTAAATTAAGAAGAAACCAACCCCAAAACGAAACAACACCTACCAACCCCTAAACCAAATAACAACACGCAAGGCGCCAGCAGCCTCAGCACTCACAGGATTAATAGATTAACCTATCCTGAACTCAGCCACAAACAAACACTTAACCCTAAAACCTTAAAAAGCTCAACAGAACTCAAAATACAGACCAACCCCTCTAACACCTAAAAAGAAACAAATCCAACACAAATAAACTGGCTTTTCAACTAGATAATTCTCATTTCTAAATAATCACCTGAAGATGAAGCCAACAACATAATGGGCTGGCTTCGAGACATGAACATTTTTGTGTAGGGATACTATGAATTTATAAAAACATTGTAACAACCATTACAGTGTATATATATATATATACAATACAAAAATCTAGAATTGATAGAATTGTATTGTGTTTTGCTCTACTTTCGTATCGAGCACTTTGCTGTTAAGGTTTCGTCTTGGATTTTTTTTTCTTTCCAACGAGCACTATACTTGTTGTTCTTGTGTGCTGTTTGTTTCTTTTGTTCTTTTCCTTTATTGAACCCACAAGGTAGTCCTCGCCGTGTTAGAAGACGATTTATATTTTCTGTTAGTTAGCATTATTTTCGGATATTTAGTCTGTTATTATTAGTGTTGACTTACTGTGATTAAGTTCATTACTCTCTCTCTCTTTCTCTCTTTCTATATATATAAATATATATATATATATGTAATATTTATTCAAAAATGATATCATGAATATGGTATAATATTTTGTTTCGACACTTCTTGTGTCTTGTCAAGTGATGTTGTTTATTTTAAATTGAATGGTTTTAAAAGGTTAAAAACAAGCAAAACCCCTTTAATCAGGGAGGCATTGCTGTATGTACAATGTGGACCAATCAGAGTGAAGCAACTTCTAATTTGGAGAATATGTGGGCAGACTTAAAAATAATCTAGGCGACATTAGTATTATTAGATCTACTTTGTATTGAGCACTTTTTAAGAATAGTGTTTCTTTGGACAAGGAATATTATTCCACCCATACGTACCCTATACTCAGTCATATATATATATAGTCATATTTGTGTGTACCTGTCTGTGTGTGGGTGTGTGTATGGATTTTCAAGTTACGTAAAAAATCTTGCATCTGTATCTAGAATTCGATAATCGTTTTAATCATTTATTAGGGAGTTTTTTTTTTTGTCTGGGTTGATTATATCGTTTACCTTTTCTATTTTCTTTGTCATGTGTTATGTTTTCAGAATTACACAACTTAGTAAATATTCTAGTGACACAACTATTTGTTTCTAAATAGCAAGTTTCATCCGTTTAATAACATCACATTTGAAGATAATCGAAAAAAAAAACATAGAATCTGAGTAAGACTTTTTGATTTTAATGCCTCCATACAAAATTAATGTTTTCTTAACGTCTAAAAGAACTACTTTTGTTTTTCATTCATATGTCTAATGCAAACTTCTAGGAAATTATTTATTTCGCCAAGAAAACTAGACATATGATTAAAAAATCGTCGACCAGGTAAGCTGTGTCGAAGTAGACAATATTTTCAGCTAGGATCTTCCCTACAATGTTTATAAAATTCGTCGATGTATTGAATATTGCTGGCACATCTGGCATGTTTCTTCTAATATGCATTTGGAGATTTTTGATAGAATTCAAAGAAATATCTGCAATGTTATTTGTCCGTAACTGGCATCTCGGCTTCAGTCGCTTTCCAAGCGTTGGCTTTTCCTATGAGTATTTTCATGATGTTTATTTGGTCAAAATTTTTATATAGTATCAGTTCGGGGATGGGTTATCTTAATTGTTTAGGTTAAATTATTGGATAAGTCGGTAACACGTGCAGCAATTAAACGTTCATTTTATTTTTCAGAGTATGATATAAAATTTTATATTTAAGCATTCAACAAAAAATTGAGGTTGGAAAACCCCAGACCCTTATATTCTCTTAACTAAATTATCTCACCACTCATTACACATATATACAAAATATATATGAGAAATACTGCATATATTTTACTTATTTCTTTATCTTAATGTTCTGTCATATTTTAGATCCATATTTGATTCTCATTTAACCCCAAATTCACAATTTTCTTCTCGTGTCTCCAACACTACATCAGAACCAAATAATAAAGAGTCCTCGTTTTGTTGATTCTCTGTTTACGCTTTCTTATTTTAACGAGCATTTTTATGGGTATAACTGTTATGAACTTTAAAATTATTTACAATGTAAACTGTTTTGGTGCTGTGCTTTCTATATCCCTGATATCTTTATTTTCTCAGGTTCTGTGTGACGTGAAGTAAATTGACTTATTCTAAGTTTGTTTTTATATCTATACTAAATCCGATATTTTCAAATTTCTTGGTAATATTTTTTCTGGTTTTGTCTGGTTTCGTAGCATTAGGAGACCGTCATCACTGTATAGGATGATAAAGTTTTTTTTTTTAATCTTTTTATTTGTGTATGTAGAAATATATGTGACTTTACGATTTATGAATGATAAAAATATCCCGCAGTCATCTCGACTATTCGTTCTTTCTGTAGTCAAGTCAGAATGATAGAATAAAGAACCAATAGAAAATATTTTTAATTTTAACATGTTTCACTTTTATTTAAATTTGCATTAATACAGCTTTGATCTAGAAGAAGAGGCAGTATGGTGATTTTCTAAGCTTCGCTAAGATGTGGCACAAGGTTGAAAGTAAGGAACACCCAGTGAGGATTGAACTCACTACTCAATTGTAATGGTTTTAGCGAGACAAGCTTGCTACACAACCTCGAGGTGCCCAAGAAGAGGTAGTATGCTTTGGATCAGTTAGTTAGTTAAGTGCCATACGTGATACACGCTTGGGCGATCATGTCCCGAAAGAGACATGACTGACTGGGCAGAAGATTATCCCGCAGTAAGTTGCCATTGCTTTCTGCGGTAGACTGGTTGCCAGCCAAGGCTATAGAACCCAATCTGTCCTATCATTTAACCCATAACTGGAGGGAAGAAACGGATTAATACCTTTCCCAAGGGTATTTGTGCGTAAGTGAATGCAAGGAATTCAATTGGAATTCGAACTCGGCACCTCGATTTGTCGTTCCGAGTCGGTATCTGCTGTACCACAACGCACATCCTCATGTTTTGGCTCACGTGGATCAATTTAGAAAAAAAGATTGTGTCGGACGATGTGGAGATCAAAGAGCAACGTCGGATGGAGGAAAGTAACTGAAACGAGGAGGCAGAGCGGAGAACAGAAACGCAGGAGCAAGAAACGAGAGAAACTGCATTGATGAGAATGAACAAAGAATGGACTTAAGTGCAGAAGAAAGAACTGACGAAGAAGAGGGATGAAGAAAGGTCAAGGTCGCCAATAAAAGTAGAAGAGAGCAGCAAAAAGCAAGAACGAAATTGTTGTGGATTCCCGGTGAGGAACCGTACAAAATAATGAACAACAGGGCTTCTTGACAAAATACAAAGGAGGATCTGTAACCTGGTTGATACTGACTTGGCAGACCGGCTGCAGCCGCTCTCACACCGGCGTGATGTAGCTTCCCTGTGCCTCTTCTACAAGTACTTTCATGGCTTCTGCTCAGATGAGCTTAGATCACTGGTGCCGCCTAAGCACGAATTTACACGAGATACTAGATTAGCAACTAGGTCCCACCCTTTTACAGTTAAACAAATAAGATGTAACCGTAAATTCTACTCCAACAGCTTCTTTTCTCGCGCTTCCCGCCTGTGGAAGTCCCTTCCACAAGTCTGCTTTCCCGACAGTTACAATCTCCAGGTGTTTAAATTTAGGGTCAATAGACACCTCCTATCACACTAACTCCCAACTATTCTCACAACACTCTCATCTACCCAACCCTCATTCTCGGTATCCTCACCCGCCTATCACCCACCCTCTGTTATTTCCTATATTTAATCAGCCTTTCTCCACTCTACGTAGCCCCCTGCACAGTAGTGGCAGTGACATGCCTTGCTCGGGGTGAAACGCTTATAAAAAAAAAAAAAAGATATTGAGATAGAAAAGTAGGTTCCATATTCTTGCTTTCCTGACGGCTACAACCTCCAGAAATTTAAATGCAATGTCAATACTCATCTACTAACCACTGGACTCTAACCCTTCCCCCAACCGTATATCCTTTCCTTTCTCTCCTCCCTTGCAACTGTCATCACACCTGCATTTTCATTTTTCTATTGCTCCTTTCTAATTGGTTTGTACTCCTCTTCTCTCTCTTCTAATTAATTCTCTTTCAGTTATGTAGCCCCCCGCACATCAGTGGCATGTACACCTTGCCCGGGGTGAAATGATTAAAAAAAAAAACTTGAACGCAAGTTAGTAAATCCAGGAATACTATTAGTAGGAAATAAATATATAAAAAGTCTTGAAGTGAAGTCGCTGGAAATAGTATATCCGTGTATATTATTCTAGCTGATTCGAGCTCAGAGCTAGACTGACTTCTGACGCGGTACTCTCTGTGTAACTTCGGTATATCTCGATAACTTACGTATCAATTCCGGTACTCTCTGATAACTCGCACGGATTTCTACTACTACTCTCCACTGTCAACTGCAACCGCGGTTCTCTCTATGGCTGGAGCATATGTACACTCAGTCGAGTCCATTATCATATACAAAAAGGAGATCCCACAACATATATAAATCAAGATTAGTCATACGTAGCTAAAGGAAAAAACAAACAAACAAAGGTATGCGACCACTCTGGTTCAGGTAGAGTGTGGCATCCTATACAAATGAAGTTAGTTGTATATCAGTACTAATACGCTAAATGTTGCTTTGTAATATTATGGTATGTGTTCAAAAACCATAAACTATTTTCGAAATGATTTTAATGCATTTTTCATCAATTTTTGTTATGAGATATAAAATTAATTAATTTATATTCCTATGAAATAATTTTCAAAATAGCTTCTGGTATTTCGGATCCATATTCTCATAGGTTGGCAGTGGAACACTTAGCCAGATCAAGAAAATAATAAAAAACAATTGAAGAAATAAGTTAGATTTACTGAAATGAAAGCATACGTAATAATAATTCTCTCTTACATTCAATTTACATTAGATTAAATTCAACTATAAAATCAGAAACGTGATGGTCACCATTGTGTGGGGGTGGGCATGTATTCTTCTGAGAATATAGTTTAGGAAATGTGGGCATTCATTGCATTCAATTACGCACTAATACCCTTGTACTTTCCTTGTACTTTCCTTGTACTTTCCTCCAGTTATGGGTTAAATAACAGGACAGATTGGGTTCTATAGCCTTGGTTGGCAACCAGTCTACCGCAGAGAGTAATGGCAACCTACTGCGGGATAATCTTCTGTCCAATCAGACATGTCTCTTTCGAGAAATGATCGCCCAATCGTGTATCACGTATGGCACTTAACTGACTGACTGAATATAATAGTTGAAAACATGTTTAGGGCTACTGCTGGGCACAAAATGGGTGATCAGTTTTATATTGTTATGAGGTAATAAACAGATCCCCCATTATTTACGACGTAATAATATAATACATCTCTTCCCCCTCTAGATATGAGTCAAATACTAAGACAAATTGGGTTCTATAGCCTTGGCTGGCAACCAGTGTACGGCAGAAAGTAATGACAACCTACTGCGGAATAATCTTCTGCCTAGTCAATCATGTTTCTTTCGAGACATGATCGCCTAAGCTTGTATCACTTATGGTACTTAACTGACTGATCTACATTTTCTCAAGTTTCTTGCTTGGCTTGAAATAATAATAAAACTCAATGAAATCTACTTATAGGCTTATTTTTTATGTTTATTTAAAAAATGTCAAAAATTTTTGCAATGATTTTTCTGTTTTGTTCTGTTAGAGTTTCATAGAATAAGGAGGCCGTCAATCATGTATTGGTATATACTTAGTTGTTATCTTATATTTTTATTTGTTCATGTAGTAAATATATTACTGATAGCTCGCGGGTTTTTGCTCCGTCAAAACTTCCGATTATAACATTGAATTTCTTATTTTTTTAGCCACGACAGAATGATAGCGTAAAGAACAAAGAGAAAACATTTATGAATTTAAACATCTTTCTGTTGTGTCTAAACTTTTGAAGAAATGTTTAGAAATGAGTTATGAAAAATAAAGTTCTGTCACTTTGAGTATTGTAGTTTTGTCAGTGAATTGGTCAGTGAATCACTTATTTTTGTCTCTTTTGCATGTGACTATTTGTGTGTTCGAGTGTATGGAAAGTGCGACACAGAGATCCGAAGGCGAATTGGCATGGAGAAGGAAGCGTTCCAGAAGCTGAGTAAAGTACTAAGACTCAGGAAACTTTCACTAGAAACAAAGAAAAGAGTACTAGAATGCTATGTGATGTCAATTTTTCAGTACGACAGTGAATGTTGGACAATATCATCGAAGATGAAGGAAAAACTTGAAGCAGCGGAAATGTTTTTCTACAGAAGGATATCGTGGACCAAGAATATGAGTAACGACGTGATGTTGGAAAGAGTGGCAACGAAAAGGAAATTAATAGTAAGCATCAGGAAGAGACTACTGAAGTTCTCGGGACATGAAATAAGGAAAGAGGGCTTGGAGAACCTGATACTGACAGATCAGATAGAAGGAAAAAGAGACAGAGGAAAGCAACGGAAAACATATTTGAAGGGCCTCAGCTGTTGGATGACAGAACGGGTGTTGCGTGGTGTAACAGGAGAAAGCGTGCTAAGAGCCATCAGGGATACGGAGATGTGGAAAGCCATGATCGCCTACATCCTGAAAGGACAAGGCATATAGAAGAAGAAAAAGAAGAAGAAGAAGAAACCTGATTCTAGTTGGTTTTTCAGTACGTTTGTTGATTAGGAATAACTGGTGTTTGTCGATGTGAAAAGCTAAGGTTACACCGACCTCATGTCTGGATTGTACTTAAGGGAGAAAAATCTGTGTTAGTTTCATATACTTAAATTATTTCTGAAATAACTTATACATTCGTAAAGGATCTCACCTTTTACATGGTGTCAGCTCCAAAATAAAATCCCAAGAGAAATATAAATGCAGATAAAAAATTATTACAATACTTTTTTCATTAATCTTCGTTATGATGAGATGTAAAATCGATTGTGGGATATTTATGTAAAATTATTTTTAGAATAGTCTGTGGATAGATGGAGATTCTCATGTCTTGAAATTGAGGCAGATTCTCGGATTATGAAAATAAAAAACTAAGTGAAGAAAAAAGCTTGATAGTTAAATCGCACGCAATAATAATTCATGCATAAATTGGTTTCGAGATGACATCAAATGCTAGATTTAATTGATTAACGCCATTGCTGCCATTTTGCAACAGAGCACATGTATACTTCTTCCAGCATACGCTATACGAATCGAACATTTTCCAGTATTTAATATTGAAAAAAAAAAAGATATTTTGGTTACGCATAATTGGATATCACTTGGTCAGTTAAGTGCTATACGAGATGCACGTTTGGGCGATCATATCTCGAAAGAAACATGACAGTCTGCGCGGAAGATATTTTTAATTTAAAGTAATTACTTGATATTTTTAAATAGTTTACTGCATGATTTACAGATTAACAAAGTGTTCAACAATTGGAGTAGATAGACTAACCTATCGCCCGGTTCACACTCCATCCACGTCTATTGAAGAGATGAAAAGTCCCATTCTTTGTTCCCTGTTTAGGATGTATTTCCGGATTTCTCTTTTCTCTTTTCCAATCTGTTCACTCTCACGTAGCCCCCTGCACATCAGTGGCGTTACCGCCTTGTTCGGGGTGATATGATTAAAAAAAAAAAAAGAAGCCCAACAGGGACATTGCATGCAGTCTGGTATATTAAGAACAATGATTTGTGTTAACTAGATGATTGTTTGAATCTATCAGTGATTCCTTCTACATCCAAGTCATCTAACAATTCCTTTTCAATGGATAAAAACATATCAGGTCAGTTAAGTGTCATACGCGATACAAACAGGAGCGACCAAGTCTCGAAAAAATATTACTCACTGGAGAGAAGATTTTCCCGCAATCGGTTGCCGTTAATTTTTGTGGTAGAGTGGTTGCCAACAAAGCCTAGGATTAATATTTATGTTACTTGGGAGGTTTTCATGCGGAAATGGAATTTTATTTTTTTTACGTGAAAACACCTACGCAACGTAAATATTTTCCACAGAATCTTCAACTTAACGTAGAAATTATTAAAAAAATCGGATATCTACAACGGTGGTGATATCTGCAGATTGTGCCAAGGAGAAAGAAAATGAGTTTAATATTATTTCCAGAACGGCAAAAACTTTTCAAATTAAAGGCCAGAATTAAAATCTGGATGTAGACACAATGGAAAATACAATCGAAACCGAAGATGGTTGAAATTATGATAGCGCAACCTGCTAATCTTCCCTTCCTAAATATCTAAAAGATCTATATACTGAATCGTCATCTCCCTTCAAATATGTATTCATAATTTTCTAATACAACTGTTTAGTAATCTTGTTTAATCTAAATCTGACCTATAACGATTTAATATATATATATATATATATATATATATATATATATAGGCATTATGATAAACATTATTAAGGCACGAGACAAATTGTTAAAATATACGATGCTTCCTCTACCAACACAATATACAACTCACATAAAACAATAGGGTAGACTAGAAATTCTAGTCTTGGTAGAAGAATGGCAATTCAGAATTCAGTCCGCTTGCCAACCATTTGCAGGCTAATGTCTACATCTCTCGATTCTTAACCGATGTTTGTTTGAATACATCTGTACATGATAATAATGAATGATTCAGTCAGTTAAATGCTATACGTGATACAAGCTTTGGATGATCATGTCTCGAAAGAGACATGACTGACTTGGCAGAAGATTATCCTGCAATAGGTTGCCATTGCTTTCTGCAGCAGACTGGTTGCCGACCAAGACTATAGGACCCAATCTGTCTTGTTTTTTAACTCAAAACTGGAGGAAAGAGACGGATTTATACCTTTCTCAATGTTATTTATATATTTATATATCTTCTTCACGTCCAGAGAGAGAGAGAGAGAGAGAGAGAGAGAGAGTGAATACGCAAATAAATTAATAAATGTTTGATATTAGCAACAATTTAATCGTGAAATTTCGTTGTATAATGAAATTTCGTTGTATAATACTGGTAGTAAATAATATTAATCACATTGTTATACGCATTGACAAAAGGATGTTTTTATAATCATTTCAGCTCAAGCAAGTCAGGACCGCCACTGGTGCGCTGAGTGGTTACAACGAGAGAAAAACAAGGTACAGGCGAAGTCGGAAGAATGATAAATGATGAATGGGAATCAAGTAGATAGAAGATGGCAATTGACGTTGCATTTAAACATTTGAAGTTTGTAGCTGTCAGGGTAGCAAGCAAATGGAAGGGGTTTTAACAAATAGGAAATGCGAGAAAAGAATCTATTAGAGTAGAAGTGGTTGTCACATCTAACTATTTCGAGAGTAAATGTGTGAGACCTTGATGCAGTATTAAATACATGTGGTCGGGGAGCCAGGGATAAAATATCGCCAGAGCAGTTGACATGAAAATACTTGTAGAAAAGACAGAGGAAAGTCATTTTCCGTCGGTGAGAAAGTGACTGAAGTCGGGATGCCAGGTCAGGGTCGATAAAATCGCAGATCATATTTTGGATTTTTTTGAGAACCTCAAGATCAATAGCATCACTTGAAATAAGATCACAGAAATAAAGAATTTGTATTAAAAGCCGAGTTCGAATTCTTGTTGAATTCTTCTCATTAACTTAAACGCAAATACACTTGGTCAAGATATTAATCCATCTCTTTTCTCTCCAGCTATGCATTAAATAGCAGGCCAGACCGGGTTGGCAACCAATCTACCGCAAAAAATAATGGCAATCTATTGCTGGAAAATCTCCTGTTCAATCAGTCATGTCTCTTTTGATACATGATCACCCAAGCGTGTATCGGTTATGGCACTTAACCGACCTGATGTTATTATTCATTGAAAAGGAATTGTTAGATGAACTGGATGCAGATGTAATTATTCTCAGCTTCAAGCAATCATCTATGAACAAAGTTGTTTACTTGGGTACGGTATGAATCCAACTATTCTCTCTACCAGTTATGGGCTAAATAGCAGGACAGGTTGAATTCTATAGTCTTGGTTGGCAAACAGTCTACCACAGAATGTAATGGCAACCTAATGATGGAAAATCTTTTATCCAGTCAGTCATGTCCCTTTCGAGAAATGATCACCCGAGCGTTTATCACGTATGACACTTAACTGATTGACTGTTTTAAAACAAATACAATTTTCAACATCAGTCGACATAACCAAATAAAGTTCATTAAACGAATACATGAAACTAACATACACTCCAATCAACATACGTTTTAGTTCTCCAAGTAAATTTATTATGAATTTATCAAAGAGCATAAATAATGAAATAAATGAATTAACGAAAACTCATTAATAACAGTTTTTGTGAATCAAATCCTAATTAACTATTGAATATGTAATTTATATGAGTGAGAGAATGTAAGATATAAACAAACTGAGAGATTCAAGAAAATAATACGGGCAAATGAACAAAAATAGATTGATTGTAAAAAATTACAAATATAGTTTCGAATGTATCGAATACTTACATTGTATACGTATATTTTACTCAGCATTAACAACATTAAATAAAATACGCTTAGAAACTTGTTAGGACGAATAAAACATATTCCAAGGGAAATAACGCCTTCCTGTTCCCAAACAGAGTACCTCCCTTTTCACCTCTGAAAGTAGGTACACACGAGTCACGTGATCATCGAGATTCAGACGTGGGACGCATGAGGGAACAGACTTGGAATATGGCCGTCAATGGTTAAAGAACGCATGTATGTTCTTCTGCCCTAGTGGTTGTGACAACCCGATAACTTTCTCCACGTGCTGCACACACACACAAACATTTTAGTTATGAGACAAAAACTCTGTTCATAATAAAACTGAAACAATTCCCTACGCCATTCTAACTTTCTAGGGACACATATCTAAAGGGAAGCCAGGTCGACACATGCTTTTTGAGTTTAAGTTCGTCAATTTTCCCTTTCGCACTTTTTGGCCTATGGACACGAGTGTTTATATTTGCTCTGTAAAACATCTAATATCTAAGATGGTTGCTGAATTACGTCACAGAAATCAAATTACACGTGTCAAACGTGACTAAAATATTTTTTATTAAAAGAAAAAAATGAACCTTTATATTTAATTTTTATTCTGAGGTTTTAAAAATTCATTTGGTCAACAAAAAATGTGAATATGTTCCCCGTAATTTTGAAACAAAAGAAATATTTTAAAAAAGTGTTTTTTCAAACAAAAAGAAAATATGTAAAATAAAAAGTGGCATCTTCTTGTACTAAAATGTTATGAATTGCACGGGCAACGCTGGGCTATGATACTAGTCATTAATAACATTGATTTTATAAATTATCGTTTGGAAAATATCTAAATAAATAAAATATATAAAAAATCAAAAGAAATAAATAGGATTCCAAACGATACTTTATAAAAAAAAGAATATACATAAACAAATTAAAAGAAAAAACCGACCCTCTAAACTTAAAATTAAGATTAAACATACAACTTTATACAAAAAACTGATAAAACGCCAATTTGCATTCACTTCCTAAAAAATACAAATTAAGATTTCTTGAAATAACTTCGCCTAAATACAAAAATACTCCAAACTTGAGTATAAAATATTAAAAAAAATATATTTAAAAAAAAAATCTCTATAAAATAAAAAAAATATTCCATACCGAAAAAATCAAAATTGGAAAAAAAAACATCACACCCCTATCATGTCTATCTAAGAAACCCCAAAGTGAAAATCTGGACACAGGATCAAAGTGAATACATGAATTAGGTCCACTAACAACAGACATCAATCAATTAAACGATAGGCAACCATAAAATGACAACTCAACACGCTGCCATCTTAGAAACCCTAACCAAAAGATATACACGACCGACTGACACAACAGATAATACAATTAATCAACAATTTCACACTTACACACCAAATTCCTCAAAAGTCTATAACGGTCAAAACGAGAAATACATTCACTTAATTACCAATAACCCCAACCAGCCCCCACAACAACAACGAACCAAATATAAACAGAGAATGATTCCAAACCTTTACTTCTCCCGATGATGTGTTTGAAGTTCAAACACTGAAACAGCCATATGATTGTAGAGAAGAGGACATATATAGAAGAAATTATGTACATGTTCTAAAACATAATTTATAATAAATATTCACAGTTCTATACATCATATATCGAGAACTGTTTTAAATTAATGTTTTGGAAGGAAATTTTTTTTCTTTTTAACGTTCTATATTCACTCGGATATATATATATATATATATATATATATATATATATATATAATGATTTGTTTGAACATTATTTTTGATCGATACTCATATTTAAGTAGATATTCTGTTTTTAATTAAACAGTATTATATATTTATATCTACTGCCTGATGATTAAAAGAAATCTTTAATCTTTAATCTTTATGATTAAAAGAAATCATTACAAATTCTCGGTTGTTTATAACCAAGTTTCGTTAATCTTCGTAATATATATATATATATATATATATATATATATATATATATTAGTATTTTCAGTCACTGTTGATACAAAACCAAACTCTATTTATTAAAAATCCCTGTGAAATATTGGTCAACTCAAATTAGTATCATGACATTGTGAACATTATTTGAAGAGATTTCACTGTGTGATTTTTATTCCTTCTCATCTGAATTAAAGGCGGTCTCTGGCAACGTATCTGTTTCTGCTTAATCGTATTTCTTTCCAAGTTACTATATATAAATTTAAAGTATATATATATATATATATATATATATATATATATATATATATATATATATATATTAATACAAGTTTCATTTAATAATATAGACAAGTTCTGTCTATTTTGTGTAAGATCCTTTCGTATGATCTGATTAGCTTGATAGTGTTGTCATGAAAAGACAAGAAATCGCAATAATTGTTGATTTTTTTATCAGGTCTGAGCTTTCGGCTTACATAAGCATATTATCAAAGAATGAACATTTAATATACAGTGAACATAGAACATTTAAATTATTAACAGAGAGGAGTTAAAATGAAATCTAATTCAATATAGGTATATACAGTTTACACGAGAAAAACAGAATTACATAAAAATTATATCTGGGGAATCAAGTGACTATTTCCTGACCGTCTGAAAATTATCCCCGAAGTAAAACTAAGGCCATGCATGTGAAAATTGGATTTTTTTCTACAAAGGGGAAGATAGTCTGGAACTAAACATTAATTGTTATCAATACAAGAATTTAAATTAGTTTCACAAAGGGCAAAGATATATGGCGACCGTTCCATGAAAAATGATTCTACTCTGCAGAAGTTGAACTGATTCCATGAAATTGAAGAAAAAAGACATGGGGTAAGTCGAATTTATTTGCTGGTCTACTTGTATTTCTTTTCTTTATGTTTTTCATGAGATCTGTGCTGAGGAGAAAGAAAAATATATTTTCACTATCTGTCGCTCATGTCACTATAAACTGTTTGAGAATACAGCGTCATGTGGCTTCAGGGTTTTCCAGCGAATCTACACTACCGGCAATAATTATTAGACGAAGGCAGTGTTTCAAAAAATGATCTATTTTATACAATGTTTTAGTATTTATTGCCAAGTGAATAATTGTAAATGAAAATAGAAAGGTTCTTTTGTTAATACTGCGCAATAACATGTGCATCAAATGAATTTACAAATATTTAATAATTACCTATATTTCAGTTTCATCAATGAAAGAATGAAGAAAATGTAGGGAGATTCGGACGAATTCATCTTTGCTTCATTCCCTTGTAAAATTATATAATAATAACAAAAGAACCATTCTAGTTTCATTTCGAATTATCCACTTGGCAATAAATACTAAAAATAATATGAAATACATTAATTCTTTGAAAAAACTGGGGTCGCCTAATAATTATGGCCGGTAGTGTACATCAATGACACCTACCCATAAGCGACATGGTACAACATATACCTCAATTATATGCAACTGTTGATCAGAGCAGTTTCAGCGTTACCAAAGATTTCGGAGTCCTATGATCAGTCGTAAACAGCACTAATGGAAAGCAACGGTCACTGATTAATCTGATCAACAAAAAGCTAAAACTGTTAAATTGTTATGGTCCTTGTAGAAGAAAGCAAGAACCAATAAACCATATCCTGAACAGGGAGCAAGTGATGATCGTCTACTCCTGTTCAAGGAGTAGACTCCTGTGCAAGGAGTGCGAGCCGACACCCCTATTAAGCATTTCGCAGCCCCGGAGGCTGGGCGATTTTATCGAGACGTCAACTCTGGTGAGGTTGCTGAATAAGGCTGTAGATCTTATCCAGGCCTGTGGAAGATATTACAGCATAATTAATATTTTGGAGGAATGTAGTGTATAACAATAATGATTTTAGGGGAATAAAATATGACTAATATTTGAAAAAGTGATCATATTCAATTTTAACATAAATATGATACCTAATTAAAAGAAAAGAAAAAAGAATGAAAAATCAGGGAGAAAAAATGTAAGAATTTATATTAAGTTTTTTTGTTTACTATCATCTGAGTTGAGTTTAAGTTGGAGTTTTGTTTAACGGCATATCAACCTCTGTGGGTTATTTAACGCCAAAATGTTGGGGTTTTAAAGTATTGGTTTTAATGTTCGGTTATCGTGAAAATTTGAGTTGGAGTTTTGTTTAACGGTATATCAACCTCTGTGGGTTATTTAACGCCAAAATGTTGGGGTTTTAAAGTATTTGGTTTAATGTTCGGTTATAGTGAAAATTTGAGTTGGAGTTTTGTTTAAAGGTATATCAACTTCTGTGGGTTATTTAATGCCAAAAATATGTGGAGATTTAAGATATTTTTTAATGTTTGGTTATCGTGAGAAGGTTGATTTAATTAGAGATTATAATGAAAAATTGCTGTTATTTTTTCAATTTAGAAAATTGAAGATGTCTTCTAATTTTGTATTCAAAAATATATTGCTGGTATTTTTTTTTTCCTTCAAAACTTATTATGGCAACAATTTTCTTTCTTCAAAAACATTATGACACCAATTTTTTTCCTTCAAAACGAATTATGGAATAAATTTTTCCATCAAAAATATATTATTGGTAATAATTTTCCTTCATATATTTCTATAAAAGTATTTTTATATTTTCATAGTGTTTTGAGCCCAGTTTGGGGATAAACTATTTACCCATAATTGGGGGCCCTAACAGGTGCTACCACTCCAGGTCAGGTTGGACTTGGAAACAACAGCAATTAACAAGTGGTTTCCTGCCCCTCACAACCTCATAATCAGAGGCCTTGCTGCCGGTTGCAGTTACTTTCAACTGAGAGTCGAGATGATGTGTATTTTAATATTTTCATCACTTTACAGTCTCTGATTTTTTATTACACTTTTTCGTTATTCTTTCTGAGGTTCTTTTAAATATCATTTTGTAACACTATTTTTTATATTTCTTCATATTCATATGTGTTTTGTTCCTGGAAATCTGAGAATAAATTGTTTATTGCTTAGTATTTATTCATTGCATGTTCCTTATTTGAAATAATAAATAAAATTATAAAGTGTGAACAAAAGCAAAATTAAATTTTGAATAGAAGAAATCGTATGTGCCACGCTTCAAAAGTTCTAAAGTCAGTGTTGACAAGATTTCAAAATATGGCAAAAATAAACAATAAAATTAATTTAGAAAAGATTATTTATAAAAAATGAGATTTCCTAGTGAGTTAATGTATCATTTATCGTCCTTATAAAGCGTAGAAACGAATTTTTTCTGACTTTAAGAAGAAATCATTTTGTTTTCAACGTCTCAACTCAGTAAAAAGATCTTTTTTGGATTTTATATTTGCTATTCTAAACTACATTGATCACTATTCTACATTTGATTTGTTTTATTATTTGATCTGATCTCTCTAAGATTTTTATTACCTCTCCTCATGAATTTATATATAGATACTCATTGTTAGATTTACAAAGAAATAATTTTATTAATGATTTTCGAAAACTTGCAATAGTTTTGTCAAAACATTAGTTCTTGGTCCTTATTCAGTTCATATTGACTTTGCCGTTGAAAATAAAGAAAATGTGTATTTGTTGTTTTGTATTTAAGCTTGCATATATTTGCTAAATTGATGATTATTTTGGTTATTTTCGCGAGAAGATGTTGAAAATAATATTGATTGCTATAATTTCCAGTTTCACTTCATCTCAAAGATTGTTTATATATATTAAATGAAAGAACAATTTTGGTTAATTAATTTTTGGTCAACTAATATTCGAAATAATATTTCCTTTGAAACATTATTTGTATGATTTCTTTTAAATATAAGGCAGAGATGAACGATGAAATTGAGCTAGAAAGGTCCTTGTCTATATGTCTGAAATGAGGTAGTATTTACATTATTTACATTATTCGGACTATTGTCCTCATCTTTGTTGCCATTTGTACGACGTTTCGACCGTTGTAAGTTCCAGCCTTCTTCAGGTGCTAGGAATTTCGAACCGAACCCTTAATTAGGATCACTGGGGTATATCATTCTCATTTCTTGTGCGAATCCTCTTTTGGTAGTCATGAGTTTTCTCCCTCTAACAGAACTGTTGAAATTAATTGTTCACCACTGTTGTAGCCTGGCATTGAACTCACAACTCTTTGGGTCAAATCACTGGAACTAACAAACATTTATATCTGCTATAAAGAAAAAGATTTTTTTTTCAAATGACACAAATGTCATTGATCGTTCTTTACAAAGATTGAACTGTATTAATGAGAGTTTTTTTATTATTTCATCCAATCTCTTAAAGAATGTCTATAAAATCCATATCCATCATAGAATTATATATAAAAACTCATTATTATTACATATATAAAGAATACATTTTATTACAGATTTTTTAAAATTTTGCCCTGATATTGTTAATATTTTATTGTTTCTTGTTCATTATTCATTTCCTATTATCTTTTATGCTTAAAACTAAAGAAGTGTGTCTATTGTATCGTATATGTTTCTGTTATATGTTATATATCGTATATGTTTCTGTTATATGCTATATATCGTATATGTTTCTGTTACATGTTATATATCGTATATGTTTCTGTTATATGTTATATATCGTATATGTTTCTGTTACATGTTATATATCGTATATGTTTCTGTTACATGTTATATATCGTATATGTTTCTGTTATATGTTATATATCGTATATGTTTCTGTTACATGTTATATATCGTATATGTTTCTGTTATATGTTATATATCGTATATGTTTCTGTTATATGTTATATATCGTATATGTTTCTGTTACATGTTATATATCGTATATGTTTCTGTTATATGTTATATATCGTATATGTTTCTGTTATATGTTATATATCGTATATGTTTCTGTTACATGTTATATATCGTATATGTTTCTGTTACATGTTATATATCGTATATGTTTCTGTTATATGTTATATATCGTATATGTTTCTGTTACATGTTATATATCGTATATGTTTCTGTTATATGTTATATATCGTATATGTTTCTGTTATATGTTATATATCGTATATGTTTCTGTTACATGTTATATATCGTATATGTTTCTGTTATATGTTATATATCGTATATGTTTCTGTTATATGTTATATATCGTATATGTTTCTGTTACATGTTATATATCGTATATGTTTCTGTTATATGTTATATATCGTATATGTTTCTGTTATATGTTATATATCGTATATGTTTCTGTTACATGTTATATATCGTATATGTTTCTGTTACATGTTATATATCGTATATGTTTCTGTTATATGTTATATATCGTATATGTTTCTGTTATATGTTATATATCGTATATGTTTCTGTTACATGTTATATATCGTATATGTTTCTGTTATATGTTATATATCGTATATGTTTCTGTTATATGTTATATATCGTATATGTTTCTGTTAATTACACAGGCAAAAGTTGAAAATAATATTTATTACTGCAATAGCTACTTTTTGTCAGCTAAAATATTAATGTATCCATTGTGAATTGTTTACATCAAACATTGTACAAATGAACGAGGGCATTTATGTAAAGTTGTAACAACTGCAAAAATCGTTGTAACTAATTGCGGGATTTATGTCTGTTTTGCCCATATAAAGAGACATATGGTGAACTGCATCCTTGCAGTTAGTAAAAGTATTGGCTTTCTACTTCTTAATTCAGCGTAAAATATACGTAAGTATCTAATATATACGAATCTTTATTATTTCTCACTATTTAAAATCGATTTCACTTCTTCGATTTCATGAATTTTGTTATTTTTTTTTAATCTCCCTGAGTTTTTATCTTACTTTTTCTCCTGCATAGATTAAGTAATCAGCGTTTGATTAAAAACAAATTTTAATAATGATTCTTTGTGAAGTTATTTAATACAATATCTATGTCTATTGTTCAATTCATATAAAATTGTTCTTGAAAATCTAAAATACGGGGATCTGTTTGTTGTATGTATATTTGGATATATTCATTTGTATATATTTATTTGCAGAAAATAATGGCAAACTACTGCGGGAAAATCTTTTGTTCGGACAGTCATGTCTCATTCGAGACATGATCACCCAAGCTTGTATCACGTATAACACTTAGCTGACTGACTGATATATTCATTAAATAAACGAAAATGAATGGTTAATTGCATAGACTTATCTTTAAAATTTTACTTATTTTAATCAAAATATTTATTTTTATAATCTCTTTCTATAGTCAGTGCAAGTAATAATGTAATCAATATTATTCATCACATATATTATACAAAGAATTTTGGGTAAGAAAGTTACCAAAAGTTCAAAAAGATAATAAAATTAAAACAAAAAAGGGTATGAAAACTTTTAAGTTTGAGTTTTGTTTAATGGAATATCAACCTCTGTGGGTTAATTAATATAAAAATATGGGGTTTTAAGTTATTTTCTTAAACAGTGCAGTTTTAGTGAGAAGGTGGAATTAATCAGATTTTTATTTTTTGGTATTTTAGAAAACCGAAAACATCTTTTAGTTTTGTATTCAAAAATGTAATGCCGGTAATCATTTTTTCTTCAAAGATATATTATGGCAATACATTTTCTTTTCTTCAAAAATGTATATTTTTCTTTAAAGTTTATTTTCACATAAAATAGACTTTATAGAGAAGTATATTTGTATACTTTCATAATGTTTTGACCCCAGTTTGAGAGTTAACTATTTGCCCATAGATGAGACACTAACAGGTGCTACCACCCTGGATCAGGGTGGACCTAGAAACAACAGCAACTAAGAGGAGGTTTTATGCTCCTCACAATCTCCCAATTAGAGGCCTTGCTGCCGAATGCAGTTTACCGTCGTACCCAGGACCGAAAACTTTAAAGAACCAGAGACTAAAGTAAATAAATGATATACCAGGAGAATACATAAATGATGGCATCCATTTTGGTAGATAAAACTAAGAAGTGAACTTAACAAAACAAAATCGACACAACATAGAAGACAGACAAAATTTAGGAATATTAGTAAATGATGTTACAAACATTAAAGAATAATTTAAAAAAATCTAAAGCCAAAATCAACCGGTCTTTTGTTCAATCTGGTTCCATAATGCCACTGAATATTTATCTGTATGCATGAACTGCTAAAAGAAACGCGTTTGTTAAACTGACCATTTGCAGTTTACGTCAAATCAATATGTGTTGGTAAAAAGATAATATTTAGTTTTCGCGTTTTTTCAACAATTTTACCGTGTAAAACCCTCACTAATTTTATGCTTATATTTTTCATTAAAATTATTCTATTTCAGGAATATGAACGTTCCAATATATATAATCTTTTCCTTGTTGATGATGAGTGCTTCTATTGAAGCATTATTTTTTCCAACGTGCCCGGAAGACTGTAGAAATGAATGTAAGCGTGATATCGGATGCCGCACAAGTTGCATATGCCGATGCCCTATATATAGCGTATGTAACTTTATATTCTTTCTCTCCTTTATTATTTTTACATATAAAGTGACATATTTTCATCGATATGCATTATCATTATATTCAATGTATTTATGTCCAATATTCAGCCGTAAATTAGAAACATGACTTAAAAGTAAACTTTTGAAACATGGATAAAATTTAATTTCATGGTCATTTTTGTTTGCAAATCCGTAAAAATAAGTGTGTTAGATAACTTTGTGTTCTATTTGTAAAGGCATGGCTGTTGGATAATTTTGTCTACTATACGTAAAGGCATGTTGTTTAGATATTTTTGTGTCCTATTTGTAAAGATGGGTGTTAGATCATTTTTGTCATCTATTTGCAAAGGCCTGTTTGTAAGATAACTTTTAAGTGGCATTTGTATAGATGGGTGTTAGATAATTTTTGTCTGCTATTTGTATACCCTTTTTGTGAAGTAGTTTTTGGGCTATTTGTAAAGATAGGTGATACATAATATTTGTATGCTATTTGTAGATGCATGGGTGTTAGATAATATTTGTCTCCTATTTGTATACTATATTTGTGAGGTAATTTTTGTGTGCTATTTGTAAAGTCATGGAAATTAGATAATTTTGTCTGCTATTTGCAAATACATGGGTGTTAGATAATTTTTGTCTCCTATTTGTATACCATGTTTGTGAGGTAGTTTTTGTGGGCTATTTGTAACGTCATGGAAGTTAGATAATGTTGTCTGGTATTTGCAAATGCATGGGTGTTAGATAATGTTGTCTGGTATTTGCAAATACATGGGTGTTAGATAATTTTTGTCTCCTATTTGTATACCATGTTTGTGAGGTAGTTTTTGTGTGTTATTTGTAACGTCATGGACGTTAGATAATGTTGTCTGGTATTTGCAAATGCATGGGTGTTAGATAATGTTGTCTGCTATTTGCAAATACATGGGTGTTAGATAATTTTTGTCTCCTATTTGTATACCATGTTTGTGAGGTAATTTTTGTGGGCTATTTGTAACGTCATGGAAGTTAGATAATGTTGTCTGGTTTTGCAAATGCATGGGTGTTAGATAATGTTGTCTGCTATTTGCAAATACATGGGTGTTAGATAATTTTTTGTCTCCTATTTGTATACCATGTTTGTTAGGTAATTTTTGTGTGCTATTTGTAACGTCATGGAATTTAGATAATGTTGTCTGCTATTTGCAAATACATGGGTGTTAGATAATGTTGTCTGCTATTTGCAAATACATGGGTGTTAGATAATTGTCAACATCACATTGATAAACAATCAACTAATTCTTCTACATATAGACACGGTAGTATAATTTTCAGTCATTTTTTCTAATTTAGTTTAGTTTACGCCATATATTCCTCAATGGGTCATTTAGTTTCGAAACTTTTTTAAAATAGATTCGTTTATTTCTTAGTTTGTTTCGCAACATATCGATTCCTTGAAGGTAATTAAATAAAGATATTTAATTTTCTTGGGAACATTAATAATTTTCTTTTACAAAAATGTATTACTGGTAATAATTTTATCAATTGCTCGTACTTTTACTATAAAAAACTATTTTTATGCTTTTATTGTTTTTTCGCACTAGTGAGGGGTTTACTATTTGTTCATAGCCTGGACCCTAACAACTAAACACTAAAAAACTGAAGGAAGATTTCTAATCAAATTACAGAAAATTAGCAAGAAAATCCATATATCTAATATTCAGACACGGAAAATTGGAATAGCTCTCGATCCTTTGAACATATTTCCGAACACGTATAAATATCCTCGGTGGTACAATAGAGACTATCACTTTTGTGATGTTATAGTAGAATTTGATATAATACAAAAATGTATTGACGCCTAATTTATTATTGCGATATATGTAATATCTGAAGGAATTAAAATTATTTCTTTATTTTTTTTTATTATTTTCAGAGTCGGAGAATGTGTTTTCATGAATGATATGAGCTTTTGGTTCCAAATACCACAATCTTTTTATGAAACAATTTTACATGAATATTCCACAATTAATATTATCTCTCACAGAAAATTGATTGAGAAATTATTGAAATAAATCTTTTCCTACGTGTATATTCCTGTTGTAAAATTATTTTGGAAAGACCTGAATTTAATAAGAAATTGTAGAAAATTTATGCTTCTTCAAGAGATGAGACACGACAGAGTTGCGGAGTTTGACAGATGATACGTTTCAAAACACGAATTCAATTACGAGAGGTGAGATTTGTTGAGGAGGCCACACTTGTTCTAGAATGGAAATGGAAATTTGTTGAATAAAAGCAAGTGTTATAGATGGTGATATATTTGAGTGGCTGGATTGATTGTAAGGACAAGACTCCTCTCTCTCTCTCTCTCTCTCTCTCTCTTATATATATATATATATATATACTTAGTTTCTGGTCATAATAAAATTAAACCAGTGCACATTTGTAGTAAAAAGTGTTTAATAAAATTATATTGTTGAACTTTTAAATATTTTCCATTTGTAAACGAGTTATTAGGTGACCTAGGTTTCTACCATGAGTGGTGTCTTCAGGCTATTTGCAATAAAGTGTATCCATACTAAAAAGTACATCCTAGGTTCATACAACCATGGATGTTAGGTGTATGGGAAGTTATAAGATCCAAAATATTATTGACTTCGAAGTTGTCAATAGACTTAATATCAGTCCACTAGGCTATAGAATGAAGTAAATTTTCTGGGTTATTCATGTATAATAATGTCAGATGGTTAAACCGTGGTTCAGTGTTAAATCAATGTAGAGTGACAGAAACTTTTCTTAAGCATAAAAGGTAATGGCTGTCCAGAATTAATAAATAAATAAGCTAAAATATTTTCTATTATTGAAGTAGCCTTACTTAATTTCAGGTTTTTTAATCGACAATGCAAAAAATAGAAAAAATTCTACCCACAAATATTAACTGTAAAAAATGTTCAGCCTTTACATTCAGTGAGAAGTTCCTAATTATGTGAACTAGAGACACTTTAAAATCTATCTAATTTCCCCCATTCTATTTAATTTCATGATCCATGTTTGATCTAAATAAGAAAATCAAACCAAATCATTAGCCTACTTAAAAAAAATGAATCCTTAGAAAGTAGAGAGGAGAATTCTTTTCTTGCCGAATGGCAGTCATTGATTACCTTTTGTGAATCTATGAAAGAGTTGGCCTTAGGAAAACTGACCATTTGAGGTTCTTCCGGCTTATGTAGAACATTTATTTTTTGGTCAATGATTTATACAGAGTGTGATGGTTAAATTGATGCCACGTTATATTTTTTATTTTGATTTTGTCGACGGCCCATTATAGTAGGGTCAGTTGGACACCGTTTATGAAAATTCACTTCGCCAAAAATTTTGGAAAGTCATGTTGTAGGATTTTGCAATTTCAGAATGTTTTAGTGTCAATCTGAGGAGAATGGAGAGGATTCAGAAAAAGTTGGATGATATATAGAGTCAAATTCACGGTATGTGGAGTAATTCGTATTGGCTGTAGTGTTACACTTCCATTCATCCTTCTACATGATTTCAGGCTCAATACGGAGGCTTACATAAATTTTTTGAAGAGTTAGTGCTCCTTTAGCCAAGATGGTAGCTGATGGCAACAGGAATAGGCAGCATCCCCCACAATCAGAAGAACCCAGTCATGGCTGAGAGACAATATCTGCGACCATATCCCTCCTTACTTCCCAGAACGTTCTCCTAATTATTGTGTTGGTTGTAATTGGGAGACAGACTAAAACGACTCCTTGTAACAAAGACTAACAGAAGACAAGAATTTTGGCAGTATTCACCAACTTATGCAAGCAGATCTCCCAAAAAAAAAAAAAATTAAGATTCCGAAGTAGTCTGGACGCTGTGGTTAAAACCAATGGTGATGTTATTTAATAAATTTGCTTTTTAGTATTTCGAGACATTTGTGTGCAATGTTTCTAAATATATTTGTTGAAAAAAATATGTCAGGGTATTTTCATTTTTTTCCGTCATTTAGACATCGTATTACACATTGCATCCTGTATAAATAAGCCACAACGAACTGACCTCGTGTTGGATTCAAGGGCTGCATGCTTTAGTCTGAAGAAAAAAGAGTATGAACTTCTAATTAAAATATTAACACCTGAGCGAAAAAAAGATTTCATTAAAAAAAAAAGATCGGTACATATATGACCGATCCATTTATGATTAATTGATGACTTCCAGCCGGCAGAAAAGCAGAAGACAGCGAGGCAGTTACTATACAGTTTAGAGAGAACGGGAGTACAAATCTTATTATCTATTACAGGGATACCATCAAGTCCACATGTTTTGTAGAGATGTTAGCAGGAATCATAGACGGGGTTATACGCATATGACACAGCAGAGGCTCAGTTGTAAGTGGTAAGTTACACAGGAACACTCCGGATGAGTCAGGAGTAGAGTTTGAATAGAATTTATGGGCAAAGAATTCAGCTTTATCGGCAGAGAATGTTACCACTTTAAATTGATTAAAGAGAGAAAGAATAGAGATTTTGCACTTATTTAATACTGAGCCGCCAATAATCACCAGGGTTAAAGTTATCAAAGACAGTGTGGTGTTCCTTTATTTTGTGTGACGGGAATATCCATGGTAACAAAGAAAAGAGTCTTGAAGACGCTCATATCCATGGTAACTTAGTAAAAGAGTTTTAGAAACGCTCATATCAATGACAACGTAAACAAAAGCAAAACAGTTCGAAGTCGCTCTGTGAAATGAAGAAGACGGATCGTAGCTAACGTGCAGAAAGATAAGCAGAAATAATTTTCTGTGATAGGATGTCACCTTCCACATTGAAATGACTTCATCCTCCATGTTAGCATAAATTCATTTGGATATAAAATAATTGTCTGAGATATCGCTTTCAACAACTTTATTTCCTATATGAACAGTTAGTTTCATATCCGAGTGAATGTTCATTGAACATTAATTCACTCGGATATGAAACTGTCTGGAATATTTTTCTCGATGAATTTCTTCTTTTTCTTTATTGTGAACATTGAATTTATTATTATACATTTTCTTTCGAGTCATGAATTAAATTGTTTCGTTGCTGTTACGGTGTATTTTTATTAATAATATTGATGAATCGCTGATACCTTTATTTTATTGCCTTCTTTCGGTTAACCAAAATTTTGTTGAAATCCTTATTTATACCCGAACCACATCCCTGTGCCAATCTAGTTATAAAATATTCAACGAAAAAAAAAAAATTAAAACAAAGCAGCCAGGATTATCTGATAAAAATTTGTGTATCCTTCGAAGCTTCGCCCCGCTCGTGACACTTGGCATTCAGTGAACCTTCTCTTCCGATTAATCTACTACATTTATTATGAGCAGGAACGAATAAGCACATGTTATGACGGAAGCTTTCACGATGATATAACCGAAAATAGTGATCCCAGTGGGTTATAGCGGCTGAACAATGCTGATGTGAACCATGGAGAGGATTTATGTTTCACTTTTTTTTCGGAATGATCCATGCTGGCTTTTACCAAAATTAGAATTTTCAGTGGCGTAATTTTCAATTGGGAGACATTTGAATAAATTCACGGATTGAGGACCAATCAGCATGCTGGTAACGGAAATAGGTTTTATGAATATGAGGTTCATGTTTAATAGATGCTTAGAACGAAATGTCAGTATAGGCCACAGAATGATCCGAGTTACCAATGAAGCAGAATTGCAAAGCTAGGTAAGAGCAAGGAGATGCGGTAAGAAATAAATGAAGTAGTGAAACCCGTTGCTCCTCTCTTTTGCAAGGGGAAAAGGTAAGGGAAGTCCATGAATTAAGTAAGAATCGAGCAGTGGAAAATCTAATACCTGAATACGGGCAACATTAATATCATTAGAATGTATCATCCACGAGTCATGGTGGGCATTCAAGTCACCGAAGATGAAGTTGTTCGCAGATGAATGGAGACCACGTGCCTTTTCCTGTCAGCGAATATTTCTAATATACTGAAGTTCTGGGAAGATAGGGAGTGATAGAAAATGTTCAGTAACGGAAGACAGAAGTGCATAAAGAATTAGTCAGGGGCATCTAGAGACAATTATCTTGGCATCGGCAGATTATCCCGGATGTAAATAACAATATATGCTGGATTCTTTTCGGCAAAGAGGAAGATAAGCTGAAAACCAGAATTCAATGATAGCTTAAATTAGTTTCACAGAGGGCAAAGATATCTGGCGACAATTCCAAGATGCAAGACTCTTATGCTATAGAACCTCAAACGGATACGACGAAAATTAGGAAAAGTAAGGCAAATGATGGTTTGATTTTGCTTACTTAGTTGTATTTATTTATGTTGTGTTTTCTATGAGTTGTAAGTGGAAAGTTAGGCTGGGATACAACGGATAAGTCAGGAGTAGAGTTTGAATAGAATTTATGGGCAAAAGATTCAGCTTTATCAACAGATAATGTGTTGTGGGGTTCTCCCTTTTCATAAAGATGGATTCGTCCAGAGTATACTTATACTACTGCTATAGAAGCGAGACTGGAGATTTCGCGTTTTCTCGCGGTAATTCCGTTGACACTGTCAGCTCTCTGCCTTCGGGAAGAGAGCATTAACCCAGTCGTGGCTTCACCGAAACACTCATCATAAAAATATTACTATATATAATACTCTACTAGGTTCTAAGAGTACTTCAGAAAATCATTTGTGTTAAAAATTAGAATATGATCTCTAGTCATAATACTAGGAAAGAGACATCCATAAAAAACTGCAATACTAACTCTGGTAAAAATGATTACTGAAACATTAGGTTTTTGCAGTGGGTTACATAGGAGGAAAGTTATGAGAAAGAATGACAGGTTATAGGTGGCGTCAGGAAGTGGGTAAGAGAAGGATGAGAATACTGATGAAAGTAGAGTGGACGGAGAAAGAAGCATGAGAGAGAGGATGCAGGTTATTGAGATAGGATGTGACTACTGATTTTACATTTAAATTCTTGTAGATTATAGCTGTAGCGAAAGCAAGTAAACGGAAGGGAATTCCACAGGCGGGATGTGCGAGAAAATAAGAAATGATGATGATATACTCCAGTGATCTTAATAAAGGGCTCGGTTCAAAACTTCTAGCACCTGAAGAAGACTGGAGCGTACAACGAACGAAATGTCGTAAAATTGACAACAAAGATGCGGGCAATAGTTCGAATAATGTAATTTGGGTAAATACTACATTATTTATATTATTTCCGATTCTGGAATCAGATTCGTCTTGGTCTCTCTGTTGACGTGATTAGAGTAAATTGATAAAAATTTAGTGTAACCGTTCATTGCCATCGACGTATATGCAGAAAATTCGTTGATGATTGAACTTAATCCACTGAATATTTATCTTTGGCGGAATTAATTCTCTTTACCAAGCATATATTCTCGTTTGAGGTTCTTAACTTCGTGAAATGAATGAAAAGTTTTGGTTGAGTAGGTTGACTGACTTGAAGCAACTGAAATGTGGTTCTACAGAAGGATGCTGCGAATATCATGGATGGAGCATGAGAGCAATAATGAAGTCTTGGAAATAATGGAAGCAAAAAGGAAATTAATACTGAGCATTAGGAAGACACAGCTGAAGTTCCTAGGACACGCAATGAGGAAGGGGGCATGGAGAAACTGATACTAACAGGCCAGGTAGAGGGGAAAAAGAGACAGGGGAAAGCAACGGATAACATATTTGAAGGACCTAATCAGGTGGATGAAGGAATGTGGATTGCATGGTGTAACAGGAATAAGCTTGCTCAGAGCCACCAGGGATAGGGAAACGTGGAAGGCCATGATCGCCTACGTCCTGTGAGGGACAGAGCACATAGAAGAAGAAGAAGAATGTTGAAAATTGTATTCATGTTTAAACAAAATATTTATTTCTATAATCTTCTTTTGTCAGACAAAATGGAATAAATATTATTTATAGCAAGTATTATTTATACAAAGAATCAAATTTCAAATAAAAATGGAAACATTTATTTAAGTTTTCACATTTTAATTAAGAAATTTGCTTTTCCTTATCTACATCAACGATCTCCCAGATGTAATAAGATCTCAAGTAGGCATATACGCTGACGATACTACAGTTTACTCTCGCATCGATCAAAAATCTGCTGAGGCTGACAAAGCAAACCTCGCGAGCGAGCTTAAAAATGACCTCCAATCCGTGGCGGACTAGGATAAGAAATGGCTTTTGAATTTTAATGTTTCCAAAACGAAGATGCTATCTGTTAACGATCACAGACAATCGCTCCTACCCACATTAGCATGGATAAGGCTAGTCTCTCTGAAAGCAAAATACAATGCCTCCTCGGCTTAACTCTGACAAAAGACATCAAGTAGAGTGACTTTATAGAATCCATAGCTAAATCCGCTGCCAAGAAAGTCGGTTCTCTGTGTAGGGCCACGAAATTTTTTTTCCGCCAGAAACAATCCTACATAAATATAAATCTACTAACCACCCGTACATTGAATATTGTTGCCATATCTGGTCGGGTGCTCCTGCTATCCACCTAAGTTTCCTTGACAAAGTCAAACGGAGAATCTGATCTGATAGATCCCGACTTGTCAGCTCAGATACAGTCTTTTTCTCACCGGCTCAATGTGGCTTCCCTTTGTCCTTTCTACAAATACTTTCACGGCTTCTGCTCTGATGAACTTAGCTCATTGGTGCCCCCTATATATAAATTTACTCAAGCCAGAAGATTAGCAACTAGGTCCCACCCTTTTACTTAGAAACCAATAAATTGTAAACGCAAATTCTACATCAACAGGTTCTTTTCTCGCACTTCCCGCCTGTAGAATTCCTTCCCATTAACTTGCGGCCGTTGTACTCTGCGGCTTTTATTTCTGGTAATAGAAAGTTTGAACTGAGCCATTTATTAAGATCACTGGGGTTTATCATCATCATTTCTTATTTTCTCGCACTTTTGGCCTGTGGAATTCCCTTCCATTTATTTACTTTCTCGACAGCTATAACCTCCAAAGAGTTAAATGTAAAGTAAATAGTCATCTCCTATTTCACTAAACTGCATCCTCTCTCTCATGCTCCTTTCTCCGTCCACTTCACTCACATTAGTATTCTCATCCTTCCCTTACCCACTTACTGACACCCACTGTATCCTGTCATTCTTTTTCAAAACTTTTCTCCTATGTAACTCCCTGCAGAACAGTGGCAATAAAAAGCCTTGCTTGGGGCCATATGATTATTAAAACAATTGATGTTTGAATCTGCTGCATATCTTAGAAAAATATAAGATTTTAGATGTAGAAAATAATAGTAGAAAGCAAGGAAGTAGGTAAGATGTCTGTAGAGCTTAAGAAGTCTTTCGACACACTAAGCAGTAAAGTTCTTTCAAATGATTCACTTTTATACGCATCGAACTTTCTCAAATTAATCATCTATCTACAAAAGATAACTACAGTTTAGTAAGAAACAAAAATGAATTATTGAGCTATTAACAATAACTGTAAGTTGAGCTGAACTTTACACGCGGATCCCATGTTAACATATTCTCCATTTGGATGTATCACAGGTTTCTGGAAAACTTGATGTTGAAAACGGTATATGATACAGGGAAGCCTGTTCTATCTAAAGTATTTACACGCCCATGCCAACAAAATTTCACATTTACGATTACCTGTTAAGCTAATAAGACATCCTATATTTTTTGTGGTCTTTAAGGTTGTATATATTCAATAAATGGATGAACGTGTTTTAAATTCATTAACAAATGCTGAAAATAATATTTATTTACCACAAAAAATATTTACTTCCATAATAACGGGTCACATTGTCGCTTAAAATTATAAGGTACCATTATGAACTATTTACAACAGACATTACTCAAGTAAATGACTAACTTTATTTAACGAGGTAACATATGGAAAGAAAGAGATGAGCTCATATAAATAGCAACATGAATAACTGAATCTTTACATTTGGAGAAAGTTCCTAACTGAGAAGAAAATATTCTATTTCATATTCCGACTTCTACCAAAATAATTGTAAGTATCTGATATATTCACAAATATCTGAGCTGGTCGATTAAGTTCAGTTTGATTGTTTTTATCATCTATTTGAAGCCCCCTACCCAGAGTCTCTTGATATCTTATTCCCTCAATCGCATAAAATTTTGTATCATGGACTATTATGTATTTTAGCAACAAGCAAGTAATTATATTAAAGAATGTTACAGAATTTGTAAAAAATTATTTTTAATAATACATTAGATCTATTTAGTGCTGTTTTCATTTCATATTAATTTTTTCGGAAAACTGAAAAAGAAATTTTTGTGCTGCATTTAATTTTGTAGATATTCATTAAAATGATTATTTTTCCTGGTAACTTACCGAGAAAAATATTGAAAATATTATTTATTTGAAAATAAAAATACTTATTTTCATAAACTGTTTTTGGTCAGTGAAAATAGTGAAGCAATCATTAGTATTTAAAACAAGTATTATCCAAGGAAACTTTCAGATAAAATTCCAGCTAATAGCAACAAGTCAGATTGTGAACATTTCTATCCACATATCCTTAGGAAAAATAAAACATATATCAGTTTTTGAATAGGACAGAAAATTCTTGGACTTTGAAATTCTGTTAGACTTGATATTATATTTTAGAAGAGTAAAGAAGAAAACAAGTACTTACATGTCACCTTTTTAGGTTTTCTAAAACTGTCACTGATAGCAGAACGTGTATGTCTGCACCAACATTTGAAACAACTAGCTTGTCCCTCCACCAATTTCTCTCGACATGATCCGCCAAATACATGAACGTCATTGTTGGCTGCGTAGAAACAAGAAAAATCTTCTGGATGACTTTAACATATTAAATGGTGTAAATCCAAGCAACGTTCTTAAACTGACCTCCTATTAGCATATTCTTCGGCGTGATTTTTTATTGTGCCACAGAAGACATTAGTTCTGAAGACGGTTTCTAAATGCTCTAACAAACCGATTTCAGACTGTTCAATCTGAGCCGTTTACCAGCCCATGCCAACAAAATAGACCAAGTCAATTCAAGCTTATAGTCTTGCTTCATAGAGGCACAAAAGAAAATGAAGTCAAACTGTAACTTAGTCCGATTGCTGTTCTTTGCAGAATACCATCGGCGAAATTGCAAAAAACGTATACATTCTTTTGGACACACAAAATTATAAAATTTTCCTCTGAGATTATTGTATTTTATTTCTATAAAACTACCTCCAATGCGGGCACAAGAATCAGAATGTCTTAAATATAGTTGATGAATCTAATAATCTTCTTCTTCTATATGTCCTGTCCCTAAAGGACGTAGGCGATCATGGCTTTCCGTGTCTCCCTATCCCTGGTGGCTCTCACCACGCCTTCTCCTGTTACACCACGCAACCCTCGTTCCGTCATCCACCTGATTAGGTCCTTCAAATTTGTTATTCGCTGCTTTTTCTTGTCTCTTTTTCCCTCTATCTGGCCTGTTAGTATCAGGTTCTCCGAGACCTCCTTCCTCATTGCCCGTTCCAGCAACTTTAGTTGTCTCTTCCTGATGATCAGTATTAATTTCCTTTTCGTTTCCATCCTTTCCAAAACCTTATCATTGCTCACATGCTCGATCCATGATATTCGCAGCATTCTTCTTTAGAACCACATTTCAGTTGCTTCAAGTTTTTCCTTCATCTTTTTGATATTGTCCAGCATTCACTGCCATATTGAAGAACTGACATCACATGACAATCCAGTACTGACTTCTTTGTTTGTAGCGAAATTGTCCTGTTTACTCAACTTCTGGAATGCTTCCTTCGTCATGCCAATTCTTTTTTCGGATCTCTGTGTCGCAATATTTGTCTTCTGTTAGAACACTTCCAAGGTATTTAAATCTTTGCACCTGCTTGATTTTAGTATACCCCACCCTTATTTGGCGAACTGGGCTGTCTTTTTTGCTGATGACCATGCATTCGGTTTTCTTGCAGTTTATTTGTAGTCCTTTTTTGTCACTCTCTTCAGCTACCTTATGTAGGAGGTTTTGTAGTTTCCGTTCCGTGTCTGCTATTATTCTACCACTCACAAGACAGAAATAGAGACAGAGGAAAGCAGCGTACTTGAAAGATACTTGATGAACTTGAAAAAGTGGATGGAGGTGCAGGGTTGTTACGAGAGATACAAAAAGAAAAAACGTTTGAGCTAAAGCGGATAGGGGCAAGTAAAGGTTGGATCGCCTACATTCTAAAATGACACGGCATAGAAGGAGAGAAAGGTATGAAAGATTTAACATGGAGACAGCAATTAAATAATAAATACAATAGAGAACCTGGTTCGTTTGGGAAGAATTATAGGGACAAAATCTAATATGTAATGTGATCGATACCGATTTGTCAGCTCGGCTGCAGTCACTCTCTCACCGGCGTGATGTGACTTCCTTGTGCCTCTTCTACAAACACCTTCACGGCGTCTGCTCCAATGAGCTTAGCTCACTAGTGAATCCCTAGGTATGAATTTACACGTGATACTAGATTAGAGGTCTCAGCGATTTACAGCAGCTTCTTTTCTCGCACTTTCCGCCTGTGCAATTCTCTTCCATATACTTGCTTCCCCGACACCTACAATATTCAGGAATTTAAATGTAAGGTCCATAGAAATCTCCTATCTCACTAACTCGCATTCTTTCTCTCAAGCTCTTTTTCTCTCTACTCCACCCCCATTAAACCGGTATTCTCATCCTCTATTAGCCTCCTTCTGACATCCCCTATAACAAACCCTTCTTTCTCATCACTTTCAGCTATGTAAACCCTGCACAACAATGGCAGTAAAACCGATTTGCTCGGTGTGAAATGATTTCATAAAAAAGAGCACATGACTACAGCACTCTTTGACTTGGAAAAAGCTTACTAAACAACCTGGAAATAATGATCACACCAGATCTACATGATCTCGAACTGAAAGGTAATCTACAGGAATTCATTAAGAACTTTCTGACAAATACATTTTGCCATTCTGTCCAATCCAAAACTCTAAAAGAAATACAGCAAGAGAGAATATTGTCAATCATTTTTTTAAATTTTAGATAAATAAACAACAATCCAAAACATCCCATTAAATGTTTAAATGGATATTTTTACGTCATTCACAGAGTTAAGTGCAAGACATGATACACGTTCAGGCAGAATAATTTCCTGCAATAGGTTGCCATTACTTACTGCGGTAGACTGTCAACCAAATCGACAGAACCCAATCTGTCCTGCTGTATAATCCATAGCAAGAAGAAGAAGAAGAAGGGACGAATTAATAACGTTCTCATGGGTATTTATCAAACACACTCCTACATCTTCGTAGATAAATCAAAATGCAAAACGGAAACAGGATGTGCAACTGTGTATAACAAAAAATATCTAAACTTATTTATTAATGGAACTTTGTCTGTGTGTATGTGTATGTTTGTATGTGTGTGTCTCTGTGTGTGTGTCTGTTACCTATAGACTCCGAAACGGCTGAACCGATTTTTTTTAAAGATTCACACAGTTGTACTGTAAGCGCCTGCGAGTGTTCTTTGCTAGGTTTTGTGTGGAGGTACCTCCGATAAATATCGAAAATCGATAATCGAAAAAATCGGTTTATAGAAGGAGTGGTCCGATTTTAATCAAATTTGATACACTCATATACAAAGACATAAGAAACGATTTTCAGAAGTTTCAAGGTTGCAGTTCTTACAATAGCACAGAAAATCGACAACATATATATATATAAAAGGCAAGATGTGTATCGGTTTTTCTGCCTGTATGTCTGTATTTTTTTCAGTCCTTTTATTTTAGTTTTTGCTTTAGGTTTGGCTCTAAGTAGATATGATTGTAGTTCTTAGCCTCAGCCTTGATATCATTTACTCAGAGGACTTATTTAGCCTTCAAAATTCAATTTACGACGAAAAAACTTATTTGATATCGATGCCAGGAAATCAAAATTTGACTTACATGTATTCATTTTTCTTTCAGTCTAGGGTTTCGCTATAACTGGATACAACTATTGCTTTTTAGTCTTTCGTGCCAACGTCCAAAGAGTCTGAAAACTGAAGCCCGACAAGAATGCTACGCACTGCTTTCCCCTGTGACTCTTTTCTTCTATCAGACAGGGTGAATATCCAATACTCTAAGCCGCCATTCCTCACTACATGTCCAAGAATGTTCAGCTGTCTTCTCTTGATTTTAAGTAATGTTTTTCCTTTCGCTTCTATTCTCTACAAAACATCATTATTGCTGACATGTTCGGTCCACGGTATTCCAATAAAATTTCTGTAGAATCACATTTCAGTTGCTTCAAATTTCTCATTCATCTCTGATGCCATATTAAAGAAGAGACATTACATAGCAATTCAGTACTCTCTTTGTTTTCTAGCGAAATCTTTCCATCTCTCAATACTCTACTCAGCTTCTATAAAGAATCATTGGCCATGCCAATTCACTTTCGGATCTCAAAGTCACCCTTTCTTATTCTGTTATTGCTGGATTTACAGCCAGCAATAAAAAGTGCAAAGCTGGATCCCAGGGCACATAGGAATTAAAGGAAACACCTATGCAGACTCCACCGCAACATTAATCCGAAATGAAACACTTTTTAATAGATTGATAATCCTTAATCCTTAATGTTGAGCTGCAAAATCATAAATTTTAAATAGTATTTTATTAAATAGAATTGGAAGAGGTGCTAGATCAACAAAGAAAACAACAGGTTATATGAAATAAAACCGGTCTTGAAATTATAGAGGCAGGTGTTTAGAAAAGAAAGAAAAGCTGAGGTAAATTTTCGTTCGACTGTACATAGGTACATCCATACCTCATCCATATATATTCGCCGGAATATAAAGATCAACCTACATGTACAACATACCAAGTATCATTTACCGTGAAACATTTAAACTTCTTTATAGATGGTCCACAATACAAAAATGAAACACAATATGATGCGATGTGTAAGAACGAAACGAAACCACTACCAAAGTAGTTTCAATTTTGGATGCAAATATATATGCAATAGATAAGCAAAAACAAATCAGACTTTCTATAATTAGAGCAAAAAAAAAAAAAATAAAACGAAATTAAGAAGCTTGACAATACATTGGTGTTTAAATCATTCTACAGGCTGGACTCATTATCCAAAATTAAGGAATTAGCTCTATGCTGAATCTAATGTCACATAATAATTCAAATGTTTGCCAAGAAAGACTCGCCCGCAGATTCTACCCGAGATGAAAAACTTGATTATAGATTTAGAATGTTGATGCGGTCTTGAAAAATGATACAGATATTTTCTTAAAAACAAAATCGCAGAAAATTTGTACCTACAACCACAATTATAAGCTTTCTTCAGTTGATCTGGTCCTGTGAGAATGCAGAAACCATCAATCTCACAATCAACCTTTAATATATAGGATTATCTTAAACATATATCAACTACAACAGACAATGCATATTGCATACACTTAGAAAGTACACAGTCACCCTGAAAGGATAAAAGTATATAAACAAATGATTTAGTTGAAATCATACATTTGTGTGCGAAATATATTTATATGAAAGCAAATATTTATTTTAAAACTAGCAGTATAGCCCGGGTGTAATGAAAGCTTTAAAACTAATCCATGGTTCTGGAGCTCAGACTCTTTGGACGTTGGCACGAAAGACTAAAATGTTTCCAGTTAAAGCGATAGCGTATACTGAAAGAAAAATGTATGAATGTAAATCAAAGTTTGATTTCCTGGTATCGATATATATATATATATATATATATATATATATGTATATATATATATATATATATATATATATATATATATTATCTATTTTCTGCACTATTGTAAGAACTGTAACCTTGAAACTTCTGAATATCGTTTCTTATGTCTTTGTCTATGAGTGTAACAAATTTGATTAAAATCAGACCTCTTCTTCTATAACCCGATTTTTTCGATTATCGATATTTATCGGGAGTACCACGCCACAAAAACTAGATGAGAACACTCGCAGACGCTTATAGTACAACTGTGTAAATTTTCAAGAAAATCGGTTCAGCCATTTCGGAGTCTATAGGTAACGGATATACACACACAGACACACACTCACAGACAAAGTTCCATTTATAAATAAGTTTAGATATTTATATTTCGAAATTAAATAAACCATAATATTTGACATGCTACGAAACAAAACAACTAAAGCAAACTAGTATTTTTTCATGTTAATTCCTTCATTAATATCAATGTTTCTATTTTTTAACTACTTTTTTTTGTTTAGGAAGATGAAAGTCGCGATATTGAGAATTATGATTTTTGCGTTGTTGGTAGTGACTACTACTGAAGGACGTTTCCTTTTTTTGCGGAAATGCTGGGAAGACTGCAATTATTTTTGTAGGGGTGACAAAGATTGCAAACAAGGATGCCAGTGTGGTTGCCCCAGATCTGATGTATGTACATATATTAACTGTTTCGCTTACTTGTTTTATATATTTATATATAAACAAACATGTATATTACTAGTTAATATCATTACATAAATATTGATTTGATTGCATTGTCTAAACAAAGAAGTATCATATATCCCGAT
Source organism: Ascarosepion bandense (assembly GCA_037127315.1). Taxonomy (NCBI): domain Eukaryota; kingdom Metazoa; phylum Mollusca; class Cephalopoda; order Sepiida; family Sepiidae; genus Ascarosepion; species Ascarosepion bandense. Next base: position 344,875 of record JBBBDQ010030759.1, on the reverse strand, counting down.
CCCACTGAGTACTTTTGTTTAATAATTGTTTCACCTCAATCAAGGCAGTACTGACACTGGTGAGTAGGGTGTAACAATAAGAGGAAAGGGATGAGAGAGAAAAAACAGTACTGTTGATGTAGAAAGGGTAAAAGGGAAAGAGAGAGAGAGAGAGCGAGAGGAGGGAATCACGGAGATAGAAGATGACAAATGAAGTTACATGTAAGTTTTTGGAGATTGTACCTATCAAGGAAGCAAGCATGACGAGGGGAGTTAAACGGACAGGAATTGCAAGAAAAAACTGCTGGAGTAGAAATAGTTGTTACATTTGCCTATATTGACAACTAGCAGTATAGCCCGGCGTTGCTCGGATGTAATGAAAACTTTAAAACTAATCCATGTTCCTGGAGCTTAGACTCTTTGGACGTTGACACGAAAGACTAAAAAGCAATAGTTGTTTCCAGTTAAAGCGAAAACCGTAGACTGAAAGAAAAATGAATGGATGTAAGTCAAATTTTGATTTGTTGGTATCGATATCAAATTGTTCTGCACTATTGTAAGAACTGCAACCTTGAAATTTCTGAATATCGTTGTCTATGAGTGCCTCATATTTGATTAAAATCGAACCACTCCTTCGATAACCCGAGTTTTCGATTATCGATTTTCATTATTTATCGTGGGTACCTCGACACAAAACCTAACTAAGAGCGCTCGCAGACGCTTATAGTAAAACTGTGTAAATTTTCAAGAAACTCGGTTCCGCCGTTTCGGAGTCTATAGGTAACGGACGGACACACACACACACACACACACACACACACAAAGTTCCATTTATAAATAAGTTTAGATTTAATTCATTTATATGAGTTAATAAATCATATTTGTTTTCTGAATTACTGAATTTAGACAACTGATACATGATTCACAATTGTTATCTGAAGAATAACCATGATTATTTTCTAACCAGAATATCTTCTAACATCTTTTTGCAGTGTTTTCTCCCAACTATTATGTCGTTTACATTCTATGACTATTAAATAGCATAAATCGGCAATAAAGAATGAAGCTTCTACAAAGTTTAAACTTGGATTTGTCTTCTTTAAAAGCAAGTCACAACCAACATCCGTATTACTTACGACATAGTCACTGTTTAAAATTCAATGAATGTAACAGACAACTGAATGTAGAGGTAAACGTTCAATGGGAAAAGTAAGATGAAAGAAATACTTGTTAAAATTACAAGAAACAATTAGCACTTTACTGTTTTCTTATTATTGCACCCGATTCTTAGATTTCATGAACAGACCGATGTCCTCCATCGCAATATGGCGACCATTAAGTTGTTAACATTAAGTTACCATTTGATGCAATCAAATATTAATTGTATACACGAATATTTACAACGTCTGATTTACAAGCAATTAAGTACATATATTATTCAACTATATTTTTTCTTTCAGCAGAACCAACACTGCGAAAAGCGACGATAGTACTGTTCATCCTCATGGCAATTTGGATCCAAAGAGCAAAACCCCTTTTTGAGCGGGTCATCCCTCTCAGATGTCACATGAATTTCATGTCTAATCAGAACAAGAATTTCTAAAGAAATATTGGAATAAATTCTTTCTCAAATGCTTATTTATATTGTTAAATTAATTTGAAGTTAACTCTTTTGAAGCGAGAAGCTTTCTTACGAAAATTAGAATGATTTCAGAAAATATTATGATATATGTAAGCTATAGGATTACTAAAATGATAGAAAGTGTATTTCCTAGTTGACTTATAAAACACATTACTGCTATTATATTTTAATATTCTTATTGTGACTAATTTTATTCTATTTCTTTGCAAAATGTTACAAATGCATTAGCAAGCATTAATTTATTTTTATAAATATATGTTTTCCATATTAAAGTTTTGTTGTCATTCTTTATTATATTTCGATTTCTGCTTTGGTTGCACTACCTGCCAAGTCTGCAGGAAGACAAAAGGCAGGTCGTGGTGTGTTGTTATGGCTAAATTTCATGATTTCTATCTCCCCTAACATCCCTAGCGTTACATAGACAAAGTTCTCCTCAGTGTGTGGGCTTTCTTTTACATATTTTTTGCCGCAATAGTTGGTTCTTGGCTTCTGTTTGGCTTTTCTATTGAATCTACTAAATGTAAATCTTGTTTGTATTTACTGCCTTCTTTCATTATTGAATTCTTTTCTGTTTACATGTTGTTTAAGTAATTGTACCATCCAGTCCTTTGTTGTTTCTGTGTATGTTAGTAAACCAATAGTTGTCTTGTATGACAATTCTAGCTGAATAAAACCTCTTACACCTTCTTGACGGGGTATGTTTAGACGGTCTACATCAGCATTTTGGGTGATGCATCTTATGCTTAGAATGAAGCTTTTTTGTTTCAGAATCCATTCGTTTGATGTAATTTAGAGTGCAGTTCAAGATGTTGAAACTATATTGTACCACTGGGATAGCAAGGCTATTAATGATCATAATTTTGTTCTGAAAATTCAATTCAGCTTTTAATAGCGCTCGTAGCGTTCTATAGTACTCTTTACGCACTATTTCTTTTATTTTCTTATTGTGAATTTTATCACTCTCATTTACACCTAGGTATTTTTATAAGCTTCTTCTGGCTTTACAGCTTCTATTGTTACAGCAGGGTCGAATCTAATTGAGGCTGTTTGTTGTAGCGATCCTCGTAAAACATTAGTTTCAGCACATTTATTCAAATTGAATTTCATTCCAATGTCTTCACTGAAGCATTTTACAGTTTGCAGGAGACCTTCCAGCTCATTATCATTCTTAGCATAGAATTTTAAGTCATCCATGTAAAATAGATGGCTTATTTTCTTTTGAGTTATTTTATAACCACATTCTGTTATGTTAAGTTGACTGGCTAATGTTTTAATGATATGCAAAATAGTAAGGGAGACTAAGATTCACCTTGAAATATACCTCTTTTGATGTTTATTTCACCAGACGTATAGGTTCCATATATATGATTGATGTAATGTGTTTTTTTCCATATCGACATATATTGTTTGATGAAATTGATGATGTATATATTTTAAATTTTCAAGATCAAGGAATGTGGTACACTATCGAATGCCTAACGATAATCTATCCATGCAGTACTAAGAGTTTCCTTTGATTTGTAGCAGTTTGCCAAGATAATCTGGTTAATAAATAATTAGTCTTTACATTCGTAACAGCCACGTTTGCACACTTTTTGTTCAAGCGGTAGCATGTCATTTCTTTCCAAGAAGAAATATGTCTGTTCCGTTAAATTAGATCTTAATAGTTTGTTTGTTGTCGGAAGGCATGTAATTGGTCTGTAGTTTTACGGATTATTTTTGTCACTATTCTTGGGTAGAAGAAATGTAAATCCTTTGGTAATCCATGCAGAAATTTAGGTGGATCGTTAACCATTTCTTGAAGTTCTTTGGTTAGTTTTTTATGTGCTGTACTTAAATAATATAACCGAAATTTAGGAATTTTATCTATTCCTGAAAATTGCAATTTGTGTGCTTTTTCAGTGCACATTTAACATCTTTTTCTGTGATAACAGCCCATGTCTGTTCTGGATTATTTTTCATTCGTTCTATCTCTTGCGCAATCTAGTCTACCTTTTTGTTATTTTCTTTAGGTCAAGCCCATATTTTTCCAGAATTGTATAAATTCTTTCATTTTAGTGAGGACTGTCACTTTAGTTCTTTTTTTATTTTACCTATTTCCCTGTTAAATTTCTTAGCATCGGTTTGAAAATTCTTGTTTGTATGTAGAATTTTGATCTTTTCTCATAGTATCTTTTTCTTTGAGCCTTCAGTTGCATTGTTTGCTTTATTTTTCCTTAGTTGATAGGACTTCATTTTCATTTCTAATGTTGTATTTTCTTTCTACTCTTCTGCCTTTTCTAGTATTTACATTTATTCCTCTTAACAGTTCATCGAGTACTGATAAATCAGTTTTAAGGTGGATCTTCATGTCTGCGAGGCTGCCTTGTTTTTAATTTGATATTTAATGTTTTTATTGCTGCTATTGCTGATGCATATATTGCTTCATTGAGATTTATATGAGTGTCTTCTTCATCTAAAATTAATTTGAGTGCTGCATTGCAGAGCTTAATAGTTTCGAGGTTATGCATTATTCTTTGTAATTTTGGGTGTTGTTCTCGTTCCTCCATTGCAATCTTTTGTATCTGACTGATATGGTTCTTGATTTCTTCCTTCAATTATTATTATTATTATTATTATTATTATTATCATTATTATTATTATTTCTTTTAATTTCTGTTGTATACTTATTTCCTCCCCGATTCAAACAAAGATCTAAGATCAACAATGTCAACACATCATTTTCAGTGAACATTTTTCTTAAAAAAGGAGAAGAATTAGGTTCACACATGTTTTACATAGATAAAGCCGTTTGTAACTTATTAGCAGAACTTTTGAGTAATATTTTCGGTGCTTATTCATGTATTAGACCCTCATTGGTCTCTTCAATATGTTTATTAGAACTACATCGATACCGGGAATTGTATTCGTAGCTTTTCACTGCAAGATATTTTTAATTTGCTATATATTTTAACGATCATTAAACATACAATGCAGCTCACAGGAACCGTCATGTCGATAAGAAAACATTTTTGTGGTCATTGAACACAATGTCTGGGCGATTAGATTTGATTGTTCTGTGTATATTGTAAATATCCATAATGTTGTTACATCTACTGATTTTAACTAGCTCTGCATTTTATCGATGCTAATTTCTCTACGCAAACTATGCAGAATCCTCAGCGCAGATGTTGGCCTATTCTGTCATACCAAGTTTTATATTCAGTGGGTGTTAATATCGTAAAACCCCATAGGAAATGTAAAATAATTTGTACTCATAAGAAAAATCGCATCAAGTAATACAGTTTAAATAATGTAAAATTGAACTTAATATTCCAATCACAAAGAGAATATTTTCAGTTGGAAAACTTTCATCCATTTAATTAGAAATCATTTGCTTTAATGACCTGTCTGTCACATGATAAAAATATGTGAAAATATTCATGAAAGATCATGAATAATTTCAGAGATGATTAGCAGATTTTTCCAGTGAGTCTAATAATTTGCCAATATATAGAATGACGACGAAATTTTTGAAAGTGGAAATATTTAATGAGAAACTATTTGATTTCATCATTACCAATATGATTAAAAATATGAAAATAGTAGTAGTAGTAGTAGAATTTCTGTAACAGTGTTTGTTTACATTTGTTTACATTAAGATACTTTTAGAGCGAGGATGATTATTTGCAGGAAATAGAAAAATTGTTTTTATAAGTCCTGATTTGGCTTCGTTTAAAATTGAGAAAACATTCGTGGTCGAGCAGTTAAGACGCATACCATCAACTGATAGTTTCTTCTAAGTTTTTAGGGGTTTATTAACACAAGCTCTAAGAAATGCGATGTGAAATTTGAACCTACGTGTGCGTGCCTTTAATTTTAACAGTTTATCTAAACTGCCAATGAATTGCGACCTATATCTTCTCTAAAAATATTCAAATAAATTCTTAACCGGACAAAACTTAATAATATCTAGAAATATACAGCGATTTGATGACATTTTTATTTAAAATATAAAACTAGACAACTAGTTTCACATCGCGATTTAGAGCGTGTATTAATCAACATGTTTGCCTTTCTCATATTGTATTTCGAATTAAGAATTCGAAATTTTACTCTGGTTTAAAAATTGAGAAGGCTTTTTGAGCAATATATATATATATATATATATATATATATATATATATATATATATATATACTTAGTTTCTGGTCATAATAAAAACAGACTATTGTACATTTGTAGTAAAAATTGTTCAATAAAATTATATTTTAGAACTTTTAAATATTTTCCATTTGTAAACGAGTTATTAGGCGACCTATATTTCTACCATGAGTGGTGTCTTCAGGCGATTTGCAATAAAGTGTAACCATACTAAGTAGTACCTCTTAAGTTCATACAACCATGGATGAAAACGCCATAATTCCTTGTAATTTTCAAAATTGCGTGTTCAAAAATTCCCTGCCTCGTAAGCGTTAAAAAAACAGAGTTACGTGAGCGTTCTTAATAAAAACGGTAAACAGTAAAATCAGTTATTTTTTGTATACTGCCTTTTTTCGGTGCAAATTATAATGTCAACATGATTATCTTTTTACGACAAGCGAAATACAATTAAACACTTAGGTAAATGTTCAGCTAATATTGATGTTTTATTTTACAAACTGATTTATTCATGATAAAACTGATTTATTCATGATAAAATTTTTAAAGTTTATTAGAGAACTGAGACTTTCTGTGTATGTGCAAATTCTAAAGAGTGGAAAGTGAATAGGTTGACGAGAATTGATTGAGAAGCGTTGTTTTAGAAGCTAGATGATGAGACGTATTGATGAATTGATATCTGTTTAATATACAACTAAATGAAACGAGGGTTCGAACTGAAATTTTCATCTACAAAATGTTAATATTCCGTCACTTCTCCCTCCAGCTATGTGTTAAATAGAAGGACAGATTAGATTCTGCAAAAGTAAAGTTATTTATCTCTTTTGAAATAATAAAAAATATCATATTCACGTATATTGATTCTTATCTACTTTTAAAATCTGAATAACAAGTAAATGTTAATGCAACTCTCTTCCCGTTAATGTAGCTCGTCAAAACTTTTCCATATATATATATATATATATATATATATATATATATATATATATATATATATATAAACTTATTTATAAATAGAACTTTGTGTTTGTGTGTCTGTATGTCCGTTACCTATAGACACCGAAACGGCTGAACCGATTTTCTTGAAAATATACACTTTTGTACGATAAGCGTCTGCAAGTGTTCTTAGCTATGTTTTGTGTCGAGTACCCCCGTAAATACCGAAAATTGATAATCGAAAAAATCGGGTTATAGAAGGAGTGATCCGATTTTAATCAAATTTGATACATTCACAGAAAAAGACATAAGAAACGATATTCAGAAGTTTGAAGGTTGCAGTTCTTACAATAGTGCAGAAAATCGATAATATATATATATATATATATATATATATATATATATATATATATATAAGGCAAGATGTTTGTGTGTGTCTGTCTGTTTATCTGTCTGTATGTCCTTTATACAAAGCCACAATTTTTATCCGATTCTCACCAAACTTCACACATATATTCTTTTGGCTGAGTCTGAGCTCTAGGACCATGGATTAGTTTTAAAGCTTTATTACACCCGACCAACGCTGGGCTATACTGCTAGTATATATATATATAAGCAAAGTGTCAATTCAGCTTCTTAAAATATAGAGTTTAATAAAACTCAGCCTAAATTAGACCTTTAACTGGTAATTATTGATGATTTTTAAAAGTCATAAAGTATTTTCTTTGTTCAACATTTTGTCCTTTTTGAAGTTATGTCATTTAGATATGATGTCTATTTGTCATTTAGTAAGTTCAACTCTTTTTCCGTTCGGCACTTTTTTCATGTTTCATTGAAAAAAGGGAAAAATATGATAGAATTTTTTCAACTTCAAAACTAAACTGGTGATGTCGAATACAGTGTACCAATTTCCGTGGCCAGTAAAATACTTTTTCTCGTCATGAATCAATTACGTATATCGAACATGCCACCGCCTCCCTCCGTAGACGACTGACGTTACACTTATCTGATCAAAGACACTTAGCCACCCACAATTTGAAAGAACTCTTAAGGAAGATTTTCATGGCCTTCCACGTTTCCCTATCCCCGGTGGCTCTTAGCACGCATTCTCCTATGACGTCCCTCAGCCCCCGTTCTGTCATCCACCTGCCCAGGCCCTTCAAATATGTTATCCACTACTTTCCTCTGTCTCTTTTTACCTCTATCTCTCCTGTTAGTATCAGGTTCTCCAAGCCTTCCTTCCTCATTGCATGTCCCAGGAAATTCAGTTGTCTCTTCCTGATACTCAATATTATTTACTTTTTGTTTCCATTTTTTCCAACACCTCGTCATTAGTTACATGCTTGGTTCACGATATCCGCAGCATCCTTCTGTAGAACCACATTTAAGCTGCTTCAAGTTTTCCCTTCATCTTTGTTGATATTGTCCAACTAGCATTTTATTTAAACCACATTGCTGAAATCATCTCGTGTGAGAGAATCTACTTATACAAAACATCTAGCACAGATTACAAATCTCATCTCAGTTAGCAGCTAAATAATTAGGCTATTTTAAATATTCTGCTGCTTAGTATTTGAAGGGATAAATTTTCATTCAGTAAATATAGTAAATTGTGAGGTAGGCACCAGCTTAAAATCTCTAATGAATATATATGAGAAAACTTAATTCAATTTGTTAAAAAAATAGATGTTAATAAATGACTCCCTCCAAAACGGACAGCTAACCGATAATTATGAAGTCTTAATCACTTATAAAGCTATAATTTATTAAATGATGTCAAAGCTAAGCAATAAAACCTTTAGAATAGATGAATTGATTATTTGAACAGAGTTTTTAAAATTATGACGATGTGTTCGTTGTTAATGTGTTCAACATTTTGTGCTTTTGAAATTTATCTTTTCGCCATTATGCCCATTCTTCATTTAGTCATTTCGACTGGTTTTACGTTCGGTTCTTTGACCCTTTGACACTTTTTACGATATGCAATCTGACCGAAACTGTGTGTTTGACCCTCTGGCCTTATAACATGGCGAATTATGAAACGCACCGCTTTTAGACTTGTGCTAAAAATATTTTCATAGCAGCTACTGACGAGCTATTTTCCTGGTTTCCCGACCACATTATCTACTCGTTTTACTAGAATGACATCTAGGTCCCACCTTTTAAGCGTTGAGGTTATTAAATGTAGTTCCTTCTTCTACTTTAACGGTTTCTTTACTCGCACTTCTTGCGTGTTGAGTTCCCTATCGTTTCCTTATATCTCTGATAGCTCTATAAATAAATAAAGTAAGGATCATGATTTACAGGTTGATTAAAAACAATCCTAGATTCAGTACATTGTGAGGTCTAGAACATTTTTATCTAGTGTAATTGACTGCTTTTTATATATCCCAGGAAATATCTCGCTGTTGATCTTGAGAGGGATCTACATTCTGTGGTGAATTGGGGTAAGAAGTGGCTTGTAAATTTCAATGCGTCTAAGACCAAGCTGCTGTCTGTCAATCATCACAGGCAACCTCTCCTGCCTTCTATAAGCAGGGATCAAGCGAGTCTCTCTGAGAGCAATACACTGCGACTCCTCGGCCTTTTCCCTTTCTTCTGATCTCAAGTGGAACCACTACATTGAGTCAATAGCTAAATCCACTGCTAAGAAGTTTGTGTCACTGTGTTGGGCCAGGATGTTTTTCCCGCCTGAATCCATCCTGCATATATACAAATCAACCATTCCGTGCATGGAATACTACTGTCATATATGGTCAGGCGTCCCTGCTGTTCATCTCAGTGTTCTTGACAGGCTCCAAAGGAGAATTAGTAATGTGGTAGGTATCGACTTGGCGGCTCGACTCCAGCCACTTACTCACCGACGGTCTTCCATTTGTCTGTTCTATAAATATTTTCATGGCTTCTGCTCCAATAAACTTAAGTTACTGGTGCCTCTGCAACAGGTGTTTACTTATGCAACCAGATTGGTAACTGGGTCTCACCCATTCACAGTAAGATCAACCAAATGCAGAGGAAATTCTACTTCTACAGCTTCTTTTCTCGTACTTCCAGCCTGTGTAACTCGCTTCCATATTCTTGCTTCCTTGACGGCTACAACCTCCAGAAATTTAAGTGCAGTTTCAATACTCATCTCTTAACCACTTGACTCTAGTTCTTTCCACACCACCCTGTATATTCTTTCCTTTCTCTCCAGCTTCGCAACTGTCACTACACCTGCATTCTCATCTTTCTCTTGCTCCTTTCTAACAGGTTTGTCTTTCTCTTCACTCTCTTGTACTTAATCTTTTTACTTTTATGTAGGCCCCTGCACATCAGTGGCGTTACAAAAAAAAATAAACAAATTGACAAGAATTAAATAAAAGATTAAAAGTATTTCATTTCCTTATGCGTCAATAATATTTGTGTTCAAAGACAATTATCAAATTATTAGAAAATGCCAAAAATTGATGTGAGGTGTATGGGAAGTTATAAGATCCAAAATATTATTGACTTCGAAGTTGTCAATAGACTTAACATCAGTCCACTAGGCTATAGGATGAAGTAAATTTTCTGGGTTATTCATGTATAATAATGTCAGATGGTTAAACCGTGGTTCAGTGTTAAATCAATGTAGAGTGACAGAAACTTTTCTTAAGCATAAAAGGTAATGGCTGTCCAGAATTAATAAATGAATAAGCTGAAATATTTTCTATTATTGAAGTAGCCTTACTTAATTTCAGGTTTTTTAATCGACAATGCAGAAAATAGAAAAAAATCTACCCACAAATATTAACTGTAAAAAATGTTCAGCCTATACATTCAGCGAGAATTTCCTAATTATGTGAACTAGAGACACTTTAAAATCTATCTATTTTCCCCCATTCTATTCAATTTCATGACCCATGTTTGATCTAAATAAGAAAATCAAACCAAATCATTAGCCTATTTCACAAGAACGTATCCTTAGAAAGTAGAGAGGAGAATTTTATTCTTGCCGAATGGCAGTCATTGATTACCTTTTGTGAATCTATGAAAGAGTTGTCCTTCGAAAAACTGACCAATTGAGTTTCTTCATGCATATGTAGAACTTTTTTTTATCAATGATCTATACAGAGTGTCATGGTTAAATTGATGCCACGTTATATTTTTTTATTTTGATTTTGTCGACGGCCCATTATAGTAGGGTCAGTTGGACACCGTTTCTGAAAATTCACTTCGCCAAGAATTTTGGAAAGGCATGTTGTAGAATTTTGCAATTTCAGAGTGTTTCAGTGTCACTCTGAGGAGAATGGAGAGGATTCAGAAAAAGTTGGATGATATATCGAGTCAAATTCACGGTATGTAGAGTAATTCGTATTGGCTGTAATGTTATGCTTCCATTCATCCTTCTACATGATTTCAGGCTCAATACGGAGGCTTACATCAATTTTTTGAAGAGTTAGTGCTCCTTTAGCCAAGAGGGTAGCTGATAGCAGCAGGAATCGGCAGCATCCCCCAAAATCAGAAGAACCCAGTCATGGCTGAGAGACAATATCTGCGACCATATCCCTCCTTACTTCCCAGAACGTTCTCCTAATTATTGTGTTCGTTGTAATTGGGAGACAGACTAAAACCACTCCTTGTAACAAAGACTAACAGAAGATAAGAATTTTGGCAGTATTCACCAACTTACGCAAGCGGATCTCCCCAAAACAAAAACAAAAAAAAAAAAAAATTAAGAAGATTCCGAAGTAGTCTGGACGCTGTGGTTAAAACCAATGGTGATGTTATTTAATAAATTTACTTTTTAGTATTTCGAGACATTTGTGTGCAATTTTTCTAAATATATTTGTTGAAAAAAATATGTCAGGGTATTTTCATTTTTTTCCGTCATTTAGACATCGTATTACACATTGCATCCTGTATAAATAAGCCACAACGAACTGACCTCGTGTTGGATTCAAGGGCTGCATGCTTTAGTCTGAAGAAAAAGGAGTATGAACTTCTAATTAAAATATTAACACCTGAGCGAAAAAATGATTTCATTAAAAAAAAATGATCGGTACATATATGACCGATCCATTTATGATTAATTTCTTCCAGCCGGCAGAAAAGCAGGAGACAGCGAGGCAGTTACTGTACAGTTTAGAGAGAACGGGAGTACAAATCTTATTATCTATTACAGGGATACCATCAAGTCCACATGTTTTGTAGAGATGTTAGCAGGAATCATAGACGGGGTTATACGCATATGACACAGCAGAGGCTCAGTTGTAAGTGGTAAGTTACACAGGAATACTCCGGATGAGTCAGGAGTAGAGTTTGAATAGAATTTATGGGCAAAGAATTCAGCTTTATCGGCAGAGAATGTTACCACTTTAAATTGATTGAAGAGAGAAAGAATAGAGATTTTGCACTTATTTAATACTGAGCCGCCAATAATCACCAGGGTTAAAGTTATCAAAGACAGTGTGGTGTTCCTTTATTTTGTGTGACGGGAATATCCATGGTAACAAAGAAAAGAGTCTTAAAGACGCTCATATCCATGGTAACTTAGTAAAAGAGTTTTAGAAACGCTCATATCAATGACAACGTAAACAAAAGCAAAACAGTTCGAAGTCGCTCTGTGAAATGAAGAAGACGGATCGTAGCTAACGCGCAGAAAGATAAGCAGAAATAATTTTCTGTGATAGGATGTCACCTTCCACATTGAAATGACTTCATCCTCCATGTTAGCATAAATTCATTTGGATATAAAATAATTGTCTGAGATATAGCTTTCAACAACTTTATTTCCTATATGAACAGTTAGTTTCATATCCGAGTGAATGTTCATTGAACATTAATTCACTCGGATATGAAACTAACTGTCTGGAATATTTTTCTCGATGAATTTCTTCTTTTTCTTTATTGTGAACATTGAATTTATTATTATACATTTTCTTTCGAGTCATGAATTAAATTGTTTCGTTGCTGTTACGGTGTTTTTTTATTAATAATATTGATGAATCGCTGATGCCTTTATTTTATTGCCTTCTTTCGGTTAACCAAAATTTTGTTGAAATCCTTATTTATACCCGAACCACATCCCTGTGCCAATCTAGTTATAAAATATTCAACGAAAAAAAAATTTAAGACAAAGCAGCCGGGATTATCTGATAAAAATTTGTGTATCCTTCGAAGCTTCGCCCCGCTCGTGACACTTGGAATTCAGTAAACCTTCTCTTCCGATTAATCTACTACATTTATTATGAGCAGGAACGAATAAGCACATGTTATGACGGAAGCCTTCACGATGATATAACCGAAAATAGTGATCCCAGTGGGCTATAGCGGCTTAGCAATGCTGATGTGAACCATGGAGAGGATTTATGTTTCACTTTTTTTTCGGAATGATCCATGCTGGCTTTTACCAAAATTAGAATTTTCAGTGGCGTAATTTTCAATTGGGAGACATTTTAATAAATTCACGGATTGAGGACCAATCAGCATGCTGGTAACGGAAATAGGTTTTATGAATATGAGGTTCATGTTTAATAGATGCTTAGAACGAAATGTCAGTATAGGCCACAGAATGATCCGAGTTACCAATGAAGCAGAATTGCAAAGCTAGGTAAGAGCAAGGAGAGGCGGTAAGAAATAAATGAAGTAGTGAAACCCGTTGCTCCTCGCTTTTGCAAGGGGAAAAGGGAAGGGAAGTCCATGAATTAAGTAAGAATCGAGCAGTGGAAAATCTAATACCTGAATACGGGCAACATTAATATCATTAGAATGTATCATCCACGAGTCATGGTGGGCATTCAAGTCACCGAAGATGAAGTTGTTCGCAGATGAATGGAGACCACGTGCCTTTTCCTGTCAGCGAATATTTCTAATATACTGAAGTTCTGGGAAGATAGGGAGTGATAGAAAATGTTCAGTAACGGAAGACAGAAGTGCATAAAGAATTAGTCAGGGGCATCTAGAGACAATTATCTTGGCATCGGCAGATTATCCCGGATGTAAATAACAATATACGCTGCATGAGAATGCAGGATTCTTTTCGGCAAAGAGGAAGATAAGCTGAAAACAAGAATTCAATGATAGCTTAAATTAGTTTCACAGAGGGCAAAGATATCTGGCGACAATTCCAAGATGCAAGACTCTTATGCTATAGAAGCTCGAACGGATACGACGAAAATTAGGAAAAGTAAGGCAAATGATGGTTTGATTTTGCTTACTTAGTTGTATTTATTTATGTTGTGTTTTCTATGAGTTGTAAGTGGAAAGTTAAGCTGGGATACAACGGATGAGTCAGGAGTAGAGTTTGAATAGAATTTATGGGCAAAAGATTCAGCTTTATCAACAGATAATGTGTTGTGGGGTTCTCCTTTTCATAAAGATGGACTCGTCCAGAGTATACTTATACTACTGCTATAGAAGCGAGACTGGAGATTTCGCGTTTTCTCGCGGTAATTCCGTTGACACTGTCAGCTCTCTGCCTTCGGGAAGAGAGCATTAACCCAGTCGTGGCTTCACCGAAACACTTATCATAAAAATATTACTATATATAATACTCTACTAGGTTCTAAGAGTACTTCAGAAAATCATTTGTGTTAAAAATTATATGCAGAAAATTCGTTGATGATTGAACTTAATCCACTGAATATTTATCTTTGGTGGAATTAATTCTCTTTAACAAGCATATATTCTCGTTTGAGGTTCTTAACTTTGTGAAATGAATGAAAAGTTTTGGTTGAGTAGGTTGACTGACTTGAAGCAACTGAAATGTGGTTCTACAGAAGGATGCTGCGAATATCATGGCTCGAGCATGTGAGCAATGATGAGGTCTTGGAAATAATGGAAGCAAAAAGGAAATTAATACTGAGCATTAGGAAGACACAGCTGAAGTTCCTAGAACACGCAATGAGGAAGGGGGCTTGGAGAAACTGATACTAACAGGCCAGGTAGAGGGGAAAAAGAGACAGGGGAAAGCAACGGATAACATATTTGAAGGACCTAATCAGGTGGATGAAAGAATGTGGATTGCATGGTGTAACAGGAATAGGCTTGCTCAGAGCCACCAGGGATAGGGAAACGTGGAAGGCCATAATCGCCTACGTCCCGAAGGGACAGAGCACATAGAAGAAGAAGTAGAAGAATGTTGAAAATTGTATTCATGTTTAAACAAAATATTTATTTCTATAATCTTCTTTTGTCAGACAAAATGGAATAAATATTATTTAAAGCAAGTATTATTTATACAAAGAATCAAATTTCAAATAAAAATGGAAACATTTATTTACGTTTTCAGATTTTAATTAAGAAATTTGCTTTTCCTTATCTACATTAACGATCTCCCAGATGTAATAAGATCTCAAGTAGGCATATACGCTGACAATACTGCAGTATACTCTCGCATCGATCGAAAATCTGCTGAGGCTGACAAAGTAAACCTCGCGAGCGAGCTTAAAAATGACTTCCAATCCGTGGTGGACTAGGATAAGAAACGGCTTTCGAATTTTAATGCTTCCAAAACGAAGATGCTATCTGTTAACCATCACAGACAATCGCTCCTACACACATTAGCATGGATAAGGCTAGTCTCTCTGAAAGCAAAATACAGTGCCTCCTCGGCTTAACTCTGACAAAAGACCTCAAATGGAGTGACTCTATAGAATCCATAGCTAAATCCGAAGTTTTTTCCGCCACGAACAATCCTGCATAAATATAAATCTACTAACCACCCGTACATTGAATATTGTTGCCATATCTGGTCGGGTGCTCCTGCTATCCACCTAAGTTTCTTTGACAAAATGAAACGGAGAATCTGTGATGTGATAGATCCCGACTTGTCTCTTCTACAAATACTTTCACGGTTTCTGCTCCGATTAACTTAGCTCACTGGTGTCCCCTATATATAAATTTACTCAAACCAGAAGATTAGCAACTAGGTCCCACCCTTTTAGAAACCAATAAATTGTAAACGCAAATTCTACATCAACAGGTTCTTTTCTCGCACTTCCCGCCTGTAGAATTCCTTTCCATTTACTTGCGGCCGTTGTACTCTGCGGCTTTCTTCTGGTAATAGAAAGTTTGAACTGAGCCATTTATTAAGATCACTGGGGTTTATCATCATCATTTCTTATTTTCTCGCACTTTTAGCCTGTGGAATTCCCTTCCATTTATTTGCTTTCCCGACAGCTATAACCTCCAAGGAGTTAAATGTAAAGTAAATAGTCATCTCCTATTTCACTAAACTGCATCCTCTCTCTCATGCTCCTTTCTCCGTCCACTTCACTCTCATTAGTATTCTCATCCTTCCCTTACCCACTTCTTGACACCCACTGTATCCTGTCATTCTTTTTCAAAACTTGTCTCCTATGTAACTCCCTGCAGAACAGTGGCAATAAAAAGCCTTGCTTGGGGCCATATGATTATTAAAACAATTGATGTTTGAATCTGCTGCATATCTTAGAAAAATATAAGATTTTAGATGTAGAAAATAATAGTAGAAAGCAAGGAAGTACGTAAGATGTCTGTAGAGCTTAAGAAGTCTTTCGACAAACTAAACAGTAAAGTTCTTTCAAATGACTCACTTTTATACGCATCGAACTTTCTCAAATTAATCATCTATCTACAAAAGATAACTACAGTTTAGTAAGAAACAAAAATGAATTATTGAGCTATTAACAATAACTGTAAGTTGAGCTGAACTTTACACGCGGATCCCATGTTAACATATTCTCCATTTGGATGTATCACAGGTTTCTGGAAAACTTGATGTTGAAAACGTTATATGTAGCAGCCACATGATCCAGGGAAGCCTGTTCTATCTAAAGTATTTACACGCCCATGCCAACAAAATTTCACATTTACGATTACCTGTTAAGCTAATAAGACATCCTATATTTTTTGTGGTCTTTAAGGTTGTATATATTCAATAAATGGATGAACGTGTTTTAAATTCATTAACAAATGCTGAAAATAATATTTATTTACCACAAAAAATATTTACTTCCATAATAACGGGTCACATTGTCGCTTAAAATTATAAGGTACCATTATGAACTATTTACAACAGACATTACTCAAGTAAATGACTAACTTTATTTAACGAGGTAACATATGGGAAGAAAGAGATGAGCTCATATAAATAGCAACATGAATAACTGAATCTTTACATTTGGAGAAAGTTCCTAACTGAGAAGAAAATATTCTATTTCATATTCCGACTTCTACCAACATAATTGTAAGTATCTGATATATTCACAAATTTCTGAGTTGGTCAATTAAGTTCAGTTTCATTCGTTTTATCATTTAATTGAAACCCCCTACCACGAGTCTCTTGATATCTTATTCCCTCAATCACATAAAATTATGTATCATGGACTATATATTGTATTTTAGCAACAAGCAAGTAATTATATTAAAGAATGTTACAGAATTTGTAAAAAATTATTTTTAATAGTACATTAGTTCTATTTAGTACTGTTTTCATTTCATATTAACTTTTTTCGGAAAACTAAAAAAGAAATTTTAGTGCTGCATTTAATTTTGTAGATATTATTAAAATGATTATTTTTCCTGGTAACTTACCGAGAAAAATATTGAAAATATTATTTATTTGAAAACAAAATTACTTATTTTCATAAACTGTTTTTGGTCAGTGAAAGTAGTGAAGCCATCATTAGTATTTAAAACAAATATTATACAAGGAAACTTTCAGATAAAATTCCAGCTAATAGCAACAAGTCAGATTGCGAACATTTCTATCCACATATCTTTAGGAAAAATAAAACATATATCAGTTTTTGAATAGGACAGAAAATTCTTGGACTTTGAAATTCTGTTAGACTTGATATTATATTTTAGAAGAGTAAAGAAGAAAACAAGTACTTACATGTCACCTTTTTAGGTTTTCTGAAACTGTCACTGATAGCAGAACGTGTATGTCTGCACCAATATTTGAAACAACTAGCTTGTCCCTCCACCAATTTCTCTCGACATAATCCGCCAAATACATGAACGTCATTGTTGGCTGCGTAGAAACAAGAACAATCTTCTGGATGACTTTAACATATTAAATGGTGTAAATCCAAGCAACGTATTTAAACCGACCTCCTATTAGCATATTCTTCGGCGTGATTTTTTATTGTGCCACAGAAGACATTGGTTCTGAAGACGGTCTCTAAATGCTCTAACAAACCGATTTCAGACTGTTCAATCTGAGCCGTTTACGAGCCCATGCCAACAAAATAGACCAAGTCAATTCAAGCTTATAGTCTTGCTTCATATAGGCACAAAAGAAAATGAAGTCAAACTGTAACTTAGTACGATTGCTGTTCTTTACAGAATACCATCGGTGAAATTGCAAAAAAACATATACATTCTTTTAGACACACAAACTTATAAAATTTTCCTTTGAGATTATTGTATTTTATTTCTATAAAACTACCTCCAATGCGGCCACAAGAATCAGAAAGTACATGAATATATTTGATGAATAATAATCTTCTTTTTTTTATGTGTCCTGTCCCTTCAGGACGTAGGCGACAATGGCTTTCCATGTCTCCCTATCAACACGCCTTCTCCTGTTACACCACGCAATCCTCGTTCCACCATCTATCTGATTAGGTCCTTCAAATAAGTTATCCGCTGTTTCCACTGTCTCTTTTTTCCCCTTATCTGGCCTGTTAGTATCAGGTTCTCCAAGCCCTCTTTCCTCATTGCATGTCTTAGGAACTTCAGCTGTCTCTTCCTGATGTTCAGTATTAATTTCCTTTTCATTTCCATCATTGCCAATTCCTCATCATTGATCACATGCTCGAACCATGATATTCGCAGCATCCTAGTGTAGAACCCCATTTCAGTTGCTTCAGTTTTTTCCTTCATCTTTTTGATATTGTCCAGCATTCACTGCCATATTGAAGAACTGACATCACATTACTCTCCAGTACTCTCTTCCTAGTTTCTAGCGAAATTGTCATGTTTCTTAATACGTTACTCAATTTCTGGAATGCTTCCTTCGCCATGCCAATTGGCCTTCGGATTTCTGTGTCGCACTTTCCGTCTTCAGTTAGAACACTTCCAAGGTATTTAAATCTTTGTACCTGCTTGATTTTAGTTTCCTCCACCTTTATTTGGCAAATTGGGCTGTCTTTTTTGCTGATGACCATGCATTCGGTTTTCTTGCAGTTTATTTGTAGTCCTTTTTTGTCACTCTCTTCGGCTACCTTATGTAGGAGGTTTGTAGTTTCCGTTCCGTGTCTATTACTGTACTACTCACAAGACAGAAATAGAGACAGAGGAAAGCAGCGTACTTGAAATGTATTTGATGTACTTGAGAAAGTGGATGGAGGAGCAGGGTTGGGAGAGATACAAAGAGAAAAAAACGTTAAGAGCTAAAACGAATAATGGCAAGTAAAATCGGATCGCCTATATCCTGAAAAGACACAGCGTATAAAGAAGAGAAAGGTGAGAAAGGTTTAACATGAAGTTAGCAATTAAATAATAACTGACTTAAAATAACGTTTTTTTTATGATCTTCAGTACAATCGAGAACCTGGTTCGTTTGGGAAAGATTATAGGGACAAAACCCAACGGAGAATATGCAATGTGATCGATACCAACTTGTCAGCTCGGTTGCAGTCACTCTCTCACCGGCCTGACGTGGCTTTCCTCTGCCCCTTCTACAAATACTTTCACGGCGTCTGCTCCAATGAACTTAGCTCACTAGTGATCCCTAGGTATGAATTTACACGAAATATTAGATTACAGGTGTCACTGATTTACAGCAGCTTCTTTTCTCGCACTTTCCGCCTGTGCAATTCTCTTCCATATACTTGCTTCCCCGACACCTACAATATTCAGGAATTTAAATGTAAGGTCCATAGAAATCTCCTATCTCACTAACTCGCATTCTTTCTCTCAAGCTCTTTTTCTCTCTACTCCACCCCCATTAAACCGGTATTCTCATCCTCTATTAGCCTCCTTCTGACATCCCCTATAACAAACCCTTCTTTCTCATCACTTTCAGCTATGTAAACCCTGCACAACAATGGCAGTAAAAACGCGTTGCTCGGGGTGAAATGATTTTATAAAAAAAGAGCACATGACTACAGCACTCTTTGACTTGGAAAAAGCTTACTAAACAACCTGGAAATAATGATCACGCCAGATCTACATGATCTCGAACTGAAAGGTAATCTACAGGAATTCATTAAGAACTTTCTGACAAATACATTTTGCCATTCTGTCCAATCCAAAACTCTAAAAGAAATACAGCAAGAGAGAATATTGTCAATCATTTTTTTAAATTTTAGATAAATAAACAACAATGCAAAACATTCCACTAAATGTTTAAATGGATATTTTTACGCCATTCACAGAGTTAAGTGCAAGACATGATACACGTTCAGGCAGAAAAATTTCCTGCAATAGGTTGCCATTACTTTTTTTTTTTTAATCAGCGTTTCACCCCGAGCAAGGCATGTCACTGCCACTACTGCGCAGGGGGCTACATAGAGTGGAGAAAAGATGATTAAATATAGTAAATGTCAGAGGGTGGGTGATAGGCGGGTAAGGATACCGAGAATGAGAGTTGGGCCGATGAGAGTGTTCTGAGAATAATTGGGAGTTAGTGTGATAGGAGGTGTCTATTGACCCTACATTTAAAAACCTGGAGATTGTAGCTGTCGGGAATGCAGACTTGTGGAAGGGAGAAAAGAAGCTGTTGGAGTAGAATTTACGGTTACATCTTATTTGTTTAACTGTAAAAGGGTGGGACCTAGTTTCTAATCTAGTATCTCGTGTAAATTCGTGCTTAGGCGGCACCAGTGATCTAAGCTCATCGGAGCAGAAGCCATGAAAGTACTTGTAGAAGAGGCACAGGGAAGCCACATCACGCCTGTGAGAGAGTGGTTGCGGCCGGTCTGCCAAGTCAGTATCAACCACATTACAGATCCTCCTTTGTATTTTGTCAAGAAGCCCAAGGAGAGCAGCAGGGGCACCCGACCAGATATGGCAGCGATATTCAATACCCAGGCGGATGGTAGATTTGTATATGTGCAGAATAGATTCAGGTGGGAAAAACTTCCGGGCCCTGCACAGTGAACCGACTTTCATGGCAGCAGATTTGGCAATGGATTCGATATAGTCATTCCATTTGAGGTCCGCCGAGAGTGTAAGGCCAAGGAAGCGTAGTATTTTACTCTCTGGGAGGCTAGCCTGTCCCATGCTAATGGGAGGTGGATGCGATTGTCTATGGTGGTTAGTTGATAACAGCTTTGTTTTAGAGGCATTGAAATTTACCAACCATTTCCTACCCCAGGCCACTACGGATTGGAGGTCCCTTTCAAGTACGGCAGCGAGGTTCACTTTGTCGTCCAGACCTGGTTTCTGATCGATGCGAGAGTAGATTGTTGTGTCGTCGGCATACATGCCAACTTGGGATCTAATGGTGTCGGGGAGATCATTAATGTAGATCAGAAAGAGCGTGGGACCTAGGATGGAACCTTGAGGGACGCCCGCGTTCGTATGGTAGTTTTGGGAGGCATGCCCATTTAATACCACCTTCAATGTATAAGAAACGATATTCAAAAGTTTCAAGGTTGCAATCTTACAATAGTGTAGAAAATCGATAATATATATATATATATATATATATATATATATATATATATATATATATATATATATAAGGCAGGATGTTTGTGTGTGTGTATATTTATCTGCCTGGATGTCTGTATTTTTTCAGCCCTTTTATTTTAGCTTTTGCTTAGGGTTTTGCTCTAAGAATGATACCATTTACTTAGACGACTTATTTAGCCTTGAAATTTCAGTTTTCGGCAAAAAACTTCTTTGATATCGATACCAGGAAATCAAAATTTGACTTACATGTATTCATTTTCTCTCAGTCTACGGTTTCGCTTCAACTGGAAACAACGATTGCTTTTTAGTCTTTCGTTCCAACGTCCAAAGAGTATGAGCGCCAGGACCATGGATTAGTTTTAAAGCTTTCATTACACCCGAGCAACGCCGGCTGTACTGCTAGTTATGTATAAATATATCTGATAAAAAGCCAGAATTTTGAAAGCAGAGATTTCTGCAATAGACATTTCCATCGACTTCGTTACAAGAAAGAAACTATCTTTTAATACAGTAATAAAATTTTGCCGGATTTACTTCTCCTTTTATGTGCCCTGTCCTTTCAGGACGTAGACGATTATGGCCTTTCACATCACTATATCCCTAGTGCCTCTTAGCAGGCTTTCTTCTGATACCCTTCCCAAAACTGAAGCCCGACAAGTATGTTACGCACTGCTTTCCCCTGTCACACTTTTCTTCGATTCAACCTGTGAGCATCCAATACTCTAAGCCGTCATTCTTCACTACATGTCCAAGAATGTTCACTGTCTTCTCTTGATTTTAAGTAAGTATTCTCTACAAGACATCATTATTGCTGACATGTTCGGTCCACGGTATTTCAATAAAATTTCTGTAGAACCACATTTCAGTTGCTTCAAATTTCTCATTCATCTCTGATGCCATATCAAAGAAGAGACATTACATAGCAATTCAGTACTCTCTTTGTTTTCTAGCGAAATCTTTCCATCTCTCAATACTCTACACAGCTTCTATAAAGAATCATTGGCCATGCCAATTCACTTTTGGATCTCAAAGTCACCCTTTTTTATTCTGTTATTGCTGGATTTACATCCAGCAATAAAAAGTGCAAAGCTGGATCCCAGGGCACATAGGAATTAAAGGAAACACCTATGCAGACTCCACCGCAACATTAATCCGAAATGAAACACTTTTTAATAGATTGATAATCCTTAATGTTGAGCTGCAAAATCATAAATTTTAAATAGTATTTTATTAAATAGAATTGGAAGAGGTGCTAGATCAACAATGAAAACAACAGGTTATATGAAATAAAACCGGTCTTGAAATTATAGAGGCAGGTGTTTAGAAAAGAAAGAAAAGCTGAGGTAAATTTTCATTCGACTGTACATAGGTACATCGATACCTCATCCATATATATTCGCTGGAATATAAAGATCAACCCACATGTACAACATGCCAAGTATCATTTACTGTGAAACATTTAAACTTCTTTATAGATGGTCCACAATACAAAAATGAAACACAATATGATGCGATGTGTAAGAACGAAACGAAACCACTACCAAAGTAGTTTCAATTTTGGATGCAAATATATATGCAATAGATAAACAAAAACAAATCAGACTTTCTATAATAAGAGCAAAAATAAATAAAACGAAATTAAGAATCTTGACAATACATTGGTGGTTAAATCATTCTACAGAATTAAGGAATTAGCTCTATGCTGAATCTAATATTACATAATAATTCAAATGTTTGCCAAGAAAGACTCGCCCGCAGATTCTACCCGAGATGAAAAACTTGATAATAGATTTAGAATGTCTGATGCGGTCTTGAAAAATGATACAGATATTTTCTTAAAAACAGAATCGCAGAAAATTTGTACCTACAACCACAATTATAAGCTTTCTTCAGTTGATCTGGTCCTGTGAGAATGCAGAAACCATCAATCTCACAATCAACCTTTAATATATAGGATTATCTTATCAACTACAACAGACAATGCATATTGCATACACTTAGAAAGTACACATTTACCCTAAAAGGATAATAGTATGTAAACAAATTATTTAGTTGAAATCATACATTTGTGTGCGAAATATATTTATATGAAAGCAAATATTTATTTTAAAACTAGCAGTATAGCCAGGGTGTAATGAAAGCTTTAGAACTAATCCATGGCTCTGGAGCTCAGACTCTTTGGACGTTGGCACGAAAGACTAAAATGTTTCCAGTTAAAGCGAAAGCGTAGACTGAAAGAAAAATGTATGAATGTAAATCAAATTTTGATTTCCTGGTATATATATATATATATATATATATATATATATATATATATATATATACTATCTATTTTCTGCACTATTGTAAGAACTGCAACCTTGAAACTTCTGAATATCGTTTCTTATGTCTTTGTCTATGAGTGTAACAAATTTGATTAAAATCAGACCTCTTCTTCTATAACCCGATTTTTTCGATTATCGATATTTATCGGGAGTACCTCGCCACAAAAACTAGATGAGAACACTCGCAGACGCTTATAGTACAACTGTGTAAATTTTCAAGAAAATCGGTTCAGCCATTTCGGAGTCTATAGGTAACGGATATACACACACAGACACACACTCACAGACAAAGTTCCATTTATAAATAAGTTTAGTTATTTATATTTCGAAATTAAATAAACCATAATATTTGACATGCTACGAAACAAAACAACTAAAGCAAACTAGTATTTTTTCATGTTAATTCCTTCATTAATATCAATGTTTCTATTTTTTAACTACTTTTTTTTGTTTAGGAAGATGAAAGTCGCGATATTGAGAATTATGATTTTTGCGTTGTTGGTAGTGACTACTACTGAAGGACGTTTCGTTTTTGTGCGGGGATGCTGGGAAGACTGCAATTATCTTTGTAGGGGTGACCAAGATTGCAAACAAAGATGCCAGTGTGCTTGCCCCAGATCTGATGTATGTACACATATTATCTGTTTTGCTTACTTGTTTTATATATTTATATATAAACAAACGTATATTACTAGTAAATATCATTACATAAATACTGATTTGATTGCGTTGTCTAAACAAAGAAGTATCATATATCCCGATCCCACTGAGTACTTTTGTTTAATAATTGTTTCACCTCAATCAAGGCAGTACTGACACTGGTGAGCAGGGTGTAACCATAAGAGGAAAGGGATGAGAGAGAAAAAACAGTACTGTTGATGTAGAAAGGGTAAAAGGGAAAGAGAGAGAGAGAGAGAGAGAGAGAGAGAGAGAGAGAGAAAGCGAGAGGAGGGAATCACGGAGATAGAAGATGACAAATGAAGTTACATATAAGTTTTTGGAGATTGTACCTATCAAGAAAGCAAGCATGACGAGGGGAGTTAAACGGACAGGAATTGCAAGAAAAAACTGCTGGAGTAGAAATAGTTGTTACATTTGCCTATATTGACAACTAGCAGTATAGCCCGGCGTTGCTCGGGTGTAATGAAAACTTTAAAACTAATCCATGTTCCTGGAGCTCAGACTCTTTGGACGTTGACACGAAAGACTAAAAAGCAATAGTTGTTTCCAGTTAAAGCGAAAACCGTAGACTGAAAGAAAAATGAATGGATGTAAGTCAAATTTTGATTTGTTGGTATCGATATCAAATTGTTCTGCACTATTGTAAGAACTGCAACCTTGAAATTTCTGAATATCGTTGTCTATGAGTGCCTCATATTTGATTAAAATCGAACCACTCCTTCGATAACCCGAGTTTTCGATTACCGATTTTCATTATTTATCGTGGGTACCTCGACACAAAACCTAACTAAGAGCGCTCGCAGACGCTTATAGTAAAACTGTGTAAATTTTCAAGAAACTCGGTTCCGCCGTTTCGGAGTCTATAGGTAACGGACGGACACACACACACACACACACACACACACACACACACACACACACACACACACACACACACAAAGTACCATTTATAAATAAGTTTAGATTTAATTCATTTATATGAGTTAATAAATCATATTTGTTTTCTGAATTACTGAATTTAGACAACTGATACATGATTCACAATCGTTATCTGAAGAATAACCATGATTATTTTCTAACCAGAATATCTTCTAAGATCTTTTTGCAGTGTTTTCTCCCAACTATTATGTCGTTTACATTCTACGACTATTAAATAGCATAAATCGGCAATAAAGAATGAAGCTTCTACAAAGTTTAAACTTGGATTTGTCTTCTTTAAAAGCAAGTCACAACCAACATCCGTATTACTTACGACATAGTCACTGTTTAAAATTCAATGAATGTAACAGACAACTGAATGTAGAGGTAAACGTTCAATGGGAAAAGTAAGATGAAAGAAATACTTGTTAAAATTACAAGAAACAATTAGCACTTTACTGTTTTCTTATTATTGCACCCGATTCTTAGATTTCATGAACAGACCGATGTCCTCCATCGCAATATGGCGACCATTAAGTTGTTAACATTAAGTTACCATTTGATGCAATCAAATATTAATTGTATACACTAATATTTACTACGTCTGATTTACAAGCAATTAAGTACATATATTATTCAACTATATTTTTTCTTTCAGCAGAACCAAAACTGCGAAAAGCGATGATAGTACTGTTCATCCTCATGGCAATTTGGATCCAAAGAGCAAAACCCCTTTGTGAGCGGGTCATCCCTCTCAGATGTCACATGAATTTCATGTCTAATCAGAACAAGAATTTCTAAAGAAATATTGGAATAAATTCTTTCTCAAATGCTTATTTATGTTGTTAAATTAATTTGAAGTTAACACTTTTGAAGCGAGAAGCTTTCTTACGAAAATAGAATGATTTCAGAAAATATTATGATATATGTAAGCTATAGGATTACTAAAATGATAGAAAGTGTATTTCCTAGTTGACTTATAAAACACATTACTGCTATTATATTTTAATATTCTTATTGTGACTAATTTTATTCTATTTCTTTGCAAAATGTTACAAATGCATTAGCAAGCATTAATTTATTTTTATAAATATATGTTTTCCATATTAAAGTTTTGTTATCAGTCTTTATTATATTTCGATTTCTGCTTTGGTTGCACTACCTGCCAAGTCTGCAGGAAGACAAAAGGCAGGTCGTGGTGTGTTGTTATGGCTAAATTTCATGTTTTTCTATCTCCCCTAACATCCCTAGCGTTACATAGACAAAGTTCTCCTCAGTGTGTGGGCTTTCTTTTACATATTTGTTGCCTCAATAGTTGCTGTTTTGCTTTTCTATTGAATCTACTAAATGTAAATCTTGTTTGTATTTACTGCCTTCTTTCATTATTGAATTTTTTTCTGTTTACATGTTAAGTAATTGTACCATCCAGTCCTTTGTTGTTTCTGTGTATGTTAATATGCCAATAGTTGTTGTTTTGTATGACAATTCTAGCTGAATAAAACCTCTTACACTTTCTTGACGGGGTATGTTTAGACGGTCTACATCAGCATTTTGGATGATGCATCTTATGCTTAGAAAGAAGCTTTTTTGTTTTAGAATCCATTCGTCAAGCCCATATTTTTCCAGAATTGTATAAATTCTTTCATTTTAGTGAGGACTGTCACTTTAGTTCTTTTTTTTTCCTTTACCTATTTCCCTGTTAAATTTCTTAGCATCGGTTTGAAAATTCTTGTTTTGTATGTAGAATTTTGATCTTTTCTCATAGTATCTTTTTCTTTGAGCCTTCAGTTGCATTGTTTGCTTTATTTTTCCTTAGTTGATAGGACTTCATTTTCATTTCTAATGTTGTATTTTCTTTCTACTTTTCTGCCTTTTCTAGTTCTTACATTTATTCCTCTTAACAGTTCATCGAGTACTGATAAATCAGTTTTAAGGTGAATCTTCATGTCTGCGAGGCTGCCTTGTTTTTAATTTGATATTTAATGTTTTTATTGCTGCTATTGCTGATGCCTATATTGCTTCATTGAGATTTATATGAGTGTCTTCTTCATCTAAAATTAATTTGAGTGCTACATTGTAGAGCTTAATAGTTTCGAGGTTATGCATTATTCTTTGTAATTTTGGGTGTTGTTCTCGTTCCTCCATTGCAATCTTTTGTATCTGACTGATATGGTTCTTGATTACTTCCTTCAATTATTATTATTATTATTATTATTATTATTATTATTATTATTATTATTATTATTATTATTATTTCTTTTAATTTCTGTTGTATACTTATTTCCTCCCCGATTCAAACAAAGATCTAAGATCAACAATGTCAACACATCATTTTCAGTGAACATTTTTCTTAAAAAGGGAGAAGAGTTAGGTTCACACATGTTTTACATAGATAAAGCCGTTTGTAACTTATTAGCAGAACTTTTGAGTAATATTTTCGGTGTTTATTTATGTATTAGACCCTCATTGGTCTCTTCAATATGTTTATTAGAACTACATCGATAACTGGAATTGTATTCGTAGCTTTTCACTGCAAGATATTTTTAATTTGCTATATATTTTAACGATCATTAAACATACAATGCAGCTCACAGGAACCGTCATGTCGATAAGAAAACATTTTTGTGGTCATTGAACACCATGTCTTTGCGATTAGATTTGATTGTTCTGTGTGTATTGTAAATATCCATAAAGTTGTTACATCTACTGATTGTAACTGGCTCTGCATTTTATGCTAATTTCTCTCCGCAAACTATGCAGAATCCTCAGCGCAGATGTTAGCCTAAACTGTCATACCAAGTTTTATATTCAGTGGGTGTTAATATCGTAAAACCCCATAGGAAATGTAAAATAATTTGTACTCATAAGAAAAATCGCATCAAGTAATACAGTTTAAATAATTTAAATTTGAACTAAATATTCCAATCAAAAAGAGAATATTTTGAGTTGGAAAACTTTCATCCATTTAATTAGAAATCATTTGCTTTCAAACCTCTCTGTAACATGATAAAAATATGTGAAAATGTTCATGAAAGATCATGAATAATATCAGAGATGATTACCAGATTTTTTCCAGTGCGTCTAATAATTAGTGATTTGCCAATATATAGAATGACGACGAAATTTTTGGAAGTGGAAATATTTAAATCCATTTAATGAGAAACTATTTGATTTCATCATTACCAATATGATTAAAAATATGAAAATAGTAGTAGTAGTAGTAGTAGAATTTCTGTAACAGTGTTTGTTTACATTTGTTTACATTAAGATACTTTTAGAGCGAGGATGATTATTTGCAAGAAAGAGAAAAATTGTTTTTATAAGTCTTGATTTGGCTTCGTCTAAAATTGAGAAAACATTCGTGGTCGAGCAGTTAAGACGCATACCATCAACTGATAGCTTCTATGTTTTTAGGGGTTTATTAACACAAGCTCTAAGAAATGCGATGTGAAATTTGAACCTACGTGTGCGTGCCTTTAATTTTAACAGTTTATCTAAACTGCCAATGAATTGCGACCTATATCTTCTCTAAAAATATTTAAATAAATTCTTAACCGGACAAAACTTAATAATAGCTAGAAATATACAGCGATTTGATGACATTTTTATTTAAAATATAAAACTAGACAACTGGTTTCACATCGCGTTTTTAGAGCGTGTATTTATAAACATGTTTGCCTTTTTCATATTGCATTTGGAATTAAGATTTCGAAATTGTATTCTGTTTTAAAAATTGAGAAGGCTTTTTGAGCAATATATATATATATATATATATATATTTGTAGTAAAAATTGTTGAATAAAATTATATTTTAGAACTTTTAAATATTTTCCATTTGTAAACGAGTTATTAGGCGACCTAGATTTCTACCATGAGTGGTGTCTTCAGGCGATTTGCAATAAAGTGTAACCATACTAAGTAGTACCTCTTAGGTTCATACAACCATGGATGAAAACGCCATAATTCCTTGTAATTTTCAAAATTGCGTGTTCAAAAATTCCCTGCCTCGTAAGCGTTAAAAAAAAACAGAGTTACGTGATCGTTCTTAATAAAAACGGTAAACAGTAAAATCAGTTATTTTTTTGTTTACTGCCTTTTTTCAGTGCAAATTATAATGTCAACATGATTATCTTTTTACGACAATTAAACTCTTAGGTAAATGCTCAGCTAATATTGATGTTTTATTCTACAAACTGATTTATTCATGATAAAATTTTTAAAGTTTATTAGAGAACTGAGACTTTCTGTGTATGTGCAAATTCTAAAGAGTGGAAATTGAATAGGTTGACGAGAATTGATTGAGAAGCGTTGTTTTAGAAGCTAGATGAGACGTATTGATGAATTGATATCTGTTTAATATACAACTAAATGAAACGAGGGTTCGAACTGAAATTTTCATCTACAAAATGTTAATATTCCGTCACTTCTTCCTCCAGCTATGGGTTAAATAGAAGGACAGATTAGATTCTGCAAAAGTAAAGTTATTTATCTCTTTTGAAATAATAAAAATATCATATTCACGGATATTGATTCTTATCTACTTTTAAAATCTGAATAACAAGTAAATGTTAATGCAACTCTCTTCCCGTTAATGTAGCTCGTCAAATTTTTTCCAATTGAAAAAGCGATATTTGTCTCTGATAAGTTGTTTAAACATGGCAGGCATAATTTACGATGTAATTCACATTTAATTAAGGCGATGTGACAACACACTATGGCGAATATTTGCAGAAAGAGTGTCGAAGTACAATGTTCCAAACAGACAAAATGTTGAAGGATTATATTGCCGAACAGACAAAGTTTCGAACAGATTTAGTATCGAAATAACAAAGTGACGAACGGACAAAGTGTTGAACGGGTAATGTATCGAATGGACTAAGTATTGAGAGAAAAAAATGTTCAATGGGCAAAGTGTCGAACGGAAAGAGTCGATCTGACCAAATGATAGAATGCCCACAATGTAGAATACCTAAAATAGGATACCATTTTCTTGCAAGTAGCCTGGTTGTAAACAAATATTTTTAAGTTTTAAACTATACAGACTTCCAACGATAAACAGTTTATATATATATATATATATATATATATATATATATATATATGCACTACAGGCCATAATTATTAGGCGACCACATTTTTAAAAAAATATGAATTTCAAACTACTTTTAGTATTTATTTCCAAGTGGAAAATTCTTAATGAAAATAGAATGTTATTTGATATTTTTACTTTGCAAAATTTTACAAGGCAGCCAAGAAGCCTTTGCTTTGCTTTGCAATAAGAAGAAGAGACTAGCATGTGGAAGAAAGCACAAAAACTGGACACCAGAACAGTTCATTTGATGCACATGTTATTATGCAGTATTAAAAAAGAACCATTCTATTTTCATTTAGAATTATTCACATGGCAATAAATAATAAAATAGTATGAAATACATCTTTTTTTTAAAAAAGATGTATTTCATTAATTATGGCTTAATAATTAATAATGATAATTATATATATATATATATATCTCCTTAATAACGTTTAATTTTGTATTCTCTCACACCCAGTAATCTTTTACTTTTTATTGAAGTTATTGTCTTATATATATATATATATATATATATATATATAAACTTATTTATAAATAGAACTTTGTGTCTGTAAGTCTGTATGTCCGTTACCTATAGACTCCGAAACGGCTGAACCGATTTTCTTGAAAATATACAGAGTTGTACGATAAGTGGTCTGCAAGTGTTCTTAGTTCGGTTTTGTGTCGAGGTACCCTCGATAAATACCGAAAATCGATAATCGAAAAAATCGGGTTATAGAAGGAGTGATCCGATTTTAATCAAATTTTATACACTCACAGACAAAGACATAAGAAACGATATTCAGAATTTTGAAGGTTGCAGTTCTTGCAATAGTGTAGAAAATAGATAATATATATATATATATATATATATATATAAAAGGCAAAATGTTTGTGTGTGTGTGTCTGTATATCTGTCTGTATATCCTTTATACAAATCCACAATTTTTATCCGATTCTCACCAAACTTCTCACAAATATTCTTTTGGCTGAGTCTGAGCTCCAGGACCATGGATTAGTTTTAAAGCTTTATTACACCCGACCAAAGCTGGGCTATACTGCTAGTATATATATATAAGCAAAGTGTCAATTCAGTTTCTTAAAATATAGAGTTTAATAAAACCCAGCATAAATTAGACCTTTAACTGGTAATTATTGATGATTTTTAAAAGTCATAAAGTATTTTCTTTGTTCAACATTTTGTACTTTTTGAAGTTTTGTCTTTTAGATATGATGTCTATTTGTCATTTAGTAAGTTCAACTCTTTTTCCGTTCGGCACTTTTTTCATGTTTCATTGAAAAAAGGGAAAAGTTTGATTTAATTTTTTCAGCATCAAATCTAAACTGGTAATGTCGAATACAGTGTACCAATTTCACTGCCCAGTAAAAGACTTTTTCTTGTCATAAATCTATTACGTATATCAAACATGCCACCGCCTCCCTCACGTTAGACGACTCACGTTACACTTATCTGATCAAAGACACTTAGCCACCCACAATTTGAAAGAACTCTTAAGGAAGATTTTCATGGCCTTCCACGTTTCCCTATCCCCGGTGGCTCTTAGAACGCTTTCTCCTATGATGTCCCTCAGCTCCCGTTCTGTCATCCACCTGCTGAGGCCCTTCAAATATGTTCTCCACTACATTTCTCTCCAAGCCTTCCTTCCTCATTGCATGTCCCAGGAAATTCAGTTGTCTCTTCCTGATACTCAATATTATTTACATTTTGTTTCCATTTTTTCCAACACCTCGTCATTGGTCAAATGTTTGGTTCACGATATCCGCAGCATCCTTCTGTAGAACCACATTTAAGCTGCTTCAAGTTTTCCCTTCATCTTTGTTGATATTGTCCAACTAGCATTTTATTTAAACCACATTGCTGAAATCATCTCGTGTGAGAGAATCTACTTATACAAAACATCTAGCACAGATTACAAATCTCATCTCAATTAGCAGTAAAATAATTAGGCTATTTTAAATATTCTACTGCTTAGTATTTGAAGGGATAAATTGCATTCAGTAAATATAGTAAATTGTGAGGTAGGCACAAGCTTAAAATCTCTAATGAATATATATGAGAAAACTTAATTCAATTTGGCAAAAAAATAGATGTTAATAAATGACTCCCTCCAAAACGGACAGCTAACCGATAATTATGAAGTCTTAATCACTTGTAAAGCTATAATTTATTAAATGATGTCAAAGCTAAGCAATAAAACGTTTAGACTAGATGAATTGATTATTTGAACAGAGTTTTTAAAATTATGACGATGTGTTCGTTGTTAATGTGTTCAACATTTTGTGCTTTTGAAATTTATCTTTTCGCCATTATGCCCATTCTTCATTTAGTCATTTCGACTGGTTTCACGTTCGGTTCTTTGACCCTTTGACATTTTGTACGATATTTAATCTGACCGAAACTGTGTGTTTGACCCTCTGGCCTTATAACATGGCGAACTATGAAACGCACCTCTTTTAGACTTGTGCTAAAAATATTTTCATAGCAGCTACTGACGAACTATTTTCCTGGTTTCCCGACCACATTATCTACTCGTTTTACTAGAATGACATCTAGGTCCCACCTTTTAAGCGTTGAGGTTATTAAATGTAGTTCCCTATTCTACTTTAACGGTTTCTTTACTCGCACTTCTTGCGTGTTGAGTTCCCTATCGTTTCCTTATATCTCTGATAGCTCTATAAATAAATAAAGTAAGGATCATGATTTACAGGTTGATTAAAAACAATCCTAGATTCAATACATTTTGAGGTCTAGAACATTTTTATCTTGTGTCATTGACTGCTTTTGATATATCCCAGGAAATATCTCGCTATTGATATTGAGAGGGATCTACATTCTGTGGTGAATTGGGGTAAGAAGTGGCTTGTAATTTTCAATGCGTCTAAGATCAAGCTGCTCTCTGTCAACCATCACAGGCAACCTCTCTTGCCTCCTATAAGCAGGGATCAAGCGAGTTTCTCTGAGAGCAATACACTGCGACTCCTCGGCCTTATCCTCTCTTCTGATCCCAAGTGGAACCACTACATTGAGTCAATAGCTAAATCCACTGCTAAGAAGTTTGTGTCACTGTGTTGGGCCAGGATGTTTTTGCCGCCTGAATCCATCCTGCATACATACAAATCAACCATTCCGTGCATGGAATACTGCTGCCATATATGGTCAGGCGTCCCTGCTGTTCATCTCAGTGTTAATGACAGTCTCCAAAAAAGAATCAGTAAGGTGATAGGTATTGACTTGACGGCTCGACTCCAGCCATTTACCCACCGACGGGTGTGGCTTCCCTTTGTTCTATAAATACTTTCATGGCTTCTGCTCCAACGAACTTAAGTTACTGGTGCTTCTGCAACAGGTGTTTACTTATGCAACCAGATTGGTAACTGGGTCTCACCCATTCACAGTTAGATTAATCAAATGCAGGCGGAAATTCTACTTCTACAGCTTCTTTTCTCGCACTTCCAGCCTGTGGAACTCGCTTCCATATTCTTGCTTTCCTGACGGCTACACCCTCCAGGAATTTAAGTGCAATATCAATACTCATCTCTTAACCACTTGACTCTAGTTCTTTCCACACCACCCTGTATATCCTTTCATTTCTCTCCAGCTTCGCAACTGTCATCACAACAGTAATCCCATCATTCTCTTGCTCCCTTCTAACTGGTTCGTATTTCTCTTCACTCTCTTCTACTTAATCTTTTTACTCCTATGTAGGCCCCTGCTCATCAGTGGCCTTACCACCTTGCTCGAGTGATACGATCAACAAAAAATAAACAAATTGACAAGAATTAAATAAAAAATTAAAAGAATTTCATTTCATTATGCATCAATTATATTTGTGTTCAAAGACAATTAACAAATTATTAGAAAATGCCAAAAATTGATGTGAGGTGTATGGGAAGTTATAAGATCCAAAATATTATTGACTTCGAAGTTGTCAATAGACTTAACATCAGTCCACTAGGCTATAGAATGAAGTAAATTTTCTGGGTTATTCATGTATAATAATGTCAGATGTTAAACCGTGGTTCAGTGTTAAATCAATGTAGAGTGACAGAAACTTTTCTTAAGCATAAAAGGTAATGGCTGTCCAGAATTAATAAATAAATAAGCTAAAATATTTTCTATTATGGAAGTAGCCTTACTTAATTTCAGGTTTTTTAATCGACAATGCAAAAAATAGAAAAAATTCTACCCACAAATATTAACTGTAAAAAATGTTCAGCCTTTACATTCAGCGAGAAGTTCCTAATTATGTGAACTAGAGAACACTTTAAAATCTATCTAATTTCCCCCATTCTATTTAATTTCATGATCCATGTTTGATCTAAATAAGAAGAGCAAACCAAATCATTAGCCTATTTCACAAGAACGAATCCTTAGAAAGTAGAGAGGAGAATTTTATTCTTGCAGAATGGCAGTCATTGTTTAACGTTTGTGAATCTATGAAAGAGTTGGCCTTAGGAAAACTGACCATTTGAGGTTCTTCCTGCATATGTAGAACTTTTTTTTGATCAATGATCTATACAGAGTGTGATAGTTAAATTTATGCCACGTTATATTTTTTTTTTTTATTTTGTCGACGGCCCATTATAGTAGGGTCAGTTGGACACCGTTTATGAAAATTCACTTCGCCAAAAATTTTGGAAAGTCATGTTGTAGAATTTTGCAATTTCAGAATGTTTTAGTGTCAATCTGAGGAGAATGGAGAGGATTCAGAAAAAGTTGGATGTTATATCGAGTCAAATTCACGGTATGTGGAGTAATTCGTATTGGCTGTAATGTTACGCTTCCATTCATCCTTCTACATGATTTCAGTCTCAATACGGAGGCTTACATCAATTTTTTGAAGAGTTAGTGCTCCTTTAGCCAAGAGGGTAGCTGATGGCAACAGGAATCGGCAGCATCCCCCACAATCAGAAGAACCCAGTCATGGCTGAGAGACAATATCTGCGACCATATCCCTCCTTACTTCCCAGAAAGTTCTCGTAATTATTTTGTTGGTTGTAATTGGGAGACAGACTAAAACGACTCCTTGTAACAAAGACTAACAGAAGACAAGAATTTTGGCAGTATTCACCAACTTATGGAAGCAGATCTCTCCCCCCCCAAAAAAAAATTAAGAAGATTCCGAAGTAGTCTGGACGCTGTGGTTAAAACCAAGAATTGCAAAGCTAGGCAAGAGCAAGGAGAGGCGGTAAGAAATAAATGAAGTAGTGAAACCCGTTGCTCCTCGCTTTTGCAAGGGGAAAAGGGAAGGGAAGTCCATGAATTAAGTAAGAATCGAGCAGTGGAAAATCTAATACCTGAATACGGGCAACATTAATATCATTAGAATGTATCATCCACGAGTCATGGTGGGCATTCAAGTCACCGAAGATGAAGTTGTTCGCAGATGAATGGAGACCACGTGCCTTTTCCTGTCAGCGAATATTTCTAATATACTGAAGTTCTGGGAAGATAGGGAGTGATAGAAAAAAAGTTCAGTAACGGAAGACAGAAGTGCATAAAGAATTAGTCAGGGGCATCTAGAGACAATTATCTTGGCATCGGCAGATTATCCCGGATGTAAATAACAATATACGCTGCATGAGAATGCTGGATTCTTTTCGGCAAAGAGGAAGATAAGCTGAAAACGAGAATTCAATGATGGCTTAAATTAGTTTCACAGAGGGCAAAGATATCTGGCGACAATTCCAAGATGCAAGACTCTTATGCTATAGAAACTCGAACGGATACGACGAAAATTAGGAAAAGTAAGGCAAATGATGGTTTGATTTTGCTTACTTAGTTGTATTTATTTATGTTGTGTTTTCTATGAGTTGTAAGTGGAAGGTTAGGCTGGGATACAACGGATGAGTCAGGAGTAGAGTTTGAATAGAATTTATGGGCAAAAGATTCAGCTTTATCAACAGATAATGTGTTGTGGGGTTCTCCCTTTTCATAAAGATGGACTCGTCCAGAGTATACTTATACTACTTCTATAGAAGCGAGACTGGAGATTTCGCGTTTTCTCGCGGTAATTCCGTTGACACTGTCAGCTCTCTGCCTTCGGAAAGAGAGCATTAACCCAGTCGTGGCTTCACCGAAACACTCATCATAAAAATATTACTATATATAATACTCTACTAGGTTCTAAGAGTGCTTCAGAAAATCATTAGTGTCAAAAATTTGAATATGAGCTCTAGTCATAATACTAGGAAAGAGATATCCATAAAAAACTGCAATACTAACTCTGGTAAAAATGATTACTGAAACATTAGGTTTATAAATCCAGAAATTCACGTACTTGAAACAAAAGGAAACATTGAATGGATAATGACGTTAGTTAGTTTCAGTGACTTGACCCAAAGAGTTTTGAGTTCAATACCAGGCTACAGAAGTGAACAAATAACTTACAGAGTTAGGTTCAAGGGAGATAAGTCATAAGTACCTGTTTTTTTAATAATCATGTCGCCTCAAGCAAGGCATTTGACTGCCACTGTTTTGCAGTGGGTTACATAGGAGGAAAGTTATGAGAAAGAATGACAGGTTATAGGGGGCGTCAGGAGCTGGGTAAGAGAAGGATGAGAATACTGATGAAAGTAGAGTGGACGGAGAAAGAAGCATGAGAGAGAGGATGCAGGTTATTGAGATAGGATGTGACTACTGATTTTACATTTAAATTCTTGTAGATTATAGCGGTCGCGAAAGCAAGTAAACGGAAGGGAATTCCACAGGCGGGAAGTGCGAGAAAATAAGAAATGATGATGATATACTCCAGTGATCTTAATAAAGGGCTCGGTTCAATACTTCTAGCACCTGAAAAAGACTGGAGAGTACAACGAACGAAATGTCGTAAAATTGACAACAAAGATGCGGGCAATAGTTCGAATAATGTAATTTGGGTAAATACTACATTATTTATATGATTTCCGATTCTGGAATCAGATTCGTCTTGGTCTCTCTGTTGACGTGATTAGAGTAAATTGATAAAAATTTAGTGTAACCGTTCATTGCCATCGACGTAGATGCAGAAAATTCGTTGATGATTGAACTTAATCCACTGAATATTTATCTTTGGCGGAATTAATTCTCTTTACCAAGCATATATTCTCGTTTGAGGTTCTTAACTTTCTGAAATGAATGAAAAGTTTTGGTTGAGTAGGTTGACTAACTTGAAGCAACTGAAATGTGGTCCTACAGAAGGATGCTGCGAATATCATGGATGGAGCATGATAGCAATGATGAAGTCTTGGAAATAATGGAAGCAAAAAGGAAATTAATACTGAGCATTAGGAAGACACAGCTGAAGTTCCTAGGACACGCAATGAGGAAGGGGGCTTGGAGAAACTGATACTAACAGGCCAGGTAGAGGGGAAAAAGAGACAGGGGAAAGCAACGGATAACATATTTGAAGGACATAATCAGGTGGATGAAGGAATGTGGATTGCATGGTGTAACAGGAATAGGCTTGCTCAGAGCCACCAGGGATAGGGAAACGTGGAAGGCCATAATCGCCTACGTCCTGAAGGGACAGAGCACATAGAAGAAGAAGTAGAAGAATGTTGAAAATTGTATTCATGTTTACACAAAATATTTATTTCTATAATCTTCTTTTGTCAGACAAAATGGAATAAATATTATTTAAAGCAAGTATTATTTATACAAAGAATCAAATTTCAAATAAAAATGGAAACATTTATTTACGTTTTCAGATTTTAATTAAGAAATTTGCTTTTTCTTATCTACATTAACGATCTCCCAGATGTGATAAGATCTCAAGTAGGCATATACGCTGATGATACTACAGTATACTCTCGCATCGATCAAAAATCTGCTGAGGCTGACAAAGTAAACCTCGCGAGCGAGCTTAAAAATCACTTCCAATCCGTGGTGGACTAGGATAAGAAACGGCTTTCGAATTTTAATGCTTCCAAAACGAAGATGCTATCTGTTAACGATCACAGACAATCGCTCCTACACACATTAGCATGGATAAGGCTAGTCTCTCTGAAAGCAAAATACAGTGCCTCCTCGGCTTAACTCTGACAAAAGACCTCAAATGGAGTGACTCTATAGAATCCATAGCTAAATCCGCTGCCAAGAAAGTCGGTTCTCTGTGTAGGGCCAAGAAGTTTTTTCCGCCACGAACAATCCTGCATAAATATAAATCTACTAACCACCCGTACACTGAATATTGTTGCCATATCTGGTCGGGTGCTCCTGCTATCCACCTAAGTTTCTTTGACAAAATGAAACGGAGAATCTGTGATGTGATAGATCCCGACTTGTCTCTTCTACAAATACTTTCACGGTTTCTGCTCCGATTAACTTAGCTCACTGGTGTCCCCTATATATAAATTTACTCAAACCAGAAGATTAGCAACTAGGTCCCACCCTTTTAGAAACCAATAAATTGTAAACGCAAATTCTACATCAACAGGTTCTTTTCTCGTACTTCCCGCCTGTAGAGTTCCTTTCCATTTACTTGCGGCCGTTGTACTCTGCGGCTTTCTTCTGGTAATAGAAAGTTTGAACTGAGCCATTTATTAAGATCACTGGGGTTTATCATCATCATTTCTTATTTTCTCGCACTTTTAGCCTGTGGAATTCCCTTCCATTTATTTGCTTTCCCGACAGCTATAAACTCCAAGAAGTTAAATGTAAAGTAAATAGTCATCTCCTATTTCACTAAACTGCATCCTCTCTCTCATGCTCCTTTCTCCGTCCACTTCACTCTCATTAGTATTCTCATCCTTCTCTTACCCACTTCCTGACACCCTCTGTATCCTGTCATTCTTTTTCAAAACTTTCCTCCTATGTAACTCCCTGCAAAACAGTGGCAATAAAAAGCCTTGCTTGGGGCCATATGATTATTAAAACAGTTGATGTTTGAATCTGCTGCATATCTTAGAAAAATAATAGTAGAAAGCAAGGAAGTACGTAAGATGTCTGTAGAGCTTAAGAAGTCTTTCGACACACTAAACAGTAAAGTTCTTTCAAATGACTCACTTTTATACGCATCGAACTTTCTCAAATTAATCATCTATCTACAAAAGATAACTACAGTTTAGTAAGAAACAAAAATGAATTATTGAGCTATTAACAATAACTGTAAGTTGAGCTGAACTTTACACGCGGATCCCATGTTAACATATTCTCCATTTGGATGTATCACAGGTCTCTGGAAAACTTGATGTTGAAAACGTTATATGTAGCAGCCACATGATCCAGGGAAGCCTGTTCTATCTAAAGTATTTATACGCCCATGCCAACAAAATTTCACATTTACGATTACCTGTTAAGCTAATAAGACACCCTAAATTTTTTGTGGTCTTTAAGGTTGTATATATTCAATAAATGGATGAACGTGTTTTAAATTCATTAACAAATGCTGAAAATAATATTTATTTGCCACAAAAAATATTTACTTCCATAATAACGGGTCACATTGTCGCTTAAAATTATAAGGTACCATTATGAACTATTTACAACAGACATTACTCAAGTAAATGACTAACTTTATTTAACGAGGTAACATATGGGAAGAAAGAGATGAGCTCATATAAATAGCAACATGAATAACTGAATCTTTACATTTGGAGAAAGTTCCTAACTGAGAAGAAAATATTCTATTTCATATTCCGACTTCTACCAAAATAATTGTAAGTATCTGATATATTCACAAATTTCTGAGTTGGTCGATTAAGCTCAGTTTGATTCGTTTTATCATTTAATTGAAACCCCCTACCACGAGTCTCTTGATATCTTATTCCCTCAATCACATAAAATTATGTATCATGGACTATATATTGTATTTTAGCAACAAGCAAGTAATTATATTAAAGAATGTTACAGAATTTGTAAAAAAATATTTTTAATAGTACATTAGTTCTATTTAGTGCTGTTTTCATTTCATATTAACTTTTTTCGGAAAACTAAAAAAGAAATTTTAGTGCTGCATTTAATTTTGTAGATATTATTAAAATGATTATTTTTCCTGGTAACTTACCGAGAAAAATATTGAAAATATTATTTATTTGAAAATAAAAATACTTATTTTCATAAACTGTTTTTGATCAGTGAAAGTAGTGAAGCCATCATTATTATTTAAAACAAATATTATACAAGGAAACTTTCAGATAAAATTCCAGCTAATAGCAACAAGTCAGATTGCGAACATTTCTATCCACATATCTTTAGGAAAAATAAAACATATATCAGTTTTTGAATAGGACAGAAAATTCTTGGACTTTGAAATTCTGTTAGACTTGATATTATATTTTAGAAGAGTAAAGAAGAAAACAAGTACTTACATGTCACCTTTTTAGGTTTTCTGAAACTGTCACTGATAGCAGAACGTGTATGTCTGCACCAATATTTGAAACAACTAGCTTGTCCCTCCACCAATTTCTCTCGACATGATCCGCCAAATACATGAACGTCATTGTTGGCTGCGTAGAAACAAGAAAAATCTTCTGGATGACTTTAACATATTAAATGGTGTAAATCCATGCAACGTATTTAAACCGACCTCCTATTAGCATATTCTTCGGCGTGATTTTTTATTGTGCCACAGAAGACATTGGTTCTGAAGACGGTCTCTAAATGCTCTAACAAACCGATTTCAGACTGTTCAATCTGAGCCGTTTACGAGCACATGCTAACAAAATAGACCAAGTCAATTCAAGCTTATAGTCTTGCTTCATAGAGGCACAAAAGAAAATGAAGTCAAACTGTAACTTAGTACGATTGCTGTTCTTTACAGAATACCATCGGTGAAATTGCAAAAAAACATATACATTCTTTTAGACACACAAACTTATAAAATTTTCCTTTGAGATTATTGTATTTTATTTCTATAAAACTACCTCCAATGCGGCCACAAGAATCAGAAAGTACATGAATATATTTGATGAATAATAATCTTCTTTTTTTTATGTGTCCTGTCCCTTCAGGACGTAGGCGACAATGGCTTTCCATGTCTCCCTATCAACACGCCTTCTCCTGTTACACCACGCAATCCTCGTTCCACCATCTATCTGATTAGGTCCTTCAAATAAGTTATCCGCTGTTTCCACTGTCTCTTTTTTCCCCTTATCTGGCCTGTTAGTATCAGGTTCTCCAAGCCCTCTTTCCTCATTGCATGTCTTAGGAACTTCAGCTGTCTCTTCCTGATGTTCAGTATTAATTTCCTTTTCATTTCCATCATTGCCAATTCCTCATCATTGATCACATGCTCGAACCATGATATTCGCAGCATCCTACTGTAGAACCCCATTTCAGTTGCTTCAGTTTTTTCCTTCATCTTTTTGATATTGTCCAGCATTCACTGCCATATTGAAGAACTGACATCACATTACTCTCCAGTACTCTCTTCCTAGTTTCTAGCGAAATTGTCATGTTTCTTAATATGTTACTCAACTTCTGGAATGCTTCCTTCGCCATGCCAATTGGCCATCGGATTTCTGTGTCGTACTTTCCGTCTTCAGTTAGAACACTTCCAAGGTATTTAAATCTTTGTACCTGCTTGATTTTAGTTTCCTCCACCTTTATTTGGCAAATTGGGCTGTCTTTTTTGCTGATGACCATGCATTAGGTTTTCTTGCAGTTTATTTGTAGTCCTTTTTTGTCACTCTCTTCAGCTACCTTATGTAGGAGGTTTGTAGTTTCCGTTCCGTGTCTGCTATTACTGTACTACTCACAAGACAGAAATAGAGACAGAGGAAAGCAGCGTACTTGAAATGTATTTGATGGACTTGAGAAAGTGGATGGAGGAGCAGGGTTGGGAGACATACAAAGAGAAAAAAACGTTAAGAGCTAAAACGAATAATGGCAAGTAAAATCGGATCGCCTATATCCTGAAAAGCGTATAAAGAAGAGAAAGGTGAGAAAGGTTTAACATGAAGACAGCAATTAAATAATAACTGACTTAAAATAACGTTTTTTTATGATCTTCAGTACAATCGAGAACCTGGTTCGTTTGGGAAAGATTATAGGGACAAACCCCAACGGACAATATGCAATGTGATCGATACCAACTTGTCAGCTCGGTTGCAGTCACTCTCTCACCGGCCTGACGTGGCTTTCCTCTGCCCCTTCTACAAATACTTTCACGGCGTCTGCTCCAATGAACTTAGCTCACTAGTGATCCCTAGGTATGAATTTACACGAAATATTAGATTACAGGTGTCACTGATTTACAGCAGCTTCTTTTCTCGCACTTTCCGCCTGTGCAATTCTCTTCCATATACTTGCTTCCCCGACACCTACAATATTCAGGAATTTAAATGTAAGGTCCATAGAAATCTCCTATCTCACTAACTCGCATTCTTTCTCTCAAGCTCTTTTTCTCTCTACTCCACCCCCATTAAACCGGTATTCTCATCCTCTATTAGCCTCCTTCTGACATCCCCTATAACAAACCCTTCTTTCTCATCACTTTCAGCTATGTAAACCCTGCACAACAATGGCAGTAAAAACGCGTTGCTCGGGGTGAAATGATTTTATAAAAAAGAGCACATGACTACAGCACTCTTTGATTTGGAAAAAGCTTACTAAACAACCTGGAAATAATGATCACGCCAGATCTACATGATCTCGAACTGAAAGGTAATCTACAGGAATTCATTAAGAACTTTCTGACAAATACATTTTGCCATTCTGTCCAATCCAAAACTCTAAAAGGAATACAGCAAGAGAGAATATTGTCAATCATTTATTTAAATTTTAGATAAATAAACAACAATGCAAAACATTCCACTAAATGTTTAAATGGATATTTTTACGCCATTCACAGAGTTAAGTGCAAGACATGATACACGTTCAGGCAGAAGAATTTCCTGCAATAGGTTGCCATTACTTTTTTTTTTTATCAGCGTTTCACCCCGAGCAAGGCATGTCACTGCCACTACTGCGCAGGGGGCTACATAGAGTGGAGAAAAGATGATTAAATATAGTAAATGTCAGAGGGTGGGTGATAGGCGGGTAAGGATACCGAGAATGAGAGTTGGGTAGATGAGAGTGTTCTGAGAATAATTGGGAGTTAGTGTGATAGGAGGTGTCTATTGACCCTACATGTAAAACCTGGAGATTGTAGCTGTCGGGAAAGCAGACTTGTGGAAGGGAGAAAAGAAGCTGTTGGAGTAGAATTTACGGTTACATCTTATTTGTTTAACTGTAAAAGGGTGGGACCTAGTTTCTAATCTAGTATCTCGTGTAAATTCCTGCTTAGGCGGCACCAGTGATCTAAGCTCATCGGAGCAGAAGCCATGAAAGTACTTGTAGAAGAGGCACAGGGAAGCCACATCACGCCTGTGAGAGAGTGGTTGTGGCCGGTCTGCCAAGTCAGTATCAACCACGTTACAGATCCTCCTTTGTATTTTGTCAAGAAGCCCAAGGAGAGCAGCAGGGGCACCCGACCAGATATGGCAGCGATATTCAATACACAGGAGGATGGTAGATTTGTATATGTGCAGAATAGATTCAGGTGGGAAAAACTTCCGGGCCCTGCACAGAGAACCGACTTTCATAGCAGCAGATTTGGCAATGGATTCGATATAGTCATTCCATTTGAGGTCCCCCGAGAGTGTAAGGCCAAGAGGCGTAGTATTTTACTCTCTGGGAGGCTAGCCTGTCCCATGCTAATGGGAGGTAGATGCGATTGTCTATGGTGGTTAGTTGATAACAACTTCGTTTTAGAGGCATTGAAATTTACCAACCATTTCCTACCCCAGGCCACTACGGATTGTATCATCGGCATACATACTGTCCAAAAGAAAGGGGTGGAGTGTGAGACCGGGCGATAGAAGGTACTATTTAATCCAATTAAAAGAAAAAGAATAAATGTGTGACTGAAGCTTCCAGAACTGAATAGAGAAAACAAAATGAAGATGGTTTTTGAAATTTTTCCGTCAGTCAGCCTGCAACTGGTAAGTTTTAGCCGTGTGATCTTATTTTTGCTGTATGTTTTTGAATTTTTTTTTTTTATCCCTTTGGTTCTTATCTTTTCTGTCTAATTTTTGTTCCTGTTTTGTTACTAACCTAAGTTCTCTACTAGTCGCTCTTGTAATGCACTGCGACTATGATTGTGTAAATTGTTTTTCATTATCAAATTTAGGTTTGGTATATTAGGGTTTCGGTTATATGTAGGAATTCTGAGTAAAGACCGGCTATGTTTTTTTTTGTTCTCTCTTTCTCCCTTACGAACTGGACACATGGCTTTGAGGTGTTTCCCCCACTACCACT
Organism: Ascarosepion bandense; assembly: GCA_037127315.1. Classification (NCBI taxonomy): domain Eukaryota; kingdom Metazoa; phylum Mollusca; class Cephalopoda; order Sepiida; family Sepiidae; genus Ascarosepion; species Ascarosepion bandense. The sequence continues at coordinate 300,347 of JBBBDQ010030759.1, read as the reverse complement.
TCAATGCATTCTGCCCTCACACTACTCTCTGTTACTGATTACTTAGAGGCAGCTTAAACTTTCCAGAACTGAATGGAGAAAAGAAAATGAAGATAATTTTTGAAATTTTCTTAACTTTTTTCCGTCAGTCAGCCTGCAACTGGTAAGTTTTAGCCAGTGTGATCTTATTTTGCTGTATTTTTTGAAACTTTTTTTTTATTTCTTTGGTTCTTATCTTTTCTGTCTAATTTTTGTTACTGTCAACCAAGTCTACAGAACCCAATCTGTCCTGCTATATAATCCATAGCAAGAAGAAGAAGAAGAAGAAGAAGAAGAAGGGACGAATTAATAACGTTCTCATGGGTATTTATCTAACACACTCCTACATCTTCTTAGATAAATCAAAATGCAAAACGGAAACAGGATGTGCAACTGTGTATAACAAAAAAATATCTAAACTTATTTATTAATGGAACTTTGTCTGTGTGTATGTGTATGTTTGTAAGTGTGTGTCTCTAAGTGTGTGTCTGTTACCTATAGACTCCGAAACGGCTGAACCGATTTTTTTTAAAGATTCACACAGTTGTACTGTAAGCGCCTGCGAGTGTTCTTTGCTAGGTTTTGTGTGGAGGTACCCCGATAAATATCGAAAATCGATAATCGAAAAAATCGGGTTATAGAAGGAGTGGTTCGATTTTAATCAAATTTGATACACTTATAGACAATTATATTTTTTTTTATGAGCGTTTCACCCCGAGCAAGGCATGTCACTGCCACTACTGCGCAGGGGGCTACGTAGAGTGGAGAAAAGATGATTAAATATAGGAAATGTCAGAGGGTGGGTGATAGGCGGGTAAGGATACCGAGAATGAGGGTTGGGTAGATGAGAGTATTCTGAGAATAGTTGGGAGTTAGTGTGATAGGAGGTGTCTATTGACCCTACATTTAAACACCTGGAGATTGTAACTGTCGGGAAAGCAGATTTGTGGAAGGGAGTTCCACAGGCGGGAAGCGCGAGAAAAGAAGCTGTTGGAGTAGAATTTACGGTTACATCTTATTTGTTTAACTGCAAAAGGGTGGGACTTAGTTTCTAATCTAGTATCTCGTGTAAATTCCTGCTTAGGCGGCACCAGTGATCTAAGCTCATCGGAGCAGAAGCCATGAAAGTACTTGTAGAAGAGGCACAGGGAAGCCACATCACGCCGGTGAGAAAGCGGCTGCAGCCGGTCTGCCAAGTCAGTATCAACCACGTTACAGATCCTCCTTTGTATTTTGTCAAGAAGCCCAAGGAGAGCAGCAGGGGCACCCGACCAGATATGGCAGCAATATTCAATACACGGGCGGATGGTAGATTTGTATATGTGCAGAATAGATTCAGGTGGGAAAAACTTCCGGGCCCTGCACAGAGAACCGACTTTCATGGCAGCAGATTTGGCAATGGATTAGATATAGTCATTCCATTTGAGGTCCGCCGAGAGTGTAAGGCCAAGGAAGCGTAGTATTTTACTCTCTGGGAGGCTAGCCTGTCCCATGCTAATGGGAGGTAGATGCGATTGTCTATGGTGGTTAGTTGATAACAGCTTTGTTTTAGAGGCATTGAAATTTACCAACCATTTCCTACCCCAGGCCACTACGGATTGGAGGTCCCTTTCAAGTACGGCAGCGAGGTTCACTTTGTCGTCCAGACCTGGTTTCTGATCGATGCGAGAGTAGATTGTTGTGTCGTCGGCATACATGCCAACTTGGGATCTAATGGTATCGGGGAGATCATTAATGTAGATCAGAAAGAGCGTGGGACCTAGGATGGAACCTTGAGGGAAGCCCGCGTTCGTATGGTAGTTTTGGGAGGCATGCCCATTTAATACCACCTTCAATGTATAAGAAACGATATTCAAAAGTTTCAAGGTTGCAATCTTACAATAGTGTAGAAAATCGATAATATATATATATATATATATATATATATATATATATACAAGGCAGGATGTTTGTGTGTGTGTATGTTTATCTGCCTGGATGTCTGTATATTTTCAGCCCTTTTATTTTAGCTTTTGCTTAGGGTTTTGCTCTAAGAAGGTATAACTGTAGTTCTTAGTCTCAGCCATGATACTATTTACTTAGACGACTTATTTAGCCTTGAAATTTCAGTTTTCGACAAAATCTTCTTTGATATCGATACCAGGAAATCAAAATTTGACTTACATGTATTCATTTTTCTCTCAGTCTACGGTTTCGCTTTAACTGGAAACAACGATTGCTTTTTAGTCTTTCGTTCCAACGTCCAAAGAGTATGAGCGCCAGGACCATGGATTAGTTTTAAAGCTTTCATTACACCCGAGCAACGCCGGCTGTACTGCTAGTTATGTATAAATATATCTGATAAAAAGCAAGAATTTTGAAAGCAGATATTTATGCAATAGACATTTCCATCGACTTCGTTACAAGAAAGAAACTATCTTTTAATACAGTAATAAAATTTTGCCGGATTTACTTCTCCTTTTATGTGCCCTGTCCTTTCAGGACGTAGATGATTATGGCCTTTCACATCACTATATCCCTAGTGCCTCTTAGCAGGCTTTCTTCTGATACCCTTCCCAAAACTGAAGCCCGACAAGTATGTTACGCACTGCTTTCCCCTGTCACACTTTTCTTCGATTCAACCTGTGAGCATCCAATACTCTAAGCCGTCATTCTTCACTACATGTCCAAGAATGTTCACTGTCTTCTCTTGATTTTAAGTAAGTATTCTCTACAAGACATCATTATTGCTGACATGTTCGGTCCACGGTATTTCAATAAAATTTCTGTAGAACCACATTTCAGTTGCTTCAAATTTCTCATTCATCTCTGATGCCATATTAAAGAAGAGACATTACATAGCAATTCAGTACTCTCTTTGTTTTCTAGCGAAATCTTTCCATCTCTCAATACTCTACACAGCTTCTATAAAGAATCATTGGCCATGCCAATTCACTTTCGGATCTCAAAGTCACCCTTTCTTATTCTGTTATTGCTGGATTTACATCCAGGAATAAAAAGTGCAAAGCTGGATCCCAGGGCACATAGGAATTAAAGGAAACACCTATGCAGACTCCACCGCAACATTAATCTGAAATGAAACACTTTTTAATAGATTGATAATCCTTAATGTTGAGCTGCAAAATCATAAATTTTAAATAGTATTTTATTAAATAAAATTGGAAGAGGTGCTAGATCAACAAAGAAAACAACAGGTTATATGAAATAAAACCGGTCTTGAAATTATAGAGGCAGGTGTTTAGAAAAGAAAGAAAAGCTGAGGTAAATTTTCATTCGACTGTACATAGGTACATCGATACCTCATCCATATATATTCGCTGGAATATAAAGATCAACCCACATGTACAACATGCCAAGTATCATTTACCGTGAAACATTTAAACTTCTTTATAGATGGTCCACAATACATAAATGAAACACAATATGATGCGATGTGTAAGAACGAAACGAAACTTCTACCAAAGTAGTTTCAATTTTGGATTCAAATATATATGCAATAGATAAACAAAAACAAATCAGACTTTCTATAATAAGAGCAAAAATAAATAAAACGAAATTAAGAATCTTGACAATACATTGGTGGTTAAATCATTCTACAGAATTAAGGAATTACCTCTATGCTGAATCTAATATTACATAATAATTCAAATGTTTGCCAAGAAAGACTCGCCCGCAGATTCTACCCGAGATGAAAAACTTGATTATAGATTTAGAATGTCTGATGCGGTCTTGAAAAATGATACAGATATTTTCTTAAAAAACAAAATCGCAGAAAATTTGTACCTACAACCACAATTATAAGCTTTCTTCAGTTGATCTGGTCCTGTGAGAATGCAGAAACCATCAATCTCACAATCAACCTTTAATATATAGGATTATCTTATCAACTACAACAGACAATGCATATTGCATACACTTAGAAAGTACACATTTACCCTGAAAGGATAAAAGTATATAAACAAATGATTTAGTTGAAATCATACATTTGTGTGCGAAATATATTTATATGAAAGCAACTATTTATTTTAAAACTAGCAGTATAGCCTGGGTGTAATGAAAGCTTTAGAACTAATCCATGGCTCTGGAGCTCAGACTCTTTGGACGTTGGCACGAAAGACTAAAATGTTTCCAGTTAAAACGAAAGCGTAGACTGAAAGAAAAATGTATGAATGTAAATCAAATTTTGATTTCCTGGTATATATATATATATATATATATATATATATATATATATATATATATATTATCTATTTTCTGCGCTATTGTAAGAACTGCAACCTTGAAACTTCTGAATATCGTTTCTTATGTCTTTGTCTATGAGTGTAACAAATTTGATTAAAATCAGACCTCTTCTCCTATAACCCGATTTTTTCAATTATCGATATTTATCGGGAGTACCTCGCCACAAAAACTAGATGAGAACACTCGCAGACGCTTATAGTACAACTGTGTAAATTTTCAAGAAAATCGGTTCAGCCATTTCGGAGTCTATAGGTAACGGATATACACACACAGACACACACTCACAGACAAAGTTCCATTTATAAATAAGTTTAGATATTTATATTTCGAAATTAAATAAACCATAATATTTGACATGCTACGAAACAAAACAACTAAAGCAAACTAGTATTTTTTCATGTTAATTCCTTCATTAATATCAATGTTTCTATTTTTTAACTACTTTTTATTGTTTAGGAAGATGAAAGTCGCGATATTGAGAATTATGATTTTTGCGTTGTTGGTAGTGACTACTACTGAAGGACGTTTCGTTTTTGTGCGGGGATGCTGGGAAGACTGCAATTATCTTTGTAGGGGTGACCAAGATTGCAAACAAAGATGCCAGTGTGCTTGCCCCAGATCTGATGTATGTACATATATTATCTGTTTTGCTTACTTGTTTTATATATTTATATATAAACAAACGTATATTACTAGTAAATATCATTACATAAATACTGATTTGATTGCGTTGTCTAAACAAAGAAGTATCATATATCCCGATCCCACTGAGTACTTTTGTTTAATAATTGTTTCACCTCAATCAAGGCAGTACTGACACTGGTGAGCAGGGTGTAACCATAAGAGGAAAGGGATGAGAGAGAAAAAACAGTACTGTTGATGTAGAAAGGGTAAAAGGGAAAGAGAGAGAGAGAGAAAGAGAGAGAGAGAGAGCGAGAGGAGGGAATCACGGAGATAGAAGATGACAAATGAAGTTACATGTAAGTTTTTGGAGATTGTACCTATCAAGGAAGCAAGCATGACGAGGGGAGTTAAACGGACAGGAATTGCAAGAAAAAACTGCTGGAGTAGAAATAGTTGTTACATTTGCCTATATTGACAACTAGCAGTATAGCCCGGCGTTGCTCGGATGTAATGATAACTTTAAAACTAATCCATGTTCCTGGAGCTTAGACTCTTTCGACGTTGACACGAAAGACTAAAAAGCAATAGTTGTTTCCAGTTAAAGCGAAAACCGTAGACTGAAAGAAAAATGAATGGATGTAAGTCAAATTTTGATTTGTTGGTATCGATATCAAATTGTTCTGCACTATTGTAAGAACTGCAACCTTGAAATTTCTGAATATCGTTGTCTATGAGTGCATCATATTTGATTAAAATCGAACCACTCCTTCGATAACCCGAGTTTTCGATTATCGATTTTCATTATTTATCGTGGGTACCTCGACACAAAACCTAACTAAGAGCGCTCGCAGACGCTTATAGTAAAACTGTGTAAATTTTCAAGAAACTCGGTTCCGCCGTTTCGGAGTCTATAGGTAACGGACGGACACACACACACACACACACACATACACACACACACACACAAAGTTCCATTTATAAATAAGTTTAGATTTAATTCATTTATATGAGTTAATAAATCATATTTGTTTTCTGAATTACTGAATTTAGACAACTGATACATGATTCACAATTGTTATCTGAAGAATAACCATGATTATTTTCTAACCAGAATATCTTCGAACATCTTTTTGCAGTGTTTTCTCCCAACTATTATGTCGTTTACATTCTACGACTATTAAATAGCATAAATCGGCAATAAAGAATGAAGCTTCTACAAAGTTTAAACTTGGATTTGTCTTCTTTAAAAGCAAGTCACAACCAACATCCGTATTACTTACGACATAGTCACTGTTTAAAATTCAATGAATGTAACAGACAACTGAATGTAGAGGTAAACGTTCAATGGGAAAAGTAAGATGAAAGAAATACTTGTTAAAATTACAAGAAACAATTAGCACTTTACTGTTTTCTTATTATTGCACCCGATTCTTAGATTTCATGAACAGACCGATGTCCTCCATCGCAATATGGCGACCATTAAGTTGTTAACATTAAGTTACCATTTGATGCAATCAAATATTAATTGTATACACTAATATTTACTACGTCTGATTTACAAGCAATTAAGTACATATATTATTCAACTATATTTTTTCTTTCAGCAGAACCAAAACTGCGAAAAGCGATGATAGTACTGTTCATCCTCATGGCAATTTGGATCCAAAGAGCTAAAACCCTTTTTGAGCGGGTCATCCCTCTCAGATGTCACATGAATTTCATGTCTAATCAGAACAAGAATTTCTAAAGAAATATTGGAATAAATTCTTTCTCAAATGCTTATTTATGTTGTTAAATTAATTTGAAGTTAACTCTTTTGAAGCGAGAAGCTTTCTTACGAAAATTAGAATGATTTCAGAAAATATTATGATATATGTAAGCTATAGGATTACTAAAATGATAGAAAGTGTATTTCCTAGTTGACTTATAAAACACATTACTGCTATTACATTTTAATATTCTTATTGTGACTAATTTTATTCTATTTCTTTGCAAAATGTTACAAATGCATTAGCAAGCATTAATTTATTTTTATAAATATGTTTTCCATATTAAAGTTTTGTTATCATTCTTTATTATATTTCAATTTCTGCTTTGGTTGCACTACCTGCCAAGTCTGCAGGAAGACAAAAGGCAGGTCGTGGTGTGTTGTTATGGCTAAATTTCATGTTTTTCTATCTCCCCTAACATCCCTAGCGTTACATAGACAAAGTTCTCCTCAGTGTGTGGGCTTTCTTTTACATATTTGTTGCCGCAATAGTTGGTTCTTGGCTTCTGTTTTGCTTTTCTATTGAATCGACTAAATGTAAACCTTGTTTGTATTTACTGCCTTCTTTCATTATTGAATTTTTTTCTGTTTACATGTTAAGTAATTGTACCATTCAGTCCTTTGTTGTTTCTGTGTATGTTAGTAAGCCAATAGTTGTTGTCTTGTATGACAATTCTAGCTGAATAAAACCTCTTACATCTTCTTGACGGGGTATGTTTAGACGGTCTACATCAGCATTTTGGATGATGCATCTTATGCTTAGAAAGAAGCTTTTTTGTTTTAGAATCCATTCGTCTGATGCAATTTTGAGTCCAGTTCAAGATGTTGAAATTGTATTGAACCACTGGGATAGCAAGGCTATTAATGATCATAATTCTGTTCTGAAAATTCAATTCAGCTTTTAATAGCGTTCGTAGCGTTCTATAGTACTCTTTACGCACTATTTCTTTTATTTTCTTATTGTGAATTTTATCACTCTCATTTACACCTAGGTATTTTTATAAGCTTCTTCTGGCTTTACAGCTTCTATTGTTACAGCAGGGTCGAATCTAATTGAGGCTGTTTGTTGTAGCGATCCTCGTAAAACATTAGTTTCAGCACATTTATTCAAACTGAATTTCATTCCAGTGTCTTCTCTGAAGCATTTTACAGTTTGCAGGAGACCTTCCAGCTCATTATCATTCTTAGCATAGAATTTTAAGTCATCCATGTAAAATAGATGGCTTATTTTCTTTTGAGTTATTTTATAACCACATTCTGTTATGTTAAGTTGACTGGTTAATGCTTTTAATGATATGCAAAATAGTAAGGGAGACTAAGATTCACCTTGAAATTTACCTCTTTTGATGTTTATTTCACCAGACGTATAGGTTCCATTTATATGATTGATGTAATGTGTTTTTTTCCATATCGACATATGTTGTTTGATGAAATTAATGATGTATATATTTTAAATTTTCAAGATCAAGGACTGTGGTAATCCATGCAGAAATTTTAGTTGGATCGTTAACCATTTCTTGAAGTTCTTTGGTTAGTTTTTTATGTGCTGTACTTAAATAATATAACCAAAAGTTAGGAATTTTATCTATTCCTGAAAATTGCAATTTGTGTGCTTTTTCAGTGCACATTTAACATCTTTTTCTGTGATAACAGCCCATGTCTGTTCTGGATTATTTTTCATTCATTCTATCTCTTGCGCAATCTAGTCTACCTTTTTGTTATTTTCTTTAGGTCAAGCCCATATTTTTCCAGAATTGTATAAATTCTTTCATTTTAGTGAGGACTGTCACTTTAGTTCTTTTTTTCTTTTACCTATTTCCCTGTTAAATTTCTTAGCATCGGTTTGAAAATTCTTGTTTTGTATGTAGAATTTTGATCTTTTCTCATAGCATCTTTTTCTTTGAGCCTTCAGTTGCATTGCTTGCTTTATTTTTCCTTAGTTGATAGGACTTCATTTTCATTTCTAATGTATTTTCTTTCTACTTTTCTGCCTTTTCTAGTTCTTACATTTATTCCTCTTAACAGTTCATCGAGTACTGATAAATCAGTTTTAAGGTGGATCTTCATGTCTGCGAGGCTGCCTTGTTTTTAATTTGATATTTAATGTTTTTATTGCTGCTATTGCTGATGCCTATATTGCTTCATTGAGATTTATGAGTGTCTTCTTCATCTAAAATTAATTTGAGTGCTACATTGTAGAGCTTAATAGTTTCGAGGTTATGCATTATTCTTTGTAATTTTGGGTGTTGTTCTCGTTCCTCCATTGCAATCTTTTGTATCTGACTGATATGGTTCTTGATTACTTCCTTCAATTATTATTATTATTATTATTATTATTATTATTATTATTATTATTATTATTATGTCATTTTTCATCATATTTCGATTTCTGCATTGGTCTCACTACCAACCAAGTCTGCGGGGAGACCTAAGGCAGGTAATGGCGTGTTGTTATGACTCCATTTCATGTTTTTCTATCCTCCCTATCATCCCCAGCATTACATAGATAACGTTTTCCTTAGTGTGTGGGCTGTACTTAATAATACAATTTTTTGTATATCTCTTAAGCTGGGGTTTCAAGGGATTCTTTCAATGTGTTGTTTTGTTCCATTTTTTATCATTCCAAGTGCACCTACTATCACTGGCACAACTCTTGTTTTCAATTTCCACATTTTTTCTATTTCAATTTCCAGGTCTTTATATTTTGACAGTTTTTCAAATTCCTTGATTGCTATGTTACAATCCGCTGGACAAGCCATATCAATTAATAGACAAGTTTTCTCCTTCTGGTTTTTAACAATAATGTCTGGCCTGTTTGCTTCAATTTTTCTGTCTGTGTAGATGGTGTAATCCCATAGAATGGTTACATCTTCTATTTCTGTAACCGGTGCTGGATGATGTTCATACCAGTGTTTGTTTACAGCTTTTCCATAATGTTTGCACATTGCCCAATGTAAATATTGCCCAACTCTATCGTGGCGATTTTTATATTCGTTTGGGGCAAGCACAGAACAGCCTGAGATTAGGTGGTCTATTGTTTCTTGGTGTTTATCACAAAACCTGCATTTTGGATCCATATTATTATGCATAATATTTGCCTGAAAGTTTCTCGTGAAAAGACTTTGGTCTTGTGCTGCAAGTATAAATCCTTCAGTTTCAGACTTTAATCCAGATGCACGTAACCACCGATGAGTATTAACTTTGTCAACATTGGATTTATTGGCACGTACTGGATATTGGCCATGCAGAGGTTTGTCTTGCCAGCGCTGTTTCATCTTTTCAAGAGCTTTATCTTTGGCTTTCATTTTCATATTTTTTGCCGCAATAGTTGGTTCTTGGCTACTGTTTTGCTTTTCTACAGAATCTACTAACTGTAATTCTTGTTTGTATTTACTGCCTTCTTTTATTATTGAATATTTTTTCTTTCTTTCTTCATGTTGCCTTACTAATTGTATCATCCAATCCTTTGTTGTTTCTATGTATGTTAGTAAGCCAATAGTTGTTGTCTTGTATGACAATTCCAGCTGAATAAGACCCCTTCCACCTTCTTTACGGGGTATGTATAGACGGTCTACATCAGCCTTTGGGTGATGCATCCTATGCTTAGAAAGAAGCTTTCTTGTTTTAGCATCCATTCGCCTGATGTCGTTTAGAGTCCAGTTTAAGATGTTGAAGCTATATTGGACAACTGGGATTGCAAGGCTATTAATGGCCATAACTCTATTCTGTGAATTTAATTCAGTTTTTAATATCATTCGTAGCCTTCTATAGTACTCTTTACGCACTATTTCTTTCATTTTTTTATGGTGAATGTTTTCGCTCTCATTTACACCTAGGTATTTATAAGCTTCTTCTGGTTTCAATTCTTTTATTGTTACAGCAGGGTCTAGGCTAATTGAGGATGTTTCTTGTATTGATCCACGTAAAACTGTAGCTTTAGCACATTTATTCAAATTAAATTTCATTCCAATGTCTTCGCTGAAGCATTTTACAGTTTGCAGAAGACCTTCCAGCTCATTATCATTCTTAGCATATAACTTTAAGTCATCCATGTAAAATAGATGGCTTATTTTCTTTTGGCCTATTTTATAACCACATTCTGTCTTATTAAGTTGACTGGTTAGTGCTATTAATGATATGCAGAATAGTAAGGGAGATAAAGAATCACCTTGAAATATACCTCTTTTGATGTTTATTTCATCAGACTTATAGGTTCCATTTATATGATTTTATTATTATTATTATTATTATTTCTTTTAATTTCTGTTGTATATTTATTTCCTCCCCGATTCAAACAAAGATCTAAGATCAACAATGTCAACACATCATTTTCAGTGAACATTTTTCTTAAAAAGGGAGAAGAATTAGGTTCACACATGTTTTACATAGATAAAGCCGTTTGTAACTTATTAGCAGAACTTTTGAGTAATATTTTCGGTGCTTATTTATGTATTAGACCCTCATTGGTCTCTTCAATATGTTTATTAGACCTACATCGATAACTGGAATTGTATTCGTAGCTTTTCACTGCAAGATATTTTTAATTTGCTATATATTTTAACGATCATTAAACATACAATGCAGCTCACAGGAACCGTCATGTCGATAAGAAAACATTTTTGTGGTCATTGAACACCATGTCTTTGCGATTAGATTTGATTGTTCTGTGTGTATTGTAAATATCCATAAAGTTGTTACATCTACTGATTGTAACTGGCTCTGCATTTTATGCTAATTTCTCTCCGCAAACTATGCAGAATCCTCAGCGCAGATGTTAGCCTAAACTGTCATACCAAGTTTTATATTCAGTGGGTGTTAATATCGTAAAACCTCATAGGAAATGTAAAATATTTTGTACTCATAAGAAAAATCGCATCAAGTAATACAGTTTAAATAATTTAAATTTGAACTAAATATTCCAATCAAAAAGAGAATATTTTGACTTGGAAAACTTTCATCCATTTAATTAGAAATCATTTGCTTTCAAACCTCTCTGTAACATGATAAAAATATGTGAAAATGTTCATGAAAGATCATGAATAATATCAGAGAAGATTACCAGATTTTTTCCAGTGCGTCTAATAATTAGTGATTTGCGAATATATAGAATGACGACGAAATTTTTGAAAGTGGAAATATTTAATGAGAAACTATTTGATTTCATCATTACCAATATGATTAAAAATATGAAAACAGTAGTAGTAGTAGTAGTAGAATTTCTGTAACAGTGTTTGTTTACATTTGTTTACATTAAGATACTTTTAGAGCGAGGATGATTATTTGTAGGAAAGAGAAAATTGTTTTTATAAGTCTTGATTTGGCTTCGTCTAAAATTGAGAAAACATTCGTGGTCGAGCAGTTAAGACGCATACCATCAACTGATAGCTTCTATGTTTTTAGGGGTTTATTAACACAAGCTCTAAGAAATGCGATGTGAAATTTGAACCTACGTGTGCGTGCCTTTAATTTTAACAGTTTATCTAAACTGCCAATGAATTGCGACCTATATCTTCTCTAAAAATATTTAAATAAATTCTTAACCGGACAAAACTTAATAATAGCTAGAAATATACAGCGATTTGATGACATTTTTATTTAAAATAGAAAACTATACAACTGGTTTCACATCGCGTTTTTAGAACCTGTATTTATAAACATGTTTGCCTTTCTCATATTGCATTTGGAATTAAGATTTCGAAATTGTATTCTGTTTTAAAAATTGAGAAGGCTTTTTGAGCAATATATATATATATATATATATATATATATATATATATATATATATACTTAGTTTCTGGTCATAATAAAAACAGACCAGAACACATCTGTAGTAAAAATTGTTCAATAAAATTATATTTTAGAACTTTTAAATATTTTCCATTTGTAAACGAGTTATTAGGCGACCTATATTTCTACCATGAGTGGTGTCTTCAGGCGATTTGCAATAAAGTGTAACCATACTAAGTAGTACCTCTTAGGTTCATACAACCATGGATGAAAACGCCATAATTCCTTGTAATTTTCAAAATTGCGTGTTCAAAAATTCCCTGCCTCGTAAGCGTTAAAAAAAAACAGAGTTATGTGATCGTTCTTAATAAAAACGGTAAACAGTAAAATCAGTTATTTTTTTGTTTACTGCCTTTTTTCGGTGCAAATTATAATGTCAACATGATTATCTTTTTACGACAAGCGAAATACAATTAAACTCTTAGGTAAATGTTCAGCTAATATTGATGTTTCATTTTACAAACTGATTTATTCATGATAAAATTTTAAAAGTTTATTAGATAACTGAGACTTTCTGTGTATGTGCAAATTCTAAAGAGTGGAAGTTGAATAGGTTGACGAGAATTGATTGAGAAGCGTTGTTTTAGAAGCTAGATGATGAGACGTATTGATGAATTGATATCTGTTTAATATACAACTAAATGAAACGAGGGTTCGAACTGAAATTTTCATCTACAAAATGTTAATATTCCGTCACTTCTTCCTCCAGCTATGGGTTAAATAGAAGGACAGATTAGATTCTGCAAAAGTAAAGTTATTTATCTCTTTTGAAATAATAAAAATATCATATTCACGGATATTGATTCTTATCTACTTTTAAAATCTGAATAACAAGTAAATGTTAATGCAACTCACTTCCCGTTAATGTAGCTCGTCAATTTTTTTCCAATTGAAAAAGCGATATTTGTCTCTGATAAGGTGTTTAAACATGGCAGGCTAATTTGCGATGTAATTCACATTTAATTAAGGCGATGTGACAACACACTATGGCGAATATTTGCAGAAAGAGTGTCGAAGTACAATGTTCCAAACAGACAAAATGTTGAAGGATTATATTGCCGAACAGACAAAGTTTCGAACAGATTTAGTATCGAAAGAACAAAGTGACGAACGGACAAAGTGTTGAACGGGTAATGTATCGAATGGACTAAGTATTGAGAGAAAAAAAATGTTCAATGGGCAAAGTGTCGAACGGAAAGAGTCGATCTGACCAAATGATAGAATGCCCACAATGTAGAATAGCTAAAATAGGATACCATTTTATTGCAAGTAGCCTGGTTGTAAACAAATATTTTTAAGTTTTAAACTATACAGACTTCCAACGATATATATATATATATATATATATGCACTACAGGCCATAATTATTAGGCGACCACATTTTTAAAAAAATATGAATTTCAAACTACTTTTAGTATTTATTTCCAAGTGGAAAATTCTTAATGAAAATAGAATGTTATTTGATATTTTTACTTTGCCAAATTTTACAAGGCAGCCAAGAAGCCTTTGCTTTGCTTTGCAATAAGAAGAAGAGACTAGCATGGGGAAGAAAGCACAAAAACTGGACACCAGAACAGTTCATTTGATGCACATGTTATTATGCAGTATTAAAAAAGAACCATTCTATTTTCATTTAGAATTATTCACATGGCAATAAATAATAAAATAGTATGAAATACATCTTTTTTTTAAAACTGGGATGGCTTAATAATTAATAATGATAATTATATATATATATATACATATCTCCTTAATAACGTTTAATTTTGTATTCTCTCACACCCAGTAATCTTTTACTTTTTATTGAAGTTATTGTCTTATATATATATATATATATATATATATATATAAACTTATTTATAAATAGAACTTTGTGTCTGTATGTCTGTATGTCCGTTACCTATAGACTCCGAAACGGCTGAACCGATTTTCTTGAAAATATACAGAGTTGTACGATAAGTGTCTGCAAGTGTTCTTAGTTCGGTTTTGTGTCGAGGTACCCTCGATAAATACCGAAAATCGATAATCGAAAAAATCGGGTTATAGAAGGAGTGATCCGATTTTAATCAAATTTTATACACTCACAGACAAAGACATAAGAAACGATATTCAGAATTTTGAAGGTTGCAGTTCTTGCAATAGTGCAGAAAATAGATAATATATATATATATATATATATATATATATATATATATATATATATATAAAAGGCAATATGTTTTTGTGTGTGTGTCTGTTTATCTGTCTGTATATCCTTTATACAAATCCACAATTTTTATCCGATTCTCACCAAACTTCTCACAAATATTCTTTTGGCTGAGTCTGAGCTCCAGGACCATGGATTAGTTTTAAAGCTTTATTACACCCGACCAAAGCTGGGCTATACTGCTAGTATATATATATATAAGCAAAGTGTCAATTCAGTTTCTTAAAATATAGAGTTTAATAAAACCCAGCATAAATTAGACCTTTAACTGGTAATTATTGATGATTTTCAAAAGTCATAAAGTATTTTCTTTGTTCAACATTTTGTACTTTTTGAAGTTTTGTCTTTTAGATATGATGTCTATTTGTCATTTAGTAAGTTCAACTCTTTTTCCGTTCGGCACTTTTTTCATGTTTCATTGAAAAAAGGGAAAAATTTGATTTAATTTTTTCAGCATCAAATCTAAACTGGTAATGTCGAATACAGTGTACCAATTTCACTGCCCAGTAAAAGACTTTTTCTTGTCATAAATCTATTACGTATATCAAACATGCCACCGCCTCCCTCACGTTAGACGACTCACGTTACACTTATCTGATCAAAGACACATAGCCACCCACAATTTGAAAGAACTCTTAAGGAAAATTTTCATGGCCTTCCACGTTTCCCTATCCCCGGTGGCTCTTAGCACGCATTCTCCTATGATGTCCCTCAGCCCCCGTTCTGTCATCCACCTGCCCAGGCCCTTCAAATATGTTCTCCACTACATTTCTCTCCAAGCCTTCCTTCATCATTGCATGTCATAGGAAATTCAGTTGTCTCTTCCTGATACTCAATATTATTTACCTTTTCGTTTCCATTCTTTCCAACACCTCGCCATTGGTCACATGTTTGGTTCACGATATCCGCAGCATCCTTCTGTAGAACCACATTTAAGCTGCTTCAAGTTTTCCCTTCATCTTTGTTGATATTGTCCAACTAGCATTTTATTTAAACCACATTGCTGAAATCATCTCGTGTGAGAGAATCTACTTATACAAAACATCTAGCACAGATTACAAATCTCATCTCAGTTAGCAGCTAAATAATTAGGCTATTTTAAATATTCTGCTGCTTAGTATTTGAAGGGATAAATTTTCATTCAGTAAATATAGTAAATTGTGAGGTAGGCACCAGCTTAAAATCTCTAATGAATATATATGAGAAAACTTAATTCAATTTGTTAAAAAAATAGATGTTAATAAATGACTCCCTCCAAAACGGACAGCTAACCGATAATTATGAAGTCTTAATCACTTGTAAAGCTATAATTTATTAAATGATGTCAAAGCTAAGCAATAAAACGTTTAGACTAGATGAATTGATTATTTGAACAGAGTTTTTAAAATTATGACGATGTGTTCGTTGTTAATGTGTTCAACATTTTGTGCTTTTGAAATTTATCTTTTCGCCATTATGCCCATTCTTCATTTAGTCATTTCGACTGGTTTTACGTTCGGTTCTTTGACCCTTTGACACTTTTTACGATATGTAATCTGACCGAAACTGTGTGTTTGACCCTCTGGCCTTATAACATGGCGAATTATGAAACGCACCTCTTTTAGACTTGTGCTAAAAATATTTTCATAGCAGCTACTGACGAGCTATTTTCCTGGTTTCCCGACCACATTATCTACTCGTTTTACTAGAATGACATTTAGATCCCACCATTTTACCGTTGAGGTTATTAAATGTAGTTCCCTCTTCTACTTTAACAGTTTCTTTACTCGCACTTCTTGCGTGTTGTGTTCCCTATCGTTTCCTTGTTTCTCTGATAGCCCTATAAATACATAAAGTAAGGATCCTGATTTCCAGGTTGATTAAAACAATCCTAGATTCAATACATTTTGAGGTCTAGAAAATTTTTATCTAGTGTCATTGACTGCTTTTGATATATTCCAAGAATTATCTCGCTGTTGATCTTGAGAGGAATCTACATTCTGTGGTGAATTGGGGTAAGAAATGGCTTGTAAATTTCAATGCGTCTAAGATCAAGCTGCTCTCTGTCAACCATCACAGGCAACCTCTCTTGCCTCCTATAAGCAGGGATCAAGCGAGTTTCTCTGAGAGCAATACACTGCGACTCCTCGGCCTTATCCTCTCTTCTGATCCCAAGTGGAACCACTACATTGAGTCAATAGCTAAATCCACTGCTAAGAAGTTTGGGTCACTGTGTCGGGCCAGGATGTTTTTGCCGCCTGAATCCATCCTGCATACATACAAATCAACCATTCCGTGCATGGAATACTGCTGCCATATATGATCAGGCGTCCCTGCTGTTCATCTCAGTGTTAATGACAGTCTCCAAAAAAGAATCAGTAAGGTGATAGGTATTGACTTGGCGTCTCGACTCCAGCCATTTACCCACCGACGGGTGTGGCTTCCCTTTGTTCTATAAATACTTTCATGGCTTCTGCTCCAATGAACTTAAGTTACTGGTGCTTCTGCAACAGGTGTTTACTTATGCAACCAGATTGGTAACTGGGTCTCACCCATTCACAGTTAGATTAATCAAATGCAGGCGGAAATTCTACTTCTACAGCTTCTTTTCTCGCACTTCCAGCCTGTGGAACTCGCTTCCATATTCTTGCTTTCCTGACGGCTACACCCTCCAGAAATTTAAGTGCAATATCAATACTCATCTCTTAACCACTTGACTCTAGTTCTTTCCACACCACCCTGTATATCCTTTCCTTTCTCTCCAGCTTCGCAACTGTCATCACAACAGTAATCCCATCCTTCTCTTGCTCCCTTGTAACTGGTTCGTCTTTCTCTTCACTCTCTTCTACTTAATCTTTTTACTCCTATGTAGGCCCCTGCTCATCAGTGGCTTTACCGCCTTGCTCCGGTGATACGATCAACAAAAAATAAACAAATTGACAAGAATTAAATAAAAAATTAAAGGAATTTCATTTCATTTTGCATTAATAATATTTGTGTTCAAAGACAATTAACAAATTATTAGAAAATGCCGAAAATTGATGTGAGGTGTATGGGAAGTTATAAGATCAAAATATTATTGACTTCGAAGTTGTCAATAGACTTAACATCAGTCCACTAGGCTATAGAATGAAGTAAATTTTCTGGGTTATTCATGTATAATAATGTCAGATGGTTAAACCGTGGTTCAGTGTTAAATCAATGTAGAGTGACAGAAACTTTTCTTAAGCATAAAAGGTAATGGCTGTCCAGAATTAATAAATAAATAAATAAGCTAAAATATTTTCTATTATGGAAGTAGCCTTACTTAATTTCAGGTTTTTTAATCGACAATGCAAAAAATAGAAAAAATTCTACCCACAAAAAATGTTCAGCCTTTACATTCAGTGAGAAGTTCCTAATTATGTGAACTAGAGAACACTTTAAAATCTATCTAATTTCCCCCATTCTATTCAATTTCATAATCCATGTTTGATCTAAATAAGAAGATCAAACCAAATCATTAGCCTATTTCACAAGAACGAATCCTTAGAAAGTAGAGAGGAGAATTTTATTCTTGCAGAATGGCAGTCATTGTTTAACTTTTGTGAATCTATGAAAGAGTTGGCCTTAGGAAAACTGACCATTTGAGGTTCTTCCTGCATATGTAGAACTTTTTTTTGATCAATGATCTATACAGAGTGTGATAGTTAAATTTATGCCACGTTATATTTTTTTATTTTTATTTTGTCGACGGCCCATTATAGTAGGGTCAGTTGGACACCGTTTCTGAAAATTTACTTCGCCAAAAATTTTGGAAAGTCATGTTGTAGAATTTGGCAATTTCAAAATGTTTTAGTGTCACTCTGAGCAGAATGGAGAGGATTCAGAAAAAGTTGGATGATATATCGAGTCAAATTCACGGTATGTGGAGTAATTCGTATTGGCTGTAATGTTACGCTTCCATTCATCCTTCTACGTGATTTCAGGCTCAATACGGAGACTTACATCAATTTTTTGAAGAGTTAGTGCTCCTTTAGCCAAGAGGGTTGTTGATGGCAACAGGAATCGGCAGCATCTCCCACAATCAGAAGAACCCAGTCATAGCTGAGAGACAATTTCTGCGACCACATCCTTCCTTACTCCCGAAAATGTTCCCCTAATTATTGTGTTGAGCGTAATTAGGAGACAGACTAAAACGACTCCTTTTTACACCAACGACTAACAGAAGACAAGGATTTTGGCAGTATTCACCAACTTATGCCAGCAGACCTCACAATATATATATATATATATATATATATATATATATATATATATATATTAAGAAGATACCGAAGTCGTCTAGACGCTGTGGTTGAAGTAAATGGTGATTTTATTTAATACATTTACTTTTTAGTATTTCGAGACATTTATGTGCAATTTTGCTAAATAGATTTGTTAAAAAAAGAAAATGTCACTGTTATTTTGATTTTTTGCGTCATTTAGACTTCAAATTATACATCGCATCCTGTATAATTAAGCCACCACGAATTGACCTCGTGTTGGATACAAGGGCTGCATGTTTCAGTCTGAAGACAAAAGGGTATGAACTTCTAAGTTAAATATTAGCACCTGAGCGAAACAAAAAGAGATTTCATTGAAAAAAATGATCGGTACATATATGACCGATCCATTTATGATTAAATGATGACTTCCAGCCGGCAGAAAAGCAGGAGACAGCGAGGCAGTTACTATACAGTTTAGAGAGAACGGGAGAACAAATCTTATTATCTATTACAGGGATACCATCAAGTCCACATGTTTTGTAGAGATGTTAGCAGGAATAATAGACGGGGTTATACGCATATGACACAGTAGAGGCTCAGTTGTAAGTGGTAAGTTACACAGGAATACTCCGGATGAGTCAGGAGTAGAGTTTGAATAGAATTTATGGGCAAAGAATTCAGCTTTATCGGCAGAGAATGTTAACACTTTAAATTGATTAAAGAGAGAAAGAATAGAAACTTTGCACTTATTTAATACTGAGCCGCCAATAATCACCAGGGTTAAAGTTATGAAAGACAGTGTGGTGTTCCTTTATTTGATAAAAGAAAAGTTCAGTAACGGAAGACAGAAGTGCATTAAGAATTAGTCAGGGGCATCTAGAGACAATTATCTTGGCATCGGCAGATTATCCCAGATGTAAATAACAATATACGCTGCATGAGAATGCTGGATTCTCTTTGATAAAGAGGAAGACAAGCTGAAGACTAGAATTAAATGATAGCTTAAGTTAGTTTCACAGAGGGCAAATATATATATATGGTGACTATTCCAAGATGCAAGACTACGCTATAGAAACTGGAACGGATACGACTAAAATTAGGAAAGTAAGGCAAATGGTTTGATTTTGCTTACTTAGTTGTATTTATTTATGTTGTGTTTTCTATGTGTTGTAAGTGGGAAGTTAGGCAGGGATACACCGGATGATTCAGGAGTAGAGTTTGAATAAAGGGCAAGAAATTCAGCTTTATCAGCAGAGGATGTGTTGTGGCGTTATCCCTTTTCATGAAGACGGACTCGTCCAGATTATACTTATAGTATTGCTATAGAAGCGAGACTGGAGAATTTCTCGTTTTCTCGTGGTAATTTCGTTGACGCTGTCAGCTCTGCCTTCGGGCGGAGAGCATTAACCCAGTCGTGGCTTCACCGAAGGGTAGAGTCCCGACTGGAAAAAATTAGACAGATATTTTTGCTGGGCTATATGGCCTGAATGACCCACGTTAAAAAGGACTTGTTCCACATTTTCCTCTAGTGGGATAGTAAATAAATACAGAATTCCCCGTATTCACGCGGTGATTCCTTTGACACAGTCAATCTCACTGCCTTTAGGCATAGAGCATTGACCCAGTCGTGGCTCCGCAGAAGGGTAGAGTCACGACTGGGCAAAATTAGACAGATTTTTTTTTGGCTGGGCAATATGGCCCGGAGAACCCACGTCAAAAAGGCGTTGTGCCACATTTTGCCCTAGTTGGAGGGTAAATAAATACCGAATATCGCGTTTATACAGAGAGTTAAGCGAATCATACGAGAGTCAGTAGTTTATAGTAGCTCTGTGCTCCACTCATCGAGAAGATTATTAGGCCGTACCCGTCAGCCTTCGACGAGAACATACTCAATATACTATGTTTTACTTCCAGAGACTTGTACATATATTTTTTACTAAGCCGCATTCCTGGACTACTAATCTTCATTCAAGTCTGTATCCTTACGTTAATACACTTATTTTCTTTCTCAATTACTGGTCGTTGTTCATTTATTTGTGCGGGCCCCATTCCCGGGATCAGAATGTTAACATTTTAAATTGATTGAAGAGAGGGAGAATAGGGACTTTGCACTTATTGAATACTGAGCCGGCAATAAATATCACATCGTTTTGTGGCCTATACTGACATTTCGTTACAAGCAACTATTAAACATGAACCTATTATTCAGAAAACCTCTTTCCGTTACCAGCATGGTCATTCGCCCTCACTACGTGATTTTATTCAAATGTCTCATCATCTCCCAATAGAAAATTACCCCACTGAGAATTCTGATTTTGGTAAAAGCCAGCATGGACCTTTCCGAAAAAAAAATGGAGATAAACAAATGATCAGGAGATAGACAAATGATCACCATAATTTTTACTCCCTGTACACAGTTAGTAGATTCAGGAATACTTTTAAGTAGGAGTCAAATATATACAAAGTAGTATGTCCGGGTAATAAGTCTATATTCTGGCTGACCAACAAGCGACAGTTCAACTCAAACAACAACAAGAACAACCCTTTAACAGACACTACAGACATTATTTATTTTTGTATTTAATACAAAAAATGTGGCACAAGGCCGAATACGGGGATGGGGAAGGCTGGTCTTCATCTAGTCCTAACGTTAAACTTAGCTAGTCACAATCACTGACCCAGGCATGCCACAGTATTCCTATCACCAAAACAACGCTTTCTTACTAACCTTTCTTTATACGTCCACCATAATACCACAATGTCTCCATGAAGTCCTGACTAAGCTCCCAATATGTACAATGATTGTCTGTGGGGGGGAAATAACAATATAAAAAACCCCAATGAATATTTACAAGAAAAAACGCATTATATACAAGAAACTAAACAAAACTGGATTAGTAACAAACCCCCCACATATTCTATCACGTGATAGATACATCTGTTAACTGGACGAAATCGATGCAGGACTATAAATAAACTAAACCATTTATTCCTCCAACCACGCACACATGTATGCACACATCCAAACACAAAAAACAAATACGAAAGTCACACCTGAAATACGAAAAGCGTCCTGCACCCACCAGAGAACTGATATATCTAGTCACGTAAGCAAGGGAATGGAGGGGGAGTTAAAAAATGGGGACAGAAATAAAGGGGGCCAATGAGCAACCAACTCCTAGCTAAGAATAAATTATAGAAGACAGCTCAAGACAAAAATCAAGCCTAAACTAGTCTACATGAGGGCAGGGGTTCTTAGTTTCAAAGTGGTCGGAAACAAAATCCTCATGCCTAACCGGCATCGATATGCCACTCCAAATCAGCTCGACTCACTCGGCACAATCGCGCAAGATGTACCCACCTTTTGCCAAACTCTGGTGGAGGGAGCCGCCGCCTTTCCGTCCTAATCTTGACTTTAAACCTGATGCTTAAAGAACAAGATCAGTTGGGAAGAGGTGAACTTCTCGTCCCCATAGAGCTCCTTCTGACGCCTCCTCCATATCACGACTCTCATAACTCTTAGCAAGCAAAAGAACACATAGTGCTCAGCCTTCGTCAGTGGCGGCAACACATTGCTACAGACAGAATTGTCATCGAGGACAAAGAACTTTCCGCGCAGTATGCGAACCATGATGCCTTCAACAAACTTGCACACCAGTACTACGACTCTGCACTGAAAGAAGGCGTGGTCCACGGACTCCACCTCCCCAGTGCATCGCACGCAGTTTGGAGACTTCTCCAAGCCCGCTACACAAAGCCTCTTGCCGACCAAGAGGGCCCTACGTATCACCAGCCAGGTGAGTGATGCCTCATTATTAGTGAGACATTTCAACCCGGGCGCCCACGGCCATAATGAGCGAGCCTCCTGCTTCGTAAGACCGAGCTCGCCAATCAAATCATCCTGAACGGCTTCCCGAACTAACTCTGATATAATACCTTACGCGACAACGCCTGGACGTCGGAGAGACAATCCGTCGCCCTTTGGAGTCGTTTCAAAGCTAACCGACATTGACGATAGAAGGCGCACTCGCCACGTGGTAAACGGCTGGCCTCTTCTTCAGACGAGTGCACACTTCTAAGGGATGGGAAATTCTTATGGGCATCTTCCTTCCACAAGTTGTCTTCCCCATCCCTTTGCTGACACATTCGGTCTAGGAACGCGATGCGGAGCGTATGTTGACGAATCTCAACGCTAGGCATGCCTAGACCGCCTTCAGAAGGGTGCAGGTAACAGATCTCGCGAGACACCTTAGGGGACTTGCTCTCCCACAAAAAGGAGAACAACATCCTAACTAAATCCATTAGCATGGCGCACGGGAGTGGCAGCACAGAAAGATGGTAAAGGAGAATGGGGTAGATGTGCGAGGCACATACTTCCGCCTTCCCCTTTAAGGGAAGATTCCTCTGAGACCACAATGAAATTGCGGCCTCGGCCTTCTCCTGCACCGCCTACCAATTCATTTCCAACTGGAGATCAGGACCGAAAAAGACGCCGAGTATCTTAATCGGCCCGTCCGTCTAGAGGAAAGGTCCGGGAAGAGAAACTCCCTTCCACGCATCCAACCGCAAGCCAACAGACTTATCACGGTTGATCTTGGCCCCTGTCACCGTTTCGTACCCTCTGATTTCTTTGTCGACTTCGTCAATCTCGACCTTACTCGACACCAGAACCGAAACGTCGTCAGCATAGTCGGAATACCTGGCCGAGGTGGGAGCACCAGGTAGTGAAATTCCCCGCAGGACCGGATTCTTCTTCAACTTACGAAGGAACGGTTCCAACGCAAGTACGTAGAGTAAAGGCAATAATGGACAACCATGACGAATGGAGCGAGACAATACGAAAGGCTTCGATCTTCCCCCATTCACTTCCACCAGCGCACCGGGAGTTGCATACAAGAGGCAAATCCAGGAGCGAAAGTTCGGCCCGAAACCAGCGGCTGAAAGGACAGACTCGAGGAATCGATGGTCAACCCTATCGAATGCCTTGGACTGATCTAAATTGATCAGCGCGGCTTCAGTGATCAAGCGTACCATATGAAGGTAGTCCTGGATAGTCCTGCCCTTCACAGCACAAGTCTGTTCCGAGCCAATCAGACTAGGTAGGACAAGCTGCAAACGGCGAGCTAAGATCCTGGACAAAATCTTTAACTCTGTGTTTAACATAGTTAAGGGCCGAAAATCACCTATGCCATCCCCACCGTTCTTATCCTTGCGTAGTAACTTGATTACACCCCTGGTGAAGCGTTGAGGTATAGACCCCTGCTTCAACCAGTTGTTGAAAATCAGTTCCAGCAGAGAGACAAGCATGGGCGACTGCCTCAAGTACAGTTCGTAGGGAAGACCATCTAATCCCGGAGATTTGTCACGGCCAACTAGCTTCAACGCTTCCCAGATTTCATCCTCTGTTATGGGCCCCTCGCACCCAGCCGCTTCAGTCGCCTCAAGGCGGTGAAAGTCAGCCAAATAGGTGGCGAACTGAGCAGAGCTCAGACCGGGCTCCCTGGTGAAAAGTTCCTGAAAGTAATCACGAAATGCCTCACATATGCCCGCGTTTGTAGTCACGGTCCGATTATCCGGCAATGTGACGCTCGCGATATGTCGTTGGGAAGCTTGCCTGACTTCCTCCAACCGCAGTTCAGGGGCCATATTCGTCGCCTCGCAAGACATTCTTTTTAACCTAGCCCTAACTACCAGAGCTTGGTCCTTCCTGATAAGCAGAGAGGCCAGCTCGGCCCTAGATATGGCTACTTCCCCACTAACACGGGATTTAACAGCCCGATCAAGTTCTCTTCTGCTGTCTTTTGCTCTGCTAAACTAGCTAGATTGAGCCGAGGACTATAGTCAGCAGCAAAATACCTAATTTTCGATTTTAGTTTATCCCACCACCTGTTCCCAATGACAGTCTCCGTCAATTCCCGCTGAATCATTAGTTTCAGCTGGTGCTGGAAATCTTTGTCATCAAACAATGATGCGTTCAATTTCCAGTAACCAGCCAACCTAGGCTTAGGCTTATCTAAGTTTACCCGGACCCGGACAAGCCTATGATCCGAATAAACTATCGAATGAAAACTTGGACATTCTACGAGGCCTACTCTCTTAACTAGAACTCGGTCGAGGTAACTGGAACGTACCACCGAAGCCGAGCCGCCACTATTTGTCCAAGTCCGCACTATTTCCTGCGGATGCTCTTTACGATGCTAATCGACAAGATCGAACTTGTCGATAAAGTGTCGAAATGGCCTCACGTCAGGATTGTTAGTACCCGTATTTGAACCTATACGATCTAAAGCGGGGTCAAGGACGGCGTTCCAATCCCCATCTAACACTACCGAACGAGATGTCGTCAAAAACGGCTCGATCTGCCGAAACAAAGCAGGCCGCTCAGCATGGACATTGGGCGCATAAATCCCAATGAAACGTAGGGCCCTACCTTTTATGGTAACATCCAGGACGCAAAGTCTGCCCGCCGGATCTGCGAAAACAAGGGCACACGTCGCATCCAAAACTTGCTTAACCGCCAGGAAACACCTCTCGAACGTCCATCAAAACATGCTGAAAAAGAATCCTCTCATGATCGTGAGCAAAAAACCGGGTCTCCTGCAAACAACATACATTCACCCCGAGACTCTGAAGATCACGAACGAGTCTCGCTCTGCGAGACTTCGATCTCAGGCGCCGGGCATTCAAACTAGCTAACCAGAGTGTCATGATTGAATCGATTAAGGTTGCGCCTCCACATTGAACATAGCTGGGGCGAGGACACCCACGGCCTGTCCCATTGGTCCTGTGCCCATTTCACTCTTAATGGTTCCGTCATGGGACAGGCCGCCAACGTCCAAGGGAAATGTTAGCTTCATAGCTCTGTACAGGGAGGAGTGAACAAAAAAGGGGAGCCTCCCAGCACAGAACTGTCTTAAATTGGCCACCTCCTCATCTTTGCAGTAGGACATAGGAGGGTCCATTGCGAAGGCGCTATTCGCTTCCTCCATCATCTGCCACACATTCGAAGATCCAGGGCCAGCTCTAACAACAGTCAGAACTCTTTTGGCCCTGGGAAAATTTGCTGGGTTTTGTATGTCTTTCCCGTATAATTTGCGGAAATTCATAAGGGCTTTCAGTTCTTTATGCCTTTTGGCCAGCTCTAATGATTTTTCGGCTTGATCTTCCGTTACCTTGCAAACGTCTTTCCCTTTGCTGTAGCTTGTGCGATGTATCCTTTTTTGTCGTACTTCTTTTCTGAGTTAGAAGATGACGAGGAACTTCTATGACGCTTCTCCTTCTTTGGAGAAGATTTAGGTGTTTGGGAAGGGGAGGGACTGGGTGTGGACATAGGATTGTTAAGAGTAGGACCCCTTTTGGAGGCACTCCTTAGGACGGTCAATTTAGATGGGGTGGGGTTTAGCGACCTCGTCATTGGTGATGGGGCCATGATTTTTTTGGTGGATGGACTGGACGTGACTGAGGATGAAGGACATTTAGACCCCCCGGAATTGGTTTTAACCTACCTGTCTTTCTGAAGCTGCTCATTTAGTTTTCTTAATTGCTCGATTTTTTGTCAGGAAGGCTCATTCAGCTTTTGAATCTCGGAAACTGTTTCAGCGTAAGACGCTGGGGCGTCACCCTCAGAGCTGATGGAGGGAAGGGGGATGTAGGTGTCTTTCGTCCTTGGGTCTTCAGGGGACTGAGGCCCCGCTGTTCGGACCTTCCCTCTGCCCCTAGCAACGACTTGCCACTCCACTTCATCCTTCTCCTGAGCCACATTTGCGGAAGGCGTTGGAGTCTGGGAGAGTGGGGGATTTGCCTCAACCGGAGGTTTGACCACACCGGTCCGAGCCGCTGCTAGGCCCATTACAGGCGCTGCGGATTTTACATTTTCGGCCAGAGGGGTATTTTGGTCGCCAGTGGCCGGAAGTCGAGAGCCCTTACTCCCTGTGCAGGAAGAGACGAGGTGACCAGTCTAGCCACAATTCCAGCATTTTGGTTTTCTACCAGTCACAATGACCGGTATCTTCCGGCCACAAAAGTCCAAACAGTTGGAGATGGAGTCGAAGGCTTCCTTATCGATCATAATATCAAAACTCCATCCCCCGTTCAGATTGTCAGAGGAGGCCCACAGGATTTGGCCATAGCGGGAGAAATAGGCGGCTAAATGTTCTCCGACAATCTGAGGAGGGACCTCGTATACTGATACTCTGGTCCTTCGGCGTCCTTCGGCGTCCTTCGTATTCTGTTCTTAATATGATATCTTTTGTTATCAATTCCTTACGCGCCATCTCCAGGCAATCGTCTGCCGTGGGTAACAGCACGTCCCACATGAAGTATCTCGTGCCCTTAATAACGCGTTGGGATAACTGTGTCTTTTGTAGAACGACAAATTTTGCGTGTCCGCTTGTCGACTACAAAGACTGACACCATTTTATGTTCGAACCTTTGCAATTCTTGGGGGTCAGCCAAAAGCCCGTCCTCTTTCAAAATGTGTTCGTAACCTTTGGCCTTCTCCAAGAACTCCGCTAGGTTAATTATACAACTTGGCGGGGACTTCCAGCATGAGGGCAATTCCCCACCCGTCTTCTGGTCAGATGCTTCTTGTACATTTTCCTTCGTCGTTTTTGTAGCAGGGCTACTTTTCTCATTTCGTTGGTCATTATTTTTGGGGTTGTTATTATTTTTCTTTTTATCAGGTCTCTTTTCACTGACCGACCACCGTCGGCCATCTTGGCGCTTTATTACTAGACCACACTAATAATTTTTAATTTTTATTTTTCCCGCTAAAAATAGTAATGGGAAGGGGAGGGGTAAGGAATGGGGAGTTCTTTAATACAAAAATGAATTGCTGTAGCAAAGTACAAAAATTAACAGCGGCAAATAAAGCAAATATACGACAGTGAGTGGGGGGGGCACAAATATATAAGTCCAAATTTACAATACAAAAATAAGACTTAGCCCGAAGGCTTTAAAAAAAAAAAAAACGACTGATGACAAAACAGGAAATTACAAACTCGCAAACAAGTATGAAATTATAAATTTAGGGAAAAATTGACGTATCGCCCGAAAGCGAAAATAAAATTAAATAATTTTTTCACACGCAAGAAATTAAATAAAGTCAGCCAAAGGATTAATCTTTTGCTTTGGCCGAAAAAAAAAGTGCTCAATTTAAACGAACAGAAATTCAAGTACGTCAAAAAAATTACAGTCCAACGTTTAACGACGCACGCAAAAAAAAGGAAAGACAATTAAGAGTTATACCAAAACGCAAAAATTAACATTCAATCAAGAATCAAACAAGAATACAGTAAAAATTAAAAACTAAAAGGGGAAAAGGACTGAAAAAAATAAGCGGTTAACAAAATAAATAAAGTCGGCCTTGGACCGAGAAAAGAAAATCAAACGGGAAAAATAAATAAAAATAAAACAGTCAACTGGTTCTGTCTTTTTTTTTCTTTAAACAAACGTTCACTCTTTTTTTCCGTATTTGTTCAAGAAAAATTAACAATTAAACAAAAAAGAAAAAAGGGTCAAAAATAAAATGTAAGACTTTACGAAAGAAAGAAATAATATGGCGGCCGAAGCCGACCAAATAAAAAAATAAAAAATAAAAATAAAAAACTGAAACGAAAAACGAAAATTAAACAACCAAATATCAAATAATATATAAAACAAAAGAAAAAATTCCAACTTAAGTCAAAATGAAATTTCTTTTTTGGCACTCAGGTAAGTCCAACGTGGGTCTTTGCTGAAAAAAAAAAACAACACGGTCAAACGCGGTCAAAAAAACACGAGTAGCCAGTCACTAACAGACGACAGACACTATTTATTTTGTAATAAATACAAAATTGTGGCACAAGGCCAAAGGGGAGGGGGAGAGGTTGGTTCTCGCTTAACTATCCTATACCTAGCTAAACACTATCACGACCCATACATTCGTTACAATTTGCTCAGTCACCAAAAGAAGCTATCCATCTACTCCCAATCCTTCATACACCACAATGCCACAAACTAACAAGGGGCACCTAAAAAATAGGGAGAATAACCCATGACAATAAAAATGTATTTATGTACAATATAATATATACAATAATATGTACAATATAATATAAAATATTTAATGAAAAATGAAATGATGGGAGGGGAATGAACCCAAAAAATAAACTAAAAATACAACAAATTTTTGAACTAAAATAATAATCAATGTTAGTAAGAACCGACCATCCCAGAAAAAAAGAGTGGCCGCTGTATTCCGCCAAACGGCGAAATCAAGAAGCACACTCGCTAAGGGAGTGGGGAGGAGGATAAAATATTAATGGAGTGGGACAATAAAAGGCTGAACCAGACGAGATAAAAGGAGGCCAAAACAAACTGGGGAGGTTGGAAATCTGTAAATTTATCCAAAATTATTTACTTACATTGTTTACATAAATGTATGCAAATGATCTGTGAATTTTCATAGGCAGTTCGTTAAACGAAGAAAGATGGACACATTTTCTCAAATGCATTTCATAATTAGTGATTTGCTTATACAATGATCGACGTGAAGAAGGGGTGTTTTGCAGTTAGAAAATTTTCAGTTATTTAATTAGGACTTACTTGCTTTCAGCATTTGTAAGCAAAAGATTAAAAACTATGAAAATTGTGTAATTAAAAAAAAAGAGATTATCTCAGTAGCGCTCAATGATTGAACGATCCATTGAGCAATGTAAAGAATGTAGAACTTTTTTTGGCATAAGACATTGTTTGCTTTCAGTATCATTAGTCACATAATTAAAAATATGAAAATAGTAATAAAAGTATATAAAAATATCTAGATATAAGTGATTGATTTGGCGAATAATTCCTGATAGAACGATACAAAAAGGAATGTGTAGAAAGAACTCTTGGCAGTTGAAGATTTTTTTTTATTTAATAAAAAATTTTTTTTCAACATCGCTACTCATAAGATTAAAAAATAAACGTTAAAAAATACATAAATACTTTTTAAATTGCCTCTAATAATTACTTATTTACCAATACAGAAAGAAATGTAAAGAAGGGACTATTTGGTGAAATACTTTCAGTTATTTAATAAGAAATTATTTGTTTCTTTCATCGCTACTCAAACAATTAAAAATGAAACATAAAAAATACTTAAGAGTACATTTAAGGAAACGATTGTAACAATTATCGTTTGGCTGACTTTAAGAACAATGTCTATAACGGAAACTTTGCCTTTAATTAGCATGTATTTGCTTTCAACCCGAACATAAGTATTTTATGCATTGTATTTTAACTCATTTCTCTCAATATTTACGATTAATTCTAATTTTCTTCATTGCTCTTTTATAAAACGTAGTTCCGACTGAGAAAGCGTGATTCCCGAAACAATTACTTTTCGTTATAAACTCACGCGAAAATGCTTCTCTGAAAACTGGAAACTTCATATTTAACCGATATCTACCTCCCTTCTTCTCCTCCACTACACATAATGTTATTTTACTTTTCGCTTCTCCATGCTTTAGAGTTCCACTCGTCTATATTGAGTGTCTCTTGTGTCTTGTTTTGGGTACTTGTTCCAATTGTCAGTTTTTATTTCATTTCATTTATTTTTTATTAAATTTTTAATAATACTTATTAACTTTATTGAAAGCTAAAGAAGAAGCTAATGCTTTTTTTTAACATTGTATTTAAATTTGTATATGCACAAAAGGTTTTCAAAAATGTCACGTACGTATGATGAAAATCGTACTTAATTTGCAAAAAATATTTATTTCCGTAATATCTTTCCTCCATGTCAGTTCAAATAATAATATATCAATTATTAATTGTTTACTACATTTAAACGATTGAATTTATTAAACAAGGTAACATCTGCCAAGTGGTATGTTCATCCTATATAAATAAGTAGCCACGTGGAAAATTCAATCATTACAGTTAGAGATTTTTGCCACATTATTGGTTGAATTCAACAGCGTGAACCCGCGAGAAAGAATTGTAAGTTTTTAACAGATTCGAAGTTATATTTGTCACGATTTGCATTTTATCTATTTAAATCCCTTCCATTTGACGGTTTTCATTATTTCATATGAAGTTTCTAAATAGTTTTAACTAATTCTATTTCTAAATTTCTATATAAAATATTTTGTCACACCTTTATATTTGTTATATTTGATTATCAAGCAATATTATATTAACGAGAAATATATTCAAATTTGATTAATTAACAGTACATTTTGTATTTGATTAACATGCAGTTCATTTAATATTTGATTAACAATCAGTATATTTCATATTTAATTAACAAAAAATAAGTGTTCATTTGATTAACAAGCAGTACATTTTTATTTGATTACCAAAAAATATTCTTTATTTGATTAAGAAGCAATATATTTTATATTTGATTAACAAGCAATATATTTTATTTGATTAACAAAAAATACTTTTTTATTTGACTAAAAAGCTTTACATTTTATTTGAATAAAAGGCTATACAAATTAAAATTATATTTGTTACCATTTATAATGAAACGATCTGAGTCATTCATTCCACATTTCGTTATTTCCTTTAATTTTTTTATTTTATGTTTCTTTTTACATATAATTTCCCTCAATCTCTGGATTTTATGAAAATAAGAAATTAGTGTTTGATTAACAAACAATAAATTTTAATTATATTACTTTTTGAACCTCAATCCAATTGGCTGAAAATGACATTATTTCTTGTTACGTTAATTATGTAGAAAAATTAAAAAATAATATTTATTATGAAACAAGATATTTATGATTGCAATCTCTTTTTTTCAAATTTTAAAAATCATTTTACCCCAAGCATGGCAGAACCTCCACTGGTACTCAGAGGGTTACAGAAGATTTGAATGATGAGAAGGAGGAACAGTTTAAAGGAATTTCAGAGTATGAGTAAGAAAGTTATGAAAAACACCGAAAACTATTTAAATCTATCTAAATACGTTTGAGATTATCCAAGAAGAGTTGTTGTTTCCCACTTTGCATTTTCTGATGTTCTGTCTTAAGTATCTGAAATGATTATCTCTCTTTGATACTCTTTGAAGTTTGTGCAAGATAAAATCTTATCAAGACATACCCGTAACCTATTTGATGAAATAGACCGCATTGACACTTTGAAAACTACTATCATCTGGACATTTGGCAACAATATTTCTAGTCCAGTTCTTTGTGATAATTCCACATCAGTTTTCGCAGTTTATCTGAAGTGTTTCTTCCCACTGAACTACGAGTAACAGAACATTAGCTGTCTACGCCATTGTGTTATTAATTTAAGTAGCAAGATTAATTTC
Source organism: Ascarosepion bandense (assembly GCA_037127315.1). Lineage (NCBI taxonomy): Eukaryota > Metazoa > Mollusca > Cephalopoda > Sepiida > Sepiidae > Ascarosepion > Ascarosepion bandense. Next base: position 268,191 of record JBBBDQ010030759.1, on the reverse strand, counting down.
CAGTGGATACGATTAATCGTGATATTCTTCAGTCATTCGCATGCGTATAAGGTTAAATTCTAACTTGTTGACATTTTCTGAGTATAAAGTCAGCATTATTATAAACGATTTTGTATAAACACAGATTTATACCAGATGATTTTGCTCGGTTTTAATCTGATTTTTTTTAGGGTTTATCAACATTTTGTAGGCTATTTAAATCCACAAACTATTATTTAATTTTAATAAATTGTAAGGGTAATAATAACTTTTACTGACACTAATTGATCCATGATGATGTTGAAGTGATGGCTTCATACATTTCCTAAAAATATTTGCAAGTAAATGTATTTAATAATCTGGAATGAAATTGTAATTCAGCTTTCTGTTTTTCAATTCCAAGACTTAATCCATTACATAACTCGCGTAGTGAAGCTTAGATGTCCATTGTGAAACGAGAAATGGGAGAGCTGACTTTGAATTCCAGTTGAATTCTTTGCATTCACTAACGCGCAAATATAATTGGGAAAGGTATTAATCAGTCTCTTCCATCTATTATGGATTAAATAACATAACAAATTGGGTTCTATACACTTCGTTGGACGCCAGTCTACTGCCGATAGTAATGGCAACTTGCTAGTTGAAAATCTTCTGCCCACCCAGTCATGTCTCCTTGGAGACTTGATCTCCCAAGCGTCTATCATGTACAGCGCTTAATTGACTGATAACCAATCTTAACCAATCTTACTTCACTTGGAATTTACAAGCGGTCACCCGTCTCACTACTGAGTAGACTCGAAGATTCATACTGTAGTAGCTGTATGGTGCTAAAGTAGTTGCATAGTTAGTCAGTAAGTTGGTGCAGAGTAAGTTGGAGTTAGACTCATTACCCGGACATACTATTTCATTGAAAGACTGTATATATTGATTTCTACTAAAATTATTCCTGAATTGACTAACCTGTGTTCCAGTTTGTATTTCTTGTTCAATATAATTTACATATTCTATCTCCATATCTGTTTTTTTATTATTTTGTGTGGTTTCCTAACCGGAATCCACAACAGGGTTGTTATTAAATAAAAAAATAACTGGCATTAATAAACTTTCCGATTGTTCAAATGCATTTTTTGTCTATTTCCCATTTCCAAGGCAGTCCGTTTTGTTATATTGCTAATATGCATAATCGGTTTCCGAACTGGATAAATTCCTTTGGCCCATTAGATCATACTTTGCGCCTTTCACTTAACTAAAACTCAATATAACGCTATAGGGAACAATGCCTAGACGCTGGAAAGACCATCCGCAGCCCGTAAGATGGACTTGAGAGCCAATCGGCATTCGTGATAGAAGGATCATTCGCCTTGGTATAAATGTCGGGCCTCCATCTAGGAACAGTGCACATTTGTTAATGATTGATAATTTATAAATGCGATTTTCTGCCAGAATTCAAAGTTTACGTTCAATTGGAAGCACGTCCGATGCAGGAAAGCGATGCGAAACATATGTTGTCAAATGTTAACGCTAGTACACCCAGTCCGCTGTCTGAAGGGTGTAGGTAACAGATATTCGTGCACCTCCAACCGATTCATTTCGAACTGCAGATGTGAACCAAACTAGCCGCCGAGTATTTTGAACGGCCAGTCCGTTGAAATAAAAGGTCAGGGAAAAGAAACACCTATCTAGCCACCCAACCGAAATCCTACAGATTTACCGCGGTCGACTTTGGTCCCTCTCACCGTTTCGTAACCTCTGATAAGTTCGCAGACTTCGTTAACAACGGCTTTGCACAACAAAAAAACCGAAATACTGTCAGAATAGGCTGAGTAGCTATCAGGATGATAGTATCGGATTCGCCATTAAATTGCGAAGGAAAGTCTCCAGCAAAAGAGTAGAAAGCAAAGGGAAAAGGGACAACCTTGAAGAATGAAGTGAGACAATATGAAAGACTTCAATCTCATCGCGCTCATTCAACAGTCGGATACATATGCGAAAGTACGGCCCGAAAAAGCGGCGGAAAGGACAGCCTCCAAAATTCGATGGTTAAACCTATGTAATGCCTTGAACGGATCTCAATTGATTAGCGCGACGTTGATATCGACTTCCTTGATTATCAGATTTATCAAAAACAGGCAATATGAGAACTAAATATCAAACGAAACAATCCATTGTGGCCCTTCCAGTGGATAAACAGAATGTCCGTTCCTCAGAAAGGAACTTACCTCGGGTCTAAAATGTGCCATTGAAACTAACTCCTATGAAAATAATGAATCTTCAGCTTTCCACAACAGGGGTATTCCTAATGACCTCTCTGTGAATTCTCCAGTTAGATCAAAAAGCAGTTGTCAAAAGAAATAAATGTCAAATGATCTCGTGATGTGTACAATCTTGTTATGACTGCATTCTATGAAACGCTGCACTAACCTGAGAAAAACGTCACTCGCCAAACATGACATTTGGCTAATAAATGTTGAGCAAGATGTTAGAAAATACATTGACGAAAATGAAATAGCCAACGGTACATGACAGGTGTTTAAATTTTAAAAATAAACTAAAAAGATTTTCCACCAGCAAACCTGATTGACGAGATTTAAGAATGGGAACCAGAAATTTAAGTGAATATGAAAGAGAACCAAAAATTATCATAAAAGCTAAAATGATTACACAAACCATAAATCATAATGAAGAAACTGAGATACACAAAAATCACTTTTAAGTTAATTCTGAAACTTTAGAAGCGCTGGAAAAAGATTAAGTTAATCCTTTAGAAGCTTAAAATAAAACAAGTCAAAGATACAAGAAGCAAAGCAAGAAAACATGAGGAGTATACGTAAGACAAAAAACTCAAAGAATCAGACGTTATCAAAAGAGATCAAGATTCCACAGATAGTACAAGATCATTCAGCTTTAAATCTTTTATTCAGCTTGAATGAGAATGTCCAGCATTTAGAGCCATATTGAAGAAAAGATGTCACATCAATCCAGTAATCTCTTCTTTATTTCTAGCGGAATCTTTCCGTCTCTCAATACTCTACACAGCTTCTATAATGCATCATTGGCCATGCCAATTCACTTTCGGATCTCAAGGTCACCCTTTCTTATTCTGTGATTGATGGATTTACAGCCAGCAATAGAAGGTGAAACTAAAAACTAAAAAAATCAGACATTATAAAAAGAGATCAAGATTCCACAGATAGTACAAGATCATTCAGCTTTAAATCTGTTTTTCAGCTTGACTGAGATTGTCCAGCATTCACTGCCATATTGAAGAAAAGACATCGCATAGCAATCCATTACACTTTTCTTTGTTTCTAGCAATTGTTTCCTATCTCTTAATACTCTGCTCAGCTTCTGAAATACATCCTTGTTCATGCCAATTTATCTTCGGATCTCAGCGTCACACTTTCCGTATTCTGTTATTGCTTGACTTTAAGTAAGTATTCTCTACAAAACCTCATTATTGCTGACATGTTCGGTCCACGGTATTCCAATAAAATTTTTGTAGAACCACATTTCAGTTGCTTCAAATTTCTCATTCATCTCTGATGAGATTTTCCAGCATTCAATGCCATATTAAAGAACAGACATTACATAGCAATTCAGTACTCTCTTTGTTTTCTAGCGAAATCTTTCCATCTCTCAATACTCTACACAGCTTCTATAAAGAATCATTGGCCATGCCAATTCACTTTCGGATCTCAAGGTCACCCTTTCGTATTCTGTTATTGCTGGATTTACAGTCAGAAATAAAAAAAGTTAAAACCTGGAAACTAAGACATGTACGAATTAAACAGAATAACTATGCAGATTTGACCGCAAAATTATCCCAAAATGAAACAAGTATTATTAGTTGGAGATACACTAATGTTGAGCTGAAAAATCATAGATAGTTTTATTAAATAAAATAAAAGTAATGCTGGATCGACAATGTAAACAGCAAACTATGTCCAATAAAACCGGTCCTGAATTTATAGAGGCAGGTATTTAGAAAAGGAAGAAAGGCTGAGGTAATTTTGGTTTTAGGTACATCCATACCTCACCCATACATACTCGCTCAGGTATATAGATCAACCCACATGTACAACATGCCAATGATCATTTACCGTAAAACATTATAATTTAACGTTCTTTACAGATGATCTAAAATACAAAAATGTAACAGAATATGAGGCGATGTGTAAAAACGAAAACGAGACCTCTACCAAAGAAATTTCAATTTTAGATGCAAATTAAGACAGCCGTTCTAAAATAAGCGCATAAATAAATTAATATGAATTAAAGAAGCTTAACTATACATTGCTGGTTAAATTACTCTGCAGCTTGGATTCATTATCCTGAATTAAAGAATTACTTCTATGCTGGATCTCTAGTCACATAATAATTAAAAAGATTGCAAAAGGAAGACCACTACGAGGATAATAAGATTCGTTCAATCAACCCGTTCCTATGAGAATGCAGAAACCATTAATCTAATATCCTACCTGGAATATATCGGATTATCTTAAACATATATCACCTACAACTGATAATGTACATTGCATACACTTAGAAAACATATAGTTAACCTGAGAGGATAAGAGTGTGTAAACATATCTTTAATTGAAGGCATACAATTCAAAATATAGTCATATAAAAGCAGTAATTTCTGTGAAAACTAGCAGTATAGCCCGGCGTTGCTTGGGTGTAATGAAAGCTTTAAAACTAATCGAATGATCCTGGAGCTCAGACTCTTTGGCGCGAAAGACTAAAAAGCTTCCAGTTAGACGGAAAGAAAAATTAATGGATTTAAGTCAAAATTTGATTTCCTAGTATCGATATCAAATAGGATTTTTCGTCGTAAACTGAATTTTCAAGTCTAAATAAGTCCTCTGAGTAAATGGTATCATGGCTGAGACTAAGAACTACAATTATACCTACTTAGAGCCAAACCCGAAGCAAAAACTAAAAGGGCTGAAAAAAATTCAGACATACAGGCAGATAAACAGACACCCACACAAACATCTTGCCGTTTTTATATTATCGATTTTCTGAAATATTCTAAGAACTGCAACCTTGAAACTTCTGAATATCGTTTCTTACATCTTTGTCTATGAGTGTATCAAATTTGATTAAAATCAGACCATTCCCTCTATAACCCGATTTTTCGATTATCGATTTTCGATATTTATCCGGGGTACCTCGACACAGAACCTAGCTAAGAACATTCGCAGACGCTTATATTACAAACGTGTAAATTTTTAAGAAAATCAGTTCAGCCATTTCGGAGTCTATAGGTAACGGACACACACACACATACACACACACACATACACACACACAGACAGACAAAGTTCCATTTATAAATAAGTTTAGATATTTATGTTTCGAATTTGAATAAATCATAACGGTTGAAATGCTACCAAATTAAACAACCAAAGCAAATTACTATTTTCTTATGTTAAATCACTAATTTATGTAATTGTTTGTTTTTGTGACTATATCTTTTTTAATTAGGAAGATGAACGTCGCGATTCTTTTGATTTTTATGTTATTGACGTTGGATACTACTGTTGGAATATTAATTAAGAATCCATGCTCGTTTATGTGCGATCTTAAATGTTATGATGATGCTTGTATGCAACTTTGCAAATGTAGATGCAAATTACGTGATGTAAGTACATATATTATTTGCCTTTCATTAACTTATATATGTATATATAAAAAACGTGTTTATCGATAGTTATATTAAAAATGATTGGGTTGCATTTATCCCAGATCGATCCTACTCAATACCTTTGTTTAATAATCATCTCACCCCAATTAAGGCAGTACTGCCACTGAGCAGGGAGTTACAATAAGGAGGGAGGGATGACAGAAAGAAAAAAAGAACAGGCGATGTTGTAGTAAGGGTACGAGAGATAAAGAGAAAAACAGAGAGAAAGAGAGAGGAGAGAGAGAAGGGAGTCAAAGAGACAGTAGATGGCAATTGACGTTGCATTAAGATTTTTGGTTAAAAAAAGAATAGGAAGCATGGGGAAGGGATTTCCAGAAAAAATTGGTAGTGTAGAAATGGATTTACGTTCGCCTGGACGCGAACATCTAATCATTGCAAATCCTTTCTCTGGATTTTTGTCAAGAACCCCGTGTTGAACAGCAGGGACACCTGGCCAGAAATGGCAACAGTACTCAATGAAGGGACGAATGGTAAATTTATAAATGTGCAAGAGGATTTCTGACGAAAAACATTTCTTGGCCCGGCACAGTCACTCAACCTTCTTTGCAGTCGGTGTGGCGACTCATGGAATGCTTTAGATTAAAAGGATGCTCTGAAAATTTCCCTCGAAGAATTTGCATCAGTAAAAGCAGCATCTGTTAAAATATTGACAGCAGATTACTGGTAATTGTTTAACGGTCCTATCAACTCATTCAAGATCACAAAATGGCAGTTTTGAGTGAACATCGGTAATGTGAACCTGTAACGATATTTTTTCCATCATTTCAAAAATATATTTACTTCCTTGCAACTTGAAATAATTTCTGATAAAGATATTCAGTTGTAAGTCAAATAATAATAGATAGTAAGCTATCTTTACATATGATAGATCGTCTACGTTCTGAAGAGACACGACACTTTAAAGGCAGGAAAAGATTTAAAACAGCCCATATTTAAAGATTGCTTTATATGTACTATTATTATAAAATTGAATCAGAAATTATTTCATATTGCAAGGAAGTAAATATATTTTTCAATGAGGAATGAAAATATCGTTACATGTTCACATTACCGATGTTCACTCAAAAGTGCCATTTTGTGAACTTGAACGATTTGACAGGGTCCTTAGACATATACCAGTAATCTGCTGTCAATATTTCAGTAGTCCTATGCTAAATACCTAAGGAAGTTAACAGTCATTCATAAAGTCTACTGTACCATTAATTTCTTCTGAAATATCCCACAATAAACTTTCTCTTCTCTGTGTATGTGGGATTGGTCAGTGTTTCTGACTCTATGTGAGTGTGTATATATGATATTCTAACAAATAAGTATTCTTTGATAACAGTAGTTGTGAATATTGATGACTATTTATTTATATGATTAAATAATCTATATATTTTTATCTTCTGAATAACTGAATTGAGGCAACTGATTCATGATTCAGAATTATTGCTAATAGCCATGATTATTTTCAAACAAAAATATCTTGCTACTTCTTTTTGCAGCCTTTTATTCCAACGCTCAAGGCGTTTACATTCTACGACTATTAAATAGGATAAAGTAAAAATGGTGAATAAAGTTTTAAAAATGTTTCTATCCGGATTCGTCTTCTTTAAAAGCAGGTTACAACCAACATCCATATTACTTAAGACAGAATCACTGTTTAAAATTTAATGAATGTAACGGTAAAAGTTCACGGAGAAGATTAAGATGAAATAAATACTTGTTAAAGTTACAGATCAGTTTTGTTGTATCACAGCTAATGAGTAGGGCTTAGACTCCGGTCGCTTACCTAATCTAGGATTGAAACCCAACCGAATCGGCGTCAGTCGGCGATTCTACCCCTAGGCCACGAGTGTCCGGAAGGAGCTGGTCAGCTTTTTATATATTTATATATATATATATCATTCCTTTCCTACGATCATTCCTTTCAACGGTAACTATTTAACATCTATATATATATATATATATATATATATATATATATATATATATATATATATGTGTGTGTTAAATATTTAACATATATATATATATATATATATATAGTTAAATAGTTACCGTTGAAAGGAATGATCGTAGTAAAGGAATTATATATATATATATATATATATATATATATATATATATATCATTCCTTTCCTACGATCATTCCTTTCAACGGTATATATATATATATATATATATATATAACTATTTAACATATATATATATATATATATGTTAAATATTTAACATATATATATATATATATATATATATATATATATAGTTAAATAGTTACCGTTGAAAGGAATGATCGTAGTAAAGGAATGATATATATATATATATATATATATATATATATATATATATATATATATATAATTCCTTTCCTACGATCATTCCTTTCCTACGATCAAAGGAATGATATATATATATATATACATATATATATATAGGATCATGATATATAGGATCATTCCTTTCCTACGATCATTCCTTTCAACGGTAACTATTTAATATACATATATATATATATGTATATATTAAATAGATACCGTTGAAAGGAATGATCGTAGATCATTCTAGAAAATGTTAATTACAGCAAAATTAAGATTAATTAGTATTTCGATAAATAATTAGCATCTAATTTGCTTTTTATTTCACCTGATTCTTAAATCTCATGAACAAAATCATGTTTTCCATCGCAATATGGAGACCATTAACTTGTTAACATTAAGTTACCATTTGATGCAATCAAATATTAATTGTATACGCAAAGATTAACTGCGTCTGATTTCTACTTAATCTAGTAAACATATTATTCAATTATATTTTTTCTTTCAGTTTCATGCAGACTGCAACAAGCGATGATAATACAGTTCCACTATTTGCTATTTGGATCCAAAGAACAAAACCTGTTTTTGAAGGGGTCATCCCTGTCAGATATCACATGAATTTCATGTATAATCAGTTCAAGGATTTCTAAAGAAATATTGGAATAAATTCTTTTTAAATGCCAGTTATGTTTTTCAATTTATTTGAATTTAACATCTTTGAAAAGAGAAGCTTTCTTACGAAAATTAAATAACTTCAGAAAATATGATATATTTAAACCAGAGGATTTCTAAAATGATGGGAAGTGGAAGAGTGTTTTTCCCAGTTGAGTTAGAGAATTAATTATTGGTATTATATTTTGATATGCTTATTGCGACTAGTTTTATTCTAGTTGTCAAAATTTTACAAATGCATTAACATTAATTAATTCTAGTTATTTTATGAATGCAGGTTTTCACTATTATTATTATTATTATTATTATTATTATTATTTCATTTTCCATTTCATTTGCAGGAAGACCAAACGCAGGTTGTTATGTGTTTTTATAGCTCCATTTCATGTTTTTTTCTATCTCGTTAACATCTCTAGCGTTACATAGACAAAGTTCTCCTTAGTGTGTGGGCAGTACTTAACAAAACAATTTTTTTATATCTCTTAAGCTGGGCTTTCCAGGGATTCTTTCAATGTGTTTTTTGTTCCATTTTTTATAATTCCAAGTGCACCCACTATCACTGGTACGATACTGGTTTTCAATTTCCACATTTTTCTTTTTCAATTTCCAGGTTTTTATATTTTGACTGTTTACCAAATTCCTTAATTGCTATGTTAAAATCCGCTGGACAAGCTATATCAATTAATAAGCAAGTTTTTCTTTTTGTTTTTTAACAATTATGTCCGGCCTATTTGCTTCAATTTTTTTGTCTGTATAGATGGTGTAATCTCATAGAATGCTGATATCTTCTATTTCTGTAAGCGGTAGTGGGTGATTTTCATACCGGTGTTTGTTTACATATTTTCCATAGCGTTTGCACATTGTTTATTGTAAATATTGCCCCACTCTATCGTGGCGATTTTTATATTCATATGGGGCAAGTACAGAACATTCTGAGTTTAGGTGGTCCATTGCTTCTTGATATTTATCAAAGAACCTGCATTTTGGATCAACGTTATTAAGTATAATATTTGCCTGAAAACTCCTAGTAAAAAGACTGGTTTTGCTCAGCAAGAAAAAGACCTTCAGTTTCAGACTTTAATCCAGATGCACGTAACCATCGATGAGTATTAATTTATCAACATTGGGTTTATTAGCAAGTTCTGGATATTAGCCATGCAGAGTTTTGTCTTGCCAGCGTTGTTTCATATGTTCAAGAGAACTTTTACCTTGGCTTTCTTTTTGATATTTTTTGCCACAATAGTTGGTTCTTGGTTTCTGTTTTGCTTTTCTACAGAATCTAAAAAATGTAATTCTTGTTTGTATTTACTGCCTTCTTTCATTATTGAATATTTGTTCTTTCTGTATTCATGTTGTTTGACTAATTGTATCATTCAGTCCTTTGTTGTTTCTATGTATGTTAGTAAACCAATAGTAGTTGTCTTGTATAAATAAGACCTCTTCCTCTTTTATTACGGGGTAAGTATAGGCGGTCGACATCAGCCTTTAGATGATGATACTTATGTTTAGAAAAGAGCTTTCTTCTCTTAGAATCTATTCGCCTGATGTCGTTTAGAATCTAGTTCAAGATGTTGAAACTATATTGGACCAATGGGATGTTAAGGCTATTAATTGACATAATTTTATTCTGAGAATCCAATTCAGTTTTAAATATCAGTCGTAGGCTTCTATAATACTCTTTACGCACTATTTCTTTCATTTTTGTATGGTGAATTTTTTCACTCCCATTTACACTTGGGTATTTATAAGATTCTTCTGGCTCTAAGTTTTTTATTGTTACAGCAGAGTGTAAGTTAATTGACGATGATTTCTGTAGTGATCCTCGTAAAACTCTAGCTTTAACACATTTATTCAAATAGAATTTTATGGTTAATGCTATTTCTGATTTTTCAAAATTAATTTTTTTCCAGTATCTTTACTGAAGCATTTTACTGTTTGCAGACCACCTTCCAGCTCATTTTCATTTTTAATATACAAATTTAAGTCATGCATGTAAAAAATGGTTTATTTTCTTTTGAGCTATTTTATAACCACATTCTGTCTTGTTAACTTGACTGTTTAATGCCATTACTGATATGCAAAAAAGTAAGGGAGACAAAGATCCACCTTGACATATAACTCTGTTGAATTTTATTTCATCAGACTTATAGATTCCATTTTTTTAATCATTTCACCCCAGGAAAGGCATTCCACTGCCACTATTGCGCATGGTGATACATAGGGGAAGGTAAGTGAAGAAGAAGTGGTTAGATATAGGAAATGTCAGAGGGAAGGTGATAGATGGGTAAGGATACCGAGGATGAGGTTAGGGTAGATGGGAAGAGTGTTTGAAAGAATGAGAGCTAGTTAGTTTGTTAGGAGGTGTCTATTGACCTTACATTTAAACTCCTGGAGATTGTAGCCGTCGGGGAAGCAATCATGTGGAAGGGAATTCCACAGTAGGGAAGTGCGAGAGAAGAAACTGTTGGAGTAGAAGTTGCGGTTGCATTTTATCGGTTTCACTGTAAAAGGGTGGGATCTAGTTGCTAATCTAGTATCTCGTGCAAATTTGTTTTCTATATCGACATACATTATTTGATGAAATAGAAAATGACGGGTGATACCTTGTACATACTTAAAGTCTTTAAGGTTCAAAAAGGTGGTACACTATCGAATGCCTTACGATAATCTATCCAGGCAGTGCTAAGTTTTTTATTTGAATTGACGCTGTTTTCCAAGATCATCGTATTAATATGTGATTGGTCTTTACATCCGTAACAGCCACGTTTGCACCCTTTTTGTTCAAGCGGTTGTATGTCATTTCTTTCCAAGAAGAAATATGTCTGTTTTGTTAAAATATATGTTAATAGCTTCTAAACTCTCAGCCTTAACTTCAATGTGATTTGTGTGTATCTCGGTTTCTACATTGTAACCTGTGGCTTGTGTGATGTTAATACTTTTTCTCTGATTCCGGTTCCTTTTCTTGTTTTGTTGATTCGTCTATTCTGGTTGCAATTCTTTTTATCTCATTAATTTCAGCCTTTGTCAATCGGTTATTTCGTATGATGTACCTTCGTACATTAGTTAATTTTTTTTAATCAATGTGCTTTCTATTTGTTTGTCCAACCTTTTCTCGCTTAACGTGATATGTTTGGCGAGCGATGTTTTTGAGATTTTAGGAACGCTTCATGAAATGCAGTTATAATGACTTTGTATTCCTCACGGGGCAATTTTATTTTTTCTTTCTTTAAATATACGGTTATGGATCTAGATGGAGAATTTTCTGGGCCATCATTAGGATTATCTTGGTTATAGGGGCCTGAAGATTAATCTTTGTGCAGGAGTTTGTTCCTATGGTAGCTATTTCGATATAGGTTCCCTCCTGAATAATGGGCTCCCTGTTTATCCACTGAAAGAACCATACAGGACATTTTATTTCTATTTGTAATTCTCATATTATTCCCACGAGTGACGCACGGATCCAAATGTCCACCCAAAATTGTCCGGCACGTTGAGTAACGGTCTTTTACAAACAAATAAAAATAATAATAGTAATTATTTTTTACGAAAAATTATTATTATTATTATTATTATTAAAGATACATTACTGTCTGCCTGGACTATCATGTCGATCAGAAAATATATTCTATTTTTGTGGCAATTTATCACCATGTCTGGGCGATTAGCTTTGATTGTTCTGTGTGTATTGTAGATACCCATGAAGTTGTTACACCTACTGATTGTAACTAGATCTGCATTGTGTCGATGCTAGTTTCTTTCCGTAAACATTGCGGATTTCCCAGTGCAGATGTTGGCCTATTCTGTCATACCTAGTTTTATATTCAGTAGGTGCTAATATTGTATAACCTGATAGAAAATAGAAAATATTTCGAACAGATATTAACATGAAAGACCTAAGAAAAATGGCATGAAATAATCCTGTCTAAATAATGTAACTTGCAACTAAATACTCCAGTAACAAAAGAAGAACTATATTCAACGCTAACTAGAATCTTACATATTATCTGAGAATTTTCAAAGACAGGTTGTTAATTGTAAGCATAAAAAGGAATAGATTCACTTGATAAACTCATGCGAAGATCAATTGAAATTCAAAAGACTTAAAATTAGATCCTTTTTTATAATCTCATCACCCCAAGCAAGGTAATTTACTGCCACTAGTGTGTAGGGGCTTACATAGGAAGGAAGTTATGAGAAAGAGTGACAGGTTATAGGGAGTGTCAGGAAGTGGGTAAGAGAATGATGAGAGTACTGATGATAATAGAGTGGACGGAGAAAGGAGCATAAGAGAGTCATGAAATAGGAGATGGATTTACATTTAAATTCTTGGAGATTGTAGCTGACGAGGGAGCAATTAAACGGAAGGAAATTCCACGGCGTGAAATATGAAAAAAGGAGTAAAAAAATGGAATAAGAGAGCCGTGAAAGTATTTGTAGAAGAGACACAAGGTGAGAAAGTGACTGTATCTGAGCTGCTAAGTCGGGATCGATCACATCACAGATTCTCTGTTGGATTTTATCAAGAACACCGAGGTGGACGGCAGGGGCACCCGACCAGATATGGTAGCAGTATTCAATCCATGGGCGGATGGTAATTTTATATATGTGCAGGATAGTTTAAGACGGAAAAAAACTTCATGGCCCTACACGGAAAGCCGACCTATTTAGCTATGGATTCGATATCGTCATTCTAATTGAGGTCCGTTGTGAGAGTTAACCCAAGAAAGCCGAGTGTTTTGCTTTCAGGAAGACTGGCCTGATCCATGCTAATGGGGTGTAGAATCAATAAAATGGGGGTTAAAAGCAATCTAATTGGCGGGGTCGGGTAGGAGCGATATAATTATGTTTTACTAAAGCGTTTATATAATAAACATGAGTATAATTTGAATGATAAGATAGTTTGGGAAAAATAAGCCTCTATGAATTTATGAGACGTATATAAATGCGGACAGAAGGTCGCATATAGACAACGGTTGCATATCTATGATAGAGCCTAGGACGAGGAACGTCTTGAAATATAACGACGGACACTGTGTGTATAAAAATATATATTCACTTAGTTTATTCTTTCATCATGTGACGTGCCATAGAGTGGAGATATTTTCGAAGGTGACAGCACGCATGGTTCGAAGGGCCAAAAAGCTGCGCTCGTCCTTGCTTATCCCTGTGCTTTTCTCGGTTTCAGGTTCAAATCATCTCTCACGACTGACTGCTCAATATTAATAATTTTGCCTCTTATATTAGCGATTACATCACATTATAACACATTGTTTACATAACTGAAAGTTTGACACCCCACAATTGCCTGTTTATTTTATTGTTTCTGACAACCAAAACATATTTCTCGTCGCCCCTAAAATATAATTCATTTTTTTACAAATCGAAATATTTTAATGCAAATTATATTCGCTTCTGTCCTTATCTACGCAGTTTAAAAAAAAACCCAAACATTTTCCTGATATGGAGATTTTTCTCAGCATCCTACATTTTGACAACAATCAAATATTTATTAAAACAATATTTATTTTCTTTTGCTAGCAGTTTGCAATTGTTACTGCTTTAGTAACTGTTAGTAGTAACTGTTAGTAATTGTTACTGCTCAATTCTTGAGTAAATTATTCACTAGCTCATATAATCTCCAAAACAATCAGACACACATCATAGATATAAAAAGAAAGAACATATCTACAAATTTAATGAGTTCTTTAAAGAAATCTTTTGAGCTATGCGTAGACAATTTCGGAAAGGAATGTACGCAGAATTAAAAATATATGAGAACATTTAAAATTAAATTAAGTATATCTTGAAAAAATAGTATATTGTTAAGAGCATATAAAAATAAATGTATTATCCATTATAAAGAGCAATGTGTGGAGTAAATATTTGCTATTTAAAAAGAAATTCTTGGCATAAGCATCATTATAATCACTCGATTAAAGAAAAGAGTGAAAGTACAAATGACCATCGGAAGTGAGGATATTTTACCAAGTGCGCAAAATAATTTGTGATTAGGCGATACAGAGAGCCGTGTGAAGAAAGGATTATTTACAGTTGGAAAAATTTCGTGCATTTAATAAGAAATTATTTAATTTATGCACCATTAAACACATCAGTAAAATATGTAAGTGGTAAAAAATATATATATACAACAGACTGTGATGGAAGTGTATAAGATAATAACAACACAGAAAAAAAAACGTCGGGGCGCTTATCTTATGTGTTGAATAATCAGACATTGTTTTGTGAAATAAACGCATGGGAGAATGGTTCTCTAACAACTAGATACTTGGTATCTTTAGTTCAGGTTCAATCAATATCTGTCCTGCTCATTTTCATAATACTCTCTTACGTTTTTTCCCCAGTTCATTAGAATCCCATTCAGTAACCCCACTAGCTTTAGCGCCTCTTGTGTCTAGTTTTGAGTGAGCTTAATTTCTTCCAATTGACAGTTTTTATTAGTTCCTACGATTTGTCAGAGGAAGTCTATAAGTCCACTCATGCTCTTACAATTATATATAGGCAATCAATAATGAATTAAGGAAGAAGGATTTTAGTCACGAATTTCAGAGAATTTTTGCACATTTATTTCTCATAATTTACTCAAATTTGATTAGAAAATTTTAGAAAATGCAAACGGTTTTATTTAAGTCTGTCTTACTTCTGAGATGTGCTAGTATTTACATTATTTACACTGTTCGGACTAAATTACTAGAATCTGAAGAAGGCTGAAGCGTAGAACGACTGAAACGTTGTAAATATGGCAATAAATATGACGACCACATTCCGAACTATATTCATTAAATGAATGAAAGCTTGTCATTTTCTACACGGACTGATAACGAAAACTGTATTTATTTTGTACAAAATTATTTATGTCCATAATATCATTTCTCTGTGTCAGTCCAAATAATAACATGGCAATTACTATTTACAGCAAGTAAAAGAATTTAGATCCGTGCAAGGCATTACATAGCTTTAACCATCGATTTCTGGAGGCTGTCCTTTTGCATCTCTATCCGACTGTTGTATGGGCGTGGTAAGGTCGAAGTCTTTCATATTGTCTCACTTCATTCGTCAAGGTTGTCCGCTTTCCCCTTTGATTTGCATTTTTTTTTTGCTAGAGCATTTCCTTCACAATTTAATAGCGAAACCGCTCCTATGCGGAATCTTCCTACCTGGTGCTATTATCCTGATCTGCAGTTGGAAATGAATTCTTGAAGGCAGCCGCACTTATAAATTTCCTTTTTTAAGAAATGTGCACTGGAATGAGACGGACACCCGCTATTCATACCAAGGCGAATGCTGCTTCTATCACGAATGCCGATGGGCTCTCAAGTTTCTTTTATGGGCGACGAATGGTACAGGCGCTGTTCCGTATAGCGTTTTATTGAGTGTTAGCTAGTTGGGAGGCGCAAAGTATGATCTAATGGGTCAAAGGAATTTATCTAGTACGGAATCAGATTAATATTATTCGAAGATCACCAACACAAGCAAATATATCAGAAACAGAAAGCCGAATTTCAGTTCCATTCCTAGTTAATAAATTTGTTTACATGTAAATATTCGTAGCAAATGTATGAATCCATGACCTCAATATCAGTATGGATCAATTAGTATCAGTAAAAGTTATTACCCTTTAAATTTATGAAAATTAAATAATATTTTATGGATTAAAAACCCACAAAATGTTGCTAAACCCTAAAAGATCAGATGAAAACCGAGCAAAAATATATGTTATAAATCTGTTTCTGTACAAAATCTTTTATAATAATGCTGACTTTATACACAGAAAACGTTAACAAGTTAGAATTTAAACTTATACGCAAGTGAATGACTGCGGAAAATTACGATTAAAATCATAATTATTGGAATATTAATTTTGCTACTCAAATTAATAACACAACAGCGTAGACAGTGAAAGTTCTGTTAATCGTAATTCAGATGGAATAAGAATTCAGCTAAAGTGCGAAAACTGATGTGGAATTATTACAAAGAATTGGACTAGAAATATTGTTGCAAGCTGTCCACATGATAGGAGTGTTCAAAGCAATAATGCGGCCTATTTCATCAAATAGGTTACGGGTATGTCTTGATAAGATTTTATCTTGCGAAAACTTCAAAGAGTATCAAAGAGAGATATTCCTTTCAGATACTTTAGACAGAAAACCAGAAAATGCAAGCAAATTTTGTAAAGTGGGAAACAAAAACTCTTCTTGGATAATCTCAAACGTATTTAGATAGATTTAAATAGTTTTATATGATTCTCATAATTTTCTTCCTCATTCTTTGACTTCCCTGAAACTTGATCCTCTTTCTCATCACTCAAATCTTCTGTAACCCTTTTGAGCACCAGTGGAGGTTCTGCAATGCTTGGGGTTAAATGATTTTTAAAAATTAAAATAGAGTTTGCAATCATAAATATCTTGTTTTATAATAAATATTATTTTTTAATTCTTCCACATAACGTAGCAAGGAATACTTTGATCGTGTTCCTCCGCTATTTATCTTGGGTTTCTAGATAAAATCCAACGAAGAATTTGTAATATAATTGATCCCGAATTGGTAGCTCCATTCCAGTCATTTTATCACCGACGTAATGTGGCTTCCCTCTGTCTCTTCTACAAATATTTTCAAAGCTTCTTCTCTGATGAGATTAGCTTCATGGCGCCTCCACTTCATGTTTTTACTCGAACTAATAGACTAGCATCTAGGTCCCACACTTTCAAATGTAACAGCAACTTCTACTCCTCAGACTCGCACTTCCGGCCTGTGGAATTAACTTCCGTATACTTCCCTGAAAAGGAAAATTTCCAAGAATTTAAAGGCAAAGTCTATTGCCATCTCTTATCTCTCTGACTCGCATCCTTTCCCTGATAACTCGTGTATCTTTGTTCTTCTTCCATTCCACTCCACTCTCATGCAGCCCTCTTCACATCTGTATTCTTATACTTTTCTACCTCATTCTCTGACTTCCTTGTAACTTGATCCTCTTTCGCATCACTCAAAACTTCTGTAACCCTTTTGAGCACCAGTGAAGGTTCTGCAATGCTTGGGGTTAAATGATTTTAAAAATTAAAATAGAGTTTGCAATCATAAATATCTTGTTTTATAATAAATGTTATTTTTTAATTCTTCTACATAATTAACTTAACAAGAAATAATGTCCTGTTAAGCAAATTGATTTGAAGTTCAAAATGTAGTGTAATTAAAATTATTGTTTGTTAATCAAATACTAATTTCTTATTTTTATAAAATCCAAAGAATGAGCTAAACTATAAGTAAATAGAAACATAGAAATAAAAAAATGATTGAACGAAATAATGAAACGTGGAATAAATGACTCAAATCGTTTGATTATAAATGATAACTAATATAATTTTAAAGTGTATAGATTGTTAGTCAAATACAAAATGAATTGCTTGTTAGTCAAATACAAAATGAACTGCTTGTTTATCAAATACAAAATGAATTGGTTGTTTATCAAATACAAAATTTATTGCTAGTTAATCAAATTTAAATATATTGCTTGTTAATATAATATTGCTTGGTAATCAAATTTAACATTTATAAAGGTGTGACAAAATATTTTATATAGAAACTTACAAATAGAATAAGCTAAACCGATTTAGCAATTTCAAATGAAATAATTAAAACCGTCAAATGGAAGGGATTTAAATAGATAAAATGCAGATCATGACAAATATTACTTCGAATCTGTTAAAAACTTGCTATTATTTTTCGCTGGTTCGCGATGTTGAAATCAACTAATAATGTGGGAAAAATCTCCAACTGTAATTTTCCACGTCACTACTTATTTATAAACTGCGTCTAGAGATTGTATGCACGTTATGAATTGGTATAGAGAGTTGCGTCTTTAATGTTAAAAGTCTGATGTGGACCCAAAGTGGCGACCACGGAAGGAAAACACGGAACTCGGGTTAAAGGTAAATAAAGATATATTAAACAGGAAGGTTACAAAGAATACTGTTAGCGTAAGCGGAGCTTACTATCCAGTGGTGTCCAATATTGGTAGTCATACGCTGCTGTGCACTTCTGGTGCTACTACAATATTTAGTCGGCTTTCCAACTTAAGGCGAAATGTGATACAAGGTCATTTTTAAGTGGGTCTTCGGGCCATATAGCCCGGCCAAAAATATCTGTCTATCTTTCCGCAGACGTGACTTTAGCTTTCGTCGGAGCCACGAATGGGCTAGTGCTCTCTGCCCGAAGGCAGAGAACTGACAGTGACAAAGGTAGCACTACTGCTGCTACTACAATATTTAGTCGGCCTCCCCACCATGTGACACAAGGTCATTTTTATGTGGGTCTTCCGGGCCATATAGCCCGGCCAAAAATATCTGTCTATCTTTACCCAGTCGTGACTCCACCCCTCGGCGAAACCACGGCTGCGCCAGCGCTCCCCGTCCGAAGGCAGAGAGCCGACAGTGACAAAGCTAGCACTTCTGGTGCTACTACTCACATAATACTATCATTCACATAGAAATATAATACAGGAAAAGTCCATAATGTAGTTAAGTATGGGTCTTACAACAAAGTCCTATAATGATGTTTAGATTCTACACAATATTAATAACTTAGATATATAGTGATAGAGAAAACTATTGTTTTTAGTTAGAAAAGATTTTACTAAGTTAACAAAACAGACTAATTTGACTGTCGGTAGTTTATTTTCAACTATTTATTTTGATACTTTTACATTATTATACCTTGTAAAACTAATAATATGAAAAGATTTTAGAACAAATTCATCGATTTCTTAAAGGAAAACAAAAAAAAACAATTTATTTTAAAAATAAAATTTATATTAACAACAAATAATAAGAACCTCCTTAAATTTATTGAACAAATGCTCCTTTTGTTTCAATAACTCTAAGCGGCCTATTTTCAACATCTGAAGTTAGATTTACAATTTTAGCGGCTGGTAATCTGTTTGCAGGAAATTTAACTGCCTCCAAGAGGTCACACTTGCTGTTTAATTGCTATCGACTAGAATAATTACCTCTTGAGGATGCGCCACGGGTTCTCAATGGGATTCAAGTCACAGCTATTGAAAGCCAGTCTATAAGGGAATCTTCAACAATTCCCTTTTCTTTCGACCATGATTTAGTAAACTTTGATGCATGACTTGGTGCGTTGTCTTATATAAAGATCATAGATCTTTGCTTGGTTAAAGACTGGTTATCAAGCTATTCAAAGAAATATTGCTCTAGAAATTTACAATATTTTTGGAATTCATTTTAACCCCGTCTTTCACTTTAAATAGACCCACGAGCTCATTACCAATAATCCCAGCCCATATCATGATCCCATCGTTGGCGTTTAAATATATTTGTTGACTCATGTTGCTTGCAAACCCATCCTCGAGCCCATCGAGAAGGATCCTCGATCCGTCTGTAAAAAGCACTTTACTGAAATCAGTTTTCATGTATTTTTTTACTCACTGCAATCTTTTTCCTTATGTTTTTTGTTAAAATGGTTTTATTTATTTGATTTTTTTACATCAGCAAACTTCGTTAATGTTTTACACCTTCTTTCCTTTGAAACCATAGGAGCTCCAGCAGCCTCAAATATGAATGCACTTGACGCATTTGGGTTTCTTATTAATTCTTCTCGGATATGTGATAGATATTCATAATTCATCCTGAGACATTTTTCACTGGTTGAATTCCCATTTGACATATTTTCTTGATTGTTCGATGATCCTTTTTCAAATCTTTATAAATTTGAAGCGAAAACTTTTCTTTGCTAATTTCTGTGATTATATAGTTCTTTTCATTCATTGTTAGTTCTTTTTTTACGAGCCATAATACTAAATTCTACTTCTTGCAAATAATCTCTTGACACTGCTAATTGCTATAATTACTGAAATAATACTAAGTCCCTTATCACATTACTATTTATATTGGTCAATCAGTAATTATTAGACGCAGTTTAAAAATTGTCCTTTTTATGATATGACTTAAATATTTTTTAAGGTTTACTTTTTAATCTTATGAGTAGCGATTTTGAAAGGAAATTTCTTATTAAATAAAAGAAAATTTTTCAACTTCAAAAAGTTTCTTCTGCACGGTAATCTTTGTATCGGTCTATTAGTATTTGTCCGATAAATTAGACTCCTCCATCCGGATATACCTTTTACATTTTTATTACCATTTCATATTTCTAATGGTGTGACTAATGACACTGAAAGCAAACAATTTGTTATGCAAAAACGTTCTAAATCCTTCACATTGCTCAACGGATCGGCGAATCACTAAATGTTAATCGCTACTGAGATAATCTCTTACTTTCGGATTTTTTAAAAAATGATTTTACAATTTTTATAATTTTTAATCTTTTGCTTACAAATGTTGAAAGCAAGTAATTATAATTAAATGAATGAAAGTTTTCTAACTGAAAACATCCTTTCTTCACATTGACTTTGTATCGGCAAATCACTAATTATAAGATGCATTTGATAAAATGTGCTCATTATTCTTCGTTTAACGAACAGCTTATGAAAATTCCCCAATCATTTGCATACATATATATGAACAATATATGTAAATAATATTGGATTTATTTATGGAAACACACATGCAAACACTGCTAAAAATCAAGTTGTTCGATCCCCTGAACTGATCTTTCATCTGATCTGCGTTTAAAATTCGATGCCTTCGCTGTCGTCTTGATCCTCACGCTACTACATAAAACGATATCAACGAAAAAGGCGCGTATATTTCCCCACTTTCTAGAAATTATTCTTAACGAGTTAAAATGCGCGGTTCTGATTCTATACCGCAATCTTGAGATGTTCATCTCCATAATAATGACGTCGTAGTTTTAAGATATTATCTAGCGGAAGAATAACATCTCTATCATAAAGAAAGTAGTACGTCTTTTAAAAGAAATTTAAAAATGAAAGAATATAAAAAGTAAAAACGACAAACCAAAAAAAAAAAAAAAAAAGAAATTACAGAAGGTCTGGGTATGTCTTCTCTCTCACTCTATTAGTGATTTTATCTCAACCCTAAACTAACTTTTATCTGCATACTTCCCAGAATTTCTTTACTTTTGGTCAAATGTCCTGAATACGGATTTTTCGGTTTTCAAATGCGTAGATCCTTCAAATTTTAAATGCTATATTTTGTTTTAATTAATATTTTTAGGTATTTGTTATTAGTACCTTTCATTCAACATGCATATATCTGTATATGTTTATACTTATGTATTTGACTCCATATTTATAATGAGCCTGTTAAAGTAATATTAATCGATTGTGGTTGCAGTATTTTTTCTGAAGGTTGACAAAGGAATATAAAAACATAGTGACAAAGAATAGGTATTCGGACTTATACGAAGTTAAAGCTTTAAAAATGTATAATTTTTTCATTGCACTATTTTTTTACCCTACTAACTCCGATCCATAAAAGATAAATTGGGACAACGTTTTTCACACCGGCGCACAGATCCGCACACAAGTTTGTGTACATATATATATATATATATATATAAACTGAACAGTTATACGTTCGATGTAAATTAAATGCATAATACATGTTCAAGGAAGATGAAAGATTCAACATGTACAACGTTTAAGTATTTAGGAAGGGAAGATCTGTCGCTTTTGAACTTTTCGATTTCGACAGGCGAATTGTTTTAGAAGATGTCGCTAAAAATAAGTGTACTAATAGGACATGAAAAAGGATGACAGACTCATATTAGAGAAGGAGAAATACTTCAGCGATGGAATGAGTATATCGGAGATCTCTTCCACGACAAAGGAGAATGATCAGAAATGCACAAAAATATCCACTGGCAGAAAATATTATAAAACGAAGTGGAGCCGCACTGATCAAATCAAGAAAAAACAAAGCGGCAGGACCAGAAGAATCATGCCAAAGGTAGGACAAAAACAGTACGGATTTGTCAAAGATCGCAGAACAAGAAATTAAAGGCAATTAGACAGAAGAAAATAGCTCTTGACGTATATAATCAGCTTGGGAAAATGGATTGCAGAACAGAGTTTAGGAGAAATAGCAGAAAGACAAAACTTATTAAGAGCTACAAAGAACAAGAGCTTGTTAATGGCCATGATTACTTACGTCCTGAAGGCATTCAGCACATAATATTCTATTATGAGACTATAGTCGACTGGCTAACCTTAAACCTAATTGCTGTAAGCATCTGATTAATATCCAAATCCTATGATATTTCGTAATAAAAATTATTTTTTTCTTTATAGAATATCATGCATCGTCCTAGGCAAGTGTTCTACCTTACCGTCGCTTTGCGGGTGGTAGAATGATATCATCACAGTGTATAGCGTCTCTTTAATAACTTTATGATTATGCTTTGTACTATTATTTGTTAGTAGCGTCTTCTAGCGTCTCTTTCCCACCTTTATTAATATTTTCTGCATCATTATTTGTTACAAATTGAAAATGGATTCTAAATCTAAGGAATAATTCATTTACTAATAAGTGAGCGACCGTCTGGCAGAAGATATTGTTCCCTACAATTAGTATAAAGTTCATATTCTTTGTTCACATCTGGGTACGGTAGTCTCATTGATTCATACATTATATCATTCCACCTCAAACGCGCGTCTTTCCAATTTAATCTAATCAACGGCTCTGATAATCTAGAGAACCCTGGAATAAATCGTTAGTAGAAACACATTCCGATGAAAGCCCGTAACTGTCTGACTGGTGGGAGTGGCTACGGAGCATATATATTTTACTTTATTAGAATCTGCCTGAATTCTCATAGCCTTGATTTGAAACCCTAAATACTGTGTCTCCGCACATTTAAACACGTTTAACTTCAAATTGTTTTTTATTAAGCTGTTGAAAATAAGTAAATGTAACACGTAAATATAACATGTAAATGTGTTCCAAATTATGTTCTATAGAATAAAATGTCGTCCAAATAGGACAGAGCGTGGTTTTCCTGTCGAGTCTTATAAAACAGCGGATATTAATTCCTGAAATACACCAGGGGCGGTCACCTGTTTAAATGGCATGACGATAAAGTGGAATAATCCCTGATGAGGCATAAACGCAGTTATTTATTTGTCTTCTTCCTGCAACTCTACCTGCCAGTAGTTAGATTTTAAGTCTATTTTGGAAAATAACTAGCCGTGCCTAAAGATGCTAAAATATCATCAAGAACAGGGAGTGGGCGTGCACAATGCCTAGTAATTTTATTTAGAGAAGAATTTTCAGAGAATAAGTTTCGTCAGTACGTCTTGTTTTTTTCCTTGCCTAGACGATACAAACTTATGCTAATTTCTGTTAAAATCATAATATTAACTATAGATAAATATATGTTTGTTTTTAGATATAAAACCGATGTGGGAAAGACAAAGAATATAGACGCCTACATTTATTTCAGGACAGTGACATAGATAATGTTCAGTACAAATTTCATCAGCCTTACAGTGAAAACTGCAGTCAATCTTGCATTTAGAGAAAAAGAATGTTTCAACAGTAGCTATCATCAATTGAAAGATGATAATTCACACAATTGCAACGTTTATTTTCCTAAAAGAAAAATGTTATCAAGGAATGGAAATATGAAGTTAATCTCTTTTTTAAGCTTGAGAAAATTGCAGTTTGTTTTGTTTGATTTTGTTTCGTGACATATAAATCTTTTGTGGATGTTCGTCGCCAATGTTTTTGTGCAGTTGTGACAAAACTTCGCCGCAAAGTTGCAGTGACTGAATTGTGCCGGAAGTAAGACACGAAACAAGAAAGGTAGGTTCAAAACAGTGTATTACTATAACAAGATATTCAAAGAAGTGTTGATAATAAGTTAAATAGAAAGTTATTACGCTGCCTGAATAATAGCTGTCGTTAACTGCTTCCTCTAGCTGCTATACTTGACTGCTCGTAACTGCTCGTTGACTGCACTATTCAGTTGCCTTCTCACTTACGGACAAATGGGACACAAAGCCTTTTTAATGTGGTTGCTCTGGGCCATATAGCCCGGCCAAAAATTTGTCTAATTTTTCACAGTCGAGACTCTACACTTAGGCGGGCCTCCACTGGGTTAATATTCTCTGCTCGAAGGCAGAGAGCTTGAAAGCACGTAAGGCTATCAACTGCTCGAGTTTATCGCAGTATTTAATCGTCTTCAAACTTAAGGCACAAGGCCTTTTTAATGTGGGTCCTCCAGGCCATATAGCCCGTCCAAAAATATCTGTCTAATGTTTTCCATTCGTGACTGTACCCTTCGGCGAAGCCACTACTGGGGCATTACCCTCTGCCAAAAGGCTGTGTATAAGACCTTCTTTAGCCTTATTTCTGCATACGAAAAAATGTAATTCTTAGTTTAATACGACGGTTCGAAAGAAATTATTATTAGTGATATTGTTGATTTTGCAGTTTATTGTAAATCGCAATATGGGCTCTGATTAGAAATATTTAATACTTGGATACTTGTAAAATCTGAAAAATAGAAAAACTAGCTGAAAATTGGGAAGAAAGGAAAAAATATATTTTTTGCCTTTTTATTCAGAAGCTTGGGTTTTCGGCCAGTGGAAGTAAGAAAAAGCGATAACCAAAAAAAAATTGCCAAAAACTTTTGATGAAGTTAAGAAGGACAAAACTTTGACTATGAGAATAAAAACGAATTTTAAATCTCACTGGAGTTTCTAAGCTAAAGGTTGGATTTGCTGACGTAATCAGTTGAATTAAGAAGAGGATGAAGAGAGATTACGTCAGACGAGATGTTGCTGTTCATTGGTTGAATCAAACCTCCATCTGGAAATGTGTAGGTGGACATAATCGCATTGGTCATAGATTTGATTTGCATAAGATACCCCGGGTCTCTCCGCATCGTTCAAGAGAATTTAGGATAAGTATAAAAATCGAAACCACTTTGACAAAAATCAGATGTTTTTTGTAGTTCGTTAATTTGCAGTCGAGATGTAACGACTGAGGGAAAAGTGTTCCCAACTGGGGGCTTCCTAGCTGAAGATATATAGAAACATAGATAAGCCTGCCAACAATCAACTTAAAAGAGTTAATGTCAAATAATGCACCTCCGATAGAGTACTAGCTAAAGATGTATAAAAACAGAATGAA
Source organism: Ascarosepion bandense (assembly GCA_037127315.1). Lineage (NCBI taxonomy): Eukaryota > Metazoa > Mollusca > Cephalopoda > Sepiida > Sepiidae > Ascarosepion > Ascarosepion bandense. The sequence goes on along the minus strand of JBBBDQ010030759.1, from coordinate 242,437 downwards.
CCGAGAAAGAGTTAAACTAGCTGAAAGGAGAGTTTTTTTTTTGTTGCCGAGCGAAAGAGACAAGACGAATCTACTATCATCACCAACCCCAAGCTTTCCGTTCCACTTCGGCTATTTCCGTAAAGCTTCAATAAAGAGTCCTGAAAGAACTTTTTGTTTTAAGGGTAATTGGGAAAATTGAAAGCTCTGATTATTCTAAACGAAAACTTTCGCTCCGTTGTGAAAATTGAATTTTACGATTGTACATTCTTCTTTTGTTTATATATTTATATATATAAAGACTTTTCTGCAACTTAGCCAGGCGTCTTCCAACTTATTCATTTATTTTACTTTATTTATTTATTTTTTTGTCGTGTTTTATTTTATCAACACAAGTGTACACGTGTGTCCGGTTTAGTTTGAGGTGGTAGAGAAACGGCTACCGGGTTTTCAACGTGTCTTTCCTGAGATCAAAATACACAGCGTGGGCAGTAAAGTTCAACGTTGTAATAGACGTCTTGAGGACCAGCTGCTGTGAGGCGACCATTACGATTAGCGACCCGAGAGCGTCGTCATAATTGGTGCCGTGTTCGACAACATCAACCCTGGCTCAGGTTCCCGTCATCATCATTGGCGTCCGTGATCGTTTAGGGGTCAGCCAGCAAGCCAGCGAATTGACCGCTCTCTGGAGGTCACGCAGGTAATCCGTATGTAGCAAGAGGACGTGTCCATTTCTCGTAGGAGGGTACCATGACATAATCTTTACTTGTTATTTAGCAGAATCTAAATATTTTTAACAGTATTTTATACCATCAAGTAAATACATTTTGAACGCAATTGTATGCCATTAACTGCAGATATTTTATACATAATTCTCCACTCTCCAAGAAATCATATGATTTGTGTTTACGTTGTATGTACACGATCTTTTGTAGGTGTTATGTGATGGTATAATTCTATTCTTTTAATATTATCGCTGATTTCAGAATTTTCAAATAGTTTTCGCCGTTAGTTTCCTTCCATATTTTATAGTTGCTAATTAAATACATTCAGTTAAAATGTCTAACGCCGTGAGTGATACTTAGCATGGTGTATATATTGGTTGATCTGATCATCATTCTTCAGCGACTATGAAACGTTGGCTTATGTGTGGGACATGTGTAGCCGATTCAAAATGACTTCAGCCTTTCTACCATTTATTGACACTTGCTTCTATTTTACCAGTATTAGTTTTATTGTACGAAAGATGTTATTTGCGACGCTAATCTAAACTTTCTGTAACACTATTGAAAAGGCGCTACTATATCGAAGAAAATAAAATAAAAGAACTATAGATAGACTGAAAAATATACCGATGACCAGAAGAAGGAAAATAAGGAAGGAAACGATAATTAATGTTTAGAAAAGAAAGAGTCCATCTGAGAAAAGAGACGGCATATTCTAAGGCGGCATATTCTAAACATGAAGGGATACTTTTTGAATACGAAGTGAAAAGCTTGGATAAGATTTTTATATTTATTGTCAGTTGATAAGTACTATCTTCTAAAAGCAAACATGTTTTCAAATGAAAACAGTGGGTCCATCTGAGAAAAGTGACGCTATATTCTAAGGGCCTCTTAAAAAATGGATTTTTTTTACGATCATTGAATACAAACTGAAAAGCTTAGATAAGATTTTTACGCTTATTGTCGGTTAATAACAGCTAATATTTTAATGCTAACTTGTTTCCAAAAGAAAACAGAAACAAAATAGTAATTATTTTTTTATCTTCCGAAGTGCAGTAAAACGTCTCAAAGCAAAGGAATGTCCCCTTTTTTGTCACTTATGTCAAAGTATTTAAATGATAAATCTCATCTGCAAAAAGGAGAATTTTGTACAATAATTAATATTTAGCTGCTGATGATGAACAAAATCAGTTAACCAAAGAGGAACGATCCAAGATAGAATTTCAGTGAAGGCGGAATGTCGTTCCATGCCCCTCGGGCAGTGATGGAGCCGGTGCTCACACAAAGCAGGAAGGAGACGAGGTTGATCAGAGGACCACATAGAGAGCCCTAATTGGTTGTTTGGGCGAAATTTAGGATATCTAGAGCCCGTCATACCCCACAGCCGATGAACGCGGGACTCAATATCATCTGGAGATTTTGAACAGCAAAGTGACAGATTCAGCGCGGTTTCAACCGGGTCAGCGGCGGCTATCGTGTGATGAAAGATGTCAAAGATGCCAGGAAATCTTCGAGACATGCATGTTCTTTCGGCTGAGGTGAATTCATTTTATTTGCCTGTAATTTCTTTTTTTCATATCATACTTGAAACAACATGTTTCAGCATCAATAATAATCCTGTCAAATAAATTCACATTACTCATAATATTAAATTAAATATGAAAATTTGAGGTAAAATGTCTAAATAAATGTTCCTGTATTAAAATTCTCTGTGCATTTTTCTAGATTCATATTCACTTCTCCTGCTAAAAGCTGTATGAATAATATTTAATATGAATGCAACATGGTGTCTTCAGTCCTTTTTTCTGATAGGAATCGACAATAAAATGCAGAGATTTGTAATCTGCATACGTTGATAATTTGTGGAGCACGATAAGGTCGCTGAGAAAGAATAAAAGTATACAAACTTCATATTTATCTTTTTCGAATCTTCTTTTGTACATATGAAAAAAAAACAAGCATCAGGAATCCGTATCACAAAATGATTCAAAATTAGCTAATGTATCATTAATTTCAAAATTTGGAAAGTTATTGTTATTATCTGAAATTTAAATGTTTTCTTGTAACATTTTTGCATTGAATAATAATTATTCAGATAATTACTTACAATAGAAATTGCGACACTGAGATCCGATTTAGCATGGCCAAAAATGCTTTCCAGAAGCTGAAGGGAGCATTGAGACATAGAAACATTTCGCTTAAAACAAAAAAGTTCTGGATTGCAATGTGATGTCTGTTGTTTAATATGTCAGTGAATGCTGGACAATCTCATCAAAGATGAAGGAGAGACTTGAAGCAAATGGAATGTTGTTCTAAAGAAGGATGCCACACGAGTCGACACAATAATTCGAAAGAATTCTAGCAGAAATTAAAAGGAAGAGCTAGTCGCATAACAATTTGGTAACGAAGATTCGCAAGGACCCAAGTAGCAAAAAGAAATACCTCATTCCATAGAAATTAGTAAACCACGTCGTAGAATAATTAAGCGACGACTAGGGGATTAATAAAGAACTACTCGTTACAACAATTAACAATGAACATATAAGAACGTACGAAGATAAAAATTGCATAAGAGATAGAAAGAAAACTTCGTCACTCCCAACAAAAGGTATTTGAAAGTTAAAATTTTTTACTCCTCTAGCAAGTTACCACAAATAATTAGCGAATAAATAAGAAAAACATTATTACATAATTAAAACAGGAACATCTTTTACAAGATTTAGTACAAAATTCAGTGGTTACAAAGTGAAACCCATCACTGAAATAAAGCAAAAAATGAGGGACTTTCAAAAAGCAAAACTTGAGATTATAAAAAGAATTGAGGAGAGACAGCTTAAATTGGAGGAAAATTTAATTGAAGCAAATTTTAAATTAGAGAAAACACAAATGGAAGCACAAAGAATAAATGAAGACAGACAAATACAATTCCAGGAAGAACTATTAAAATGACAGTTAACTCACAATTAAAGAATACTGAAAAAAAGGCGACTTTTTCCCGAGACGCAATTTGGAACACAATAGAAACATTTAATTACTCTCTAGAAGACGATAGAAATATTGGGGACTATTTCAGACGTCATGAAGACATTTTCAACATAGATTGCTGAAATTGGACAGAAGCAAAAAAAAAAAACTACGTTTATTACTCAGGAAATTGAGAACAGATGAGAACACAAAATTTGTGGACTATATTTTACCGAAAAAAACAAACGATTTGACGTTTGACGAGGCAGTTACATGCGTTACGTAGCTCTTCAATCCAGAAATTTCACTCTTTCACAAAAGGTAGAAATGCCTCGACCTCCGAAAAAAAGCGAAAATGGGGACTACTCGACGTTCGCTGCAATAGTTAACAAACATGCGATGATTTTAAGCAATTTTAAGTGTCGTATTTTCGTACAGGGATTAGTTTTAGCCAAGGACGGCGAAATGCGACAAAGGATGCTCACGAAGTTTCAAAACGAGCCTGGATTAACGTTACAAAAATTGTCAGAAGACTGTCGAAAATGCTTGAGCATCAGAAAAGATTCCAAGAGTATCAAGGAATCGGGAGTAGCACACATACGTAAGTTGAACAAAAATTTACGATTTTCACCCACCCCGAAAGGAAAACAAAACCGTTATGATAAATAAACAATTACAAGATATAAGGCGATTTATGACGGAGATCAAATAAAAAATAAGGCCCCATATGCATGTTACAGATGTGGTGGATTCCACTGGAATAGAGACTATCGATTTAAATACAAAAACTGTTTAGCTTGTGGAAAATGGGGCATAAGCATCTCAAAAATAAGATACGCACTAGTAGGGTAAGAACTACCATAATGGACTACGAAGACAAACTAACCTCAAGAAAATAAGTAGAACTCAAGATTTTAAATAAGAAGGCAAAATTACAGTTAGATTCAGGATCGGATCTAATTATAACTTATTTACAAACATAGAGGAAGCAAAAAAACGACCATGATGCATACACGGAAAATCGCTAAGTCTGTTGCAGAGAAGCGCATCAATTTTGGAGGAGAAGTAATTCCAAACGTAAAATTCCATGGAAAAACGAAAAAATTGAAAATATTTGTAATGAAAGACACAGAAGAATTGGTGGGCACAGACTGGATGTAAACATTTAATGTATAGGATTTACCCATTAGCTCATCTTGCAAAAAAACAGAGTGCGAGCCGCCAAAAGCTACAGAATTTAAAGGAGAACTAAACAGTCAATTCTCTGAAGTATTCTCAAGTGGTTTGGGACAATATAACAAATTTGGAGCTAAAATTGAACTAAAGCAAAATGTTCAGCCAGTATTCAAAAAAAAAGCAAAACATGCCTTTCGCAACGACAGAAAAAATGGACAAGCGTTAGATAGATTGGTACAAAATAGAATCTTTTCACAAGTCAAATTCAGTGAATCAGTGGCAACAGTAGTCTACGAAAAAAAAAAAAAATTCGGAGAAACGTGTGTTCGCGCAGATTTCTCGACTGGGTTAAACAATGCTATCAACGATTATAACTTCCCATTGCCAAACCCGGAGGAAATATTTATCAATCTTAATGGTGGTAAGTTATTTTCTAACATTGACTACAGTCAGTCAGTTAAGTGCCATACGTGACACACACTTTGGGTGATCATGTCTCGAAAGAGACATGACTGACTGGGCAGAAGATTATCCCGCAGTAGGTTACCATTGCTTTCTGTGGTAGACTGGTTGCCAGCCAAGACTATAGAACCCAATCTGTCCTATTATTTAACTCATAACTGGAGGGAAGAGATGGATTAACACCTTTCCCAAGGGTATTTGCGCGTAAGTGAATGCAATTAATGTAACTGGAATTTATTTGTCCTTCCGAGTCGATATCCACTGCACCACAACCCACATCTGCGAAGTACAGCGAAACTTATCTTCAGATCCCAGGAGAAGAAGAAAGTAGAAAAAGTTAATGTATCAATACTCACAAAGGACTTTACAAATTTAACAGCTTGTTATTTGGGATAAAAGTAGCACTGCCAATCTTCCAACAAACTATGGATACCATGCTCATAGGACAGAACTTTGCGACTGCTTACTTAGACGACATTTTAATCAAAGGCCATAATATAGAATAACACGCAACGCACATTAAAGTAGTCTTTAAAAGAATTGTGGATTTCGGTTTTAAAGTGAAGGAGAAAAAATGTGATTTTTTGAAAAAGAAATTAAGTATTTAGGCTATATAAGCAATGAAAGTGACAGGAAAGCAGATCCACGTAAGGCATTTGGAGAAAAAGACATGCCTGAGCCGAAAAGTGTCGCAGAGTTGCAAAGCTTCCTTAGTTTAGTGAACTATTACGGTGAATCCATCGAAAACATGCACAAATTGGGGGATCCCCTCAATGAACTACTGAAAAAAAGATAATCGATGGAATTGAACTGAAGTTTGTCAAAAAGCATTACAGGAGATCATAAATGAATTAACATCTGATCTAACACTGACGCATTTTAATCCCAAACTGGAAATCATCGTTGCTAGTGACGCAAGCTCCCACGGAGTGGGAGATTGTATATTACACAAAATCAGGATGGCCCAAGGAAACGTATGGCCCATTCAAAGTATACCCACATTTCTTATATAAAAGCTTTCGCAAAACACTATATTAGGCATGTAATTTTAAGTATTTTGAATTTCATATGATCTTCACAGGAGTCTATCAAGTGAATCTATTCCTTTTTATGTTTATAATTAACAAGCTGCCAATGAAAACTCTCAGATAATATGTAAGATTTTGGTTATCGTTGAATACATTCCTTCTTTTGTTATTGGAGTTTTTAGCTACATTATTTAAATTGTAATACTTTATGCAAGTTTTCTTAGGTGTTTCACGTTAATATGAGTTCAAAATATTTTACATTTTCTATCAGGTTTTACAATATTAGCGCCTATTGAATATAAAACTTGGTATGACAGAATAGGCCAACATCTGCGCTGAGGAATCTGCAATGTTTACGGAAAGAAACTAGTATCAAAACAGTGCAGACCCAGTTATAAACAATAATTGTAACAACGTCATGGGTATATACAACATACACAGAGCAATCAAAGCTAATCACCTCGACGACGTTATTAATGTCCCCGAAAATAGAGTATTTCTTCCTATCGACATGGCGGTTCCTGCAGACAATAATGTAATGTTTTTAATAGTAATAATAAAAATAATGGTTAAAACATGCATTCATAAAACAAATTGAAATGATTATAGCATCTGTAAAATTTTGCCAACAACTAGAATAAAACTGGTTATAATAAGCATATCAAAATATAATACCAATAATTAATTCTCTAACTCAACTGGGAAAAACACTCTTCCACTTCCCATCATTTTAGAATTTTTCTGGCTTAAATTTAGTATATTTTCTTAAATCATTCTAAATTTTGTCAGAAATCATCTCTTTTCAAAGTGTTAACTTCAAATTAATTTAACAACATAAATAAGCATTTGAGAAAGAATTTATTCCAATATTTCTTTAGAAATTCTTGTTCTGATTAGACATGAAATTCATGTGACATCTGAGAGGGATGATCCGCTCAAAAAGGGTTTTTGCTCTTTGGATCCAAATTGCCATGAGGATGAACAGTACTATCTTAGCTTTTTGCAGTTTTCTCCATGCTGAAAGAAAAATATAATTGAATAATATGTTTACTTTATTCAATGGAAATCAGACGCAGTGAATATTCGTGTATACAATTAATATTTGATTGCATCAAAACGTAACATAATATTAGCATTTTAATGGTCGCCATATCGCAACAGAGGACATTATTCTGTTCATGAGATTTAAGAATCAGGTGCAATACTATGAAGACATTGAACAACAGTTTAAAGAAAGGAACAATTTTGAACATCCTATATCTAAATATAGCCTACTAAGTGCTATTATTTTTCTCGTGCAATTGTATATCTTTATCAGAAATTATTTTAAGTTTCAAGGTAATAAATATATCTTTAAAATGATGGATAAAAATATCATTAGATGTTCACATCAGTAATGTCCACCCCAAATGCGATTTTGAAGGAATTGAGAGGAATTGACATGCAAATTCTTTGAGGGGTATTTTCACAGCATGCATTTAATCTAAACATTCCATGAGTCGCTACATCGACTGCTAAGAAGGTTGATCGCTGGGTCGAGACAGGAAGTGTTTTTCTGTCAGAAACCCTTTTGCATATTTATAAATTTACCATTAGTCACTGCATTGATAATTTGTACATTTCTGCTCGGGTACAGCTGCTATTCAACACGGGGTTCTTGACAAAAACCAGAAAAGGATTTGCAATATACTTGTCCCGATTTGGCTGTTCGCTTTCAATTTTTTTTCCACTGATGGTGTGTGGCTTCCTTCTATCTTTTCCACAAGTATTTTCACATGCGTACGGTCTGACGAGCTTTATTCCTTAAATTGCTGCCACTTTGAGTTTAGCCGTGCAGCTAGATTGGCAACAAGGTCTTGTCCTTTTACTCTCAGAAAAAGGCAAAGGTAACCCCACTTCATCTTTAGCCTTTTTTCAAAATTCTTTCCCCGTGATTCCTTACCTAATAGCCACATTTTCATGCAACGTTAATTACCATCTTCTATCTCTGTGACTCCCTTCTCACTCTCCTCCCTCTGTCTCTCTTTGTCTTTCTCTCTCGCTCTTACCATTTCTACAACATCACCTGCACTTTTTTTGTCACCCCTCTCCTCTTATTGTAACTCCTTGGGCATCAGTGGCATTATTCCTCGCTTGGGGTGAAACGATTATTAAGCAAAAGTACTCAGTAGGATCGAGATCTGTGATGTTTTTTGTCCAGACAATGCAATCTAATCATTATTAATATAACTATCGATAAACACGTTTATATATATATATATATATATATATATATATATATATATATATATATATATAAGTTAATGAAAGGCAAATAATATATGTACATACATCAAGTGTTGGGCAATGAGCACATAGACAATTTCGAGTACACTCTTCATCATGTTGACAGTAATACATGCACAATTTTAGGCATTCCTTAATACCGATGGTTTCAACAGTCGTAGACACCGCCAATAACATAAAAATCAAAAGAATTGCGACGTTCATCTTCCTAAATGAGAAAAAATGTAGTCAAAAATAAAAACATTGACATTAATTAATGATTTAACATGAGAAAATAGTAATTTGGTTTAGTTGTTATACTTGCTGGCATTTCAACACTTATGGTTTATTTAATTTCAAAACCTAAATAGTTTAACATAAATTACTGCTTATATATGAATATATTTTGAACACAATTGTATGCCTACCATTAAAGATATTTTTACATACTTTTATCCTTTCAGGTTAAGTAAATGTTTTCTAAGTGTATGCAATGTACATTATCAATTGTAGGTGATATATGTTTAAGATAATCCTATATGTTCAAGGTAGGATATTAGATTGATAGTTCTGAATTCTCACAGGAACGAATTGACTGAACGAGCTTTATTATTTTCGTTGTAGGTACAAACTTTCTGAGATTTTATTACATGGACTATATATGTACCATTTTTCAAGTCCGTATCGAATCCAGCATAGAACTAATTCCTTAATTATGGATAATGAATCCAGTCTGCAATTAGTAATTGTAATTTAGTCAGTAATAAATTGTTAAGTTTCTTTATTTAGATTTATTTATTTCTGCACTTATTATCGAACGGCTGTCTTATTTTTGTTTATCTATTGCATATATATTTGCATCAAAAATTGAAATTACTTTGGTAGAGGTCTCGTTTTCGTTCTTACACATCGTCATCATATTCTGTTTCATTTTTGTATTTTGGACCATTTGTAAAGTACGTTAATTTAAAATGTTCCACGGTAAATAATACTTGGCATGTTGTACATGTGGGTCGATCTTCATACTTCAGAGAGTATGTAGGGGTGAGGTACATATGTACCTATTATCGGAATAATATTGCGGCTGAATCTGTATGGTTATTCCGTTCAATTCCTACGTGTCTTAATTTCCAGCTTTTCACTTTTTTTATTGCTGGATTTATAGCCAGTAATAATAGAATACGAAAAGGTGACACTGAGATCCAAAGTAGTATAGGCATGGCCAAAAATGCATTTCAGAAGCAGTGTAGAGTATTAAGAGATTGGCAACAATTGTTAGAAATAAAGCAGAGATTACTGGATTGCTATGGGGGTGTCTTTTTTATATGGCAGTGAATGCTGGACAATCTCATTCAAGCTGAAAAACAGATTTAAAGCTGAATGATCTTGTACTATCTGTGGAATCTTGATCACTTTTTATAACGTCTGATTCTTTGAGTTTTTAGTTTACTGAATTATTTTTCTTTAGCTGATGGAAATTCATTTTTATTCTGAATTTTTTATTTACATTTGACTTTTCTTTAAGTTCTGTTAATGTTATGCATTTTAGTTGTAATTTTTGGTGCTTTTACCGTTCCACCATTTAATTAATTTTTGTCTTAGGCATACACCTCATGAATTCTTTGCTTCTTGTATCTTTGACTTGCTTTATTTCAAGCTTCTAAAGGATTAAGATAATCTTTTTCCAACTCTTCTAATGTTTCAGAATTAAATTAAATGTGAATTTTGTGTATTTCAGTTTCTTCATTATGATTTATGGTTTGTGTAATCATTTTAGCTTTTATGATAATTTCTGACTCCCATTCTTAAATCTCTTCAATCAACTTTGCTGGTGGAAGTTCATTTTATTTTTTAAAAATTTAAGCACTGGTAAATCGAATATTTCCATGTCCCATTGTGTATTTGATTTTCGTCAATAATTTTTCTAACATTTTGCTCAACATTTATAAGCCAAATGTCAGCTTTGGCTACTGTCATTTCTCTCAGGTTAGTTCACCGCTTCATAGAATGCAGTCTTAACACGATTGTACAACTCATGATATCATTTTACAATTATTTCTTTAGACAAATGCTTTTGGATCTAACTGTAGAATTCGTAGAAACGTCGTTGGAATTGTCATAGTTGTGGAGAGTTGAAGATTCATTATTTGTGCAGGATTTAGTTTCTATGGCATGTTTTCCGACACTAGTCAGGTTCTATCCTGAGGAATGGACATTCAGTTCATCCACAGTAATGGCCATACTGTATTTGTTCGTTTGATTTTTAGTTCCCATATTGCATCTATTTGGTAAACCTTATCGTCATGAATGTCGACATTAAAGGTGCACTAATCAATTTAGATCCATGGAAGGTATTACATAGGTTTGACCATCAAATTCTTGAGGCTGTCCTTTCGCCGGCGTTTTCTGGCCGTACGTTCGCATCTGGATCCGATTGTTGTATGGTAAGATCGAAGTCTTTCATATTGTCTCACTTTATTCGTCAAGGTTGTCCGCTTTCCCCTTTGCTATACATTCTTTTGCTGAAGCCGTTCATTCGCAAGTTAAAGGCCAATTCCGTCCTACGCAGAAACTCACTACTTGGTGCCGTCATCCTGGCCAGCTACTTAGCGTATTCTCACAAAATTTCAGTTCTTGTATCGTAGAAAGCCGATATCGACGAAGTCTGCGAACATCAGATGTTATGAAACGGTGACAGGGACCAAAGTCACCCGCGGTAAATCTGTAGGCTTGCGGTTGGGTGGGTGGATAAGAGTTTCTTTTCCCTGACCTTTCATTTCAACGGACAAGCCATTCCAAGTACTCGGAGTCTTGTTCAATTCTGATCTGCAGGTGTATAAGAAGGCCGAGTTTGCAGTTCCTCTGTGGACACGGAGGAAGCGTTCCTTAAAGTAGGGGGCAAAAGTATGCACTTTTTACATCTAACTGATTCTCCTTTACTAACTCTCTGTACTTCCACTTCCGTGTATCAATATGTTGTTCTCCTTCTAGTGTGGAGAAAAGATCCCGAAGGTATGTCAGCAGGTCTGTTACCACCACTCTTTGGAAGGCAGACTTGGTGTACTAGCTTTGAAATTCGTCAACATACGTTTCACATCGCTTTCATAAATCGGATGTGTTTCCAATCGAATGAAAACGTTGAATTCTGGAAAGAAATCGCATTCATAATTTTCACTCTTTTAAATCTGCACTTGGCCGAGATGTAGGCTCGCTATTCATACCGAGGCGAATGATCAATCTATCACAAATGCCAAATGCCTCTCAAGTTCCTCTTACGGGCGACGGATAGTCTCTCCAACGTTTAGGCGTTTTCCGTATAGCGCTATATTGAGTGTTAGTTATCCAATTTGGAATCAGATTAATATTATTCGAAGATCACCCACACCAGCAAATACATCAGAAACAGCACAGTTATTTAACTTTTGTTTAAGATCACAAGAATTAAATAATATCAGAACTTTTCTAGTTATATTGCATGCGACATGAATGTCCTGGAAATGGGGAATAACAGAAAAAATTGAATATGAACAATCGGAAAGTTTACTAATGCCAGTTATCGTTTAGTTAATTACAACCCTAAATTTAAACTTACAACTCCTGTCTGAACATAAATTGTTGATTTATATACTCCCATGTATCCCGTGCTTTCTCAAGTGCGTAAGTGGATTATACAACAACGGCCGTGCAATGAATCTATGCATTTACGAGCGTACTCAAGCAAGAGAGAAGTTTTATAATTTCCAATGGGTAGTGTTTTATGAGGATCACAGGTGGTTATTCCGTATCAAGTAACCTTGCTTAAAGACTTATATAAAGGTCACCCAGGTATTTTACGAAATAATGTTCGTTGTCTCTTCTGAGGGCCTAATTTTGATTTAGACACTGGGTAGCCCAATTTAGATTCATGTGCAATGAATTTATTTGCTCTGACAAGCTGATAAGATAAATTATGTCTCAGACGAGCGCGTTGTACCCATGGGTATATATGACTAGGTAGAGCATGGTTTCAGGTGCATATGGTCCACATCCGATTATCAAAAATATCCAAGTATTTGAAGGTATCTTGTGTAATAGTTCCGAAAATGGTTTAAAGGAAGAAACTACGTTCTCGGTTTTCGTTTCCATGAAAGCAAATATATGTTACATAAAAGAAATATTTTAAATAGTTTAAAGAAAATTATTAATAATGAATATATATTAATTAAACATTTTGATATCGTTTCTATGAAAAATTAGAAAATTACTAATGATAACTTCATATATAAAAGGTTTGTCATCGCCAATAATAAAATCATTATCTAACTAATTCAAAGTTATAAATAATCAGAAACTTATCTCATAATTCTTTTATTTTCAATAAATTGTGAATTTTATATATAATAAATAGCATTCAGCAAAGAAGAATTAATATTTATGTATCAGACACAGAATAAAGATGAGAACACATGAAATACATGCAAAAAATACAAAATATTTCGTAATACTTAGGACATTCATTTCTTTTAGATATGAGTACCCGTCTTTCTGCTAGTTGGTTTTTATATGGGGAGGTAGTAAATTATTATTAGTGTTTATCAATACATCAACAGAATGAATTCCATTATTACTATGAAGATCATATGTGAACTTAAGAACAATATTTATGGAAATTCTTTGTCCAACATGTATTCGATAAATATTGTTTTTACTAAAATGAGAATAGTATTTACATATCTTAGGTAGATGCAGGGCTTTTAGGGGTATTAAATATCTTATTTTTAAGGTCAGCCCTGTAGATGATACTAAATGATGGGCCCGGGACTGAACCCATGGAAATGCTATCACGTAATACGTAATTATTATTTTCATGGTCACAGAAGTTAACCTCTGCGATACAAGTAAAAAATTGTTTCTGTAATATGTTAGATCTAGTATTTAATGGAGGGAGGGATTGATTTTTTCAAATATTAATTATAATTATATCAATCGTTTCTGTAAATGGAACATTGGTAAATACATTTTCAACAATAGGAAGTCTATGGTTTCATTATCAGGTTTTTGTGATTTTAAGGATTTGATTAGTTCGTGACATGAGTTATTTCCGTATTTGCTACGTGTTTATGGAGTAATGGGCTGATTAATGATTTTGGATAATTGATAACCAGTAGGGGGCATCTGAAACAATGGAACAAGAATTTTAGGTTTATGGTTTATCATATTTCCCTACATGTATAATATGTTGTAGCCATCGATTATTCTTGGAAGTTTTAAATTATTTTTCCTCGTTGTTGGTTGTGATGAGTTGTTAAATATTCGATCTCACTTGGTAAATAGAATTTTGTCGACGTTTTAAAATATTTATTTTATTTTTTATTTATAATAAGATTTATTCTCAAGTACTGGTTTCCTAACACCTTCAAGCGGCTACCATCTATCCTAAATATATTCGTATTCTGCTATGTTTGCTCCTTCATTTCCCGTCCATATTGAAAGGCTGTAGGGCATTTTATTTTGAGAATAATCATGTAGGTAAATGTTATCATATTTCCAACATTACGAAGACATACTTGTCAGGTCGTCTTACTTTGACGACCTGACAAGTATGACCTGACCATCATATTGGTCATTAAGTTTCTTAACAGAAATTTTGATAACAAGCAACCGCAATTTTTATATACAAAAGAATTTTTCTAAAGATTTATCTTTCTTCAAGTAAAAGATAAAGGCTAATTTTAAAATATATAAATCTGACTATGTAAACTCTCCATCTTTTCGTTAATATTTGATATTATTTTTTATCTATACTGCACATAATGAATAATAAATTCCAATTTATGGACATATTATTTTGAAACACAAGTTTTATTACGATCAACGATGTTAGGAATCATCGGGTCTACTCAGTACTGAGACGGGTGAACGCTTGTAAATGTCAAGTGAAGTAAGATATGTTATCAGTCAGTTAAACGCCGTACGTCATCGGGAGATCAAATTTCGAAAGAGACATAACTGACTGGCCAGAGGATATTCACCTAGCAAATCGCTATTACTGTCTGCAGTAGACTGGTTGTCAACGAAGGGTACAGAACCCAATCTGTTATGTTATTTAATCCATAGGTGGAGGGAAGAGACTCATTGATAACTTTCCCAATAATATTTGCACGTTAGTGAATGTAATGTATTCAACTGGAATTCAAAACCAGCACTCCGATTTCTCGTTCCGGAATGGACGTCTAAGCTTGGCGACGCGAGTTGTGTAATGGATTAAATTTAGAATTGGAACACACAGAGCTGAGTTTCAATTCCTAGTTCGGGTTACTATATTCACTTAAGTGCAAATATTCTTAGGGAATGTATGAATCCATCGCTTCAACATCGGTATGGATCAATTAGTATCAGTAAATGTTATTTTTCCCTTAAAATATATTAAAATTAAATAATAGTTTGTGGATTTAAATAGCACACAAATTGTTGATAAACCGTAAAATAAATCAGGTTAAAACTGAGCAAAAACATCTGGTATAAATCTGTTTTTATACAAAATCGTTTATAATAATCCTGACTTTCTATTCAGGAAATGTTAGAATTTAACCATATATGCATGCGAATGACAGCGGAACATTACGATTAATCGTAATTATTAGGATATTAATTTTGCTACTCAAATTAATAACACAATTGCGTACACAGCTAATGTTCTGTTAATCGTAATTCATTGGGAATAACAATTCAGCTAAACTGCGAAAACTGATGTGGAATTATTACAAAGAATTGCACTAGAAATATTGTTGCCATCTGTCCAGATGATAGTAGTTTTCAAAGCGATAATCCGGCCTATTTCATCAAATATGGGACGGGTATATCTTCTAAAAGTGATAAGATTTTATATTGGATAAACTTCAAAGAGTATGAAAGAGACATAATCTTTTCATGTACTTTAGACAGAACAATGCAAGCTAATTTTTAAAGTGGGAAACAAAAACTCTTCGTGGATAATGTCAGACCATTTAGATAGATTTAAATAGCTTATGTGATTCTTATAATTTTCTTTCTCATTCTATGATTCCCTGTAAATTGCTCTTCTTTCTCCTCACTCAGCTTTTCTGTAACACTCTGCACGCTGGTGACAGTTCTGCCATGCTTAGGATGAAATTATCTTTTAAAAATTGCAAAAATAGTTGCAATCATAAATATCTTGTCCTATAATTGTAATATAACAATCTGGCCCCACCCGAGGAAGTGATGCAAGCGATGGTGTTTTCCATCGGTGAAGGGGGCGGCGAAGCGACAAGACAGGTGTTGTGAAATACATCCTGTCGAAAGCCGGAGCGGATGTCATTTTGACCTTATTTCCGACAGCGGCGGAAATGGCTACAGAGGCAAACAGATCAGGTGCCTCTTAGAATTACGTGTGCGTGCGTGGGCGAGGCAAAAAACCGGAAGGAAAGTCCCGGTTCTAGAGGACTATATAAAGACCTCAACACACGGATTCGCCAGTAGCAGAGAACGGCCGGTAAAGCAGAGAGAGACGCAGAGAGACAGACGAAGACAGAGGCAGACGAGAGAGCCAGACCAGACCAGAGGAGCAACAAATACGACGACCCCCCCCCCCGTCAACCCCTTAGAAGCGCGCTCTCTCACTCTCTGTTCCCTAGGCTACACGGTTCATCGTCATTAATAAAAATACAACTTATATTTTTATATATATATGCGTGTCTTGTTGTTTGTCGATATATAACATAATAAATATTATTTTTTTAATTATTCTACATAAAGTTACAAGAAATAATGTCATTTTATGCAAAATGATTTGAGGCTCAAAAAGTAGTATAATTAAAATTTATTGTTTGTTAATCAAACACTAATTTCTTATTGTTATAAAATCTAGAGAGTAAAAGAAAACTATAAGTAAAAAGAAACAAAGAAATAAAAAAAAATTAAACAAAATAATGAAACGTGGAATAAATGACTCAAATCGGTTGATTATAAATGGTAACAAATATAATTTTAAATTGTATAGTAAAATGAAAATGTATTACTTGTTAATCAAATAAAAATATTTTTTGTTAATCAAATAAGATATATTGCTTGTTGATCAAATATAAAATATATTGATTGCTAATCAAATAAAATAATTTTTGTTTGGTAATCAAATATAAAAAATTGATATAAATATCAAATGTAAAATGTATTGCTTGTTAATCTAATAAACAAGTATTTTTTGTTAATTAAATATGAAATGTATTGATTGTTAATCAAACATAAAGACAATTGCTTGTTAATTTAATGCAAGGTGTATTGTTATTCAATCAAATTTAAATATATTGCTCTTTAATATAATATGGCTTGTTAATCAAATGTAAAAGGAGTGACAAAATATTTTATATAGAAATTTAGAAAAAGAATAAGCTAAAAGAAATTAGAAACTTCAAAAAAAAAATAATAAAAACCGTCAAATGGAAGGAATTTAAATTGATAGATAGCAAATCGTGACAAATATAACTTCGAATCTGTTAAAAACTTACAATTCTTTCTCGCGGGTTCACGCTGTTGAATTCAACCAATAATGTGGCAAAAATCTCTAACTGTAATGATTGAATTTTCCACGTGGCTACTTATTTATATAGGATGAACATACCACGTGGCAGATGTTACCTTGTTTAATAAATTCAATCGTTTAAATGTAGTAAACAATTAATAATTGATATATTATTATTTGAACTGAAATGGAGGTAAGATATTACGGAAATAAATATTTTTGTTCAAAATAAGTACGATTTTGATCATACGTAATGTGACGTTATTGAAAACGTTTCGTGCATATACAAATTTAAATACAATCTTGAAAAAACACTTGCTTCTTTTTTAGCTTTTAAATAGTTAATGAGAATTATTAAAAAATTAATAAGAAATAAATGAAATAAAATAAAAACTGATAATTGGAACAAATTAAGTTCACCCAAAACAAGGCACAATGGACACTCAATATGGACGAGTGGGAATCTAAAGGAGGGAGAAGTGAAAAGCAAAAGAAAATTATGTGTAGGGGAGGAGAAGGAGGAAGATAGATATCAGTTGGATATGAAGTTTCCAATTTTTAGAGAAGCACTTTGTCGCGTGTTTATAACGAAAAGTAATTGTTTCGGGAAACACGCTTTCTCAGTCGAAACTGCATTTCATGAAAGAGCAATGAAGAAAATGAGGATTGATCGTAAATATTGAGAAAAATAAGTTAGAATTCTATGCATAAAATAATTATGTCGGGTTTGAAAGCAAATACGTTCTAATTAAAGGCAAAGATTCCGTCCTAAAGTCGGCAAAAGCTACTTGTTACAATATGTTCTTTCAAGATACTATTTATGAATTTTGTATCTATTTCATATTTATTTGTTTGAGTAGTGATGAACGAAACAAATAATTTCTTATTAAATAACTTAAAGTATTCCACCAAATACTCCCTTTTTTATATTCCTCTTTGTATCGGTCAATCTGAAATTATAAGACGTACTTTAAAAATTGTTTTTTTTTTTCTAATATTATTTATATACTTATTTTTTAATTTTTTAATCTTATGAGTAGCGGTGCTGAAAGAAATCTATTTCGTAAATGAAGGAGGTTTTTTAACTGCCAAAATTTCCTTCTGAACATTTATCTTTGTATCGGTATATCAGTAATTATTCAACAAATTAATCACCGGATATTTTTTATATATTTTTTATTAACATTTTCATATTTTTAATTTTGTGACTAATGATCCTGAAAGGAAACAATTTCTTATGCAAAAAAGTTCTAATTCCTTCACATTGCTGAATGGATCGTCCAATCACTACCTATTGTCGTTTCGTTGTTTTCTACAAATTATTTCCAGCCAATGTAAATTCGAGGTGTTGATACTGTAGCGCAATGTTACGATGCTTATCTCCATAATAATGACGACATGCTTTTAAGATATTATCTAGCGGCAGAATACCATCCCAATCATAAAGAAAGTAGTACGTCTTTTACAATAAACTTAAAAAAATAAATAATGTAAAAAGTAAAAACGACAAACCAAAACAAAAGAAAGAGCAGAAAATCAGGGTATCTCTCTCGCTCTATTTGTGATTAAATCCTAACCCTATACTAACGTTTATCTTCGTACTTCCCAGAATTCCTTTACTTTTGGTCAAATGTCCTGAATACGGACATGTCGGTTTTCAAATGCGTAGATCCTTTAACTTTCAAGTGCTATATTTTATTTTAATTAATTGTTTTAGATATTTTTTATTAGTAGCTTTCATTCAACCTGCATATATTTGTGTATGTTTATACCTATGTATTTACTTCGATACTTATGAATCTATTAACATAATGTCAGTCGATTTTGATAACAGAATTTATGTTTTCTGGAAGTTGACGAGGGAATATGAAAGCGCAGAAACAAAGAGTGGGTATTCGGACTAAATTAAAGATTTTTTAAAAAATTAAATTTTTCATTCCACTCTTTTTCCTAACCTACTAACTCCAATCCACAAAACATAAAATGGGACAAGGTTTTTCACACCAGAGCAAAAATACGTACACAAGTTTGTATATATGTATATATGCTGAACAGTTATACGTCCGATTTAAATTAAATTAGTTCCAGTAAGCAGTTGTACTAAAAAGTGCATAATACATACTGAAGGCAGATGAAAGATTCAACATGTACAACGTTTAAGTATTTAGGAAGAGAAGATCTGTCGGTTCTGAACTTTTCGGGTTCGTCAGGCGATTTGTTTTAGAGAAAGGTCCTAACAATAAGTGTAGTAACAGGGCATAAAAAGGCACGAAAAAGAATGACAGACTCATATTAGAGAAGGAAAAATACTTCAGCGATGGAATGAATATATCGGAGATCTCTTCCACGACGAAGAAAAACCAGCAATGCACAAAAATACCCACAGGCATGAAACGAAGTGGAGTCGCACTGGTCTAGTCGAACAAAAACAAAGCGGCAGGACCAGAAGAATCATGCCACAGATAGGACAAAAAAGTGCGAGTTTGTCAAAGATTCCAGAACAAGGAACTAAACTCAAAGAGAGAAAAGAAAATAACACTTGACGTATATAATCAGCTTGAGAAAATGGATTGCAGAACAGAGTTTTGGAGAAATAGCAGAAAGACAAAACTTATAAAAGCTACAAGGAACAGGACCTTGTGAAGGGCCATGATTGCTTACGTCCTGAAGGCATACAGCACATAATATTTTATGGTGAAACTATAGTCGTTTTGCTAACGTTAAAACTAACTGCTGTAAGCATCTGATT
Source organism: Ascarosepion bandense (assembly GCA_037127315.1). Classification (NCBI taxonomy): domain Eukaryota; kingdom Metazoa; phylum Mollusca; class Cephalopoda; order Sepiida; family Sepiidae; genus Ascarosepion; species Ascarosepion bandense. Next base: position 222,571 of record JBBBDQ010030759.1, on the reverse strand, counting down.
ACTATCCAAATCCCATGATCTTTCATTATTGCTAATTTTTTTCCTGATATTATACCTAACCGTCGCTTTGTGGGTGGTAGAATGATGTCGTTACAGTGTATAGCGTCTCTTACATAACTTTATTAATTATTCTCTACATCATTATTTGTTAGTAATTGAAGAGTGGTGACAAATCTAGGGAATATTTAATCTACTAATAAGTGGGCAATCGTCTGGCAGAATATATACTTCCCTACAAGGTCATTATTATCAAGGTACAGCCGGAGACGCTCTTCCAAAGATGAGTATTGTTTCGCCGTTTGACTGTGATAAATACTACATAAATTTGTCTAAACATGAATTTCTTGGCTTACTTAGTATCCTTAATTGAGATCTAAAATATATCTCTTTGCCACTTGTTCCCTAATTATGTCCATGTCTGTTAAGTGGGTCTTTCGTTGAGGAAGTGGTCTAAATATTTTTAAAGTAAGTATCAATGTGTCGCTGTCGGAAATTATTCGAATAGAGCTAACCTCTATGCAAAAGTTAGAAATATATAATTATTATATGAATTTTAAATGTTTTCTTGTATAACTTTTGTATTGAATAATAATTAGTCATATAATTACTTACAACAGAAATTGCGACACTGAGATCCGAAGTCTAATAAGCATGGCCAAGAATGCTTTCCAGAAGCTGAGGGGAGCACTGAGACATAGAAACATTTCGCTTGAATCAAAGAAGAGAGTTCTCGATCGCTATGTGATGTCTGTTCTTTAATATGCCAGTGTCCTCAAAGGCATATATATATAGTGTTCAGTTTCATGTTTAAATATTAATTATAAAACCCTATCGGAATTTTAGAAAGCGAATGAGATATTAAACAAACGAAGAAAGATTGAATGAAATAATTAAAACAGTGAAATAGATTATATAAAACAGTGAAATAGATTATATAAACCGATTGAGTGCAAACAGCGAAAAATATGACTTAGTATATCTTAAAAACTTACAGTTAGTTTCGCAGGTGAAGAATGTTGAAGCAAATAACGCAATAATGTTAGGAAGTTCTTCAATATTAATGATTTACGTCCCACGTTTATATTTAATGATTCACGTCCCACGTTTAAATTTATTTACTGCGGCTAAACAGACATTTTGGCAGATGTTACCTTGCTAATAAAATTCAGTCCTTTACTTTTTGTAAATATTTATTGTCATGTTTTTATTTGGACTGACACTAGGAAACATATTATGGAAATAAATATTTTGTGCAAAAAATGACAAGCTTATGTGCATTTAATGAATATAGACAGACGTTTTGGAATGTTTTCCTCATCTTTATTGCCATGTTTACGACGTTTCGGGCGTTCTACGTTCCAGCCTACTTCAGATTCTAATAATTTAGTCCGTACAGTGTAAATAACATAAATAATAGCTCATCTCAGAAGTAAGATAGACTATTTCATATGCGTGCAACAAGGAGTCTTCTCTCCTTCTTTCTGATAGAAATAGATTATAAAAGACAGTTGGTGTTTCTAAGCGGCAGATTTGATAATTTGTGGAGTATAATGAGCGCTTTGAGAAAGAATAGAATTATACAAACTTCATACATATCTCTTTTTGTTCCTAACATTTCTCTTGTACATCTGAAAAAAAGCAAAGCATCACAAATCCGTATCACGAAATGATTCAAAATCAGCTAATGTTTCATAACTTGGTAAGATGTTGTTTTAACCTAATTTTTAATGTTTTCTTGTATACATTTTGCATTTCATAATAATTAGTCACTTAATTAAGTACAAGGGAAAGTGCAAAACTGAGATCCAAGGGCAAATTGGCATGGCCAAGTCTGCAATTCACAAGTTGTGTAGAGTTCCGAGAGAGAGAAACTTGAAACAAAGAAGAGAGAACTAGATTGCTATGGAATGTCTGTTCTTCAATCAAAAACTGTTACAGTTCCAGAGATTAATATATATATATATATATATATATATATATGTGTGTGTGTGTGTGTGTGTGTGTGTGTGTGTGTGTGTGTTGGGATCTTCCTTTTTGCCTATGATAATGGACTCGACTTGAGTATACATATACTTCTGCCACAGTGAGATACGTCAGATCCGTGAGGAGAACAGTACTAGTTCCGTAAGAGGTTCGTAAGTTAACGAGCGATACCGAAGTTACACAGAGAATACTACGTAATTATTCATAGTAGCTCTGAGCTCCACTCAGCCAGAATAGTATTACACGGACATACGAATTCTAGCACGTCTTTACTTCAAAGAGTTGTATATATATATATATATATATATATATATATATATATATATTCCTTACTAACTGTATTACTGGATTACTAACTTATGTTTAGTTTGTATATTTATGTTTAATATAATCCATCTTGCTATCACAAATATCTGTTTTCTTGTTCATCATTTTATGTGTTCCTCACCCGGTATCCACAATATATATATATAATACTCGATTCATATTTTTAATCGTATGAGTATTGTTGAAACCAAATAATTCCTTATTCAATGGATGTCAATTTCTCCACTTGACAAAGTCAGGATTTCATTCATTATTTTGGAAAATCAGTTATTATTTGACGAACACGAGAAAATCTGCTAATCTCTGATATTCTTCATGATATTTTTAACATTTTCATATATCTTATCCTGTGACTGAAAATTCTGAAAACAATTGATTTATAATTAAATGAATGACAGTTTTCCAAATGCAAATATTTCCTTCTTCACTTTGATCTTTTTAACAAAGTCATTTATTATTTGACGAACTTAAAAAATAATTCCTCATTTGTGATATTCTTTGCATTATTTTTTTCAGTTTCTTATTTTGAATCGGGTGAGTAATTATACTGTAAGCAAATAATCTGTTATTAAATGGATGAAAATTTTCCGATTGCCAGAAATCTTCACTTTGCTCTTTTTATCGATATATCTATAATTACTAGACGCACTTAATAAAATCTCATTTCTGATATTCTCTTTATATTTTTAACATTTTATATATTGAATGATGTAACTAATCTTGTTGAAAGCAAATAATTTCTTATTAAATGTCAAACTACAAATAATCCCTTTTTCACTTTGTATCTTGTTAAATAGACGAGATAAAATGTCCTTATTTCTGATATTCAATATATATATATATATATATATATATATATATATAACCAATCTTATATTTGTAATCCTGTGACTATTTTTTCTGAAATATAATGATTTCTTATTAAATAGATGATAATCTTCTAATTGCATTAATGCGTTTCTTCACATTGCTCTTAGGATCTGCCAACCTCAAATTATTAGAAGTTATTTTTAAATTCTTATTTCTCATATTTATATATATATATATATATATATATATATATATATATATTACCGTTTTCACTAATGTGTTTTATGAGGCATGAAACAAATAATTTCTCAATAATAGTACGAAAATTATACAACTGTAAATAATCCTTTCTTCAAACTGCTCTCTGTATCGCCTAATCACAAATTATTTTGCGCACTTGGTAAAATATTTTCACTTCCGATGATCATAGAAACTTTCACAATTTGTGTATTTCTTAATCGAGTGAGTATAATGATGCTTATGCGAAGAATTTTTAATTAAATAACAAATATTTTCTCTACACATTGCTTTTTGTAATGTATAATACCTTAATTTTTATATGCTCTTGACAATATACATTTTTTCAAGATATACTCAATTTAATTTTAAATGTTTTCATATATTTTTAATTCTGCGTACACCTTTTCGAAATTGTCCATGCATAGATCAAAAGATTTCTTCAAAGAAAATTTGTAGATATGTTTTTTCTTTTGACATCTGTGCGTGTGTCTGGTTGTTTTGGAGATTATATGAGCTGGTAAATAATTTAGTGATGAATTGTATTTTTCTGAAACAGTGACAATTTCAAACTGCTAGCAAAAGAAAAATAAACATTTTGATAAATATTTGATTGTTGTCACAATTCTACATGTCAGGAAAATATTTGTTTTTTTGAAAAGTGCGTAGGTAAGGACAGAAGCGAATATAATTTGCATGAAAATATTTCCAGTTATAAAACAATGAATTATATTTTAGAGGCAACGAGAAATATGTTTTGGTTGTCAGAAACAATAAGATAAACACGCGTTTGCGATGTTTCAAAGTTGGAATTATGCAAACAATATGTCAGAATGTGAAGTAATCGCTAATATAAAAGGCAAACATTATTAGTATTGAGCAGTCTGTCGAGAGAAAAAATTTGAACCAGAGGCCGAGGAAAGTACAGGGATAAGGGAGGGCGAGGGCAGCTATTTGGCCCCTCGAAACATGCATGTTGTCACCTTCGAAAATAACTCCACTTTATGACACGTCAACTGATGAGAGAATAAATCAAATGAATTGATATTTTTATACATATGTTGTCCGTTGTTATATATCAAGCCGTTGCTCATCATTGGCAAACATATCACAGATATGCAACAGTTGTGTATATGTAACTGTTTTTCAAACTTTCAAATTATACTCATGTTTCTTATAGAAACGCTTGAGTAAAACCATATTTTGTCGCTCCTACACCCCATTAGATCATTTCTAACCCTTATTTTATCGCTCTTACCCACCATTTGCATGGATCAGGCTAGTCCCCCTGAAAATAAAACACTCATCCTCCTCAGCTTAACTCACACAACAGACCTCAGTTGGAATGACTATATCGAATTTATAGCTAAATCTGCTGCTAGGAAAGTCGGTTCTCTGTGCAAGGCCAGGAAGTTTTTCCCGTCTTAAACCATCCTGCACATATAAAACTACCACTGGACGTGCAATTAATACTACTGCCATATTTGGTCGGATGTCTCTGCTATCCACCTATGGGTCTGTTATGTTGTGTGTAACAGAAATAGTTGAATAAATAATCACAAACAACGGAAATAAAGTAAATGAAATATATTACCGGAAAATAGTATGTACAACAGAGTTGTTAGAGTACAGGAACAAGGGTTTAGTAACACGTATCGTAGTAAGACGTAGAGTCTGTGTATAGCACACTTCCGGTTTGCTACCGGAAATACTCGACTGACTTGGTATCGAGCTGAACAGTCAACGCTAGCGCAATGCTAACCGCAACGCAACCTCGAGGTCTTTCCCCTACCACTTTATGTAGTGATAGGAACAGTCCATTATTAGAACAAAGGTGGAGAGCGCTCTAACAGAATCTGTAATGTGATCGATCTCGACTTGGCAGCTCAGATACAATCACTTTCTCACCGACGTAACGTGGCTTTTTTGCCTTTTCTACAAATAATTTCACGGCTTCAGGTCTGATGGGCTTAGCTCTTTTCGTACCGTCTATGTATGAATTTACTCAAGCTACAGGATTAGCAACTGGGTCCCACCCTTCTACAAATTACATTCCAGCTGCTTCTTTTCTCGCATCTCACACTGTGGAATTCCCTTCCGTTTACTTGTTCACTCGATCTTCACTATGATCTTCACAGAAGTCTATCAAGTGAATCTATTCCTTTTTATGCTTACAATTAACAACCTGCTTATGAATATTCTCAGATAATATTAAGATTCTGGTTAGCGTTGAATACATTTATGTCTTTTATTATTGGAGTAAGTAGTTGCAATTTACATTATATTGACAGTATTATTTGATGCCATTTTTCTTAGGTGTTTCGGGTTAATATGAGTTCAAAATATTTTACATTTTCTGTCAGGTTTTACGATATTATCAGCCACTGAATATAAAAATTTTCCACTGTGGAATTCCCTTCCGTTAATTGCTCACTCGACAGCTACAATCTCCAAGAATTTAAATTTAAAGTCAATATACATCTCCTATCTCATTGACTTGCATTCTTTGATGCGTTTATCTATGCCCATCCCATTAACATCAGTATTATCCTTCTCTTACCCACTTTATGACACACCATATAACATGACAGTCGTTCACATAACTTTCCTCGTATATAACCCCTTGCACATCACTGACAGTAAACTGCCTTGCTTGGGGCAATATGATGATTAAAAAAAGTAGTTTTAAGTATATTGCATTTCATATGATCTTCACAGGAGTCTATCAAGTGAATCTATTCCTTTTTATGCTTACAATTAACAACCTGCTTATGAATATTCTCAGATAATATGTAAGATTCTGGTTAGCGTTGAATACATTTTTGTCTTTTGTTATTGGGTAATTAGTTGCAATTTACATTATTTAGACAGTATTATTTCTTTAGATTTTTCTTAGATGTTTCGGGTAAATATGATTTCAACATATTTGACATTTTATATGAGGTTTTACGATATAAAACTTGGTGTGAGAGAATAGGCCAATATCTGGACTGAAAAATCTGAAATGTTTACGGAAAGAAATTAGCATCGACACAATGCAGAGTCAGTTACAACCAGTAAGTGTAACAACTTTACGGGTATTTGCAATACACACAGAGCATTCAAATCTAATCGCCCAGACATTGTGATCAATGAACACAAAAATAGAATATGTTTTATTATCAACATGGCGGTCCCTGCAAAGAGTAAAGTATCTTTAATAATAATAATAATAATAATAATAATAATAATAATAATAATACCCCGTAAAGAAGGTGGAAGAAGTCTTATTCAGCTAGAATTGTCATACAAGACAACAACTATTGGCTTACTAACATACACAGAAACACCAAAGGACTGGATGATACAATTAGTAAGGCAACATGAAGAAAGAAAGAAAAATATTCAATAATAAAGTTGGCATTAATTATTATTATTATTATTATTATTATTATTATTATTATTATTATTATTATTATTATTACTTGTTTGTAAAAATAATAAGTATTATTATTATTATTTGTTTGTAAAAGACTGCTACCCAAAGTAACGGGAAACTTTGGGTGGATTTTGGACCCTTGGGTCACTTGTAGGGGTACTATGAGAATTACAAATTGAAATAAAATGTCCAGTATGGCTCTTCCAGTGAATAAACCGGGAGACTTTTCTCAGGAGGTGAGCTATCTGAGGTCGAAAAATTGCTCTAGAAAAAACTTTTACAGAAGGAATGCATCTTCAGGCCCCCACACAGCCAGGATAATCCTAATGATGACCCTGAAAATTCTCCAGCTAGATCCATAACCGTATATTCAAAGAAATAAAAATTAAAATAGCCTCGTGAGGGGTACAAAGTCGTTATGGCTGCATTTTATGAAGCGTGACTCAAACCTAAAAAACAAAAAATCACTCGCCAAACATGACATTTGACGAGAAAATGTTGGACAAACAAATAGAAAGTATATTGATTAATAAATTACCCAATAGACATAGATAAATCATGCAAAATAACCGAATATCTGGACTGAAAAATCTGAAATGTTTACGGAAAGAAATTAGCATCGACACAATGCAGAGTCAGTTACAACCAGTAAGTGTAACAACTTTACGGGTATTTGCAATACACACAGAGCATTCAAATCTAATCGCCCAGACATTGTGATCAATGAACACAAAAATAGAATATGTTTTATTATCAACATGGCGGTCCCTGCAAAGAGTAAAGTATCTTTAATAATAATAATAATAATAATAATAATAATAATAATAATAATACCCCGTAAAGAAGGTGGAAGAAGTCTTATTCAGCTAGAATTGTCATACAAGACAACAACTATTGGCTTACTAACATACACAGAAACACCAAAGGACTGGATGATACAATTAGTAAGGCAACATGAAGAAAGAAAGAAAAATATTCAATAATAAAGTTGGCATTAATTATTATTATTATTATTATTATTATTATTATTATTATTATTACTTGTTTGTAAAAATAATAAGTATTATTATTATTATTTGTTTGTAAAAGACTGCTACCCAAAGTAACGGGAAACTTTGGGTGGATTTTGGACCCTTGGGTCACTTGTAGGTGTACTATGAGAATTACAAATTGAAATAAAATGTCCAGTATGGCTCTTCCAGTGAATAAACCGGGAGACTTTTCTTCAGGAGGTGAGCTATCTGAGGTCGAAAAATTGCTCTAGAAAAAACTTTTACAGAAGGAATGCATCTTCAGGCCCCCACACAGCCAGGATAATCCTAATGATGACCCTGAAAATTCTCCAGCTAGATCCATAACCGTATATTCAAAGAAATAAAAATTAAAATAGCCTCGTGAGGGGTACAAAGTCGTTATGGCTGCATTTTATGAAGCGTGACTCAAACCTAAAAAACAAAAAATCACTCGCCAAACATGACATTTGACGAGAAAATGTTGGACAAACAAATAGAAAGTATATTGATTAATAAATTACCCAATAGACATAGATAAATCATGCAAAATAACCGATTGACAGAGGCTGAAATTAATGAGATAAAAAGAATTACAACCAGAATAGATGAATCAACAAATATAAAAAGTAACCGGAATCAGAAAAAAAAAGTATTAACATCACACAAGCCACAGGTCATAATGTAAAAACCGAGACACACACAAATGACTGTGAAGATAATGCTGAAAGTTTAGAAGTGTTGGAAAAGTGTGATCTGTGTCAGTTACAAAACGGCAATAAATCGAGTTTAAAACACATTGAACATAATTATTTTACCGAAAATAAGAACAGTATTCAAGAAGCCAAGCAAGAAATCAAGAGTCATATAAGTCAGATACACAATATTGCAATGAAGGGACGTGAACAACTCCCAAAATTACAACCAACAAAGTATAACCTCGAAGCTATAAAGCTATACAAGGTAGCACTCAAATAAATTTTGGAGGAAGAAAACGCTTATATAAATCTAAATCAAATAAATATATGTATCAGCAATAACAGAAACAAAAAACTGAACATCAAATTAAAAACAAAGAATTCTCGCAGACATGAAGATCCACCTTGGAAAAAAAATAGAAAAAGAAATTGAACAAAAAAATTAAAAAATCCATAAACATGCATTCATAAAATCACTAGAAATAATTAATGCTAATGCATTTGTATTATTTTGCCAACGACTAGAACAAAACTAGTCACAATTAGCATATCAAAATATGATACCAATAATTAATTCCCTAAATCAACGGTGAAAAACACTCTGCCACTTTCACACATTTTAGAAATCCTCTGGCTTAGATATATTTTCTTAAATCGTTCTAATTTTCGTATGAAATCTTCTCTTTTCAAAGTGTTAAATTCAAATTAATTATACAACATAAGTACTCATTTGAGAAAATATTTATTCCAATATTTATTTAGAAATTTGTGCTCTGATTAGACATGAAGTTTATGTGACGTCTGACAGGGATGACCCCTCAAAAACAGGTTTTGCTCATTGGATCTAAATAGCCATGTGGAGGAACTGTATTATCATCGCTTTGAGAAAAATAACACAAGCTGAAAGAAAAAAATATATAATTGAATCATATGTTTACTTAATTAATTGTAAAAGAAATGCGGTAAATATTTGTGTATACAATTAATATTTGATTGCATCAAATGGTAACTTAATTTTAACAACTTAATGGTCTCCATGTTGGGATGAAGGAGATTATTCTGTTCATGAGATTGAAGAATCAGGTGCAATAAGAAGATTATAAGGTGCTAATTGTTTTCTCCGAAATACTAATTAATCTTAATTTTGTTGTAATTAACATATTCTACAATGATCTGCGAGCATTCATTTCAACAGCAACCGTTTCATATATATATATATATAGAGAGAGAGAGAGGGAGAGAGAGACAGACAGAGAAAGAGAGAGAGAGAGATTATAACTTTTATTCTAATTTTAACAAGTATTTCTTTCATCTTAATTTTCCCCTTGAACGTTTACCTCTACATTCAGTTTCCTGTTACATTCATTGAATTTTAAACAGTGACTATGTCTTAAGTAATATGGATGTTGGTTGTGATCTACTTTTAAAGAAAACGAATCCGAATAGAAACATTGTTGAACTTCATTCACCATTTTTACTTTATCATATTTAAGAGTCGTAAAATGTTAACGCCTTGAGCGTTGCAATAAAAAGATGAAAAACAAAGTCAAAAGATATTCTTGTGTGAAAATAATCATGGCTATTCTTCAAGTAATAATTGTGAATCATGAATCAGTTGACTCAATTCAGTTATTCAGAAGATAAAAATATATAGATTATTTAATCATATAAATAAATAAAGTCATCAATATTCACAACTACTGTTATCAAAGAATACTTATTTGTTAGAATATCATATATACACACTCACATAGAGTCAGAAACACTGACCAATCCCACATACACAGAGAAGAGAAATTTTATTATGGGATATTTCAGAAGAAATTAATGGTACAGTAGACTTTATGAATGACTGTTAACTTACAGTGGGGTATGGATTGCCTAATATAAGTCAGTGTCTGCAGGCTGCTAATTTAGAAGGGGGTGCATCAGAGTCTGATCATATCTGATGGGGTCGATTTAGCGAGGGGAGTATGATGCTTGGAAAACTCGCAACTGCTCAATGACCGAAAGTAAGTACTGAAAAACAGGAACATCCTGTTAGAAACAATTTAAAAGGATTCTGGACTGCTATGTGATATCTGTCTCCGATATGACAGCAAATGATGAACAATCTCGTCAAATATAAAGAAGAGACTAGAAGCAACTAAAATGGCATTTCACAGAAGGATGCTGAGTAAAACATCAACCGAACATGTTAGCAACCGTAAGATTTTGGTAAAGTTTTAAACGAAAAGCAAACATACTTGTTATCAGGAGGAGCTGAAGATTTTGGGACACGTAATGAGAAAGAAGGGCTGGTTGAATCTAATACTCAAAGTAAGACATACTTGCTGGGCTTGAGTAAGTGGGTTGCAGAAGAGTGTTTGATGGAAAGAGCAAGAGAAAAAATGTTAAAAGCTAAAAGAATAAGGGGAATTTGGAAAGACATGATCGTCTACGTCTTGAAGAGACACGACTCTTTAAAGAAAGGTTAAGATTTAAAACAGCCCATATTAAAAGCTTAATATCTACTATTATTTTTGTAATACAATTTAATGTCTTCATCAGAAACTATTTGAAGTTACAAGGAAGTTAATGTATTTTTCAAAATGATGGGTAAATATATAATTACAGGTTCACATCACCGATGTGCATTCAAAGTGCCATTTTGTGATCTTGAACGATTTGACAGGACCCTGAAGCATGTACCAGTAATCTGCTGTAAACATGTCAAGAGGTGCTGCTTTTATCGCTGCAAATTCTTTAATCTAAAAAATTTCCATGAGTCGCCACATTATGACGAGCCAGGAAATGTCTTTCGTCAGAAACACTCTTACACATTAATAAATTTACCATTCGTCCCTGCATTGAATACTGTTGCCATTTCTGATCACGTGCCCTTGCTGTTCAACTCTGTGTTTTTGAGAAAATCCAGAGAAGGATTTGCAATCTATTTCTTATAATTTGGCTGTTCGCGTCCAGTTTCTTTTTCACCGATGGTGTGTGTGGCTTCCCTTTGTCTTTCTTACAAGTATTTTCACGGCGTCCGCTCTGACGAGCTTTATTCACTGATTTGCTGCCACTATGAGTTTGCCCGTGCTGCTAGATTGGAAACTAGGTCCCACACTTTTACTCGCAAAAAAGGCAGACGTAAATCCCATTTCTACTGTCCCAGTTTTTCTCGAACACCTTTCCCCATGCTTCCTTTTCTGATAGCTACATTAACCAAAATCTTAATGCAATGTCAGTTGCCATTTTCTATGTCAGTGACTCTGTTCTCTCTCTCCTTGTCTCTCTTTCTCTCTTTCTCTCTCTATCTCTTTTACCCTATCTACAACATCACCTGTACTGTTTTTCTTTCTGTCATTCTTCTCCTCTTATTGTAAGTCCCTGAGCATCAGTGGAAATACTGCCTTGATTGGGGTGAATAGATTATTAAACAAAAGTACTCAGTAGAAACCAGATCTGGGATAATTCTTTGTGAAGACAATGCAATCTAATCAGTACTAATATAACTATCGATAAACTCGTTTGTTTTTATGTACTTATATAAGTTAATGAAAGGTAAATAATATATCTACTTACATCATCTGATTGGCGTTTACATCGGCAGGTTTGATAACATTCATCATCATCATCTTTACAGCGAGACTGGCACAAAAGCTCACAAAAACTCCTAACGAATGTTTCAACAGTAGCAGTCATCACCAACAACGTAAAGATCAAAAGAATCGCAACGTTCATCTTACTAAATGAAAATATGTTGTCAAAATAAGAAACATATACATTAATTAATGATTTAATATAAGAAAATAGTAATTTGCTTTGGTTGTTTAGATTGGTGGCATTTAAGCAATTATGGTTTATTTAATTTCGAAACCTAAATAATTTAAAATAATTTACTGCTTGTATATGATTATATTTTGAACACAATTGTATGCCTTCAATTACAGATATTTTTACATACTTTTATCTTTTCATGTTAACTATATGTTTTCTAAGTGTATGCAATATACATTATCAATTGTCGGTGATATATGTTTAATACTGAGAGATAAAAAAATGCAAGAAGCAAAGAATAAAATACTGAATTACTATGTGATGTCTTTTCTTTAACATGGCAATGAATGCTGGACAATCTCATTCAAGCTGAATAACAGCTTTAAAGCTGAATGATCTTGTACTATCTGTGGAATCTTGGTCTCTTTTGATAACGTCTGATTCTTTGAGTTTTCAGTTTACTGTTTTATTTTTACTGTTGATGGAAATTCATTTTCATTCTGAATTTTTTTATTTACATTTGATTTTTCTTTAAATTCTGTTAATGTTATGCATTTTAGTTGTAATTTTTGGTGCTTTTACCGTTCCACCATTTAATTAATTTTTGTCTTAGGCATACACCTCATGAATTCTTTGCTTCTTGTATCTTTGACTTGTTTTATTTCAAGCTTCTAAAGGATTAAGATAATCTTTTTCCAAATCTTCTAAAGTTTAGGAATTAAATTAAATATGAATTTTGTGTACCTCAGTTTCTTCATTATGATTTATGGTTTGTGTAATCATTTTAGCTTTTATGATAATTTCTGCTTCCCTTTCATATTCTCTTAAATTTCTGGTTCCCATTCTTAAATCTCGTCAATCAACTTTGTTGGTGGAAGTTCTTTTAATCTTTTTTTAAATTTTAGCACCTGTCAATTGAATATTTTTCATGTAATATTGGCTATTTCATTTTCGTCAATGTATTTTCTAAAATCTTGCTCAACATTTATTAGCCTAATGTCAGGTTTGGCGGGTGATGTTTTTCTCAGGTTAGTTCAACGCTTCTTAGAAGGCAATCATAACAAGTTTGTACAACTCATGGGATCATTTTACATTTATTTCATTAGACGAATCATTTTGAATCTAACTGGTAAATTCGCAGAAACGTCGTTGGGGTTACCCCGATTGTAGAGAGCTAAAGATTCATTATTTGTGTAAGAGTTAGTTTCTATGGCACATTTTTCGATCCTAGGTAGGTTTCTACCTGAGGAATAAACATTCTGTTTATTCACTGGAATGGCCATACCGGATATTTTCATTAGACTTTTAGTTTTCATATTGCCTCTATTTGGTAAATCTGATCGTCAATGAACTCGACATTGGAGTCGCGGTAATTAACTGAGATCCGCGCAAAGCATTACACAGGTTTAACAATCGAATTCTTGAGGCACTCCTTTTCGCCGACGGTTTCCAGGCATACTTTTGTAACTGGATCCGAATGTTGGCTCGAAGTCTTTCATATTGTCCCACTTCATTCGTCAAGGTTGTCTGCTTTCCCTTTGCTTTACATTCTTTTGCTGAAGAAAGACGATATTGACGTAGTCTGCGAAATTATCAGAGGTTACGAAACGATTACAGGGACCAAAGTCAACCTAAATCTGTAGGCTTGCGGGTGGTTGAGTGGAAGGGAATTTCTTTTCCCTGATCTTTCATGTTAACGGATGAGCCGGTCAAAATACGTGGAGTATAGTTCGGTTCTGATCTGTATTTGGAAATTAATTCTTGAAGGAAGTCGCACTTACAAGTTTTTAATCTTTGAGAAATGTGCCATGGTCCAAGATGTACGCCCGCTATTCATACCAAGGCGAATGCTCCTTCTATAACTAATGCCGATTGGTTCTCAAGTTCCTCTTACGGGCGACGAATGGTCACTCCAAAGTCTAGGTGTTGTTCTGTATAGCGCTATTTTGAGTGTTATTTAAGTGGGAGGCGCAAAGTATGAACTAATGGACCAAAGAAATTTATCCAGTTCGGAATCAGATTAATAATATTAGAAGATCATCAACATCAGCAAATATATCAGAAACAGTTATTTAGCTTTTGTTTAAGGTCACAAAAATGAAATATTATCAGAACTGTTCTAGTTCTATTGCATGCGATAGAACAAAAAGGAACGACCTGGAAATGGGGAATAACAGAAAAAATTGAATTTGAACAATCGGAATGTATATTAATGTCAATTATTGTTTTAGTTAATTACAACTCTCTCTAAATCTAAGCTTACAAATCCTGTCAGAACTAAATTGTTGATTTATATGCTGTCATGAAACCCGTGTTATCTCAAGTGCGTAAGTGGATCATACAACGGCGGCCGTGCAATGAATCTATGCATTTACGAGCGTACTCAAGCAAGAGAGAAGATTTATCATTTCCAATGGATAGTGATTCATGAGGATCACAGGTGGTTATTCGCGCAAAGTGTCAAGTCACTGTGCTTAAATAATTACATAAACATCACTCAGGTATTTCACGAAATATTGTTCGTTGTCTCTTCTGGTGGCCTAATTTTGATTCATACATTAAACTGTGTGTAAGAAGTTGTGTGCTTTGATCAGCTGATAAGGCATATTGTGCCTCAGAAGTGCAGGTTGTAACCATGGGTAGGTATGCCTAGGTAGAGCATGATTTCGAGGGCATATTGTCTACATCCGATTATTATTAATATTGAAGAATTTGAAGCAATCTTGTGGAATCGTTCCGAAAATAGTGTAAAGGGAGAAATTACGGACTCTGTATTCTTTTCCACGAAACCAACTAGATGTGTTATGAACGAAATATTTGAAATAGTTTAAAGCAAATAATTAACAATTAATATATTTGAATTAAAATATTTCATATCATATTGATAAAAAATTAGAAAATTACTGATGATAACGTCGTATATAAAAGGTTTGTCATATCGCTAATAATGAAATTATTAACTAATTGAAAGTTATGAAATTTCGGAAATTTATCTTTTAATTCTTTTTTTTACTTTTAATAAATTGTGTATTTTATATCTGCAAAATAGCATTCTAGTCAGCAAGGAAGAATTAAGATTTATGTGTATCACCTACAGAATAAAAACAGCAAATACATGCACAAAAATACAAAATATTTTGTAATAGTTAGGACATACATTTTTGATAGCTATGAGTACCCGTGTTTATGCTAGTTCATTTTTATATGGGGAGCTAGTAAATTATTATTAGTGTTCATCAATACATCAACAGGAAGAATTTCATTGTTACTGTAAAGTTCATTTGTAAACTTAAGAACAATATTTATGGAAATTCTTTGTAGTTCATGCATTCTATAAATATTTCTTATTAAAACGAGAATTTCATCTACATACCTTAGGTAGATGAAGGGCTTTTAGTGGTATTAATTATCTTACTTTCAAGGCCATCCATGTAGATGTTACTAAATGTTGGCCTGTGACTGAACCCATGAAAAAACTATCACGTTGTACGTATTCTTTTCATGGTCACAGAAGAAACCTGTGTGATACAAGTCAAAATATAATTTCTGTAATATGTTAGATCTAGTTTTTAATGGAGGGAGTGATTGATTTTTGCAAATATTAATTATAATTAAATCAATCATTTCTCTAACTTGAACATTGGTAAACACATCTTCAGTAACATGAAGTCTATAGTTTCATTATTAGATTTTTGTGATTTAGTCATTTGATTAGTTCGTGAGATGAGTTATTTCCGTATGTGCTAGTTATGTATGCAATAATGAGCTGACAATTGATTTTGGTTATTTGATAAACCATAGCGGGCATCTGAGACAAGATAGGATGGAAAATGATACTGGGGTTATGTATTTTCATAGTTGCATACATGTATAATATATTGTTGTCATCGATTATTTTTGGAAGTTTTAAATTATCTTTTTCTGCGTTGTTGCTTGTGATGAGCTGTTAGATTTTAGATTTCAGTTGGTTAATAAATTTTTTTTGACGTTTAAATATTTGGGGTGATCGTCGAATATTTATTCTATTTTTTATTTAAAATATGATTGATGTCTAAGTGGGTGTTTTACATCTTCAATTGGGTACTATTTATCCTAAATATACTCGCATTCTGCTATGCTTGCCCCCTCCTTTCACGACCATAAACCAACTATCTTGAGTGGCTCTAGGGACTTTCATTGTGAGAATAATCATGTCAGAAAATGTTCTCGTGTTGCCAGCATTACGAAGACACACTGAATTATCGACACGCTTTGATTATCCTCATTATGGACATTAAGTCACTTAACTGAAATTTTGATAAAAAACAACCGCAATTTTAAAAAATAAATGAGCTTGTCTAAAGATTAAAACATTAAAGCCACTTTTAAAATGTTACTCGTGAATTTCACTTTCGTTCAAAACCGGTGTTAATCTGTCTATGTAAACATTATCCTCTCTATTTTTCCGTTAATATTTTTATGTTTTTTTTTAATCATTTCACCCCAAGCAAGGCATTCCACTGACGCTATTGCGCAGGGGGTTACATAGGGAAAAGTGATGAGAAAGAGTGGTTAGGAGGTTACATAGGGGAAAGAGATGAGAAAGAGTGGTTAGGAGTTTACATAGGGGAAAGAGATGAGAAAGAGTGGTTAGGAGGTTACATAGGGGAAAGAGATGAGAAAGAGTGGTTAGGAGGTTACATAGGGGAAAGAGATGAGAAAGAGTGGTTAGGAGGTTACATAGGGGAAGGAGATGAGAAAGAGTGGTTGGGAGTATCATAGGGGACAGTGATGGGAAAAAGCGATTAGGGGGTTACATAGGAGAGAGTGATGAGAAAAGGTGGTTAGGGGTATACATAGGGGATAGTGATGAGAAAGAGTGGTTAGAGGGTTACATAGAGGAAAGAGATGAGAAAGAGTGGTTAGAGGGTTACATAGTTACATACATATATTGCTGATAATGAAATTATTAACTAATTGAAAGTTATGAAATTTCGGAAATTTATCTTTTAATTCTTTTTTTTACTTTTAATAAATTGTGTATTTTATATCTGCAAAATAGCAGATATAAAATATATCTAAAATATATCTAAGAGTAATTTGGGAGCTACATAGGGGAAAGTGATGAGAAAGAGTGGTTAGAGAGTTACATAGTTACATACATCTATTGCACTAGATATCTCCAAGCCCTTTGACAGAGTCTGGCATGCTAGCCTTCTACATGGCTATGGTATAACTAGTCGATTGTAAGACGTAATCCAGTCATTCCTTTCAAATCGCATAATGAAAATAGTATTGAATAGCCATGATTCCAGATACTGTTATAGGAACGCGGCTGCCCCTCAAGGCTCTATTCTAGGTCCTACGCTATTTCTGATCTTTATAAACGTTCTCTCTGATGTAATCAAATCCAGAGTAGGCATTTATGCTGACGACACTACAATTAACTATCGCATCGTTAAGAAATCTACTGAGGCTAATAAAGCAAACTTCATTGTTGATCTTGAAACGAACCACCAATCTGTGGTGGACTTTGGTAAGAACTGGCTCGTAAATTGTAATGCTTCTAAAATTAAGTTGCTATCATTTAAGCAATGTAGATAACCGCTTCTAGCCAACGTTAGAATATATCAGGCTAGTCTCCCTGAAAGCAAAAAACTGCGCCTCCTAGGCCTAAATACATGGTCCGATCTCAAGTGGAAGGACTACATAGAATCAATAGCTAAATCTGCTGCTCGGAAGCTTGGGTCCCTTTGTAGAGCTAGGAAGTTTTTCTCTTCTAAATCTGTCTGACACAAAGATAAATCTATCATCCGACAGCGCAGTGAATACTGCTGTCATACTTGATCGTGTGCCTCCGCTATTTATCTTGTGTTTCTAGATAAAATCCAACCAAGAATTTGTAATATAATTGATCCCGAATTGGTAGCTCAACTCTAGTCACTTTCTCATCGACGTAATGTGGCTTTCCTCTGTCTTTTCTACAAATATTTTCAAAGCTTCTTC
This sequence comes from Ascarosepion bandense, assembly GCA_037127315.1. NCBI lineage: Eukaryota > Metazoa > Mollusca > Cephalopoda > Sepiida > Sepiidae > Ascarosepion > Ascarosepion bandense. Next base: position 204,341 of record JBBBDQ010030759.1, on the reverse strand, counting down.
TCTGATGAGATTAGCTTTATGGTGCCCCCATATTGTTTGTTAATCAAACACTAATTTCTTATTTTTATAAAATCCAAAGAATGAGGTAAACTATAAGTAAATAGGAACATAGAAATAAAAAAAGATTGAACGAAAGAAATTACTCAAATTGTTTGATTATAAATGGTAACAAATATAATTTTACTTTATATAGCTTGTTAATCAAATAAAAATGTATACCTTGAAATTCAAATAAACAATATCTTGCTTGTTAAACAAATAGAAAATGTAATATTTGTTAATCAAAGAAAAAATTATTGTTTGTTAATCAAATAAAAATATATATTCTTTTTAGGTAATTACAAAATATATATATATGGTGACAAATATAATTTTGAATTGTATAGCTTGTTATTCAAATAAAAAATGTATTACTAGTAAACCAAAGAAAATATGTATTGCCTTTTAATTAAAAAATTATCACTAGTTAATCAAATGAAAAATGCATTACTTGTTAATCAAATAAAAAAGGTATTACTAGTTAATCAAAAGAAAAGGTATTGCTTTTAAATCAAGTAAAAATGTATTATTAGTTAATCAAATTAAAAATATATTACTACTTAGTCAAATAAAAAATGTATTGCTTGTTAATCAAATAAAAATGTATTTCTTGTTAATTAAACAAAATCATATTTCTTTTTAGGTAAAGATAAAAGATATTGCTTGTTAATCAAATATAAACTTTATGGATTGTTAATCAAAGAACAATGTATTATTTGTTAATCTAATAAAATATATTGTTTTTAATCAAATAAAAAAGTATTTGTTAATCAAATAAAAAATTATTGCTTGTTAGTCAAATAAAATGTATTGTTTGGTAATCAAATATAATATGTATTGCGTATTAATCCGATAAAATTTATATTGCTTGTTAATCAATTATAAAATGTGTTGCTTGTAATTTAATGTAAATATATTTCTTGTTAAACAAAGAAAAATGTATTGCATGTTAATCAAATATAAAAAGGTATTGCGTGTTAATCAAAACTGTATTGTTTGTTAGTCAAAGAAAAATGTATTGTTTGTTGATAAAAATAATCTTGTGCTTATTAAACAACAATCAGTTTTAATCAAATTTAAAATGTATCGCTTGTTAATCAAATGTAAAATGTATTGCGTGTTAAGCAAAACATGTATTGTTTGTTAATCTAATGGAATGTATTGCTTCTATTAATTGTTAATCAAATATAAAATGTATTGCTTGGTAATCAAATAAAAAATATATAAAGGTGTGACAAAATAATTTATAAAGAAACTTAGAAATAAAATTAGTTAAAACAATTTAGAAACTTCAAAGAAAATAATAAAAACCGTCAAATGGAAGATATTTAAATTGATAGATAGCAAATCGTGACAAATATAACTTCGAATCTGTTAAAATCTTACAATTCTTTCTCGCGGATTCACGTTGTTGAAATAAACCAATAATGTGGGAAAAATCTCCAACTGTAATGATTTACTTTTCCACGTCGCTATTTATTTATATATGATGAACATACCATTTGGCAGATGTTACTTTGTTACATCAATTCATTCGTTTAATTGTACTAAACAATTAATAATTGATATATTATTGTTTGAACTGACATGGAGGAAATAAATTACGTAAATAAATATTTTTGTGCAAAATAAGTAAAATTTTCATCATCCGTAAGTGACATTAATGAAAACTTTTTGTGCATATACAAATTTGAATACAATGCTGCAAAAACATTCGCTCCTTCTTTAAGAATTATTAAAAATTAAATAATATTAAAAATTAAATAATAAGAATTATTAAAAATTAAATAATATTAAAAATTAAATAATAAGAATTATTAAAAATTAAATAATATTAAAAATTAAATAATAAGAATTATTAAAAATTAAATAATATTAAAAATTAAATAATAAGAATTATTAAAAATTAAATAATATTAAAAATTAAATAATAAGAATTATTAAAAATTAAATAATATTAAAAATTAAATAATAAGAATTATTAAAAATTAAATAATATTAAAAATTAAATAATAAGAATTATTAAAAATTAAATAATATTAAAAATTAAATAATAAGAATTATTAAAAATTAAATAATATTAAAAATTAAATAATAAGAATTATTAAAAATTAAATAATATTAAAAATTAAATAATAAGAATTATTAAAAATTAAATAAGAAATAAATGAAACAAAATAAAAACTGATAATTGGAACAAATTAATTTCACCCAAAAGAAGACACATGAGTCACTCAATATAGACGAGGGGGATCAAAGGGAGGGAGAAGCGAAAAGTAAAAGAACATTATGTGTAGTGGGAGGATAAGGAGGGACTTTCTCAATCGGGACAGCATTTTATGAAAGGCAATGAAAAGAATGAGAAGAGAATGAGGATTGATTGTAAATATTGAGAAAAATAATTTAAAATACAATGCATGAAATAATAATGTCGGAGCTGAAAGCAAACACATTCTAATTAAAGGCTAAGATTTCGTTCTAGACATTGCTCTTAAAAAAAAGTGACAAACAATTTCTCATTAAATAACTGAATGTATTCCACCAAATAGTCCCTTCTTCACATTTCTTTTTGTATTAGTCAATCAGTATTTATTAGACGCAGTTAAAAAATACTATTATTTATGATATTATTTATATATTATTTAATGTTTATTTTTCATCTTATGAGTAGCGATGTTGAAAAGAGATTTCGTTTTAAATAAAAGAAAAATTATACTGCGCATTGATCTTTGTATCTGTTTATCAGTAATTAGCCGATCAATTATTCTCTTACATCCGGATATTCTTTATATATTTTTATTACGATTTTCATATTTCTAATCGTGTGACTAATGACACTGAAAGCAAACGATTTCTTATGCAAAAAGTTCTATATCCTTTACATTCTTCAATAGATCGACAAATCACTAAATATACATCCATTTATGTAAACGATTTATGTAAATAACTTTACACATATAAAAATGAAGATGTTAGACCCTTGTAGGTGATCTTTTCTCTGATATGCGTCTAAAATTCGATGCGTTCGCTGTCGTCTCGATCCTAACGCTACTACATAAAAAGATATCAACGGAAAGGCGCATATATTTACTCACTTTCTACAAATTATTCTTAACGAGTTAAAATGCGCGGTACTGATTCTCTAGCACAATGTTGGGATGCTCATCTCCATAATAATGACGATGTGGTTTTAAGATATCATCTAGCGGCAGAATAACATCCCTATCATAAAGAATGTAGTACGTCTTTTAAAAAAAACTTAAAAAATAAAAGAATGTAAAAAGTAAAAACGACAAACCAAAAAAAAAAAAAAAAAAAGAAAGAGCAGAAAACCAGGGCATGTCATCTCTCTCACTCTATTAAACGCAATTTAACAAGTATTTATGTATTTTTTAACATTGATTTTTAATCTTATGAGTAGCGATGTTGAAAGGAAAACTTTTATTAAACAAAAGAAAATTTTTCAACTACAAAAAGTTATTTCTACACATTGCTCTTTGTATCGGTCTATCAGGAATTATTTGCCAAATTAATCACCTACATCTTGATATTGATTGTTTTCGGGAATCACGCTTTCTCAGTCGGAGGTGCATTTTATGAGAGGGCAATGAAAAAAATAAGGATTGATTGTAAATAATGAGAAAAATAAGTTAGAATATAATGCATAAATACTTATGTCGGGGTTGAAAGCAAATACATTCTAATTAAAGGCAAAGTTTCCGTCCTACACATTGCATGTAAAGTCGGCCAAACGCTAATTGGTATAATCTCTTCTTTCAAGATATTCTTCATGAATTTTGTATTTATTTCATATTTAATTATTTCAGTAGCAATAAAAGAAACAAATAATTTCTTATTAAATGACTGAAAGTATTCCACCAAATAGATCCTTTTTCACATTCCTTTTTGTATTGATCAATCGGTAATTATTAGACGCAGTTAAAAAATTGTTCTTTTTATGATATTATTTCTATATTCTATATTATTCTATATTTTTTAACGTTTTTTTAATCTTATTAATAGCGATGTGGAAAGGAAATTTCTTATTAAATGAAAGAAACATTTCAGTGGCAAAAAGTTCTTTCTGCACATTGACCTTTGTATCGGTCTATCTATTACTATTTTCATATTTTTAATTGTCTGACTAATGAAAATGAAAGAAAACAATTGCTTATGCAAAAACATTCTAAATCCTTCACATTGCTCAATGGATCGATCAATCACTAAATATAAAGCACTATTGAGGTAAGCTGTTATTTCTGATTAAAAACAATTTTTTACAATTTTTATAATTTTTAATCTTTTGCTTACAAATGTTGAAAGCAAGTTCTAATTAAATCGATGAAAGTTATCTAACTGCAAAACATCCCTTCTTCACATTGATCTTCTATCAGCAAATCACTAATTAAATAATATAAAAATGATAATTAAATAATATCATAAAAAAGACAATTTTAAAACGGCGTTTAATAATTACTGATTGACCAATACAAAAAGAAATGTGAAAAAGGATCTTTTTCTATTGGTCAATCAGTAATTATTAAACGCCGTTTTAAAATTGTCTTTTTTATGATATTTATATATTTTTAACGTTTATTTTTTTAATCTTATGAGTAACGATGTTTAAAAGAAATTTCTTATTAAATAATAGAAAAATTTCAACTGCAAAAATTTCTTTATGGACATTGATATTTGTACCGGTGTATGAATAATTATTCCACAAATTAGTCTCCTACATCCGGATAATTTTATATATTATTATAACAATTTTCATATTTTTAATTGTCTGACTAATGATACTTTGAAGTTCGCTGTTACTGGTTTACTGCCACTGGTGTGCAGGAGGTTACATAGAAAGCTATGAGAAAAAGTGACAGGTTATAGGGGGTGTCAGCAAGTGGGTAAGAGATGGATGAGAATACTGATGAGAGTAGAGTTTTTTTAATCATTTCACCCCAAGCAAGGCATTCTACTGCCACTATTGCGCAGGGGTTTACATAGGGGAAGGTGAAGAGAAAGAGTGGTTAGATATAGGAAATGTCAGAAGAAGAGTGATAGACGGGTAAGGATAGCGAGGCTGAGGGTTGGGCAGATAGGAAGATCGTTTGAGATAGGAAGATCGTTTAAATTCCTGGAGGTTGTAGCTGTCGGGGAAGTAATCATGTGGAAGGGAATTCCACAGGCTGAAAGTGCGAGAAAAGAAGCCGTTGGAATAGAAATTGCGGTTACATTTTATCGGTTTCACTGTAAAAGGGTGGGACCTAGTTGCTAATCTAGTGTCTTGTGAAAGGGGGCACCAGTGATTTAAGTTCATCGGAGCAGAAGCCGTGAAAATATTGATAGAAGAGGCACAGAAAAGACACATCCCGCCGGTGAGAGAGTCACTGCAGCCGGTCTGCCAAAGTCGGTATCGATCACATTACAACCTCTCCGTTGCATTTTGTCAAGAACCCCGAGGAGAGTCGCAGGAGCACCCGACCAGATGTGGCAGCAGTGTTCAATACACGGGCGGATGGTAGAGTTATATATGTGCAGGAGAGATTCAGATGGAAAAAACAATGGATTTTAGCAATGGATTCGATATAGTCATTCCACTTGATGTCCGCTGAGAATGTGAGAGCAAGGAGACCTAGTGCTCTGGGAGCCAAGTATATGCAATTGTCTATGATGGTTAATTGATAGTAGCTTCGTTTTAGAAGCATTAAAATTTACGATCGATTTTTTACCCCAGTCCACTACGGATTGGAGATCTTTTTCAAGCTCGGCTGCGAGGTTCGCTTTGTCGCCCACATCAGATTTTTGATTAAGGCGAGAGTAAACTGTGGTGTCATCAGCGTACATACCTACTTTGGATGACATGGCATCGGGGAGATCATTAATGTAGATCAGAAAGAGCGTAGGACCTAGGATAGCGCCTTGAGGGACACCCGCTTTCGTATGGTAGTTCTGGGAGCCATGTCCGTTTAATACTACCTTCAATGTGCGGTTAGAGAGGCAGTATGGAAGCAAATACATACGTATAAGCCTATACAAATATATGCACGCTGAATGAAAGGTGATAATAAAAAAATACCTAAAAATGATAATTAAAAAAATATAGCATTCTAAAGTTAATGGATTTACGCATTTGAAAATGACATATCCGTATTCAGGTAAAGGAATTCTGGGAAGTACGCAGACAAACGTTAGTATAGCGTTGGGATTAAATCACTAAACGGGTGAGAGTAATGACATGCCCTGCTTTTCTACACTTTTCATTTTTTCTTTGGTTTGTCATTTTTCTTTTTGCATTATTTTATTTTTTAAGTTGCTTTTAAAAGACATACTACTTTCTCTATGATAAAGGATGTTATTCTGCCGCTAGATAATATCATAAAACCACGTCGTCATTATTATGGAGATGAGCATCACAATGTTGTTCTTACAGAATCACCCAGTATTTAAACTCGTTAAGAATAATTTGTAGAAAATGAGGAAATATATGCGCCTTTCTGTTTTATGTAGTAGCGTGAGAATCGAGAGGATAGCAAAGGTATCAAATTTTAGACGCAGATCACAGTAAAGATCCCCTACGAGGGTCGAATGGCTTGATTTTTAGCAGTATTTGCATGTGACATTCCATAAATGTATCCAAAATTACATACATTGTTTACATAAATGTATGCTAATTATCGGGGAATTTTCATAGGCAGGTCGTTAAACGAAAAAAGATGGACACATTTTATTAAATGTATTTTATAATTAGTGATTTGCTGATAGAAGATCAATGTGAAGAAGGGATTTTTTGCAGTTAGATAACTTTCATCGATTTAATTAGAACTTGCTTTCAACATTTGTAAGCAAAAGATTAAAAATTGTAAAAAAATTGTTTTTAATCAGAAATAACAGCTTACCTCAATAGTGCTTTATATTTAGTGATTGGTCGATCCATTGAGCAATGTGAAGGATTTAGAATGTTTTTGCATAAGCAATTGTTTTCTTTCATTTTCATTAGTCAGACAATTAAAAATATGAAAATAGTAATAGATTACTGATAGACCGATACAAAGGTCAATGTGCAGAAAGAACTTTTTGCCACTGAAATGTTTCTTTCATTTAATAAGAAATTTCCTTTCCACATCGCTATTCATAAGATTAAAAAAACGTTAAAAAATATAGAATAATATAGAATATAGAAATAATATCATAAAAAGAACAATTTTTTAACTGCGTCTAATAATTACCGATTGATCAATACAAAAAGGAATGTGAAAAAGGATCTATTTGGTGGAATACTTTCAGTCATTTAATAAGAAATTATTTGTTTCTTTAATCGCTACTGAAATAATTAAATATGAAATAGATACAAAATTCATAAAGAGTATCTTGAAAGAAGAGATTGTAAAAATTAGCGTTTGGCCGACTTTAAGAACAATGTCAAGGACGGAGACGTTGGCTTCAATTAAAATAGAATACAGAAGTATTTTATGCATTGTTTCTAACTTATTTTTCTCAATATTTACGATTAATTCTCATTTTCTTCATTGTCTTTTTATAAAACGTAGTTCCGACTGAGAAAGCATGATTCCGGAAACAATTACCTTTCGTTATAAACTCACGGGAGAATGCTTCTCTGAAAACTGGAAACTTCATATTCAACCGATATCTACCTTCCTTCTTCTGCCTTACACATAATTTTCTTTTACTTTTCGCTTCTCCCTCCATTAGATTTCCACTCGTCTATATTGAGTGTCTCTTGTGTCTTGTTTTGGGTGAACTTAATTTGTTCCAATTGTCAGTTTTTATTTTATTTCATTAATTTCTTATTAAATTTTGAATAATTCTTATTAACTTTCTTGAAAGCTAAAGAAGAAGGAAATGCTTTTTTAAACATTGTATTTAAGTTTATATATGCACGAAAGGTTTTCATTAATGTCACTTAGTATGATGAAAATCGTATATATTTTGCACAAAAATATTTATTTCCGTAATATCTTACCTCCATGTCAGTTCAAATAATACATCAGTTATTAATTGTTTACTATAACAACTGATTGAATTTCTTTAACAAGGTAACATCTGCCAAACCGTATATCCATCCTATATAAATTTCAATAGGAGTAGATAGACTAAACTATCGTCCGGTTCACACACCACCCACGTCTATTGAACAGGTGAAGAGGCTCATCCCTTCTTTCTTGCTTAGGATGTGGTTTCCGGCTTTCTCTTTTCCATTCGTTTCACTCTTACGTAGCCCCCTGCGCATCAGTGGCGTTCTCGCCTTGCTTGAGGTGATATGAAAAAAAAAAATACTGATAGCCCGATACAAAGATCAATGTCAAGAAGGAACTTTTGCAGTTGAAATTCAATATTCAACCGATATCTACCACCCGCCTTCTCCTTCCCCTCCACATAATGTTCTTTTACTTTTCGCTTCTCTCTTCTTAAGATTCCTACTCGTCTATATTGAGTTTCTTTTGTGTCATGTTTTGGGTAAACTTAATTTGTTCCAATTATCCGTTCTTATTTTATTTCAATTATTTCTTTTTAATCTTTTAATAATTCTTATTAACTTTCTTGAAAGCTAAAGAGGAAGCAAAAACTTTTTGCAACATAGTATTTAAATTTGTGCCACGCTGCTTCCGCGCGATAACGGCTGAAAGCCTCTAAGCCGGAACCGCGACCGGTGCCGTCACGGTATTACGAAAGGCGTCTCTTTCCGTTCCGCTGGAGCCTGCCATAGCTGGCGTCATCGTCGCTAGGGGCGGCTGCTGTTGTTGGGGGTGTCCGTGGTGACGACGGCGGCGCTCGTCGTCGTTGTTGTTGCCGCGTCCCCTTTCGGCTGTTGTCGCTTCGCACGCGGCGGCGTCCGCGAACGGGCCACCCGATTTGACATCCGCGACAGGCGGGACTTTGCCGTCGCCGTCAAATTTCGAACCCCCCGTGGAGCGTGAGACGAGGGATCGCTCGTAGACCACTTGACTTCAGGCTCGGGGTGTCGTACTTAGTAGAGCAGCCACCACACTGCGATCTATTGAGACTAAGCCCTCGACCGACTCGATTCGTCCTCCGTGGTGAGACGGCCAACGCCCGACGACAAAACGTGCGGGCGTTTCTTTACCGATACTTCGTTAGAGTTAATGGTGTTTGGTGATGACTCGATTTTTTTTTGTTCTCTTTGGCACTTCCACTACGAATGGTTTAAGGGTGACAGCTTTACCTTTCCGCTAGCTGTCGTTGCTCTTTGTTTTTTCATCAACACAGTCTGAGGTGGTGCTTCTGAGTTCTGTTCGATGACTTGCGTGGTCGGACGTTCAACAGCCGGGCTATGAGACAGATTATCAGGGAAAGTAGTAAAAATTTCGGTTTTGGCGAGAAGTCTGCGCCTGGCCGCCACTAGTTGGCGTGATCGGACACATATGGTGTGTGTGAGCAGACAAAAAGAAAGCGAAGCTTGTTACACGAAATAAAGAGATTGACACTTGTGTGCGGGGATGGATGAGCGAAGTACCCGCAGTGCAGTCGTGTGTCAGACGGCGAGCGCGTGGCGACGGCGTCCGATACTCGCAGGCAGGAGAACCGGTACGCCGTGGTCGGACGCTCAACAGCCGGGCTACGTGTAAATATTGTTGCTTAGTGCTTGCCAGCGAGGACGATATATCTCGCTCTCTGTCTGTCTACCACTCGTTGGCGTGATCGGACGCGAACCAGACGCAGGCAGACAGCGAAAACGCAAAGGTTGTTACACGAGCGATTGCGTAGATTAAGGGAAGTATTCATGGCACGCACGTTGGCGTACTCGGACGTCTGCCGGACGCCCGGCAGCCTCGCACGCTATACGCTAATTGTGTACGAGATCGGGGGTACCACACGTTGGCGTGGTCGGACGCGCAGCCGACGACAACACGCCGGCGTGATTGGACGCTTGTCGCACGGGCAGCCGACGACTACAGGCCGGCGTGATTGGGCGCGTGTTGTACGGGACAGCCGTGGTCTGCCAGTCGGCTCTGACCGAGATTAATAAATTCTGTAAAAATCCGGTAAAATAAATTTCGAAAATTGAGTTAAAGTGTTTTATTATTGGTTTCGTAACGTTCGCCATCTACGCATAGCAAATCTGCCTGGCCACCACTGGTTGGCGTGATCGGACGCGAGTTAGACGCCAACCACACATATATGGTGTGTGTGTCTGTGTGTGAGCTGACGGCAGGCTGGTGGCGAGCGAACGAGCGCGTGGCGACGGAGCTCGGTACTCGTAAGGAAGGCAGTCAGGCAGTAGAACCGGTACGCCGTGGTCGGACGCTCAACAGCCGGGCTACGTGTAAATATTGTTGCTTGTGTGCTTAGTGCTTGCCAGCGAGGACGATATATCTCGCTCTCTGTCTGTCTACCACTCGTTGGCGTGATCGGACGCGAGCCAGACGCAGGCAGACAGAGAAAAAGCAAAGGTTGTTACACGAAATAGAGCCATTGCGAAGATTAAGGGAAGGATTCATGGCACGCACGTTGGCGTACTCGGACGCGTGTCAGACGACCAGCCAGTCAGTCATCACTCGCTGGCCGTCTGCCGGACGCCCAGCAGCCGTCTACGGGGCAGGCAGGCAGCCTCGCACGCTATACGCTAATTGTGTACGAGATCGGGGTACCACACGTTGGCGTGGTCGGACGCGCAGCCGACGACAACACGCCGGCGTGATTGGACGCTTGTCGCACGGGCAGCCGACGACTACAGGCCGGCGTGATTGAGCGCGTGTTGTACGGGGCAGCCGTGGTCTGCCAGTCGGCTCTGACCGAGATTACTAATTTCTGTAAAAATCCGGTAAAATAAATTTAGAAAATTGAGTTAAAGTGTTTTATTATTGGTTTCTTAACGTTCTCCATCTACGCATTGCAAATCTGCCTGGCCACCACTGGTTGGCGTGATCGGACGCGAGTTAGACGCAGCCAGACAGAGAAAAAGCAAAGGTTGTTACACGAAATAGAGCCATTGCGAACATTAGGAGAGGATTCATGGCACGCACGTTGGCGTACTCGGACGCGTGTCAGACGAGTGTCAGTCATCCAGCACTCGGTCGCCGTCTGTCGGACGCCCAGCAGCCGTCTACGGAGCAAGCCTGGCACATTCGCATGCTATAGGCTAATTGTCTACGAGATCGGGGTACCACACGTTGGCGTGGCCGGACGCGCATCCGACGACAACACGCCGGCGTAATTGGAAGCGTGTCGCACGGGCAGCCGACGGGTACCGGTACGCCGTGGTCGGACGCTCAACAGCCGGGCTACGTGTAAATATTGTTGCTTGTGTGCTTAGTGCTTGCCAGCGAGGACGAGATATCTCGTCCTCGCTGTCTGTCTACCACTCGTTGGCGTGATCGGACGCGAGTCAGACGCGGTCTGCCAGTCGGCTCTGACCGAGATTAATAAATTTTGTAAAAAATCGGAAAAATAAAATTCGAAAATTGAATTAAAGTGTTTTATTATTGGTTTCGTAACGTTCGCCATCTACGCATAGCAATTTGTTATTGTTTAGTATGGAATTTAAGAAAAAAGCAAAAGTTGTTACACGAATTAGGTTCGTTCACGATTTCGGTGGGAATGTCCGTATGTGTCGGTTGGCGTCGCGTGGTCGGTAAGTTGACGCAAAACGGTGGTACGCTTCATGCCTTCACTACTGTGCGCGTCGTTTCTCCCTTTCTCTCTCTTTTTTTCTTTTTTTTTTTTCTTCGCTTACCTGACATCGCAGTTGCTGTTAACTTTCGCTGACCGTTCGTCATTCGTCTCGTTCCCACTGCCCGCACGCCGCAGCGCACCGCCGTCTTTGTCGCTTTCGTCGTCTTCGTCGTCTTCGTCATCGTCGCCGCCTCCGCCGCCTTCGTTGTCCGTCGTGTTTTGTGCGCTCAGGCAAGGTGTCGTAGTTCGTTTGTTCGATCGATCTTCCGCCCTTGTCTGTTCCACTCTGCTCGTCGATGTCGTGGTCGTGGTTGTCGTTCGTCGTTCGTCGTTGTCGTCGTTTTCAACCGAGTCGGCTTCCTTCGGAGGAGAACAAGCGTCCGCACACAGTTTCTCCTGGCGTTGCTCGCGACAATTTCAGGGAACAGTTGTTGGTCGACTCTCCTCCCGGACAAAAAATCCTCTTGGCTCCTTTCCTCGCCGCCTCTGTCGTGCTTCAGATCTCCCCTTTACCGGTCTACACGTTGAGGGCAATCGTTAATCGGCATGCAGAGGTGAGGACAGTGCTGCCAGCCGCCGGGGATCTTCTTCTTCTTCTTTGCTCGCCGTTCTGCTTAGCGAAGGAGGAGGAACCGGCAACCCACGTTACCGTCTTACGGTTGATGGCCCGAATTCGGATGCTCGCAAAATATACGTCCGTAAACGCAGTGGCCCGGTCTCTTGCATCAACAACCGCCGCCCAGAACTGCAATAGTCTCGTCGAGTTTGCGTGGTGCTTCGGTAACGCTTCGTCGGCGATACAGCAGCATCAGCCGCCTTCCCACGCTTATGTTGCAGCCGCCTACGTTGTCTTCTGTAGCTTGCCCGCCGCCTCGCTCACGCACGCCGAAAGCCTCCGATCCTGTTGCAGTTAGTTGTTGTTTGTCGGAACCGTGCTGGTCGATATAGTGTCGTTTGCCGTCTGCAGATCCCGTCGTTAATGCACAGGCCGTCGGTCAGATCGGTTGACGGAGACAAATCGAGTTTTTGCACACTCGCGTTCCGTCGAAGCGCTCACTTCAGTGATCGATACTTGCACCGTCAAGTCCCCGTCTTGCGACTCGGTGTTCGAATCGGACTCGTTCGTTTACATTGCGATCTGGAATCGGGTGAGTTCGAATGTGTTGTCCGCTCGCGGTTCCGCCGCCTACTCCTTTCTTGCCGACCCGGTGACCTCCTCAACGAAGATGATTGAACCACCGTCGTCGTTGGAGTGTCTGTCTCTCAGTCTGTCTCGGTGCCCCCTTCGCCGCTCCCTGACAAACGACTCCTGGTCCCCTTCGCCGCTCGTCTACCACCGGGCTTTGATCGGGCTATTCGCGTGTCGCCGCCTTGCAACCGCTGCAGCTTGTCTACCACTTGGCTTAGCAGCGGGTCGTTCGCGCGAAAAAGGATCGTTGCTTTAGGCTGCTGCTGCTACCGTTACGACAGCTGACGCTCTAGCTAGCCGACCGCCATAGTTTCGTATCTTCTTCGGGATTTGATTGCTTTCGTACCAGGGGCTGGGAGGAAAGGTTTTTATATCGCGATCGACAGCGCATCTCGTCTCTCCTTCGGCATCACCTTTGCGCCAACTCAGCTTTGAGTTCCGTTGCTCGCTTGCCTGTCACCGCGTACGACTGTCTCACGCGGCGTTACAAAAACTGATGTCGGACGGACCACTAGCCACGTACGTCTCCCGTTTCTGCTCGAGTGCTGGCACGACGTCGCCGCCGTCGATAGTCATTCACCGCGTCCTGTCCGTCTCACGCGGTGGATTTAGGTTGTCGGACGACTAGCCGCCTACTCTTTGTCGTCCGTCTTCCGTTGTTCGCTGGACTTAACGCGTCGCCGCCACCGCGTCGTCCGTTGTTGCTAATGCGAAGGTCTGCCGCCGATAATGGACCCACCCGCCGGCGTTCTGTCCGTCTCACGCGGTGGAAAGTTGGTTGGCGAACGACCTGCCGCTTCGTGTCGTCCGTCTTCCTTGGTCTCTGCAGGCCGTAACGGTATACCGCCGCCGCCCAGCGTGTCCCGTTGCTCGCTCGTCCGCCGAACCGTTGATCGTGCCAAACCAGTTTCTACTCGAGTGCTGGCACGACGTCGCCGCAGTCGATAGTCGTCCACCGCGTCCTTGTCCGTCTCACGCGGTGGAAACTGGTTGTCGGACGACTAGCCGCCTATTCTTTGTCGTCCGTCTTCCATTGTTCGCTGGACTTAACGCGTCGCCGCCACCGCGTCGTCCGTTGTTGCTAATGCGAAGGTCTGCCGCCGATAATGGATCCCCGCCGGCGTTCTGTCCGTCACCCGCGGCGGAAGTTGGTTGGCGAACGACCTGCCGCTTCGTGTCGTCCGTCTTCCTTGGTCTTTGCAGGCCTTAACGGCATGACGCCGACGCCCAGCGTCTTCCGTTGCTCGCGTGCTAGCTCGTCCGCCGAACCGATAATCGTGCCAAAATCCCTCCCGCGTTCACTGTCCGTCTCACGCGGTGGGGGTGGAAGCTGGATGTCGAACAGCTAGTGGCATCGTGTCGTCCGTCTCACCAAGTTTCGCAGGCCGTCAACGGCTCGAAGCGTGGACGTCGTCGTCGCCGCCGCCGAAACGCGTCGATGACCCACTAAAGTGTGAAACTTCTGCCGTGAAAAGAAATTCGTTGAAGTAGATAACCGGCAGCCTGTCGTGTGCGCTAGATCTCGTACGTCTAGGCCTGGCGCACCGTCACCGGCTCCCGTGGTTCGCTGCTGCTTCTGCTGCACGTCGTCCGCCGTTTTGCCGTTGCCATAGCCGCCGCCGAAGCGAGTTGACAACGACTACGACGACGCCGCCGCCGCACGCCGAAGGCAGAGTCGAATACAAATAACGATACCTGGTTGATCCTGCCAGTAGTCATATGCTTGTCTCAAAGCTTAAGCCATGCAAGTGTAAGTTCACGCCACGCATTAGAACGGGCGAAACCGCGAATGGCTCAGGAACCGGACCTAATCCTCGAGACCGTAATCCTCCTCGGAGGCGATGGATAACTGTGGCAATTCTAGAGCTAATACATGTGACACATGCCGCGATCGGCCGGCGCGCTGATGTCGCCTTCGTGCCGTCACGCTCGTGGGCGGGCACTCGCGTCGGCCGTTACGGGTCGCGGCGCTACATATTAGACTGAGACCGATGCGCGTCATTCCGTCCTCTCGTCGTCGTCATTGTCACGGTGGCGGCTGCGGGGCCAAAGGGCGGCGCGCTCCGCTTTGGTGACTCTGGATAACTCACTGGTCGATCGCACTGGCTTTCACGCCTGGCGACGGGTCTCTCGAGGGTCCGCCCTATCAACTGTCGACGGTCGGTTAAGTGCCTACCGTGGTTACAACGGGTAACGGGGAATCGGGGTTCGATTCCGGAGAGGGAGCATGCGAAACGGCTACCACATCCAAGGAAGGCAGCAGGCGCGCAAATTACCCACTCCCGGCACGGGGAGGTAGTGACGAAAAATAACGACGCGGGACTCTGTCGAGGCCCCGCGATCGGAATGAGTACACTTCAAATCCGTTAACGAGGACCAACCGGAGGGCAAGTCTGGTGCCAGCAGCCGCGGTAATTCCAGCTCCGGTAGCGTATATTAAAGTTGTTGCGGTTAAAAAGCTCGTAGTCCGAACTCGGGTTCGTGGTCGCGTTCGCGGCCCCGGGGCGGCGGCGCCATCGTCCGTCGTTGACTTTGGTCGTCCGTGCGCATTCCCGGCCCTTTCCGCCGGTGTCAACCGCTTGCACATCCGCCACGCGGTCCTGCCGGCGAAGTCGCGCGGTGGAGTAGCGGGTGTCCGCTTTCGGTAGCGGCGGTGGTGCGAGTAGTCGCGGAATAGGGGACGGATGGGGGTTCCGCGGGTTGCGGTAGCGCTGTCGTGTTTCGGCGGCGGTGTTTCGTTCTTGCGGCGGTGCGGAGTCTTGATTCCGGTCCCTGCCCCTGTCGGCGGCGGCCAGCGGCGGCTGAAAAACCGTGGGCGTTTGCTCGTCTCTCGGGAATCCGGTTCGTCGTCTGCGTCGTCGTCGTCGCTTGCAACGGGGTGGTTGGGTGGTTTCTGCTTCGTGCTAAGCCGTCGCATTCGACGACCCGTCGTCTCGGCAACGCTCGCTTCCCTCGCGGTCGCACGCCTC
The DNA here is from genome assembly GCA_037127315.1 of Ascarosepion bandense. Taxonomy (NCBI): domain Eukaryota; kingdom Metazoa; phylum Mollusca; class Cephalopoda; order Sepiida; family Sepiidae; genus Ascarosepion; species Ascarosepion bandense. The sequence continues at coordinate 188,495 of JBBBDQ010030759.1, read as the reverse complement.
CGCCCTCCCTCACTTCTTTCGCTCCGCTGTTGTCGTTGTCGTTGCGCGGTCCCGCTCTACCTACCTCCGCGTTTCACTTCGCGTCCGTTTTGCGCGCGTGCGCGGTCGGCGGTTTCTCCTCCAAGGGTGCTCTTGACCGAGTGTCCGCGGCGGCCGGTACGTTCACTTTGAAAAAATTAGAGTGCTCAGAGCGGGCTGTTCAAGCTTGCATACGATAAGCATGGAATGATGGAAGAGGGCCTCGTCTACGTCTGTCGGTCTCCGTCTACGGCGAGGCAATGATCGAAGGGAGCGGTCGGGGCCACTCGTATTGCGACGTTAGAGGTGAAATTCTTGGATCGTCGCAAGACGAACTGCAGCGATGGCGTGTGGCAAGCACGTTTTCCTCGATCAAGAGCGAAAGTCGGAGGTTCGAAGACGATCAGATACCGTCGTAGTTCCGACCGTAAACGATGCCGACCGGCGATCCGCCGGCGTTCGCTTCCATGACCCGGCGGGTAGCCTGCGGGAAACCAGAGTTCGGTTCCGGGGGGAGTATGGTTGCAAAGCTGAAACTTAAAGGAATTGACGGAAGGGCACCACCAGGAGTGGAGCCTGCGGCTTAATTTGACTCAACACAGGAAAACTCACCCGGTCCGGACACCGGTAGGATTGACAGATCGATAGCTCTTTCTCGATTCGGTGGGTGGTGGTGCATGGCCGTTCTTAGTTGGTGGAGCGATCCGTCTGGTTGATTCCGATAACGAACGAGACTCCGGCCTGCTAACTAGTGCGCCGATGTGTGTGGTTTATTCAACGGCGGGCTCGGCGGCAGCGTTCATCGCATCGCCTGATCGGGTCCGGGTCGGTTTTCTCACGCACTTCTTAGAGGGACGGGTGGCAGAAAGCCACACGAGGCGGAGCGATAACAGGTCTGTGATGCCCTTAGATGTCCGGGGCCGCACGCGCGCTACACTGGAGGTATCAGCGGGGACTTCGCCCCGGCCCGAGAGGGTCGGGAAACCTCTCAACCACCTCCCGTGATAGGGATCGGGGCCTGTAACCAACCCCGTGAACGAGGAATTCCCGGTAGGCGCGGGTCAACAGCCCGCGTCGATCACGTCCCTGCCCTTTGTACACACCGCCCGTCGCTACTACCGATCGAACGGTCCGGTGAGGTCCTCGGATCTGGCCGACGACGCCGCCGGGCAGCGTGCACGCGGCCGCAGCGGCGAAAGCCGTTTCCCGCGCGTGTCGTCCTCGCCTCGGCGTTCGATGCCTGGAGAAGACGACCGAACCCGATCGTTTAGAGGAAGTAAAAGTCGTAACAAGGTTTCCGTAGGTGAACCTGCGGAAGGATCATTACCGTCGAGACGTAGAGTTAATCTTCCACGTTTCGCCGCCGCTAAAAAATATTTCTTTGGCGTATTACCGTCGGGACGCTTTCATTCTTCTTCAGTCCGACCACCACCACCAAGCTCGAAAGAAGGTGGAGGAGGAGAGGGGCTGGAAGAGATTCTCGGCGGTCGCGAGATAGGATTAGCGAGCTGGAGGCGGGTGGCCCCGCTCGAGTCGGTTGTGTGGGTAGACGAAACGTTCGGTCGACGAATTGCTCGCTCGATCTGGTGCGACTCGGAAACTGGGGAAAACAGAGTTTAAAGCCGCGCCGCAGGGGGCCCCTGGTGCTGCTGCCGCCGAAAACTTCGTCCTTTTTTCCCCTGCCGCGCTCTCCGAGATGTCTCGTATCGGTGCCGGGTACGCCCGGCAAAGCAAGTCGACACGACCACCACTCCGACAACGAAGCCGCCTCGAGGTTATCCACTCCGCATGCGAGGCTCGGGCGCCGTCGCACGTCCGACTCCGGCGTACTGTTCTGCCTTACTTTCTACGTCTCGTTATCCACTTTCTCATGCTGCTCACGGATGCTCGACACCGGTCAGGTAAGCGCGCGTGATTCGATGCGTCGCCAGACATCGCTACAGCCGCCTCCGCCGCCGCCGCCCGAAGCTACCGCACACGTCGTTGCCGCCGCCGACTTCGCGGCCAGTAGCTCGCGCAAGCTGTAGGGGACCTCCTCCTAGTCGCCGCCGCCGAAGAATTCGCTGCTCCCGCCGCTCATTGTGGTAGGTGACGGCGGAGCATGCGCTGCGGTCGACGAACGTCCTGGTCGCGAGAAGTAAGCCTGCCCGGTGGTATTCGGCATCTGCAGCACTACTCGTACAATCTTTTTTTTTAACCCCCAAAACCATACAACCAAACTAAAATTTAAAAACCCTGGACGGGGGATCACTCGGCTCGTCCGTCGATGAAGAGCGCGGCCAGCCGCGAGAACTGATGCGAATTGCAGGACTCAGTGAACATCGACACCTCGAACGCACATTGCGGCCTCGAGATGCCTTGTCTCGGGGCCCCGTCCGGTCGAGAGGCGGAAAATTGCATGTACTCTCACTGTAAAGTAGAGAGACATCTCACCGTCCTCTGCGCGTTTGCCCGTTTTTGCGCGCGGCGGAAACCGGGAAGTCGCAGGATAAGAAAAAGTGCCAGCAGCCACCTCGCCCGCAAAAAAAATTGGTGGCCACCTCCGCAGGCGCTCATCAAAGTTTGCCTTCGTCTCCCGTTTACAGACCGCGGGGTCGCTCCCTTTAACGACCGCGAGGAGGAGCAGTCTTTATCGGATGGCAAGACGACTGTGCGTGCAGCAACGAGGTCGCTTTCGCTCTCGGAGGTCGAAAAAATAACCTTGGGCGTCACGACTCTGTTTTGCACGCTCGCCTAGTTCAGTCGACTTTGTCCATCTACAACGACTAAAACGCAACTGAATACTCAGCCGCCGCCCTCGGCTCGGACGAGACGACCCGCTGAACTTAAGCATATCGCTAAGCGGAGGAAAAGAAACCAACCGGGATTCCCTTAGTAACGGCGAGTGAACCGGGAGAAGCCCAACGCCGAATCCCGTCGCAAGTAAACGGCTTCGGGACGTGTGGCGCATGGGTCGAAGGCAGCCGTTCGTTTTCGTCTCGCGTAGTTCGGAGTTCCCTCGATCGGGGCCGCCCGCGGCGGGTGCCAGGCCCATTCGGTGCGGACGGCGAGCGACGGCTTTCGATCCGAGAGTCGGGTTGCTTGGGAACGCAGCCCAAATCGGGTGGTAAGCTCCATCCAAGGCTAAATACCGGGACGAGTCCGATAGTCGACAAGTACCGTGAGGGAAAGTTGAAAAGAACTTTGGAGAGAGAGTTCAAGAGAACGTGAAACCGCCCAGGGGTAAACGGGTGGGACCGCTCACCGCGATCGCGGGGGGACTCAGTCCGGTGCTGCCGAACGTGGCCCAAACTCGATTTGCTTGTCGCTTCTTGTCTTCGGGCAGCAGCATAGGCGCAACCACTACAGGCCGGCGCGGACGTCGTTCCGGGGTGCGTCAGCGGCGTGGTCCGGTATCTCGTCGCCAACCCCCGGATTCTGCTTTTGCGCTCGCGTCGCCGACGGGGGAGAGCGGGCCGCGGGGAACGAGTCGAGCAAGCGGCGGTGGCCGCCGTAGCTGCTGCTGCTGTGGCGGCGATTCGCGTCGCTGCTGCCGCTGCCGTGGCCGCCGCCGTCGCTGCCGTCGTCGCTCTTCTCTCCCTTCCTCGCGATCACCCGCAACTCTCTTCGCTCGGCATCTAAATGGCGCGGGCGCTTCGGCGCGACGCTCTCATCCGCACGGCCGGTACCGGACGCACTTCCCCTCCGATCCGTCGTCGCGACCCGTTCCCGGCGTGCAGGTCGACGCGCGGTGTCCGTAGGCGGAAGACGCACTTTTAACTCTTCTTCGTCGTTCGACGACGTCGGGGAGGCATCTTCTGTCGGGCCCGCGAACGTACTGCCCCCTTCTGCCGGGGACGGAGGAACGAAAACGCGATCCGTTATACGTGGCGAGCCGGCTTCTTCCCGTCGGGCCGTCTGCGCGGGGGCCCGTTTTCTCGAGTCCCTCTCGGCGCCCCACCGTCTCGGGCGTGCGCAGGAAGTCTTGTTGCCTGCGGGAGTCCTTCGGAAGCCGGCGCGGCCGTGTCGGGCCCCGTACCGGCGCGCGACGTCGTCTCGTCGCGTCGTCTTCTCCGCGTCGAGGAGGAGGACGAAAGTCCCCCGCCCGGCGCGCGGGAGGGCACTGCCGGCGCGGTAGCTCGGCGTGCTGTCTGTGCCGCCGTCACCTCGGGTCCGCGACGTGCATCGGCAACCCACCCGACCCGTCTTGAAACACGGACCGAGGAGTCCTGGCCGTTCGCGAGTCGTAGGGGCCCCTTATCACGAACCCCGAAGGCGCAGCGAAAGCGAGAGAGCGCGTGGGAGGGCACCGGTCCGGGAGAGGTGTCGCGGCGAAAGCGGTTTTTTTACTGGGGCGTTGGAGAGAAATCTCTGTCGCTTTGGTTCCCGCCTAGACGTGCCCGATCCCGCCGGCGCTTGCCGATTTCGTCCGGTCGTCTTACCTCTTTTTTCTTCCTTCCGTCCGTCCCGATTAAGTCTGCGATTTTCCCGTCGCCGGGAGATGACGGGCCTCGGGCGCCTTTGTGGCGGAGGAAAAAATCTGTCTAACGGCAGGTTGGGGGGTGTCGACGGCGGGGTGCAGCCTCAAACTTTCCTCCCACCGCCCACCGGTGAGATCCCGCGGCTTGAACTAGTCACGATTTAGGTCGTCGAGTTTAGGCGCTGCGCGCGGGCGCATCACCCCCGGGTCGGTAACCGAGTACGACTCGGCCGACTCTGGCGTAGCGAGCGGCCAGGGACCCGAAAGATGGCGATCCACGCCCGGTCGGGATGAAGCCAGAGGAAACTCTGGTGGAAGTCCGAAGCGCCTCTGACGTGCAAATCGATCGTCGGAACCGGGTGTAGGGGCGAAAGACCAATCGAGCCGTCTAGTAGCTGGTTCCCTCCGAAGTTTCCCTCAGGATAGCTGGCGTTCGATCGTAGCAATTCCATCCGGTAAAGCGAACGATTGGAGGCCCCGGGGCCGTTCACGGCCTCGACCTACTCTCGAACTCGGAACGGGTGGAACGGGTCGACTCTCCCGAATACGGAGCCGTCCCTCGCCCACCTCTTCTTTCCCCTTTCCTCGCGGAGAGGGATGAGGAGGAGGGAAACGAATGCGAGTGCCAAGTGGGCCACTTTTGGTAAGCAGAACTGGCGCTGTGGGATGAACCAAACGTCCGGCTAAGGTGCCTAACGCGACGCCCATGAGATCCCCGAAAGGGTGTCGGTCGATATAGACAGCAGGACGGTGGCCACGGAAGTCGGAATCCGCTAAGGAGTGTGTAACAACTCACCTGCCGAATCGACCGGCCCCGAAAATGGATGGCGCTGGAGCGACGGACCGATGCCGGACCGTCGCGGCGAGGAGCGCGCGCTACTGCAAACATATACTGCGCGCGCCTAACTGATGCCGCGACGAGTAGGAGGGCGCCGCGGTGAGCACGGAAGCCTAGGGCGCGAGCCCGGGTGGAGCCGACCGCGGGTGCAGATCTCGGTGGTAGTAGCAAATATTCGAACGAGACCTTCGAAGACCGAAGTGGAGAAGGGTTCCGTGCCAACGGCGGTCGAGCACGGGTCAGTCGGTCCTAAGATGCGGGCGAAAGTCTTCCCGAAAGGCGCCGGATCCGTAAGTCTCTTGCTTCTTCACGGGCATGCAGCGGCAACAGCGAAGATGATCTTGGTGTTGGGCGTGGCTCCTAGGTAGTGGTCGACGTGTGGTTCCGGTCCTGTCCTTCTTACCGGTCCCCGGCAAGTCGTGGATTCCATGCTTCCTGTTTTATGATGTGCCAGGCTTGCCTTCTCCACTATCCTACGCCGCTTTTCTCGCCCACTTCCATCCATCCATCCTGCTGCCGCCGCCGTGTATTGTCTCGTGAAAAACTCGCCTTTGAGGACGACGAGCGGCCGGCCATCCATCGAAAGGGAATCGGGTTAATATTCCCGAACCCGGACTCGGAGAGTGCTCGGGGGTGGCGGCGCCGCTGGCAGCGATGTCGGCGGTGTGTCGTCGCTTCTCGGGCGAAACCGCGGTGACGCAAGCGAGCCCGGAGACGTCGCCGAGAGCCCCGGGAAGAGTTCTCTCTTCTTCGTAAAGGACCGTGTCCGTGGAATCGGCTCGTCCGGAGATACGGAAAAGGTACCTGTAGAGCGCCGCGGCTCGGGCGGCGTCCGGTGCGCTTTCGGCGGCCCTGGAAAATCCGGGTCCGGTTTTCGCAGCTCTCGAGCCGGTCCGTACCCACCATCCGCAGCAGGTCTCCAAGGTGTACAGCCTCTCGTCGATGGCATCAATGTAGGTAAGGGAAGTCGGCAAAATGGATCCGTACCTTCGGAAGAAGGATTGGCTCCGAGGACCGGGTCGGTCGGGCCGTGTCCGCGCGAAGCGAGGAACCGGTACGGGGCTGTAGCGTTCGCTCCGTTCGCGCTTTGCGGCGCGGGTTCAAAGCGTCGTAGCGGTCCGTCGGCGGCGGCGTTGCGGTCGTGCGCGCGTCCGGGTTGGAGCAGGTGGTGATCGGGGTAAGTAAGAGCTGGGGTGTCGGGTGGCTTCAGCGGCGTAAAGGAGGCAGCTGTCGGTCTCTGGGGTGACTCGCCGGAAACAGGCGCTGGAGGATGGGTTAAGGGGGCTTATCAGAAGTCGCCGTCCCTCCTTTCACGTCGCCGGGGACGATCCTCGAGTCGGCCCGGTCTCCCGTCGTCGTTTCCAGCTGCTCGCGTCTCTCTCTCTCTCTCTCTCCGTTGTCGCTGCCGCCCTCTATTCCCGTTCCGCGCCTCGTGCGTCGTTCGCTACGGGTCTTCCGCTCGCGGTGCCACCCCGTCGCTACCGGCGCGTCGGCCGGCGAGCAAAACGGCTCCTCGCCCGGGTCTTCGTGGAGCGCCACGGCTTCCAGCCCCTCTTCGGGTCAGCTGCGGCGGTTTCGCGCGCGCTAGGGGGCGCCTTCGCGGGTCTCTCTTCGTTGCGCGGGTTAACCCGTCTCGCTTAGCCCGTTGTTCAGCGTCTCTCTCGGCGTGGGGGCGTTCGTCCGGCAGCGAACGGTCGACTCGGAACTGGTACGGACCGGGGGAATCCGACTGTCTAATTAAAACAAAGCATCGTGTGGCCGGTCGACCCGTACAGACACGATGTGATTTCTGCCCAGTGCTCTGAATGTCAAAGTGAAGAAATTCAACCAAGCGCGGGTAAACGGCGGGAGTAACTATGACTCTCTTAACAACAAACAAAATACTTACATATAAAGCTTGTAGACATTATGAATATTTCAAAGTAGAAGAGTTCAAGTTCAAATATGTAAACAAATAGGCTGACAGTATTTTCTATACCTGAATCTATAATAGCGACTGCTAGAGAAAATCATTAGCTGCAAGGGTTTAAATATGAGCCCTGGTAAAAAAAATGGTTAATAAATATTAGGTTCATAAATTCCGAACATTTATGTACTGTTGTCGTCAAGGTCACATGGCCCAGTGGATATAAGCATTGATGAGCTGTCGTTACTTCACTAAAAAAGATGTGAGTTCAATACCTGGAATAAAAATTATATACACAGTAATCGAAATAAATGGTTAGGAAGAAGTTGTAAATTTTCAATTTTTTTCACTTAGCGGATTGCTGTTGCATTTAGTTCATCACCTCCAGAATTTCATAGACGAACTCTTTTGTAATTATTCAGTCAATCGTTTCTCGCAAATTTCTTTATTTTATATTAAGTTTGATTTAATTAATTAAATTTGGAGGTTTTATGCCTAGTGTTAGGATGATTTGTGTCTTCGTGTGTGTATGTGTGTATGCGTCTGTATGTGTCAGACGCCATAGTCATTTCACCTTTTCGTCATTTTCTTGTCATCTTATACTCTCTCCTTGTTTTTTTCTTTTTCTCTCTCTTTCGGTTTGGTAATTGGTATTGTCCTGGGCCTGACGGTAAACTGCATCCTGCAGCAAGGCCTATGATTGAGAGGTTGTGAGGAGCATAGAACTATCTCTCAATTGCTGTTGCCAGATCTACACTGACGCGGAGTGGTAGCACCTCTTAGGGTCCCAGCTGTGAGCAAATAGCGAGGCGTATTTTATTTTTGTAAGATTTTTTAAAACCGAGAAGTGGCTTCTGTTTACAATCGATGAAAAATGACGGAAAATTTTAAATTTTAAAAAAATTTCTTTTAAATGTAGAAATTTTTTGATTCCGATCAATATAATTTCGGTTTAAAATACATCAGGGTATTTTGCTTAATGGAATTAATAAATTTAGTCCCTTGGCTTTGAATTAAAGCTAATTTTAAAGCTGGAAGATAAATTATTTATTATTAAATTTCAATTTAAATTTAGGCATAGAAAAATGAGTGGAGGTACCTAATATGCGAACGTTTACCTTGTCCTACAATCTTTCTCACCGTGATCATTAATTATCAATGAAGTGCTTAGTTTCACTAGGTAATAACTGGCAAATGAGTCTAGTTCAGCAGGCTTAGATTTCATTTATTTAATTAATTTAATTAACTTTTAACTATTTATTGAAAGTTTTTTCAGGCTTCGAATGAGGAATAAGCTCAGCATTAATCTATGATATGCTAAAGTTAGAGGAAGAAAAAATGTTTGTATGTGACGTGTATAGACATTATCGACACTTTAAAAGAATAGAGTGATCTCCAATGTTTCGCAACAAAATTATCAAGCTCCACAATTTATCAAAGTATGCATTCCAGAAAGTAAAACAACTTTTTAGCTACAAGACAATTTGTTGCACTCATATCAAGGTTTGTTTACAGAGAAAGAATCAGTGAATATGAATCGGGAAATAAGATTTACGAATTAGAAAATATTCATTTTTGATCTTTTATTTTCAACCGTTTCCGGTAAAAGTTATGTCATACCTTCGGTGATGCTTTCTGGATTTTCCTGAGATTATTAATTAGCATTGATAAAATTTGTGCAGGGGGGATTTATGGATTGATGCTAAAGTGAAAAGTTTGGTTATTTCCTCCGAATTTCTATTTTTCCAATGTAGTTAGAGACTGCATAACGTAGTCACCTTTAGCCTTGTAATATTGTAATAATAATATGTTTTATATATTAGGTCTTTAAATTTAAAGTTTTTAATAATTATGATAAGAATGCATCTAATAACGAGGATTTAATTTTAATTATAATTTTAATTTTATTACAAATCAATCAGAGACAACATCATATAAAACTATTTAAGTCTAAATACGTTTGAGATTATCCAAGAATATATTTTGTTTCCTACTTTACAAAATTTGCTTGCATTTTCTGATGTCCTGTCTAAAGTATCAGAAAAGATTATCTCTCTTTGATACTCTTTGATGTTTATCTAAGATAAAATCTTATCAAAAATACCCGTATCCTATTTGATGAAATAGGCCGGATTATCGCTTTGAACACTACTGTCGTCTGGACACTATGGTAACAATATTTCTAGTCCAATTCTTTGTGATAATTCTACATCAGTTTTAGCAGTTTAGCTGAATTGTTATTCCCACTGAACAACGATTAAGAGAACATTAACTGTGTACGCCGTTGTGTAATTAATTTCCCATTATTTACGATTAATCGTAAACTTCTGCAGACATTCGCATGAGTATAAGGCTAAATTCTAACTTGTTAACATTTTCAGAATAGAAAGTCAACCTTATTATAAACGATTTTGTATTTTTTTAACCGTATCACCCCGAGCAAGGCGGTAAGGCCACTGAAGTGCAGGAGGCTACATAAGAGTAAAAAGATTAGGAGGCTACATAAGAGTAAAAAGATTAGGGGGGTACATAAAAGTAAAAGATTAGGGCGGTACATAAGAGTAAAACATTAAGTAAAAGAGAGTGAAGAGGAACACTAACCAGTTGGAAAGGAGCAAGAGAAGGATGGGAATACAGGTTTGATGACAGTTACAAAGGTGGAGAGAACGGAAAGGATATACGGGGTGGTGAAGAAAGAACTAAAGTCAAGTGGTTAAGAGATGAGTATTGACATTGCATTTAAATTCCTGGAGGTTGTAGCCGTCAGGAAATCAAGAATATGGAAGCGAGTTCCACAGGCGGGAAGTGTGAGAGAAGAAGCTGCAGGAGTAGAATTTTCGTCTGCATTTGGTTGATCTAACTGTGAATGGATGGGAATGTCGATTTCCTTGACTATCAGATTTACAAAATAGAGGCAATATGAGAACTAAAATCAAACGCAAATGTCCAGTATGGCCCTTCCAGTGGATAAACAGAATTTCCATTCCTCAGGAAGGAACCTATCTAGGGTCGAAAAATGTGCCATAGTAACTAACTCCTACACAAATGATGAATCTTCAGCTCTCCACAACTAGGACAATTCCAACGACGTTTCTACGAATTCTGCAGTTAGATCCAAAAGCATTTGTCTAAAGAAATAATTGTAGCACAAAAACCAAAATACTGTCAGAATAGGCTGAGTAGCTACCAGGATGATAGTATCATGTAGGGAGATTCAGTGCAGGATAGGATTCGCCATTAAATTGCGAAGGAAAGTCTCCAGCAAAAGAGTAGAAAGCAAAGGGAAAAGGGACAACCTTGAAGAATGAAGTGAGACAATATGAAAGACTTCAATCTCATCGCGCTCATTCAACAGTCGGATACATATGCGAAAGTACGGCCCGAAAAAGCGGCGGAAAGGACAGCCTCCAGAATTCGATAGTTAAACCTATGTAATGCCTTGAATGGATCTCAATTGATTAGCGCGACGTTGATGTCGACTTCATTGATGATCAGATTTATCAAATAGACGCAATATGAAAACTAAAAGTTAAACGAAAAAAACTAGTATGGCCCTTCCTGTGGATAAATAGAATGTCAATTCCTCATGTAAGAACCTGACTAGTATCGAAAAATGTGCCATAAAAACGAATTCCTACACAAATAATGAATCTTCAGCTCTCCCCAACCAGGGTAATTCCAACGCCGTCCCTGCGAATTCACCAATTAGATCCAAAAGCATTTGTCTAAAGAAATAAATGTAAAATGATCTCGTGGGTTGTAAAATCTTGTTATGACTGCCTTCTATGAAGCGTTGAACTAACCTGAGAAAAACGTCACTCGACAAACCTAACATTTGGCTTATAAATGTTGAACAAGATATTAGAAAATACATTGACGAAAATGAAATAGCCAATGGTACATGGAAAATATTCGGTTGACAGTTGCTTAAATTAAAAACAAAAAACAAAAAGAACTTCCACCAGCAAAGTTGATTGAAGAAATTTAAGAATGGGAGTCAGAAATTTAAGAGAATATGAAAGGGAAACATAAATTATCATAAAATGATTACACAAAACATAAACCATAAAGAAGAAACTGAGATACACAAAAATCACATTTAAGTTAATTCTGAAAGTTTAGAAGAGTTAGAAAAAGATTATGTGAATCCTTTAGAAGCTTGAAATAAAACAAGTCAAAGATACAAGAAGCAAAGTAAGAATTCATGATGAGTATATTAAAACAAAATTAATTAATGGTGGCACGGAGAAAACTCACCAAATCACAACTGAAATGCATAACATTAACAGAAATTAAAGAAAAGTCAAATGTAAATAAGAAAATTCACAATGAAAATAAATTTCCATCAGCTAAAGAAAAATTAATCAGTAAATTGAAACTCAAAGCATCAGACGTTATAAAAAGAGATCAAGATTTGACAGGTACTACAAGATCTTTCAGCTTTAATTCTGTTTTTCAGCTTGAATGAGACTGTCCAGCATCCACTTGTATATTAAAGAAAAGACATCACATAGCAATCCTGTACTCTCTTCTTTGCTTCCAGCATTTATTTTCTATCTTTCAGTATTCTACACAGATTCTAGAATGCATCTTTGACCATGCCTATTCACCTTCGGATCTCAGTGTCACCCTTTCGTATTCTATTATTACTGGCCATCAACCTAGCAATAAAAAAGTAAAAAACTGGAAATCAAGAAACGTAGGAATTGAATCGAATAACCATGCAGATTCAGCAGCAACATTATTCCGATAATAGGTACATACGTACCTCACCCCTATATACTCTCTGAAGTATGAAGATCGACCCACATGTACAACATGCCAAGTATTATTTACCGTGGAACATTTTAAATTAATAACGTCTTTCATCTTTAAATCTGTTTTTCAGCTTGAATGAGATTGTCCAGCATTCACTGCCATATTGAAGAAAAGACATCGCATAGTAATCCATTACACTTTTCTTTGTTTCTAGCAATTGTTTCCTATCTCTTAATACTCTGCTCAGCTTCTGGAATGCATTTTTGGCCATGGCAATTCACCTTCGGATCTCGATGTCACCCTTTTGTTTTCTGTTATTGTTGGCTATAAATCCAACAATAAAAAAGTGCAAAGCAACATTATCCCGAAATGAAATACTTCTGAATAGTTTGAGAAACCTTCATTTTGATCTGAAAAACCACAGATAGTTTCATTAAATAGAATTGGAATAGGTGCTGGATCGACAATGAAAACAGCAGGCTCTGTACAATAAAATCGGTTTTGGGATCATAGAGGCAGGTGTTTAGAAAAGGATGAAAGGCTGAGGTAATTTTGGTTCGACAGTACATAGGTACATACATACCTCACCCATATATACTCGCTAAAGTACAAAGGTCAATCCACAGGTGCAACATGCCAGGCATCATTTACAGTGAAACATTTTAACTTAACGTTCTTTAAAGATGGTCCAAAATACAAAAATGAAACAGAATATGATGCGATGTGTAAGAACGAAAACGAGACCTCTAACAAAGTAATTTCAATTTTGGATGTAAATATATATACAATAGATAAACCAAAACAAGACAGCCTTTCTATAATAAGAGTAAAAGTAAATAACAAGAAATAAAGAAGATTGGCAATACATTGCTGGTTTAATTACTCGACAGACTGGATTCATTATCCATAATTAAGTAATTAGTTCTATGCTGAATCTAAAGTCACATAATAATTCAAATATTTTCCCAAGATGAAAAACTTGATAATATATTTAGAATGTCTGAGGCGGTCTTGAAAAATAGTACAGATATTTTCATAAAAACAAAATCGCAGAAAGTTTGTACCTACAACGAGAATTATAAGATTACTTCAGTCGATCCGGTTCTGCGAGAATGCAGGAACCATTAATATAATATCCTACCTTGAATATATAGAATTATCTTAAACATATATAAACTACAACTGATAATGTACATTGCATGCACTTAGAAAACATATAGTTAACCTGAAAGTATAAAAGTATGTCAAACATATCTTTAATTGAAGGCATACAATTTAAAATATTTTCATATGAAAGCAGTAATTTTTGTTGAAATACTTAGTTTTCGATATTAAATAAACTATAAATGCCACCAAGTATAACAACAAAACAAAATTACTATTTTCTTATATTAAACCATTAATTAATGTAAATGTTTTTTTTACAACATTTTTTCATTGGGGAAGATGAACGTCGGGATTCTTATGATCTTTACGTTGTTGGCGGTGACGGCTACTGTTGAAACTTTATCATATTCATGCATGGATTCTTGCAAATCACTCTGTAAGACGGATGGAATATGTTCTATAGATTGCAAATGTATTTGCGAAACAGAGGAAGTAAGTACATATATTATTTGCTTTTCATTAACTTATATATGTATATATAAACAAACGTATTTATAGATAGTTATATTCATACTGATTAGATTGCATTGTCAAGACAAAGAATTATCCCAGATCTCGATCCTACTGAATACATTTGATTAATAATCATTTACAATAAGAGGAGTAGGAGACAGACAAAAAACAGTACAGGTAATGTCGTAGAAAGGGTAAAAGAGAGAAAGAGAAGGAGACACAAAGAGAGAATTGGAAAGAGATAGATAGATAGATAGATAGATAGATAGATAGATAGATAGATAGATAGAAGGGAGTCACTGAGATAGAAGGTGGCAATTGACATTGCATTAAAATTTTTGGTTAATATAGCAATTAGAAAAGGAAACATGGGAAGAGATTTCGAGAAAATATCTGTTAAAATAAAAGTGGGGGTTACGTTTGCCTGGGGGTTACGAGCTAAAGGATAGGAGCTAGTTGCCAATCTAGATGCGCGGATTAATTCATGGGGGTTACGAATCAGAGAAGAAAGCTCGTCAGATCAGACGCTGTAAAAATACTTGTAGAAAAGACATAGTGTAGCCACACACCATCGGTGAAAAGAAAAAGGGACTGGACGCGAACAGCCAAACCGGGACAAGTGCAATGCAATTTCCTTCTCTGGATTTTATCAAGAACCCCGAGTTGAAGAGCGAGGCCACCTGACCAGAAATGGCAGCAGTACTCAATGCAGTAACGGATAGTAAATTTATAAATGTGCAAGAGGGTTTCTGACGAAAAACACTTCTTAGCTCGTCACAACGACTCAAGCTTCTTAGCAGTCGATGTGGCGACTCATGGAGTGTTTTAGATTAAAAGAATGCTCTGAAAATTTCCTTCCAAGAATCATTAAAAGCATCACCTGTTAACATATTGACAGCAGATTACTGGTATATGTTTAAGGGCCCTGTCAAACCGTTCAAGTTCACAAAATGGCACTTTTGAGTGAACATCGGTGATTTTAACATGTAACGATATTTTCATTCTTCATTGAAAAATATATTTACTTCCTTGCAATATGAAATAATTTCTGATTCAATTTTATGACAATAATAATAGTACATATTAAGCAATCTTTAAATATGGGCTGTCGTATCTCTTCAGGGCGTAGATGATGATGTCTTTCCACATCCCTCTTATTCCTTTTAGCTTTTAACATTTTTTATCTTGCTGTTTATCTCAAACCCTGTTCTGCCACCCATTTGCTCAAACCCAGCAAATATGCTTTGCCTTGAGTATTAGATTCACCGAGCCCTTCTTTCTCATTATGTGTCCCAAAAACTTCAGCTCCCTCTGATATCAAGTATATTTAGTTTTCGATTCAAATTTCTCAAAAGATCTTGCAGTTGCTGACGTGTTCGGCCGATGATTTACTCAGCATCCTTCTGTAGAATTACATTTTAGTTGCTTCGATTCTCTTCTTTATATTTGACGAGATTTTTCAGCATTCCTTGCCATATGGGACAGATATCACATAACAGTACAGTATTCTTTTCTTTATTTCTAACAAAATTCCTTTGTTTTACTATACTCTACTTTGGGCTATTGGGCGGTTTCGGTTTTTTGAAACAAACATGATACTCCCATCACTAAATCTACCCCATCAGAGCTGATCAGACTCTGATGCACCCCGCTTCTTAACAGCCTGCAGACACTGACTTATATTAGGCAGCCCATAACCCTCTGTCACGCATTTGATTTGAAGCTAGAACATTATTTCAGTATTCCTATGCTAAATACCTAAGTTAACAGTCATTCATAAAGTCTACTGCACCATTAATATCTTCTGAAATATCCCACAATAAAATTTCTCCTCTATGTGTATGTGGAATGAGTCAGTGTTTGTGACTGTGAGAGTGTGTATATATGACATTCTAATAAAAATGTATTCTTTGCTAAAAGTACTTGTGAATATTTATGATTTAATTCATCTATATGAGTGAATAATGTTCCTATTCGTCTTCTGAATGACTGAAGTTAGACAACTGATTCATGATTCACAATTATTACTTGAAGAGTAGCCATGATTATTTTCTAGCCAGAATATCTTGCTAATTCTTTTTTCATCTTTTTATTTCAACGCTCAAGACGTTCACATTCTACGACTATTAAATATGATAAAGTAAAAATGGTGAATGAAGTTTTAACAATGTTTCTATTCGGATTCGTCCTCTTTAAAATTAGATCACAACCAACATCTATATTACTTACGACATAGTCACTGTTTAAAATTCAATGAATGTAACAGAGAACTGAATGTAGAGGTAAACGTTCAAGTAGAAGATTAAGATGAAAGAAATACTTGTTAAATTTACAAGAAACGTTATACTGCCTCACCGTTTGTCTCTCTCCCAATATATATATATAGACAGACAGACAGACATACAGACACACACACACACACACACACATATATATATATATATTAAACTGTTGCCATTGAAAATGTTAATTACAGGAAAATTAAGAGTAATTAGTATTTCGAAGAAATCAATTAGCACCTTATTGTCTTCTTATTGCACCTGATTCTAAAATCCCATGTACATAATAATGTCCTCCATCACAATATGGAGACCATTAAATTGCTATAACATTATGTTACTATTTGATGCAATCAAATATTAATTATATAGACGAATATTTACTGCGTCTGATTTACACTGAATTAAGTAATCATATTATTCATTTATATTTTTTTCTTTCAGCCTATTTTAAACTGCCAAAAATAGAGGATAATACAGTTCATTCTCATAACAATTTGGATTCAAAGAGCAAAACCTGTTTTGAGGAGGTCATCCCCGTCTGATGTCACATGAATTTCATGTCTAATCGGAACAAGTATTTGTAAAGAAATATTGGAATAAATTCTTTTTCAAATGCCATTTATGTTGTAAACTTAATTGGAATTTAACAGTTTTGAAAAGAGAAACATGTTTACGAAAATTAAAATGACTTCAGAAAATATGATATATTTAAGCCAGATGATTTCTAAAATGACGGAAATGGCAGGGTGTTTTTCAAAGTTGAATTAGTATTATATTTTGATATGCTTATTGTGACCAGTTTTATTCTAGTCGTTGTCAAAGTTTTACAAATGCATTAGCATTAATTATTTCTAGTGATTTTATGTTTATTATTATTATGTCATCTTTCATTATAAATCGATTTCTTCTATGGTCACACAACCTACCATGTCTGCAGGAAGACCTAAGGCAGGCCGTGGTGTGTTGTTATGGCTCCATTTAATGTTTTTTTCATATCACCCTAACATCCCTAGCGTTACATTGTTTCTATTTCAATTTCCAGGTCTTTATATTTTGACAGTTTTTCAAATTCATTGGTTGCTATATTATAATCCGCTGGACAAGCCATATCAATCAACAGACAAGTTTTCTCTTTCTGTTTTTTTTCTATCTTCCCCATCATCCCTAGCGTTACATAGACAAAGTTCTCATTAGTTTGTGGGCTGTACTTAATAAGACAAATTTTGTATATCTCTTAAGCTGGGGTTTCCAGGGACATTTTTCAATGTGTTGTTTTGTTCCATTTTTTATCATTCCAAGTGCACCTACTATCACTGGCACAACTCTTGTTTTCAATTTCCACAGTTTTTCTATGTTAATTTCGAGGTTTTCATATTTTGACTGTTTTTCGAATTCCTTGGTTGGTATATTACAATCCGCTGGACAGGCCATATCAATTAATAAGTAACTTTTTCCTTTTTGATTTTTAACAATAATATCCGTCCTATTTTCCTCAATTTTTCTGTCTGTATAGATGGTGTAAACCCATAGAATAATAACATCTTCTATTTCTGTAACCGGTGCCGCGTGATGTTCATACCAGTGTCTGTTTAGATATTTTTCCATAGTGTTTGCACATTGTCCAATGTAAATATTGCTACACTCTATCGTGACAATTTTTATATTCATTTGGGGCAAGTACAGAACATCCTGAGATTAGGTGGTCTATTGTTTGTTGGTATTTATCACAGAACCTTCATTTCGGATCCACAATATTATGTATAATATTTTCCTGAATGTTTCTAATGAAAAGAATTTGGTCTTGCGCAGCAAGAATAAAGCCTTCAGCTTCAGACATTAATCCAAATGCACGTAACCATCGATGAGTATTAACTTTAACAACATTCGGTTTATTAGCAAGTTCTGGATATTGGCCATGCAGAGGTTTGTCTTGCCAGCGTTGTTTCATCTACTGAAGTGCTTTCTTCTTGATTTTCTTTTTTATATTTCTGCCGCAACAGTTGGTTTTGGATTCTGTTTTGCTTTTCTACAGAATCTACAAAATATAAATATTGTTTGTATTTACTGCCTTTCTTTCATTACTGAATATTTATTCTTTCTGTTTTCATGTTTCCATATTGCTTGACTAATTGTATGATCCAGTCCTTTGTTTTCTATGGATGTTAGTAAGCCAATAGTGGTTGTCTTGTAAGACAATTCTAGCTGAATAAGACATCTTCATCTTTCTTTACGGGGTATGTATAGGCGGTCTACAGCAGCCTTTGGATGATGCAACTTTTATTTAGAAAGGAACTTTCTTGTCCTTGAACCAATTCATCTGATGTTGTTTAGAGTACAGTCCAAGATGTTGAAGCTATATTGGACGACTGGGAAGACAAGGTTATTAATGGACATAATTCTGTTCTTAGAATTCAATTCAGTTTTTAATATCAGTCGTAGCCTTCTTTAGTACTCTTTACGCAATATTTCTTTCAGTTTTTATGGTGAATGTTTTCACTCTCATTTACACCTAGGTACTTAAAAGCTTGTTCTTGCTCTAAGTTTTTTATTGTTACAGCAGGGTCTAGTCTAATTGAAGATGATTGCTGTAGTGATCGTCGTAAAACTGTAGCTTTAGCACATTTATTCAAATTGAATTTCATGTTTAATGCTATTACTGATATGCAAAATAGTTAAAGGTACAAAGAGTCACCTTGACATATACCTCTGTTCACCAGACTTATTGGTTATATTTATATGATTGAGATAAATGGTTGTTTTCCATATCAACATATACTATTTGATGTAATTGATGATGACGGGTGATACGTCGTACATATTTAAAGTCTTTAAGATCCAGGAATGTGGTACAGTATCGAATGCTTTACGATAATCTATCCAGGCAGTAATAACATTTTGCATTGAAGCAGCTTTCCAAGATCATCCTATTAATAAGTAATTGGCCTTTACATCCGTAGCAGCTACGTTTGCACCCTTTTTTCAAGCGGTAGTATGTCATTTCTTTCTAAGAAGCATTATGTATGTCTTGTTAAAACAGATGTTAATAATTTGTATGTTGACGGGAGGAATGTAATTGGTCTGTAGTTTTTCGTGTTATTTGTGTCATTATTCTTGGGTAGAAGAAATGTAATTGCTTTGGTCATTCATGCAGGTATTTTAGCGGGATTGTTAACTATTTCTTGAAATTCTTTGGGTAGTTTTTATATGTTGTATTTAAATAATATAGCTAAAATTTAGGAATTTTATTTATACCTGGAAATTTCTAATTGTGTGCTTTTTTCAGTGCACATTTAACATCTTTTTCTGTGATTCCAGCCCATGTCTGTTATGGTTTATTTTTCATTCGTTCTATCTGTTGCACAATCCAATCTGCTTCTTTGTTATGTTCTTTAGAGCAAGCCCATATTTCCACCAGAATTGTATAAACTCTTCCATTTTGGGGTGTCGTGTCACTTCAATTTTTTCTTTACCTATTTTTCTTTAAAGTTTCTTTGCATCGGTTTAAAAAATCTTGTTTTATTTGTAGAATCATGACCTTTTCTCAACGCGTCTTGTTCTTTTAACCTTCATTTTAATTGTTTCAGTTCTCTATAATTTCGAGTATTCCCTTTTAAAAATGTTCCATTTTTTTTCTTTTCTGTATTAGCGTCGACAACTTGTGTGCGGTCGACTTACTTGAGTCGGTTTCTGATTCAGGTGGGATAAACAAAAAAATTCGATACAATTTTGTGTGTGCGACTTGTGCGCGAAAATGTTTCGCCAATTTGATGTTGAGTCATCTTATGTGATTTTCGAGATTCTCGACGGTAAGTTCTTTTTTCCTTGGAGTATTGCGTAAATTCGTTCTTTTTTGTCGACAATTTGCTCTTTACGACTGATATGGCAACGTCTTTTTTACCTCCCTGCGCACTTGTTAGAATCCTCGTCGCCAAATTGTTGTTTGGCGAGAATGTATTTTTTCTTCCCCGTGAACTTGTACGAATAGTGCGTCGCCAAATTTGTTGTTTAGCGACTGACTTGAGAATATATTTTTTTCTCCGCGTGAACTTGCACGATTCCTTCGTCGCCAATTTGTTGTGGCGACTGACTTGAATTTTTTCTCTCCGCGTTGTGGATTCTTGTTTAAAAAACTACACAACATAATAATAACAAAAACAGATATGAAAGGAAATATGTAATTACTTCAATAAAATATGTACAACCTGTACATGGTTTGTAGATTCAGGAATACTTGCTAGTAGGAGTCAAATATATATTAGAAGTAATTCCGGGTAATAGTCTATATTCTTGCTGACCAACGAGCGGTGGTTCATATGCTCTGAGAAACACCAACTACCCCAACAACAACAACAACCTGTTCTGTGTAGAAATGTGTACTTGTATACCCTGGAAGAGTCCGTAGAGTGTGTGAAAAGGAGTGACTACCCAACAATTTATACAACTCTTAGTAGGAGAACTAAATATGAATCTAGAAAAATGCACTGAGGATTTGAGAACAGGAACATTTGTTTAGAGATTTGACCTCGAATTTTCGCGTTTCATCAAATTTTATGTGTAATGTGAATAGATTTGACAGGATTATTACTGACATGGAAACAAAAACAAAAACAGAATTTACAGGCGAATAAAATGAATTCAACTCAGCCGAGAAAACAAGCATGTCTTGAAGATTTTCTGGTATCGTTGACATCTCTCAAATCACGATAGCCGCTGCGAACCCAGAGGGCGACGAATGTCGGTTAAACTCGCGCTGTCTTGCACTTTGCTGTTCAAAATATGCAGGTGATATTGAGTTCCGCATTCATCGACGGTGGGGTATGACAGGATCTAGATATCTTAACTTTCGCCCAAACAACCAATTAGGACTCTCTATTTGATCCCCTGATCAAACGCACTCTTTCCTGCTTTGTGTGAGCACTGACTCCATCACTGCTCGAGGGGCCTAGAACGACATTCCGCCTTTCCGGAAATGCTATATTGGTTCTTTCCTCTTTGGTTAACTGAATGTTGGTCATCATCAACGGCCAAATAATAACAGTCATCCAAAATCCTATTTGTGGTTTATCGTTTTCGCAGCTGAGATTTTTCATTTCAAACCTTTTGACAACAAGTGACAAAAATGGTCACATTCCCTTTTCTTTGAGACGTTTCAGTGCATTTCGGAGGACGAAAAAGTTAATGACTATTTTGTTTCTATTTTCAACTAGAAACATGATAGCTTTTAAAATGTAGTACTGACAATAAATGTAAAAGTCTTATCCAATCTTTTCACTTCGTATTCAAACGTTATAAAAATTATCACTTCATGTTTAAAAGCCATTAGAATATGCCTTCTCTTTTCTCAGGTGGACTCTTTGTTTTCTAAACATTAATTATCGTTTCCTTGCCTATTTTCCTTCTTCTGGTCATCGGTATATTTTTCAGTCTATCAAATATGATCTTTTCTTTTATCTTCTTCGATATAGTAGAGACTTTTCAATAGTGTTACAGAAAGTTTAGATTAACGTCGCAAATAACATGTTTCGTACAATAAAACTAATACTGGTAAAATAGAAGCAAGTGTCAAGAAATGGTAGAAAGGCTGAAGTCATTTTGAATCGGGTACACATATCCCACACAGAACCCAACACTTCATAGTCGCTGAAGAATGATGATCAGATCAACCAATATGTACACCATGCTAAGTATCACTCACAGTGTAACACATTTTAACTGAATGTATTTAATTAGCAACTGTAAAACATAAATAATCGAATGAAACTAACGGCGAAAACCATTTGAAAATTCTGAAATCAGCGATAATATTAAGAGAATAGAATTATACCATCATATCACACCTACAAAATATCTTGTACATACAACGTAAACACAAATCATGTGATTTCTTGGAGAATGGAGAATTATATATAAAATACCTGCAGTTAATGGCATACAATTGCGTTCAAAATGTATTTATTTGATGGGATAAAATAATATTCAAAATTTTAAGATCCTGCTATTAAATAACAAATAAAGATTTATATGTCACGAAATAAAATCAAATAAAACAAATTGCAATTTATTAAATTTCTTAAAATTTAATATTTCTATTAGTTGATAACATTTTTCTTTTAGGAAAATAAACGTTGCAATTGTAAGAATTATAATCTTCTCCATTGTTGATAATTAATTTTAAAAAATTATTTTTGTTTCTCCCTGCAATATATGCAATATATGCGCCTTTCCGTTGATATCTTTTTATGTAGTAGCGTGAGAATCGAAACGACAGTAAGCTCATCGAATTTTAGACGCAGATCAGAGAAAAGATCAGCTACGAGGGTGTAACATCTTATTTTCTCCCTGAAATATATGCAATATATGCGCCTTTCCGTTGATATCTATTTTATGTAGTAGCGTTAGGATCGAAACGACAGCAAACGACGCAGATCAGAGAAAAGATCAGCTACGAGGGTGTAACATCTTATTTTCTCCCTGAAATATATGCAATATATGCGCCTTTCCGTTGATATCTTTTTATGTAGTAGCGTGAGAATCGAAACGACAGCAAACGACGCAGATCAGAGAAAAGATCAGCTACGAGGGTGTAACATCTTATTTTCTCCCTGAAATATATGCAATATATGCGCCTTTCCGTTGATATCTTTTTTATGTAGTAGCGTTAGGATCGAAACGACAGCAAACGACGCAGATCAGAGAAAAGATCAGCTACGAGGGTGTAACATCTTATTTTCTCCCTGAAATATATGCAATATATGCGCCTTTCCGTTGATATCTTTTTTATGTAGTAGCGTTAGGATCGAAACGACAGCAAAGGACGCAGATCAGAGAAAAGATCAGCTACGAGGGTGTAACATCTTATTTTCTCCCTGAAATATATGCAATATATGCGCCTTTCCGTTGATATCTTTTTTATGTAGTAGCGTTAGGATCGAAACGACAGCAAACGACGCAGATCAGAGAAAAGATCAGCTACGAAGGTGTAACATCTTATTTTCTCCCTGAAATATATGCAATATATGCGCCTTTCCGTTGATATCTTTTTTATGTAGTAGCGTTATGATCGAAACGACAGCAAACGACGCAGATCAGAGAAAAGTTCAGCTACGAGGGTGTAACACCTTATTTTCTCCCTGAAATATATGCAATATATGCGCCTTTCCGTTGATATCTTTTTTATGTAGTAGCGTTAGGATCGAAACGACAGCAAACGACGCAGATCAGAGAAAAGATCAGCTACGAAGGTGTAACATCTCATTTTCTCCCTGAAATATATGCAATATATGCGCCTTTCCGTTGATATCTTTTTTATGTAGTAGCGTTAGGATCGAAACGACAGCAAACGACGCAGATCAGAGAAAAGATCAGCTACGAAGGTGTAACATCTTATTTTCTCCCTGAAATATATGCAATATATGCGCCTTTCCGTTGATATCTTTTTTATGTAGTAGCGTTAGGATCGAAACGACAGCAAACGACGCAGATCAGAGAAAAGATCAGCTACGAAGGAGTAACATCTTATTTTCTCCCTGAAATATATGCAATATATGCGCCTTTCCGTTGATATCTTTTTATGTAGTAGCGTGAGAATCGAAACGACAGCAAACGACGCAGATCAGAGAAAAGATCAGCTACGAAGGTGTAACATCTTATTTTCTCCCTGAAATATATGCAATATATGCGCCTTTCCGTTGATATCTTTTTTATGTAGTAGCGTTAGGATCGAAACGACAGCAAACGACGCAGATCAGAGAAAAGATCAGCTACGAGGGTGTAACACCTTATTTTCTCCCTGAAATATATGCAATATATGCGCCTTTACGTTGATATCTTTTTTATGTAGTAGCGTTAGGATCGAAACGACAGCAAAGGACGCAGATCAGAGAAAAGATCAGCTACGAGGGTGTAACACCTTATTTTCTCCCTGAAATATATGCAATATATGCGCCTTTCCGTTGATATCTTTTTTATGTAGTAGCGTTAGATTCGAAACGACAGCAAACGAGGCAGATCAGAGAAAAGATCAGCTACGAGGGTGTAACACCTTATTTTCTCCCTGAAATATATGCAATATATGCGCCTTTCCGTTGATATTTTTTTATGTAGTAGCGTTAGGATCGAAACGACAGCAAACAACGCAGATCAGAGAAAAGATCAGCTACGAGGGTGTAACATCTTATTTTCTCCCTGAAATATATGCAATATATGCGCCTTTCAGTTGATATCTTTTTATGTAGTAGCGTTAGGATCGAAACGACAGCAAACGACGCAGATCAGAGAAAAGATCAGCTACGAAGGTGTAACATCTTATTTTCTCCCTGAAATATATGCAATATATGCGCCTTTCCGTTGATATCTTTTTATGTATTAGCGTTAGGATCGAAACGACAGCAAAGGACGCAGATCAGAGAAAAGATCAGCTACGAGGGTGTAACATCTTATTTTCTCCCTGAAATATATGCAATATATGCGCCTTTCCGTTGATATCTTTTTTATGTAGTAGCGTTAGGATCGAAACGACAGCAAACGACGCAGATCAGAGAAAAGATCAGCTACGAGGGTGTAACACCTTATTTTCTCCCTGAAATATATGCAATATATGCGCCTTTCCGTTGATATCTTTTTTATGTAGTAGCGTTAGGATCGAAACGACAGCAAAGGACGCAGATCAGAGAAAAGATCAGCTACGAGGGTGTAACACCTTATTTTCTCCCTGAAATATATGCAATATATGCGCCTTTCCGTTGATATCTTTTTTATGTAGTAGCGTTAGGATCGAAACGACAGCAAACGACGCAGATCAGAGAAAAGATCAGCTACGAGGGTGTAACACCTTATTTTCTCCCTGAAATATATGCAATATATGCGCCTTTCCGTTGATATCTTTTTTATGTAGTAGCGTTAGGATCGAAACGACAGCAAACAACGCAGATCAGAGAAAAGATCAGCTACGAGGGTGTAACATCTTATTTTCTCCCTGAAATATATGCAATATATGCGCCTTTCCGTTGATATCTTTTTATGTAGTAGCGTGAGAATCGAAACGACAGCAAACGACGCAGATCAGAGAAAAGATCAGCTACGAGGGTGTAACATCTTATTTTCTCCCTGAAATATATGCAATATATGCGCCTTTTCGTTGATATCTTTTTTATGTAGTAGCGTTAGGATCGAAACGACAGCAAACGACGCAGATCAGAGAAAAGATCAGCTACGAGGGTGTAACATCTTATTTTCTCCCTGAAATATATGCAATATATGCGCCTTTCCGTTGATATCTTTTTATGTAGTAGCGTTAGGATCGAAACGACAGCAAACGACGCAGATCAGAGAAAAGATCAGCTACGAAGATGTAACATCTTATTTTCTCCCTGAAACATATGCAATATATGCGCCTTTCCGTTGATATCTTTTTATGTAGTAGCGTTAGGATCGAAACGACAGCAAAGGACGCAGATCAGAGAAAAGATCAGCTACGAGGGTGTAACATCTTATTTTCTCCCTGAAATATATGCAATATATGCGCCTTTCCGTTGATATCTTTTTTATGTAGTAGCGTTAGGATCGAAACGACAGCAAACGACGCACATCAGAGAAAAGATCAGCTACGAGGGTGTAACATCTTATTTTCTCCCTGAAATATATGCAATATATGCGCCTTTCCGTTGATATCTTTTTTATGTAGTAGCGTTAGGATCGAAACGACAGCAAACGACGCAGATCAGAGAAAAGATCAGCTACGAGGGTGTAACATCTTATTTTCTCCCTGAAATATATGCAATATATGCGCCTTTCCGTTGATATCTTTTTTATGTAGTAGCGTCAGGATCGAAACGACAGCAAAGGACGCAGATCAGAGAAAAGATCAGCTACGAGGGTGTAACATCTTATTTTCTCCCTGAAATATATGCAATATATGCGCCTTTCCGTTGATATCTTTTTTATGTAGTAGCGTTAGGATCGAAACGACAGCAAACGACGCAGATCAGAGAAAAGATCAGCTACGAGGGTGTAACACCTTATTTTCTCCCTGAAATATATGCAATATATGCGCCTTTCCGTTGATATCTTTTTTATGTAGTAGCGTTAGGATCGAAACGACAGCAAACAACGCAGATCAGAGAAAAGATCAGCTACGAGGGTGTAACATCTTATTTTCTCCCTGAAATATATGCAATATATGCGCCTTTCCGTTGATATCTTTTTATGTAGTAGCGTGAGAATCGAAACGACAGCAAACGACGCAGATCAGAGAAAAGATCAGCTACGAAGGTGTAACATCTTATTTTCTCCCTGAAATATATGCAATATATGCGCCTTTCCGTTTATATCTTTTTATGCAGTAGTGTGAGAATCGAAACGACAGCAACGACGCAGATCAGAGAAAAGATCGCCACGAAGTGTAACATCTTATTTTCTTCCTCGAAAGAGTATGCAATATATACCTTCAAGACATTTTTTTGCAGTAGCGTTACGATCGAAATGACAGCAAACGACGCAGATCAGAGAAAAGTTCAGCTACGAGGGTGTAACACCTTATTTTCCCGAAATATATGCAATATATGCAAAAATTTTCCGTTGATATCTTTTTATGTAGTAGCGTGAGAATCGAAACGACAGCAACGACGCAGATCAGAAAAGATCAGCTACGAGGGTGTAACATCTTATTTTCTCCCTGAAATATATGTAATATATGCGCCTTTCCGTTGAGGATATCTTTTATGTAGTAGCGTTAGGATCGAAACGACAGCAAAGGACGCAGATCAGAGAAAAGATCAGCTACGAGGGTGTAAATATCTTAGCTTCCTGAAATATGCGTACAACAGGCGCTTTCCGTTGATATCTTTTTTATGTAGTAGCGTTAGGATCGAAACGACACAAATGACGCAGCATCTTTCGAGAAAAGATCAGCTACGAAGGTGTAACATCTTATTTTCCCGGAAATATATGCAATATATGCGCCTTCCGTTGATATCTTTTATGTAGTAAGCGTTGTGACTCAAAGTTCTGATAGCAAACGACGCAGATCAGAGAAAGTTCAGCTACGAGGGTGTAACACCTTTATTTTCTCCTGAAATATATGCAATATATGCGCCTTTCCGTTGATATCTTTTTGTAGTAGCGTGAGAATCGAAACGACAGCAAACGACGCAGATCAGAGAAAAGATCAGGCCAACGAGGGGTGTAACATCTATTTTCCCGAAATATATGCAATATATGCGCCTTCTCGTTGATATCTTTTTTATGTAGTAGCGTTAGGATCAAAACGACAGCAAAGGACGCAGATCAGAAAAGATCAGCTACGAGGGTGTAACATCTTATTTTCTCCTGAAATATATGCAATATATGCGCCTTTCCGTTGATATCTTTATGTAGTAGCGTTAGGATCGAAACGACAGCAAACGACGCAGATCAGAGAAAAGATCAGCCATGAGGGTGTAACATCTTATTTTCTCCTGAAATATATGCAATATATGCGCCTTCCTGATATCTTTTTATGTAGTAGCGTTAGGATCGAAACGACAGCAAAGGACGCAGACTGTGAGAAAAGATCAGCTACGAGGGGGCCATCTTATTTTCTCCCTGAAATATATGCAATATATGCGCCTTTCCGTTGACACTTTGGTGTAGTAGCGTTAGGATCGAAAAAATGACAGTAAAGTGACGCAGATCAGAGAAAAGATCAGCTACGAGGGTGTAATATCTTATTTTCTCCTGAAATATATGCAATATATGCGCCTTCTCATATTTTACGGGGTAGCGTTAGGATCGAACGACAGCAAACGACGCACATCAGAGAAAAGATCAGCTACGAGGTGTAACATCTTATTTTCCCAGTATATGCACATATGCGCCTTTCCGTTGATATCTTTATGTAGTAGCGCTAGGATCGAAACGACAGCAAACGACGCAGATCAGAGAAAAGATCAGCTATGAGGGGGAACATCTTATTTTCTCCCTGAAATGTGCGCAATATATGCCTTTCCGTTGATATCTTTTGTAGCGTCAGGATCGAAACGACAGCAAAGGACGCAGATCAGAGAAAAGATCAGCTACGAGGGTGTAACATCTTATTTTCTCCCTGAAATATATGCAATATATGCGCCTTTCCGTTGATATCTTTTTTATGTAGTAGCGTTAGGATCGAAACGACAGCAAACGACGCAGATCAGAGAAAAGATCAGCTACGAGGGTGTAACACCTTATTTTCTCCCTGAAATATATGCAATATATGCGCCTTTCCGTTGATATCTTTTTTATGTAGTAGCGTTAGGATCGAAACGACAGCAAACAACGCAGATCAGAGAAAAGATCAGCTACGAGGGTGTAACATCTTATTTTCTCCCTGAAATATATGCAATATATGCGCCTTTCCGTTGATATCTTTTTATGTAGTAGCGTGAGAATCGAAACGACAGCAAACGACGCAGATCAGAGAAAAGATCAGCTACGAAGGTGTAACATCTTATTTTCTCCCTGAAATATATGCAATATATGCGCCTTTCCGTTTATATCTTTTTATGTAGTAGCGTGAGAATCGAAACGACAGCAAACGACGCAGATCAGAGAAAAGATCAGCTACGAAGGTGTAACATCTTATTTTCTCCCTGAAATATATGCAATATATGCGCCTTTCCGTTGATATCTTTTTTATGTAGTAGCGTTATGATCGAAACGACAGCAAACGACGCAGATCAGAGAAAAGTTCAGCTACGAGGGTGTAACACCTTATTTTCTCCCTGAAATATATGCAATATATGCGCCTTTCCGTTGATATCTTTTTTATGTAGTAGCGTGAGAATCGAAACGACAGCAAACGACGCAGATCAGAGAAAAGATCAGCTACGAGGGTGTAACATCTTATTTTCTCCCTGAAATATATGCAATATATGCGCCTTTCCGTTGATATCTTTTTTATGTAGTAGCGTTAGGATCGAAACGACAGCAAAGGACGCAGATCAGAGAAAAGATCAGCTACGAGGGTGTAACATCTTATTTTCTCCCTGAAATATATGCAATATATGCGCCTTTCCGTTGATATCTTTTTTATGTAGTAGCGTTAGGATCGAAACGACAGCAAACGACGCAGATCAGAGAAAAGATCAGCTACGAAGGTGTAACATCTTATTTTCTCCCTGAAATATATGCAATATATGCGCCTTTCCGTTGATATCTTTTTTATGTAGTAGCGTTATGATCGAAACGACAGCAAACGACGCAGATCAGTGAAAAGTTCAGCTACGAGGGTGTAACACCTTATTTTCTCCCTGAAATATATGCAATATATGCGCCTTTCCGTTGATATCTTTTTTATGTAGTAGCGTGAGAATCGAAACGACAGCAAACGACGCAGATCAGAGAAAAGATCAGCTACGAGGGTGTAACATCTTATTTTCTCCCTGAAATATATGCAATATATGCGCCTTTCCGTTGATATCTTTTTTATGTAGTAGCGTTAGGATCGAAACGACAGCAAAGGACGCAGATCAGAGAAAAGATCAGCTACGAGGGTGTAACATCTTATTTTCTCCCTGAAATATATGCAATATATGCGCCTTTCCGTTGATATCTTTTTTATGTAGTAGCGTTAGGATCGAAACGACAGCAAACGACGCAGATCAGAGAAAAGATCAGCAACGAGGGTGTAACATCTTATTTTCTCCCTGAAATATATGCAATATATGCGCCTTTCCGTTGATATCTTTTTTATGTAGTAGCGTTAGGATCGAAACGACAGCAAAGGACGCAGATCAGAGAAAAGATCAGCTACGAGGGTGTAACATCTTATTTTCTCCCTGAAATATATGCAATATATGCGGCTTTCCGTTGATATCTTTTTTATGTAGTAGCGTTAGGATCGAAACGACAGCAAAGGACGCAGATCAGAGAAAAGATCAGCTACGAGGGTGTAACATCTTATTTTCTCCCTGAAATATATGCAATATATGCGCCTTTCCGTTGATATCTTTTTTATGTAGTAGCGTTAGGATCGAAACGACAGCAAACGACGCAGATCAGAGAAAAGATCAGCTACGAGGGTGTAACACCTTATTTTCTCCCTGAAATATATGCAATATATGCGCCTTTCCGTTGATATCTTTTTTATGTAGTAGCGTTAGGATCGAAACGACAGCAAACGACGCAGATCAGAGAAAAGATCAGCTACGAAGGTGTAACATCTTATTTTCTCCCTGAAATATATGCAATATATGCGCCTTTCCGTTGATATCTTTTTTATGTAGTAGCGTTAGGATCGAAACGCCAGCAAACAACGCAGATCAGAGAAAAGATCAGCTACGAAGGTGTAACATCTTATTTTCTCCCTGAAATATATGCAATATATGCGCCTTTCCGTTGATATCTTTTTTATGTAGTAGCGTTAAGATCGAAACGACAGCAAACAACGCAGAACAGAGAAAAGATCAGCTACGAGGGTGTAACATCTTATTTTCTCCCTGAAATATATGCAATATATGCGCCTTTCCGTTGAAATCTTTTTTATGTAGTAGCGTTAGGTTCGAAACGACAGCAAACGACGCAGATCAGAGAAAAGATCAGCTACGAGGGTGTAACATCTTATTTTCTCCCTGAAATATATGCAATATATGCGCCTTTCCGTTGATATCTTTTTATGTAGTAGCGTGAGAATCGAAACGACAGCAAACGACGCAGATCAGAGAAAAGATCAGCTACGAGGGTGTAACACCTTATTTTCTCCCTGAAATATATGCAATATATGCGCCTTTCCGTTGATATCTTTTTTATGTAGTAGCGTTAGGATCGAAACGACAGCAAACGACGCAGATCAGAGAAAAGATCAGCTACGAGGGTGTAACATCTTATTTTCTCCCTGAAATATATGCAATATATGCGCCTTTCCGTTGATATCTTTTTTATGTAGTAGCGTTTGGATCGAAACGCCAGCAAACAACGCAGATCAGAGAAAAGATCAGCTACGAAGGTGTAACATCTTATTTTCTCCCTGAAATATATGCAATATATGCGCCTTTCCGTTGATATCTTTTTTATGTAGTAGCGTTAAGATCGAAACGACAGCAAACAACGCAGAACAGAGAAAAGATCAGCTACGAGGGTGTAACATCTTATTTTCTTCCTGAAATATATGCAATATATGCGCCTTTCCGTTGATATCTTTTTATGTAGTAGCGTCAGGATCGAAACGACAGCAAACGACGCAGATCAGAGAAAAGATCAGCTACGAGGGCGTAACATCTTATTTTCTTCCTGAAATATATGCAATATATGCGCCTTTCCGTTGATATCTTTTTATGTAGTAGCGTTAGGATCGAAACGACAGCAAACGACGCAGATCAGAGAAAAGATCTGCTACGAAGGTGTAACATCTTATTTTCTTCCTGAAATATATGCAATATATGCGCCTTTCCGTTGATATCTTTTTATGTAGTAGCGTTAGGATCGAAACGACAGCAAACGACGCAGATCAGAGAAAAGATCAGCTACGAGGTTGTAACATCTTATTTTCTTCCTGAAATATATGCAATATATGCGCCTTTCCGTTGATATCTTTTTATGTAGTAGCGTTAGGATCGAAACGACAGCAAACAACGCAGATCAGAGAAAAGATCAGCTACGAAGGTGTAACATCTTATTTTCTCCCTGAAATATATGCAATATATGCGCCTTTCCGTTGATATCTTTTTATGTAGTAGCGTCAGGATCGAAACGCCAGCAAACAACGCAGATCAGAGAAAAGATCAGCTACGAGGGTGTAACATCTTATTTTCTTCCTGAAATGCTGCAATATATGCGCCTTTCCTTTGATGTCTTTTTATGTAGTAGCGTTAGGATCGAAACGCCAGCAAACAACGCAGATCAGGAAAAGATCAGCTACGAAGGTGTAACATCTTATTTTCTCTATGATATATGCAATATATACTTTCCGTTGATATCTTTTATGTAGTAGCGTTAAGTCGAAACGACAGCAAACAACGCATATCAGAGAGAAAAGATCAACTGCCACGGTGTAACATCTTATTTCTCCCTGAAATATGCAATGTCGCCTTTCGTTGATATCTTCTTATGTAGTGACGTTAGGATCAAACGACAGCAAACGACGCAGATCAGAAAAAGATCAGCTACGAGGTGTAACATCTTATTTTCTTCTGGAAATATATGCAATATAACTACCTTTCCGTTGATATCTTTTTTATGTAGTAGCGTCAGGATCGAAACGACATGAAGCAACACAGATCAAGAAGAATCAGCTACGAAGGTATAACATCTTATTTTCTCCCTGAAATATATACAATATATGCCTTTCGTTGATATCTTTTTATGTAGTAGCGTTAGGATCAAACGACAGCAAACGACGCAGATCAGAGAAAAGATCCAGCAAAGAAATTGTAACATCTTATTTCTCTCCCTGAAATATGTCTATATGCGCCTTTCCGTTAGTATCTTTTTGTATAGTAGCGTTGGGATCAAGTGACAGCAAACGACGCAGATCAGAGAAAAGATCAGCTACGAAAGGTGTAACATCTTATTTTCTTCCTGATATATGCAATATATGCGCCTTTTCCGTTGATATCTTTTTTATGGTAGCGTCGGGATCCAATTTGACAGCAAACAACGCAGATCAGAGAAAAAGATCAGCTACGAAGGTGTAACATCTTATTTTTCTCCCTGAAATATATGCAATATATACTTGTACTCGTTAAATATACTTTTATGTAGTAGCGTTAGGATCGAAACGACAGCAAACTGACAACAGATCAGAAGAATCAGCTACGAGGGTGGTAACATCTTGTTTGTCCCTGAAATATATACAATATGTTTGCGCCTTTCCGTTGATATCTTTTTATGTAGTAGCGTCTGGGATCAAGAAACGACTGCAAACAACGCAGATCAGAGAAAAGATCAGCTACGAAGGTGTAACATCTTGTTTCTCCTGAAATATATGCAATATGTGCGCCTTTCCGTTGATATCTTTTTATGTAGTAGCGTTAGGATCGAAACGACAGCAAACGACGCAGATCAGAAAAAGATCAGCTACGGGGAATTCTTAACATCTTATTTTTTCTTCCTGAAATATATGCAATATATGCGCCTTTCCGTTGATATCTTTTTATGTAGTAGCGTTAGGATCGGGAAACGACAGCAAACGACGCAGATCAGAGAAAAGATCCTTTACGAGGTTGTAACATCTTATTTCCTGAAATATGTGCAATATATGCGCCTTTCCGTTGATATCTTTTATGTAGTAGCGTCGGAACGAGCACCGGCAAACAACGCAGATCAGAAGAAAAGATCCCCAGCTGCAGAAATTGTGACATCTTTTCTCCCTGAATATATACAGCGCATGCGCCTTTCAGGCCCGATATCTTTATGTGTAGTAGCGTTGAGATCGAAACTTTGATGACAAACGACGCAGATCAGAGAAAAGATCAGCTACGAAGGTGTAACATCTTATTTTCTTCCTGAAATATATGCAATATATGCGCCTTTCCGTTGATATCTTTATGTAGTGGCGTTACAGGTTCGACGACAGCAAACAACACAGATCAGAGAAAAGATCAGCTACGAGGTGTAACATCTTATTTCTCCCTAAAATATATGCAATATGTGCATACTTTCCGTTGATATCTTTTTATGTGGCTGATTAGGATCGGGGAAACGCAGCAAACGACGCAGATCAGAGAAAAGATCAGCTACGGTGTAACATCTTTTATTTTCTCCCCTGAAATATATGCAATATATGCGCCTTTCCATTGATAACATGTGGTAGCGTGAAATCGAAACGACAGCAAACGACGCAGATCAGAGAAAAAGATCAGCTACGAGGGTGTAACATCTTATTTTTCTGAAAATATGTGACCGCGCGCAGGTGGTATGCTTTCATGTAGTAGCGTTAGGATCGAAACGACAGCAAACAACGCAGATCAGAGAAAGATCAGCTACGAGGGTGTAACATCTTATTTTCTTCCCTGAAATATATGCAATATATGCACTTTCCGTTGATATCTTTTTATGTAGTGGCGTCGGGATCCGACGACAGCAAACAACAGATCAGAAAAAGATCAGCTACGAAAGGTGTAACATCTTATTTTCTCCCTGAAATATATGCAATATGCGCCTTTCCGTTGATATCTTTGCACTTACTGGTAGCGTTGGGATCGAGAAACGACGGCAAACGACGCAGATCAAGGAAAAGATCGGCACGAGGGTGTAACATCTTATTTTCTCCCTGAAATATGCAATATATGCGCCTTTCCGTTGATATCTTTTATGTAGTAGCGTTGG
Source organism: Ascarosepion bandense (assembly GCA_037127315.1). Taxonomy (NCBI): domain Eukaryota; kingdom Metazoa; phylum Mollusca; class Cephalopoda; order Sepiida; family Sepiidae; genus Ascarosepion; species Ascarosepion bandense. Next base: position 154,335 of record JBBBDQ010030759.1, on the reverse strand, counting down.
GATCGAAACGACAGCAAACGACACAGATCAGAGAAAAGATCAGCTACGAAGGTGTAACATCTTATTTTCTTCTAGAAATATGTGCAATATATGCGCCTTTTCCGTTGATATCTTTTTTATGTAGTAATACGTCGGGATCGAAACGACAGCAAACCAACGCAGATCAGAGAAAAGATCAGCTACGAAGTGTAACATCTTATTTTCTCCTGAAATATATGCAATACTCACGCCTTTCCGTTGATATCTTTTTATGTAGTAGCGTTAGGATCGAAACGACAGCAAACGACGCAGATCGGAGAAAGATCAGCTACGAGGGTGTAACATCTTATTTATCCCTGAAATATATGCAATATATGCGCCTTTCCGTTGATATCTTTTATGTGGTAGCGTCAGGATCGAAACGACTGCAAACAACGCAGATCAGGAAAAGATCAATACGAAAGGTGTAACATCTTATTTTCTCCCTGAAATGTATGCAATATATGCGCCTTTCCGTTGATATCTTTTTATGTAGTAGCGTTAGGATCGAAACGACAGCAAACGACGCAGATCGGAGAGAAAGATCAGCGCGAGGGTGTAACATCTTATTTTCTTCCCTGAAATATATATGCAATATATGCGCCTTTCCGTTGATATCTTTTTATGTAGTAGCGTTAGGATCGAAACGACAGCAAACGACGCAGATCAGAGAAAAGATCAGCTACGAGGTTGTAACATCTTATTTTCTCCCTGAAATATATGCAATATATGCGCCTTTCCGTTGATATCTTTTTTATGTAGTAGCCTGGGAACGAAACGCCAGCAAACAACGCAGATCAGAGAAAAGATCAGCTACGAAGGTGTAACATCTTATTTTCTCCCTGAAATATATGCAATATATGCGCCTTTCATTGATGTCCTTTTTATGTAGTAGCGTTAGGATCGAAACGACAGCAAACGACGCAAAGATCAGAGAAAAGATCAGCTACGAGGGTGTAACATCTTATTTTCTTCCTGAAATATATGCAATATATGCGCCTTTCCGTTGATATCTTTTTATGTAGTAGCGTTAGGATCAGTGACAGCAAACAACGCAGATCAGAGAAAGATCAGCTACGAAGGTGTAACATCTTATTTTCTCCCTAAAATATATGCAATATATGCGCCTTTCCGTTGATATCTTTTTATGTAGTAGCGTTAGGATCGAAACGACAGCAAACGACGCAGATCAGAGAAAAGATCAGCTACGAGGGTGCTTAACATCTTATTTTCTCCCTGAAATATATGCAATATATGCGCCTTTCCGTTGATATCTTTTTTATGCTGTGGCACGTGAGAATCGAAACGACAGCAAACGACGCAGATCAGAGAAAAGATCAGCTACGAGGGTGTAACATCTTATTTTCTTCCTGAAATATATGCAATATATGCACCTTTCCGTTGATATCTTTTTATGTAGTAAGCGTTAGGATCGAAACGACAGCAAACAACGCAGATCAGAGAAAAGATCAGCTACGAGGGTGTAACATCTTATTTTCTTCCCTGCAAAGAAATATATGCAATATATGCGCCTTTCCGTTGATATCTTTTTATGTAGTAGCGTCAGGATCGAAACGACAGCAAACAACGCAGATCAGAGAAAAGATCAGCTACGAAAGGTGTAACATCTTTGTTTCTCCCTGAAATATATGCAATATATGCACGCCTTTCCGTTGATAACTTTTTATGTAGTAGCGTTAGGATCGAAACGACAGCAAACGACGCAGATCAGAGAAAAGATCAGCTTACGAGGGTGTAACATCTTATTTTCTCCCTGAAATATATGCAATATATGCGCCTTTCCGTTGATATCTTTTTTATGTAGTAGCGTGAGAATCGAAACGACAGCAAACGACGCAGATCAGAGAAAAGATCAGCTACGAGGGCGTAACATCTTATTTTCTTCCTGAAATATATGCAATATATGCGCCTTTCCGTTGATATCTTTTTATGTAGTAGCGTTAGGATCAAGAAACGACAGCAAACGACGCAGATCAGAGAAAAGATCTGCTACGAAGGTGTAACATCTTATTTTCTTCCTGAAATATATGCAATATATGCGCCTTTCCGTTGATATCTTTTTTATGTAGTAGCGTTAGGATCGAAACGACAGCAAAGGACACAGATCAGAAAAAGATCAGCTACGAGGGTGTAACATCTTATTTTCTCCCTGAAATATATGCAATATATGCGCCTTTCCGTTGATATCTTTTTTATGTATTAGCGTTAGGATCGAAACGACAGCAAACGACGCAGATCAGAAGATCAGCTACGAGGTGTAACACCTTATTTTCTCCCTGAAATATATGCAATATATGCGCCTTTCCGTTGATATCTTTTTTATGTAGTAGCGTTAGGATCGAAACGACAGCAAACGACGCAGATCAGAGAAAAGATCAGCTACGAAGAAAAGGTGTAACATCTTATTTTCTCCCGCAAATATATGCAATATATACGCCTTTCCGTTGATATCTTTTTTATGTAGTAGCGTTAGGATCGAAACGCCAGCAAACAACGCAGATCAGAGAAAAGATCAATACGAAAGGTGTAACATCTTATTTTCTCCCTGAAATATATGCAATATATGCGCCTTTCCGTTGATATCTTTTTTATGTAGTAGCGTTAAGATCGAAACGACAGCAAACAACGCAGAACAGAGAAAAGATCAGCTACGAGGGTGTAACATCTTATTTTTTTCTCCCTGAAATATATGCAATATATGCGCCTTTCCGTTGAAATCTTTTTTATGTAGTAGCGTTAGGATCGAAACGACAGCAAACGACGCAGATCAGAGAAAAGATCAGCTACGAGGGTGTAACATCTTATTTTCTCCCTGAAATATATGCAATATATGCGCCTTTCCGTTGATATCTTTTTATGTAGTAGCGTGAGAATCGAAACGACAGCAAACGACGCAGATCAGAGAAAAGATCAGCTACGAGGGTGTAACACCTTATTTTCTCCCTGAAATATATGCAATATATGCGCCTTTCCGTTGATATCTTTTTTATGTAGTAGCGTTAGGATCGAAACGACAGCAAACGACGCAGATCAGAGAAAAGATCAGCTACGAGGGTGTAACATCTTATTTTCTCCCTGAAATATATGCAATATATGCGCCTTTCCGTTGATATCTTTTTTATGTAGTAGCGTTAGGATCGAAACGCCAGCAAACAACGCAGATCAGAGAAAAGATCAGCTACGAAGGTGTAACATCTTATTTTCTCCCTGAAATATATGCAATATATGCGCCTTTCCGTTGATATCTTTTTTATGTAGTAGCGTTAAGATCGAAACGACAGCAAACAACGCAGAACAGAAAAAAGATCAGCTACGAAAGGGTGTAACATCTTATTTTTCTTCCTGAAATATATGCAATATATGCGCCTTTCCGTTGATATCTTTTTATGTAGTAGCGTCAGGATCGAAACGACAGCAAACGACGCAGATCAGAGAAAAGATCAGCTACGAGGGGCGTAACATCTTATTTTCTTCCTGAAATATATGCAATATATGCGCCTTTCCATTGATATCTTTTTATGTAGTAGCGTTAGGATCAAACGACAGCAAACGACGCAGATCAGAGAAAAGATCTGCTACGAAGGTGTAACATCTTATTTTCTTCCTGAAATATATGCAATATATGCGCCTTTCCGTTGATATCTTTTTATGTAGTAGCGTTAGGATCGAAACGACAGCAAACGACGCAGATCAGAGAAAAGATCAGCTACGAGGTTGTAACATCTTATTTTCTTCCTGAAATATATGCAATATATGCGCCTTTCCGTTGATATCTTTTTATGTAGTAGCGTTAGGATCGAAACGACAGCAAACAACGCAGATCAGAGAAAAGATCAGCTACGAAGGTGTAACATCTTATTTTCTCCCTGAAATATATGCAATATATGCGCCTTTCCGTTGATATCTTTTTATGTAGTAGCGTCAGGATCGAAACGCCAGCAAACAACGCAGATCAGAGAAAAGATCAGCTACGAGGGTGTAACATCTTATTTTCTTCCTGAAATATATGCAATATATGCGCCTTTCCTTTGATATCTTTTTATGTAGTAGCGTTAGGATCGAAACGCCAGCAAACAACGCAGATCAGAGAAAAGATCAGCTACGAAGGTGTAACATCTTATTTTCTCCCTGAAATATATGCAATATATGCGCCTTTCCGTTGATATCTTTTTTATGTAGTAGCGTTAGGATCGAAACGACAGCAAACAACGCATATCAGAGAAAAGATCAGCTACGAGGGTGTAACATCTTATTTTCTCCCTGAAATATATGCAATATATGCGCCTTTCCGTTGATATCTTCTTATGTAGTAGCGTTAGGATCGAAACGACAGCAAACGACGCAGATCAGAAAAAAGATCAGCTACGAGGGTGTAACATCTTATTTTCTTCCTGAAATATATGCAATATATGCGCCTTTCCGTTGATATCTTTTTATGTAGTAGCGTCAGGATCGAAACGACAGCAAACAACGCAGATCAGAGAAAAGATCAGCTACGAAGGTGTAACATCTTATTTTCTCCCTGAAATATATGCAATATATGCGCCTTTCCGTTGATATCTTTTTATGTAGTAGCGTTAGGATCGAAACGACAGCAAACGACGCAGATCAGAGAAAAGATCAGCTACGAGGGTGTAACATCTTATTTTCTCCCTGAAATATATGCAATATATGCGCCTTTCCGTTGATATCTTTTTATGTAGTAGCGTTAGGATCGAAACGACAGCAAACGTCGCAGATCAGAGAAAAGATCAGCTAGCGAAGGTGTAACATCTTATTTTCTTCCTGAAATATATGCAATATATGCGCCTTTTCCGTTGATATCTTTTTTATGTAGTAGCGTCAGGATCGAAACGACAGCAAACAACGCAGATCAGAGAAAAGATCAGCTACGAAGGTGTAACATCTTATTTTCTCCCTGAAATATATGCAATATATGCGCCTTTCCGTTGATATCTTTTTATGTAGTAGCGTTAGGATCGAAACGACAGCAAACGACGCAGATCAGAGAAAAGATCAGCTACGAGGGTGTAACATCTTATTTTATCCCTGAAATATATGCAATATATGCGCCTTTCCGTTGATATCTTTTTATGTAGTAGCGTCAGGATCGAAACGACTGCAAACAACGCAGATCAGAGAAAGATCAGCTACGAAGGTGTAACATCTTATTTTCTCCCTGAAATATATGCAATATATGCGCCTTTCCGTTGATATCTTTTTATGTAGTAGCGTTAGGATCGAAACGACAGCAAACGACGCAGATCAGAGAAAAGATCAGCTACGAGGGTGTAACATCTTATTTTCTTCCTGAAATATATGCAATATATGCGCTTCCTTTCCGTTGATATCTTTTTATGTAGTAGCGTTAGGATCGAACGACAGCAAACGACGCAGATCAGAGAAAAAAGATCAGCTACGAGGTTGTAACATATTATTTTCTCCCTGAAATATATGCAATATATGCGCCTTTCCGTTGATATCTTTTTTATGTAGTAGCGTCAGGAACGAAACGCCAGCAAACAACGCAGATCAGAGAAAAGATCAGCTACGAAGGTGTAACATCTTATTTTCTCCCTGAAATATATGCAATATATGCGCTCTTCCGTTGATATCTTTTTATGTAGTAGCGTTAGGATCGAAACGACAGCAAACGACGCAGATCAGAGAAAAGATCAGCTACGAGGGTGTAACATCTTATTTTCTTCCTGAAATATATGCAATATATGCGCCTTTCCGTTGATATCTTTTTATGTAGTAGCGTTAGGATCGAAACGACAGCAAACAACGCAGATCAGAGAAAAGATCAGCTACGAAGGTGTAACATCTTATTTTCTCCCCTAAAAATATATGCAATATATGCGCCTTTCCGTTGATATCTTTTTATGTAGTAGCGTTAGGATCGAAACGACAGCAAACGACGCAGATCAGGAGAAAAGATCAGCTACGAGGGTGTAACATCTTATTTTCTCCCTGAAATATATGCAATATATGCGCCTTTCCGTTGATATCTTTTTGCGTAGTAGCGTGAGAATCGAAACGACAGCAAACGACGCAGATCAGAGAAAAGATCAGCTACGAGGGTGTAACATCTTATTTTCTTCCTGAAATATATGCAATATATGCGCCTTTCCGTTGATATCTTTTTATGTAGTAGCGTTAGGATCGAAACGACAGCAAACAACGCAGATCAGAGAAAAGATCAGCTACGAGGGTGTAACATCTTATTTTCTTCCTGAAATATATGCAATATATGCGCCTTCTTCCGTTGATATCTTTATGTAGTAGCGTCAGGATCGAAACGACAGCAAACAACGCAGATCAGAGAAAAGATCAGCTACGAAGGTGTAACATCTTTGTTTCTCCCTGAAATATATGCAATATATGCGCCTTTCCGTTGATATCTTTTTATGTAGTAGCGTTAGGATCGAAACGACAGCAAACGACGCAGATCAGAGAAAAGATCAGCTACGAGGGTGTAACATCTTATTTTCTCCCTGAAATATATGCAATATATGCGCCTTTCCGTTGATATCTTTTTTATGTAGTAGCGTGAGAATCGAAACGACAGCAAACGACGCAGATCAGAGAAAAGATCAGCTACGAGGGCGTAACATCTTATTTTCTTCCTGAAATATATGCAATATATGCGCCTTTCCGTTGATATCTTTTTATGTAGTAGCGTTAGGATCGAAACGACAGCAAACGACGCAGATCAGAGAAAAGATCTGCTACGAAGGTGTAACATCTTATTTTCTTCCTGAAATATATGCAATATATGCGCCTTTCCGTTGATATCTTTTTATGTAGTAGCGTTAGGATCGAAACGACAGCAAACGACGCAGATCAGAGAAAAGATCAGCTACGAGGGTGTAACATCTTATTTTCTTCCTGAAATATATGCAATATATGCGCCTTTCCGTTGATATCTTTTTATGTAGTAGCGTTAGGATCGAAACGACAGCAAACAACGCAGATCAGAGAAAAGATCAGCTACGAAGGTGTAACATCTTATTTTCTCCTGAAATATATGCAATATATGCGCCTTTCCGTTGATATCTTTTTATGTAGTAGCGTCAGGATCGAAACGCCAGCAAACAACGCAGATCAGAGAAAAGATCAGCTACGAGGGTGTAACATCTATTTTCTTCCCGAAATATATGCAATATATGCGCCTTTCCGTTGATATCTTTTATGTAGTAGCGTTAGGATCGAAACGCCAGCAAACAACGCAGATCAGAGAAAAGATCAGCTACGAAGGTGTAACATCTTATTTTCTCCCTGAAATATATGCAATATATGCACCTTTCCGTTGATATCTTTTTTATGTAGTAGCGTTAGGATCGAAACGACAGCAAACAACGCAGATCAGAGAAAAGATCAGCTACGAGGGTGTAACATCTTATTTTCTCCCGAAATATATGCAATATATGCGCCTTTCCGTTGATATCTTTTTATGTAGTAGCGTTAGGATCGAAACGACAGCAAACGACGCAGATCAGAGAAAAGATCAGCTACGTGAGGGTGTAACATCTTATTTTCTTCCTGAAATATATGCAACATATGCGCCTTTCCGTTGATATCTTTTTATGTAGTAGCGTCAGGATCGAAACGACAGCAAACAACGCAGATCAGAGAAAAGATCAGCTACGAAGGTGTAACATCTTATTTTCTCCTGAAATATATGCAATATATGCGCTCGTTGATATCTTTTTATGTAGTAGCGTTAGGATCGAAACGACAGCAAAACGACGCAGATCAGAGAAAAGATCAGCTACGAGGGTGTAACATCTTATTTTCTCCCTGAAATATATGCAATATATGCGCCTTTCCGTTGATATCTTTTTATGTAGTAGCGTTAGGATCGAAACGAGAGCAAAACGACGCAGATCAGAGAAAAGATCAGCTACGAAGGTGTAACATCTTATTTTCTTCCTGAAATATATGCAATATATGCGCCTTTTCCGTTGATATCTTTTTTATGTAGTAGCGTCAGGATCGAAGCGGACAGCAAACAGAGCAGATCAGAGAAAAGATCAGCTACGAAGGTGTAACATCTTATTTTCTCCCTCTGAAATATATGCAATATATGCGCCTTTCCGTTGATATCTTTTTATGTAGTAGCGTTAGGATCGAAACGACAGCAAACGACGCAGATCAGAGAAAAGATCAGCTACGAGGGTGTAACATCTTATTTTCTCCTGAAATATATGCAATATATGCGCCTTTCCGTTGATATCTTTTTTATGTAGTAGCGTCAGGATCGAAACGACAGCAAAACAACGCAGATCAGAGAAAAGATCAGCTACGAAGGTGTAACATCTTATTTTCTCCCTGAAATATATGCAATATATGCGCCTTTCCGTTGATATCTTTTTATGGTAGTAGCGTTAGGATCGAAACGACAGCAACGACGCAGATCAGAGAAAAATCAGCTACGAGGGTGTAACATCTTATTTTCTTCCTGAAATATATGCAATATATGCGCCTTTCCGTTGATATCTTTTTATGTAGTAGCGTTAGGATCGAAACGACAGCAAACAACGCAGATCAGAGAAAAGATCAGCTACGAGGGTGTAACATCTTATTTTCTTCCTGAAATATATGCAATATATGCGCCTTTCCGTTGATATCTTTTTGGCGTAGGAAGCGTCAGGATCGAAACGACAGCAAACAACGCAGATCAGAGAAAAGATCAGCTACGAAGGTGTAACATCTTTGTTTCTCCCTGAAATATATGCAATATATGCGCCTTTCCGTTGATATCTTTTTATGTAGTAGCGTTAGGATCGAAACGACAGCAAACGACGCAGATCAGAGAAAGATCAGCTACGAGGGTGTAACATCTTATTTTCTCCCTGAAATATATGCAATATATGCGCCTTTCCGTTGATATCTTTTTTATGTAGTAGCGTGAGAATCGAAACGACAGCAAACGACGCAGATCAGAGAAAAGATCAGCTACGAGGGCGTAACATCTTATTTTCTTCCTGAAATATATGCAATATATGCGCCTTTCCGTTGATATCTTTTTATGTAGTAGCGTTAGGATCGAAACGACAGCAAACGACGCAGATCAGAGAAAAGATCTGCTACGAAGGTGTAACATCTATTTTCTTCCTGAAATATACGCAATATATGCGCCTTTCCGTTGATATCTTTTTATGTAGTAGCGTTAGATCGAAACGACAGCAAACGACGCAGATCAGAGAAAAGATCAGCTACGAGGGTGTAACATCTTATTTTCTTCCTGAAATATATGCAATATATGCGCCTTTCCGTTGATATCTTTTTATGTAGTAGCGTTAGGATCGAAACGACAGCAAACAACGCAGATCAGAGAAAAGATCAGCTACGAAGGTGTAACATCTTATTTTCTCCCTGAAATATATGCAATATATGCGCCTTTCCGTTGATATCTTTTTATGTAGTAGCGTCAGGATCGAAACGTCAGCAAACAACGCAGATCAGAGAAAAGATCAAGCACAGAGGGTGTAACATCTTATTTTCTTCCCGAAATATATGCAATATATGCGCCTTTCCGTTGATATCTTTTTATGTAGTAGCGTTAGGATCGAAACGCCAGCAAACAACGCAGATCAGAGAAAAGATCAGCTACGAAGGTGTAACATCTTATTTTCTCCCCTGAAATATATGCAATATATGCACCTTTCCGTTGATATCTTTTTTATGTAGTAGCGTTAGGATCGAAACGACAGCAAACAACGCAGATCAGGAGAAAGATCAGCTACGAGGGTGTAACATCTTATTTTCTCCCTGAAATATATGCAATATATGCGCCTTTCCGTTGATATCTTTTTATGTAGTAGCGTTAGGATCGAAACGACAGCAAACGACGCAGATCAGAGAAAAGATCAGCTACGAGGGTGTAACATCTTATTTTCTTCCTGAAATATATGCAATATATGCGCCTTTCCGTTGATATCTTTTTTATGTAGTAGCGTCAGGATCGAAACGACAGCAAACAACGCAGATCAGAGAAAAGATCAGCTACGAAGGTGTAACATCTTATTTTCTCCTGAAATATATGCAATATATGCGCCCTTTCCGTTGATATCTTTTTATGTATTAGCGTTAGGATCGAAACGACAGCAACTGACGCAGATCAGAGAAAAGATCAGCTACGAGGGTGTAACATCTTATTTTCTCCCCCTGAAATATATGCAATATATGCGCCTTTCCGTTGATATCTTTTTATGTAGTAGCGTTAGGATCGAAACGACAGCAAACGACGCAGATCAGAGAAAAGATCAGCTACGAAGGTGTAACATCTTATTTTCTTCCTGAAATATATGCAATATATGCGCCTTTTCCGTTGATATCTTTTTATGTAGTAGCGTCAGGATCGAAGCGACAGCAAACAGAGCAGATCAGAGAAAAGATCAGCTACGAAGGTGTAACATCTTATTTTCTCCCTGAAATATATGCAATATATGCGCCTTTCCGTTGATATCTTTTTATGTAGTAGCGTTAGGATCGAAACGACAGCAAACGACGCAGATCAGAGAAAAGATCAGCTACGAGGGTGTAACATCTTATTTTCTCCCTGAAATATATGCAATATATGCGCCTTTCCGTTGATATCTTTTTTATGTAGTTGCGTCAGGATCGAAACGACAGCAAACAACGCAGATCAGAGAAAAGATCAGCTACGAAGGTGTAACATCTTATTTTCTCCCTGAAATATATGCAATATATGCGCCTTTCCGTTGATATCTTTTTATGTAGTAGCGTTAGGATCGAAACGACAGCAAACGACGCAGATCAGAGAAAAGATCAGCTACGAGGGTGTAACATCTTATTTTCTTCCTGAAATATATGCAATATATGCGCCTTCTCCGTTGATATCTTTTTATGTAGTAGCGTTGTGATCGAAACGACAGCAAACGACGCAGATCAGAGAAAAGATCAGCTACGAGGTTGTAACATCTTATTTTCTCCTGAAATATATGCAATATATGCGCCTTTCCGTTGATATCTTTTTTATGTAGTAGCGTCAGGAACGAAACGCCAGCAAACAACGCAGATCTGAGAAAAGATCATCTACGAAGGTGTAACATCTTATTTTCTCCCTCGAAATATATGCAATATATGCGCCTTTCCGTTGATATCTTTTCACAGTAGCGTTAGGATCGAACAGCAACGACGCAGATCAGAGAAAAGATCAGCTACGAGGGTGTAACATCTTATTTTCTTCCTGAAATATATGCAATATATGCGCCTTTCCGTTGATATCTTTTTATGTAGTAGTTAGATCGAAACGACAGCAAACAACGCAGATCAGAGAAAAGATCAGCTACGAAGGTGTAACATCTTATTTTCTCCCTGAAATATATGCAATATATGCGCCTTTCCGTTGATATCTTTTATGTAGTAGCGTTAGGATCGAAAACGACAGCAAACGACGCAGATCAGAGAAAAGATCAGCTACGAAGGTGTAATATCTTATTTTCTCCTGAAATATATGCAATATATGCGCCTTTCCGTTGATATCTTTTACGTAGTAGCGTTAGGATCGAAACGACAGCAAACGACGCAGATCAGAGAAAAAGATCAGCTACGAGGGTGTAACATCTTATTTTCTCCCTGAAATATATGCAATATATGTGCCTTTCCGTTGATATCTTTTTTATGTAGTAGCGTCAGGATCGAAACGATAGCAAACAACGCAGATCAGAGAAAAGATCAGCTACGAAGGTGTAACATCTTATTTTGTCCCTGAAATAAAGGCAATATATGCGCCTTTCCGTTGATATCTTTTATGAAGAAGCGCGATCAAATGACAGCAAACGACGCAGATCAGAGAAAAGATCAGCTACGAGGGTGTAACATCATATTTTCTTCCTGAAATATATGCAATGTATGCGCCTTTCCGTTGACATTCTTTTATGTAGTAGCGTTAGGATCGAAACGACAGCAAACGACGCAGATCAGAGAAAAGATCAGCTACGAGGTTGTAACATCTTATTTTCTCCCCTGCAACATATGCAATATATGCGCCTTTCCGTTGATATCTTTTTATGTAGTAGCGTCAGGATCGAAACGCCAGCAAACAACGCAGATCAGAGAAAAGATCAGCTACGAAGGTGTAACATCTTATTTTCTCCCTGAAATATATGCAATATATGCGCCTTTCCGTTGATATCTTTTTATGTAGTAGCGTGGAGAATTGAAACGATAGCAACGACGCAGATCAGAGAAAAGATCAGCTACGAGGGTGTAACATCTTATTTTCTTCCTGAAATATATGCAATATATGGCCTTTCCGTTGATATCTTTTTATGTAGCGTTAGGATCGAAACGACAGCAAACAACGCAGATCAGAGAAAAGATCAGCTACGAATGTGTAACATCTTATTTTCTCCCTGAATATATGCAATATATGCGCCTTTCCGTTGATATCTTTTTATGTAGTAGCGTTAGGATCGAAACGACAGCAAACGACGCAGATCAGAGAAAGATCAGCTACGAAGGTGTAACATCTTATTTTCTCCCTGAAATATATGCAATATATGCGCCTTTCCGTTGATATCTTTTATGTAGTAGCGTTAGGATCGAAACGACAGCAAACGACGCAGATCAGAGAAAAGATCAGCTACGAGGGTGTAACATCTTATTTTCCCGAAATATATGCAATATATGCGCCTTTCCGTTGATATCTTTTTATGTAGTAGCTAGATCGAAACAGTAAACAACGCAGATCAGAGAAAAGATCAGCTACGAAGGTGTAACATCTTATTTTCTCTCTCCCCGAAATATATGCAATATATGCGCCTTTCCGTTGATATCTTCAAGTGTAGTAGCGTGAGAATCGAATGACAGCAAACGACGCAGATCAGAGAAAAAGATCAGCTACGAGGGTGTAACCTCTTATTTTCTCCCTGAAATATATGCAATATATGTGCCTTTCCGTTGATATCTTTTTATGTAGTAGCGTTAGGATCGAACGATACAACGTCGCAGATCAGAGAAAAGATCAGCTACGAGGGTGTAACATCTTATTTTCTTCCTGAAATATATGCAATATATGCGCCTTTCCGTTGATATCTTTTTATGTAGTAGCGTTAGGATCGAAACGACAGCAAACAACGCAGATCAGAGAAAAGATCAGCTACGAAGGTGTAACATCTTATTTTCTCCTGAAATATACGCAATATATGCGCCTTTCCGTTGATATCTTTTTATGTAGTAGCGTTAGGATCGAAACGACAGCAAACGACGCAGATCAGAGAAAAGATCAGCTACGAAGGTGTAACATCTTATTTTCTCCCTGAAATATATGCAATATATGCCTTTCCGTTGATATCTTTTTATGTAGTAGCGTTAGGATCGAAACGAAAGCAAATGACGCAGATCAGAGAAAAGATCAGCTACGAGGGTGTAACATCTTATTTTCCCTGAAATATATGCAATACGCGTGCGCCTTTCCGTTGATATCTTTTATGTAGTAGCGTCAGGATCGAAACGACAGCAAACAACGCAGATCAGGAGAAAAGATCAGCTACACATGAAGGTGTAACATCTTATTTTGTCCCTGAAATATATGCAATATATGCGCCTTTCCGTTGATATCTTTTTATGTAGTAGCGTTAGGATCGAAACGACAGCAAACGACGCAGCAGATCAGAGAAAAGATCAGCTACGAGGGTGTAACATCATATTTTCTTCCTGAAATAGAGGCAATGTATGCGCCTTTCCGTTGATATCTTTTTATGTAGCGTTAGGATCGAAACGACAGCAAACGACGCAGATCAGAGAAAAGATCAGCTACGAGGTTGTAACATCTTATTTTTCTCCCTGAAATATATGCAATATATGCGCCTTTCCGTTGATATCTTTTTTATGTAGTAGCGTCAGGATCGAAACGCCAGCAAACAACGCAGATCAGAGAAAAGATCAGCTACGAAGGTGTAACATCTTATTTTCTCCCTGAAATATATGCAATATATGCCTTTCCGTTGATATCTTTTATGTAGTAGCGTGAGAATCGAAACGACAGCAAACGACGCAGATCAGAGAAAAAGATCAGCTACGAGGGTGTAACATCTTATTTTCTTCCTGAAATATATGCAATATATGCGCCTTTCCAAGGATATCTTTGCGTAGTAGCGTTAGGATCGAAACGACAGCAACAACGCAGATCAGAGAAAAGATCAGCTACGAAGGTGTAACATCTTATTTTCTCCTGAAATATATGCAATATATGCGCCTTTCCGTTGATATCTTTTTTTTATGTAGTAGCGTTAGGATCGAAACGGACAGCAACGACGCAGATCAGAGAAAAGATCAGCTACGAAGGTGTAACATCTTATTTTCTCCCTGAAATATATGCAATGTATGCGCCTTTCCGTTGATATCTTTTTATGTAGTAGCGTTAGGATCGAAACGACAGCAAACGACGCAGATCAGAGAAAAGATCAGACATGAGGGTGTAACATCTTATTTTCTCCTGAAATATATGCAATATATGCGCCTTTCCGTTGATATCTTTTTTATGTAGTAGCGTGAGAATCGAAACGACAGCAAACGACGCAGATCAGAGAAAAGATCAGCTACGAGGGTGTAACATCTTATTTTCTTCCTGAAATATATGCAATATATGCCTTTCCGTTGATATCTTTATGTAGTAGCGTTAGGATCGAAACGACAGCAAACAACGCAGATCAGAGAAAAGATCAGCTACGAAGGTGTAACATCTTATTTTCTCCCTGAAATATATGCAATATAGCCTTTCTGCTGATATCTTTTTATGTAGTGCAGATCGAAACGACAGCAAACGACGCAGATCAGAGAAAAGATCAGCTACGAAGGTGTAACATCTTATTTTCTCCTGAAATATATGCAATGTATGCGCCTTTCCGTTGATATCTTTTTATGTAGTAGCGTTAGGATCGAAACGACAGCAAACGACGCAGATCAGAGAAAAGATCAGCTACGAGGTTGTAACATCTTATTTTCTCCCTGAAATTGTATGCAATATATGCGCCTGCTGATATCTTTTATGGTAGCGTCAGGATCGAAACGCCAGCAAACAACGCAGATCAGGAGAAAAGATCAGCTACGAAGGTGTAACATCTTATTTTCTCCCTGAAATATATGCAATATATGCGCCTTTCCGTTGATATCTTTTTATGTAGTAGCGTGAGAATCGAAACGACAGCAAACGACGCAGATCAGAGAAAAGATCAGCTACGAGGGTGTAACATCTTATTTTCTTTTCCTGAAATATATGCAATATATGCGCCTTTCCGCGATATCTTTTATGTAGTAGCGTTAGATCAACGACAGCAACAACGCAGATCAGAGAAAAGATCAGCTACGAAGGTGTAACATCTTATTTTCTCCCTTGAAATATATGCAATATATGCGCCTTTCCGTTGATATCTTTTATGTAGTAGCGTTAGATCGAAACGACAGCAACGACGCAGATCAGAGAAAAGATCAGCTACGAAGGTGTAACATCTTATTTTCTCCCTGAAATATATGCAATATATGCGCCTTTCCGTTGATATCTTTTTATGTAGTAGCGTTAGGATCGAAACGACAGCAAACGACGCAGATCAGAGAAAAGAATGGCTACGAGGGTGTAACATCTTATTTTCTCCTGAAATATATATGCAATATATGCGCCTTTCCGTTGATATCTTTTTATGTAGTAGCGTCAGGATCGAAACGACAGCAAACAACGCAGATCAGAGAAAAGATCAGCTACGAAGGTGTAACATCTTATTTCCCTGAAATATATGCACATATGCGCCTTTCCGTTGATATCTTTTTTTTATGTAGTAGCGTGAGAATCGAAACGACAGCAAACGACGCAGATCAGAGAAAAGATCAGCTACGAGGGTGTAACCTCTTATTTTCTCCCTGAAATATATGCAATATATGTGCCTTTCCGTTGATATCTTTTTATGTAGTAGCGTTAGGATCGAACGACAGCAAACGTCGCAGATCAGAGAAAAGATCAGCTACGGTGTAACATCTTATTTTCTCACTGAAATACATGCAATATATGCGCCTTTCCGTTGATATCTTTTTTATGTAGTAGCGTTAGGATCGAAACGACAGCAAACGACGCAGATCAGAGAAAAGATCAGCTACGAGGGTGTAACATCTTATTTTCTCCCTGAAATATATGCAATATATGCGCCTTTCCGTTGATATCTTTTTATGTAGTAGCGTGAGAATCGAAACGACAGCAAACGACGCAGATCAGAGAAAAGATCAGCTACGAGGGTGTAACATCTTATTTTCTCCCTGAAATATATGCAATATATGCGCCTTTCCGTTGATATCTTTTTATGTAGTAGCGTGAGAATCGAAACGACAGCAAACGACGCAGATCAGAGAAAAGATCAGCTACGAGGGTGTAACACCTTATTTTCTCCCTGAAATATATGCAATATATGCGCCTTTCCGTTGATATCTTTTTTATGTAGTAGCGTTAGGATCGAAAGGACAGCAAACGACGCAGATCAGAGAAAAGATCAGCTACGAGGGTGTAACATCTTATTTTCTCCCTGAAATATATGCAATATATGCGCCTTTCCGTTGATATCTTTTTATGTAGTAGCGTGAGAATCGAAACGACAGCAAACGACGCAGATCAGAGAAAAGATCAGCTACGAGGGTGTAACATCTTATTTTCTCCCTGAAATATATGCAATATATGCGCCTTTCCATTGATATCTTTTTTATGTAGTAGCGTTAGGATCGAAACGACAGCAAACGACGCAGATCAGAGAAAAGATCAGCTACGAGGGTGTAACATCTTATTTTCTCCCTGAAATATATGCAATATATGCGCCTTTCCGTTGATATCTTTTTATGTAGTAGCGTGAGAATCGAAACGACAGCAAACGACGCAGATCAGAGAAAAGATCAGCTACGAAGGTGTAACATCTTATTTTCTCCCTGAAATATATGCAATATATGCGCCTTTCCGTTGATATCTTTTTTATGTAGTAGCGTTAGGTTCGAAACGACAGCAAACGACGCAGATCAGAGAAAAGATCAGCTACGAGGGTGTAACATCTTATTTTCTCCCTGAAATATATGCAATATATGTGCCTTTCCGTTGATATCTTTTTATGTAGTAGCGTTAGGATCGAAACGACAGCAAACGACGCAGATCAGAGAAAAGATCAGCTACGAGGGTGTAACATCTTATTTTCTCCCTGAAATATATGCAATATATGCGCCTTTCCGTTGATATCTTTTTTATGTAGTAGCGTTAGGATCGAAACGACAGCAAACGACGCAGATCAGAGAAAAGATCAGCTACGAAGGTGTAACATCTTATTTTCTCCCTGAAATATATGCAATATATGCGCCTTTCCGTTGATATCTTTTTATGTAGTAGCGTGAGAATCGAAACGACAGCAAACGACGCAGATCAGAGAAAAGATCAGCTACGAAGGTGTAACATCTTATTTTCTCCCTGAAATATATGCAATATATGCGCCTTTCCGTTGATATCTTTTTATGTAGTAGTTTGAGAATCGAAACGACAGTAAGCTCATCGAATTTTAGACGCAGATCAGAGAAAAGATCAGCTACGAGGGTGTAACATCTTGATTTTTAGCAGTATTTGCATGTGTGTTTCCATAAATATAACCAAAAATATTTTCTTACATTGTTTACATAAATGTATACAAATGATCTGGGAATTTTCATAAGTTAAACGAAGAAAGTTGGACACATTTTATCAAAAGCATCTTATACTTAGTGATTTGCCGATACAAAGATAAACAAAAATTAATGTGAAGAAGGAATGTTTTGCAGTTAGAAAAATTTCCTCCATTTAATTAGAACTTACTTGTTTCAGCATTTGTAAGCAAAAGATTAAAACTTATAAATATTATAAAAACATTTTTTCAAAAATCAGAAAAAAAACTTATTATCTAAATAGCGATTCCTTATTAGTGATTGGTCGATCCATTCAGCGATGTGAAGGATTTTGAACGTTGTTGCATTAGAAATTGTTTGCTTTCAATAACATTATATGATTATAAAAAATATTTAAGTCTTTTGAAATCCATGTGATCTTCGCAGGAGTCTATCAAGTGAATCTATTCCTTTTTATGCTTACCATTAACAACCTGCCTATGAAAATTCTCAGATCATATGTAAGATTTTGGTTAGCGTTTTAGATATATTTCTTTTGTTATTGGAGCAATAAGTTGCAATTTTCATTATTTTGACAGTACTATTTAATGCAATTTTTCTTAGGTGTTTCAGGTTAATATGAGTTCAAAATACTTTACATTTTATATGAGGTTTTAAGATAAAAAACTTTGTATGTCAGAATAGGCCAATATCTGCGCTGAAAAATCTGCAAGGTCTACGGAAAGAAACTAGCATCGACACAATGCAGAGCCAGTTAAAGTCAATAAGTATAACAACTTTATTGTTATTTATAATACACAGAGAACAATCAAATCTAATCGCCTTGACATTGTAATCAATGACCACAAAAATAGAATATGTTTTCTTATCGACATGGCGGTCCCTGCAGACAGTAAAGTATCTTTAACAACAACAACAACAACAACAACAACAATAATAATAATAATACCTAGGTGTAAATGAGAGTGAAAACATTCACCATAAAAAATGAAAGAAATAGTGCGTAAAGAGTTATATAGAAGGCTACGAATGATATTAAAAACTGAATTGAATTCTCAGAACAGAGTTATGGCCATTAATAGCCTTGCAATCCCAGTTGTCCAATATAGCTTTAACATCTTAAACTGGACTCTAAACGACATCAGGCGAATGGATGCTAAAACAAGAAAGCTTCTTTCTAAGCATAAGATGCATCATCCAAAGGCTGATGTAGACCGTCTATACATACCCCGTAAAGTAGGTGGAAGAGGTCTTATTCAGCTGGAATTGTCACACAAGACAACAACTATTGGCTTACTAACATACATAGAAACAACAAAGGATTGGATGATACAATTAGTAAGGCAACATGAAGAAAGAAAGAAAAAATATTCAATAATAAAAGAAGGCAGTAAATACAAACAAGATTTACAGTTAGTAGATTCTGTAGAAAAGCAAAACAGAAGCCAAGAACCAACTATTGCGGCAAAAAATATGAAAATGAAAGCCAAAGATAAAGCTCTTGAACAGATGAAACAGCAAGACAAACCTCTGCATGGCCAATATCAAGAGCGTGCCAATAAATCTAATGTTGACAAAGTTAATATTCATCGATGGTTACGTGCATCTGGATTAAAGTCTGAAACTGAAGGCTTTATTCTTGCAGCACAAGACCAAAGTCTTTTCACTAGAAATTTTCAGGCAAATATTATGCATAATAATATGGATCCAAAATGCAGGTTTTGTGATAAACACCAAGAAACAATAGACCACCTAATCTCAGGCTGTTCTGTGCTTGCTCCAAATGAATATAAAAATCGCCACGATAGAGTTGGGCAATATTTACATTGGGCAATGTGCAAACATTATAGAAAAGCTGTAAACAAACAATGGTATGAACATCACCCAGCACCGGTTACAGAAATAGAAGATGTAACCATTCTATGGGATTACACCATCTACACAGACAGAAAAATTGAAGCAAACAGGCCAGACTATATTGTTAAAAACCAGAAGGAGAAAACTTGTCTATTAATTGATATGGCTTGTCCAGCGGATTGTAACATAGCAATCAAGGAATTTGAAAAACTGTCAAAATATAAAGACCTGGAAATCGAAATAGAAAAAATGTGGAAATTGAAAACAAGAATTGTGCCAGTGATAGTAGGTGCACTTGGAATGATAAAAAATGGAACAAAACAACACATTGAAAGAATCCCTTGAAACCCCAGCTTAAGAGATATACAAAAAATTGTCTTATTAAGTACAGCCCACACACTAAGGAAAACTTTATCTATGTAATGCTAGGGATGATAGGGAAGATAGAAAAACATGAAATGGAGTCATAACAACACGCCACGACCTGCCTTAGGTTGCTCCGCAGACTTGGTTGTTAATGAGACCAAAGCAGAAATCGAAATATGATGAGAAAATGACATAATAATAATATTGAAAATACGCATTCATAAAATCACTAGAAAAAATTAATGCTAATGCATTTGTAACATTTTGCGAACGACTAGAATAAAACTGGTCACAATAGGCAAAATATAATACCAATAATAATTTTCTCTAAGTCAACTGGAAAAAAACACCCTGCCACTTTCCCTCATTTTAGAAATCCTTTGGCTTAAATATATTTTCTGAAATCATTCTAATTTTCCCAAGAAATCATATCTTTTCAAAATGTTAAGTCAAAATAATTTTACAACATAAATAAGCATTTGAGAAAGAATTTATTCCAATATTTCTTTTGAAATTCGTCTTCTGATTAGACATGAAATTCATGTGACATCTGACAGGGATGACCCCCTTCAAAAACAGGTTTGCTGTTTGGATCCAAATCGGCATGAGGATGAACTGTATTATCATCACTTGTTGCATTTTTTAGGCTGAAAGAGAAAATATAATTGAATAATGTTTACTGAATTCACTGGAAATCAGACGCAGTAAATATTCGTGTATACAATTAATATTAGATTGCACCAAATGGTAACTTAATGTTAACAACTTAAAGGTCTCCATATTGCGATGGAGGACATTATACTTTTCATGAGATTTAAGAATTAGGTACCATGAGAAGAAGACAATAACGTGCTAATTGTTTTCTTTGAAATACTAATTAATCTTAATTTTATTGTAAATACAATTTTCTACAATGATCTCCGAACATTCATTTCAAAAGCAACCGTTTCATATATATATATATATATATATATATATATATATATATATATAGAGAGAGAGAGAGAGAGAGAGAGAGATTATAACTTTTCTTCTACTTTAACAAGTATTTCTTTCATCTTAATATTCCACTTGAACTTTTACCACTTTTACCATTCAGTTCTCTGTTATATTTATTGAATTTTAAACTTTGACTTTGCCGTAAGCAATGTGGATGTTGATTGTGAGTTAAAAGACAAATCCAATGTTCAAACATTTTAGAAACATTATTCGCTACTTCCCATTTATGCTATTTAATAGTAGTAGAATGTAAAAACTTAAGAGTTGGTAGGAAAAACTGCAAAAGAGGTTAGAAAATAATCATGGCTATTCAATTAATAATCGCAAATCATCTATCAGTTGTCTAAATTCAGTCATTCAGAAGACGAATATAAAGTTTATTTACTCATATAAATGAATCAAATCATGAATAATTGTTAGGAAAGAATACATTTTATTAGAATGTCATACATACACACTCGCACACACACACAAACTCTGACCCATCACACATGCATAGGGGAGAAATTTTATTGTGGGATATTTCAGAAGAACTTAATGGTACAGTAGACTTTATGAATGACGGTTAAGTTGTTTAGGCATTTAGAATAGGACCACTGAAAAAATGTTCTAACAGAGAAGGGAAGTGTGACACTGAGATCCGAATACGTGTTGGGATGACCAAGGAAACAATTCAAAAGTTTACTAGTGTATTAAAAAACAGAAAAATTTTGTTAGAAACAAAAAAAATTAATGGACTGTTATGTGATATCTGCCTCCGATATTTCAACGAATTCTGAACAATCTCGTGAAATATGAAGAAGAGACTCGAAGCAACGAAAATGGGGTTCTACATAAGGTTGCTGTGTAAAACATCGGCCGAACATGTGAGCAACTGCAAGATCTTTGAGAAATTTGAAACGAAAAGTAAACATACTTGACATCAGAGGGGGCTGAAGTTTTTGGGACACGTAATGAGACAGAAAGGCTCGGTGAATCTAATACTCAAGGCTGGGAAAGTGGAGGACATAACTGGGTTTAAGAGAAATGGCAAAAGAAAAACGTTAAAATCTAAAAGGAATAAGGGGGATGTGGAAAGACATGATCGTCTACGTCCTGAACAGACACGACACTTTAAAGAAAAGATCTAAAGATAGCTTACTGTCTACTATAATTTTGTAATGCAAATAAATATCTTCATCAGAAATTATTTCAAGTTGCAAGGAAGTAAATATATTGTTAAGATGATGGATAAAAATATCATTACATTATTCACATCACTAATGTTCAGCCAAAAGTACGTTTTGCGATCTTGAGGGAATTCACAGGACCCTTAAACATATAATCTGCTGTCAATATGTGAAAAGGTGCTGCTTTTACTGATGCAAATTCTTTGATGAAAATTTTCAGAGCATAATTTTAATCTAAATCATTCAATCGAATGCTAAGATAGTTGAGTCTCTGTTCCGGGCCAAGAAGTGTTTTTCGTTAGAAAACCTCTTGCACATTTATAAATTTACCATTCGTCCCCGCATTGAGTACTGTTACTATTTATGGTCAGGTGCCTTTCCTGCTCTTGATAAAATCTAGTAATGGATTTGTCCCGATTTGGCTGTTTGCATTCTGTCTCATTTTCACCGATGGAGTGTGGCGCCCCTCTGTCTTTTCTACAAATATTTTCACGGCGTCCGCTCTAACAAGCTTTATCCCTGATTCGCTTCCCTCTATGAGTTTACCCTGCAGCTATATTTACAGTTAGGTCCCTTCGTTTTACTCTAAAAAAAGGCAAACTTAACCCCCTTTTCTACTCTACCAGTTTTTTTTATCGAACTCCCTTCCCCATGCTTCCTTTTCTGATAGCTACATAAACCAAAAATTTTAATGCAACCTCAATTACCATCTTTTATCTCCGTCACCCCCTTCTCTCTTTCTCTTTGTCTCTCTTTCTCTTTCTCTCTCTGTCTTTCTCTCTCCCCTTCTCGCTCTCTTTCTGCCTTCCTCTCTGTCTTTCTCTCTCCCCTTCTCGCTCTCTTTCTGCCTTTCTCTCTGTCTTTCTCTCTTATCCTTTCTACAACATCACTTGTACTGTTTTTCTTTCTGTCATCCCTCTCCTCTTATTGTAACGCCCTGCGCATCAGTGGCAGTACTGTCTTGCTTGGGGTGAAACGATTATTAAACAAAAGTACTCAGAAGGATCGAGATCTGGAATATTTCTTTGTCTAGACAATGCAATCTAATCATTATTAATATAACTATCGATAAACATGTTTGTTTATAGATACATATATAAGTTAATTAAAGGCAAACAATATATGTACTCACCTCATCTAATAGGCAATTACATCGGCAATTTCTTTCACAAACTTTATCACCCTTACAGTGAAAACTGCAATCAATCCCGCATGGTATAAAAAGGAATGTTTCAACAATAGTAGTCGCCGCCAATAAAGTAAAGATCATAAGAATTGCGACGTTCATCTTCCTAAATGAAAATGTAGTCAAAAATAAAAACATTGATATTAATTAATGATTTCACATTAGAAAATAGTAATTTGCTTTGGTTGTTTAGATTAGTAGAATATCAACCATTATGGTTTATTTAATTTCGAAACATAAATATTTAATATAAATTACTGCTTTCATATGAATATATTTCGAATTGAATGTCTTCTATTAAAGATATTTTTACATACGTTTATCATTTCAGGTTTCTTATATGTTTATATAATGTACATTATCAGTTATAGGTGATATATGTTTAAGATAATCCTATTTATTCCAGGTAGGATATTAGATTAATGGTTTCTGCATTCTCACAGGAACGGGTCGATTGAACGAATCTTATTATTCTCGTTGTGGTCTTTCTTTTGCAATCTTTTGCAGTGCTGCCTTTTCTTAAACTAAAGTACTCAGTAGGATCCAGATCTGGGATAATTCTTTGTATAGAAAATGCAATCTAATGATTATTAATATAACTATGGATCGTTTGTTTGTATATACATATGTAAGTTAATGAAATAATATATGTACTTACTTCATCTGATTGGCGTTTACATGAATCGCGACGTTCATCTTCCTAAATGAAAAAATGTAGTCAAAAATAGAAAAATCTACGTTAATTAATGATTAAACATGAGAAAATAGTAATTTGGTTTGGTTGTTATACTTGGTGGCATTTCAACACTTATAGTTTATTTAATTTCGAAACCTAAATATTATAACACAAATTACTGATTTCATATGAATATATTTTGAACACATTTGTTCAATTAAATATATTTTTACATAACATTATCCTTTCAGGTTAGCTAAATGTTTTGTAAGTGTATGCATTGTACATTATCTGTTGTATGTGAAATATGTTTAAGACAATCCTATATATTAAAAATAGAATAATAGATTGATAGTTTCTGCGTTCTCTCATGGCCTGATTGACTGAACAAAGCTTATTATTTTCGTTATTTTCGTTCGTGAGATTTTGTTTTAATGAAAATCATTTTTCAATACTTCATCAGACACTCTACATCTATTAACAAGTTTTTTCATCTCGGGCAGAATCTGCGGATGAGTCACTCTTGGCAATAATTTTATTTGTTATGTGACTGGAGATCCAGCATAGAACTAATTCCTTAATTCTGGATAATAATCTCTAATTCTTTAATTCTGGATAATGAATCCCTAATTCCTTAATTCTGGATAATGAATCCAGTCTGCAGAGTAATTTAACCAGCAAGGTATTGTCTATCTTCTTTATTTTGTTTTATTTATTTTTGCTCTTATTATAGAAAGGCTGTCTTATATTTGTTTATCTATTGCATATATATTTGCATCTTAAATTGAAATTTCTTTGGTAGAGGTCTCGTTTCACCATCGAAATATTGCGGCTGTCTTTTCCACCGGAGGTTTCGGGCCGTATTTTCGCATCTGGATTTGACTGTTGTGTGAACGTGCTACAATCGAAGTCATTCATATTATCTCACTTCATTCTTCAAGGTTGTCCTTTTTCCCTTTTGCTTTACATTCTTTTGCTGGAGCCTTTGCTTCATAAATTAAAGGCGAATCCGATCCTATGCGGAATCTCTCTACCTAGTGCTATCATTCATACATATGGTCCACATCCGATTATCAATAATATCGAAACATATTGTGGACTAGTTCAGAAAAAAAGTTTAAAGGGAGAAATTACGTATTCGGTATTCCTTTCCACGAAACCAAATAGACGTGATAAATGAAATATTTTTAATAGTTTAAAGCAAATTATTAATAATGAATACATTTGATTTAAAAAATTGGATATCATTTCGATCAAAAATTAGGTAATTACTCATGATAACTTAATCTGTAAAAAGATTGTCATATCACCAATAATGTAAGCATTATTTAATTAATTGGAAGTTATAAAATATCGGCAACTTATCTTATAATTCTTTTTTATTTTCAATAAATTGTGAATTTTATATGTGATAAATAGTATTCTAGTCAGGAAAGAAGAATTAAGATTTATGTATCACCCACAGAATAAAGATGAGAACACAGGAAATACATGCACAAAATTACAAAATATTTTGTAGTAGTTAGGGCATATATTTTTGATAGCTATGAGTACCCGTGTTTATCCTAGTTGGTTTTTATATGGGGAGGTAGTAAATTATTATTAGTGTTTATCAATACATCAACAGAAAAGACCTTATTGTTGCGGTAAATTTCATATGTCAACTTATGAACAATATTTATGGAAATTGTTTGTAGTTAATGTATTCCATAAATATTTTTTGCAAAATCGAGAATATCATCTACATATCTTAGGTAGATGGAGGGCTTTTAGTGATATTAAATATCTTATTTTCTAGGTATGGAAACGCTATCACGCTGTACGTAAGTATTTTTTTATTGTCACAGACGGGAACCTCAGTGATAGAAGCCAAAAATATTTTCTGTAATATATTAGATCTAGTTTTTAATGGAGGGGGAGATGTATTTTTGCAAATATTATTTATAATTATATCAATCGTTTCTCTCACTGGAAAATTGGTAAATACATTTTCAGCAACATTAAGAGTGTCTATTGTTTCATTATTAGGTTTCTGTGCTTTTACGGATTTGATTAGTTGGTGAGATGAGTTATTTCCGTATTTGCTTGTTATGTATGGAGTAATGAGCTGATTAATGATTTTGGTTAATTGATAACTAGTAGTTGGCAGCTGAGACAGGATGAAAAAGAATGTTAGGTTTCCGGATATTCATAGTTCCACACACGTATTATAGTGTGTAGTCATCGATTATTTTTGGAAGCTTTTTAGTTATCGTTTTCCGCGTTGTTGGATGTGATGAGTTGTTTGATTTTCGATTTCAGATGGTTAATAGAATTTTGTTGACGTTTTAAAAATTGAAATAATTGTCGAATATTTATTTTATTTTTTTAATTTAAAATAAGCTTTATGCACAAATGGAAGCTTTCCTAATATCTTCAAGCGGATGCTAGCTATTCTACATATAGTCCTATTATGCTAGGCTTGCTGCGTGTTTTCACGTCCATACGCAATTCTACATTGAGTGGCTCTTTTATTGTGAGAATAATCAAGTAAAAATTGCCAACATTATTAACACACACTTTTCATGTCGTTTTACTTTGATTATCATCATCGTGGTTATTAATTTTCGTAACTGAAATTTTGAAATGAAGCAACCGCAATTTTTATACTTGAAAAAACTTGTCTAAAGATTTATCTTACTTCCAACAAAATATTAAAATTATTTTAAAATCGTTACGAGTGAATTTCTCTCTCGTTTTAAAACCGATGTTTATCTGTCTATGTAAATATTGTCCTCTCCATTTCACCGTTAATATTTGGTATTTTTGTTTATATATACTGCATATGATAAATGATAAATTCCAGTTTATGGCCATATTATATTGAAACACAAGTTTTCCTACAATCAAAGATGTTAAGAATCATGATCTTTCATTTTTACTAATTCAACCTTACCGTCGCTTTGTGTGTAGTAGAATGATGTCGTCATAGTGTATAACGTCTCCTTAATAACTTTATAATTATGCTTTGTACTATTTTTTTACTAATGTCTTCTAGCGTCTTTTTCATAACTTTATTAATATTCTCTGCACATTTATGTGCTACTAATTAAAAAGGTGTGCCAAATCTAGGAAATATTTCATCTAATAATGGGTGATCGTTTGATCCCTCTTATTTGGTACAGCAATTGCTTTTGACCATATCAATGAAAGTAACTATTTATTGATTTCCAGATAGGGTCTGTGGGTAAAGTCCGAATTATCTAAGGCTATCTTAGCGAAAGGAAAGGGCGGTATATTTTACTTTTGTATACGGGGTTGAAGCTTTCTCAAATTTCTTGTTTCGTAGAATATATACTTCCCTACAAATACTGGAACATCTCGAAACAGAAATTGCCAAAAATAATTCAGTTTGACCGCTTAGAACATCTGTCTTTCCATGTGGTCATTATTCTCAAGGTACAGCCCGAGGATGAACTTCCTAAGATGCCATGCAATGCAAAGCGTAAATATCGGTTCATCGTTTGAAAATAATAAATAATACATAAATTCGTCTCTCAACGTGTTTTTGTTGTCTAACTTACTGGCCTTACTTGAGTTCTAAAATATATTTCTTTGCCTTATGCTCCCTAATTAAGTCTATGACAGTTAATGGGGATATTTTTCTCTTGGGATGTGGTCTAAATCTTTCTAAACTAAGTATCAATGTGTCGCGGTTCGAAATTATTCGAATAGAACTAACCTCTTATGCCTATTCATCTACGTCGACTTGCTTTATTATTTTATCTCTAGGTGCATATGTCGGGCTTAGCATAAAGTCTACGCACAGCTTATACTTACATTTAATGCTCTGTTTTACAATTATAGGTTGCTATACTCAATGCCGACAACTAGATTTTTTGTTTTCAGTTTTCTTGTTCGGAATAGAGAATTCATAGTACAGGGGTTTATGATTTGTTAAGATACCGAAATTCAAATTACGTAATATTTGAGATTCTGTAAGGTGTAGAGAATGGTATACAGTTCTTTTTTATGACTAACAATCTTCTCTGTGCATCAATAATTTTGCTTGATAAGAACTATTCAGATTTTTCCATTTCTCTTTTTTTTCCTTCATCATATATCTGCTTCGTTAAGGTAGCTCCGATCGCTAAATCCAGTACATCCGTGCAAAGTTCATATTCTTCGTTCACATCTGGGTGTTTCCTAGTGTCACCGATTTAGACATCATATTTTTCAAACGACAGAACGATACCTGACATGAATTATCCCAACTCAAACGCGCGTCTTTCCAAGTTAATCTAATCAACGGCTCTGATAATCTAGAGAACCCTGGAATAAATCGTTAGTAGAAACACATACCGATGAAAGCCCGAACATGTCTAACACTGGTGAGAGTGACTACAGAGCATATACCTTTTACATTCATTAGTATCTACCTGAGTTCTCATAGCCCTAATTGCAATTTGTTTTCTTTGATTTTATTTCGTGACATATAAAACTTTACTTTTTATTTAATAGCATGATGTGAATATTTTGAACAGTATGTTATACCATCAAATAAATACATATTGAACGCAATTGTATGCCATTAACAGCAGATATTTTATGCATAATTCTCTACTTTCCGAGTAATCATATATTTTATGTTTATGTCGTATGTACACAATCTTTTTTAGGTTTTATGTGATGGTATAATTCTATTCTCTTAAGATTTTCGCTGATTTCAGAATTTTCAAATAGTTTTCGCCGTTAGTTTTCTTCCATATTTTACAGTTGCTAATTAAATACATTCAATTAAAATGTGTTACACGGTGAGTGATAATTAGCATGATGTACATATTGGTTGATCTGATCTTCATTCTTCAGCGACTATGAAACGTTGGGGTATATGTGGGGCATGTGTAGCCAATTCAAAATGACGTCAACATTTCTTCCATTTCTTGACACTTGCTTCTATTTTACCAGTATTAGTTTTATTGTACGAAAGATGTCATTTGCGACATTAATCTAAACTTTCTGTAACACTATTGAAAAGCCGCTACTATATCGAAGAAAATAAAAGAAAAGCTCATATTCGATAGACTGAAAAATATACCGATGACCAGAAGAAGGAAAATAGGCAAGGAAACAATAATTAATGTTTAGAAAACAAAGAGTTCATCTGAAAAAAGAGACGGCATATTCTAATGGCTCTTAAACATGAAGGGATAATTTCTATAACGTTTGAATACGAAGTGATAAGCGTGGATAAGATCTTTACATTTATTGTCAGTTTATAAGTACTAATTTTTAAAAGCTGACATGTTTCCAAATAAAAATATAAAGAAAAGAATAATTTTTTACCTGTCGAAATGAAGTAAAACGTCTCAAATCAAGAGAATGTCCACATTTTTGTCTCTTTTTGAAAAGATTTAAATGAAAATTCCCAGCTGGGAAGAGGACTACCCACAAGGATCATTTTAGATGATAATATTTAGCCTTGATGATGACCAACAATCAGTTAACCAAAGAGGAAAAATTAAGACGGAATTTCGTGGAAGGCGGAATGTCGTTCCCCGCTCCTCGGGCAGTGATGGTGCGGGCACTCTCACACAACAGGAAAGAGACGTGTTTGATCAGGGGATCAAATAGAAAGCCATAATTGGTTGTTTGAGTGAACGCTAGGATATCTAGAACCCATCATACACTACCGTCGATAGATGCGGGACTCTATAGCATCTGGATATTTTGAACAGCAAAGTGAAAGTTTCAATCGACGCTAATCGGAATCGGAGAGGCCATCGTGTATTGAAGGATGTCAAAGATAACAGGAAATCTTCGAAACCTGAAAAACCTTTCGGCTGAGGTGAATTCTGTTTTTGTTTTTTGTTTGCATGTCATATTCGAAACAACATGTAATAATAATAGTGGCTTGAAAACGCTGTTACTGATCCAGCGGGCATTCACGCCATGAACTTTGCCATTTCCCAATCCCTTATGCAAGTGGTGGACTTCCACACTCGCTTCCCAAGCACTCCCTCGGGTAATTCCTGACTACTGGATATATGTTTCACCTCTGCGCCTGACGCCTGTCAAGTCTCGCAACTTTGCCCTCTCGGCAACTCCGACCACGCTGTAGTCTCTGTCAGTATTTCTTTCCACTCTCACTCCCCTCAGGAGCTCCCTACTTATAGGACCTCCTACCTATACCAAAAAGCTGACTGGGATGCCTTTCGCGATTTCCTCTGCGATGTCCCTTGGGGAAAATGTTCGATCTATCAGCTGATGACTGTGCCTCTGAGGTCTCCTCATGGGTGAAAGCTGGCATTGATGCCTTCATACCCACCAGGAAGTATTGCCTAAAACCTCATTCCTCTCCGTGGTTCTCTCCTGCTTGCTCAGCCGCCATTGCCCACATTAACTATTACTTCCGTTTATTCCGGAGACAGTCATCTGATCACAATAGGCGCTTGTTCACTTCTGCTCGCAATGAGTGCAAGAGAACCCTAAATGACGCCAGACGGTTGTTTCCGAGAGAATGCGATAGCGCATAGCTGACCGCAAGTTTGGCTCCAAGGACTATTGGAGGATTTGCAAACGAGTGCTGAACAATAGAAAATCCTCAATACCTCCTTTAATCCATGAATTTGAGGTTCTCACGTCATCTGCGGACAAAGCTGAATGCTTCGCCCGCAGATTCTCATCCAACTCCACATTTGACTCATCTGGAGTACACCCACCCGACTTCCATATTAGAACTGAGGCCAAACTGCACGACGTATATATTACCCCGACAGTAGTATCCCGAGTAATCTCAAAACTCGATCCCCATAAGGCGAGCGGAGACGATGGAATCCCGGTGATAGTCCTTAAGAGTCCTGAACTTTCCCCTGTCCTCTCTAAACTGTTTAACTACTGCCTTTCTGCTTCCTGCTTTCCTGCATGCTGGAAGTTCTCTTCAGTCGTTCCTGTATTTAAGAATTATGGTGAACCCTCGGACCCATCCAACTATCGTCCTATCAGTCTTCTACCGATATTCGGGAAAGTATTCGAGGCCATAATCAATGCTGAAATAGTCCAACATCTGACTGCCCACAAACTCTTTTCTGACAGGCAATACGGCTTCCGCTTTGCCAGATCCACGGCCGACTTGCTAACAACCGGAACGGAGTACATGCTCTAGGCCCTTGATGAGTCTGACGAGACTCGCGCGGTTGCTCTTGACATCTCCAAGGCTTTTGACGGGGTTTGGCACTCTGGCCTCCTATGCAAGCTACAGAGGTACGGTATTACCGGTCGCCTGCTTTACCTAATCCAATCTTTTTTAAATAACCGCAAAATGAAGGTCGTTTTGAATGGGCATGCCTCTTCTTCCTACAGCACGAATGCTGGTGTCCCACAGGGCTCTATCCTAGGCCCGACGCTCTTCCTTATTTTCATCAACGACCTCCCAGATGAGATCAGTTCCCAAGTAGGCATCTACGCAGACTACACCACAATATACTCCTGCACCAGTAAGAAAACTGTCGTGGCGGACAGACATAATCTCGCTGCTGACATTGAACGGGATCTATACTCTGTGATGAATTGGGGCAAGAAGTGGCTTGTCAAATTCAATGCGTCTAAGACCAAGTCTGTCAACTATCACAGGCAAGCTCTCCTGCCTCCCATAAGCATGGACAAAGCGATTCTCCCTGAGAGCAACACACTACGCCTCCTCGGCCTTGACCTCTCCTCAGACCTCAAATGGAACCACTATATTGATTTCATAGCTAAATTTACTGTTAAGAAGGTTGGGTCACTATGTCGATCCAGGATGTTTTTTCCGCCTGAATCCATCCTGCATATATACAAGTCAACCATCCATCCGTGCATGGAGTACTGCGGCCATTTATGGTCAGGCGCCCCTGCCGTTCTCCTCAGTGTTCTTGACAGGCTCCAAAGGAGAGTCTGTAATGTGATAGGTTCTGATCTGGCGGCTCGACTGCAGCCACTTCCCCATCGTCGAAATGTGGCCTCCCTTTGTCTGTTTTATAAATACTTTCATGGCTTCTGCTCCAACGAACTTAAGTCACTGGTGCCTCCTCAACAGGTGTTTACTCGTGCAACCAGACTGGCAACTGGGTCCCACCCATTCACAGTCAGGTTAGCCAAATGCAGACGACAATTCAACTCCTGCAGCTTCTTCTTTCGATCTTCCCGCCTGTGGAACTCTCTCCCATATTCTTGCTTTCCTGACGGCTACAACCTCCAGGAATTTAAATGCAATGTCAATACTCATCTATGAACCACTGGCCTCTAGCTCTCTCCCCACCCCCGTATATCCTTCCCTTTCTCTCCACCTATGTATCTGTCATCGCACCTGCTTTCTCAGCTTTCTATTGCTCCTTTCTAACTAGTTTGTACTCCTCACTCTTTTCTAATTAATCTTTTTACAGTTATCAGTGGCATTTGCCTCGGGGTGAAATGATTAAAAACAAAATCCTGCCAAATCTCTTCATATTACTTATAAGAATAGATAAATTATGAAAATTCGAGGTAAAATATCAGAATAAATGTTTCTGTTCTCAAATTCTCTATGAACTTTTCTAGATTCATATTCAGATCTGCTATTAACTGTATAAATAATATTCAATATGAGTACAACATGGTAAGTTCTTTCTGGTAGAAATAGACTTTAAAAAGCAGTTGATGTTTGTTAGCTGCATGCGTTGATAATTTATGGAGCATGATTCGCTCGAAGAGAAAGTGTACAAAGTTTATATGAATGTGTTTTTGTTCCTAAATCTTCACTTGTACATATGAAAATTCAAAGCATCAGAAATTCGTATGACAAAATGATTCACAATAAGCTAATATTTCATTAATTTCAGAAGTTGGAAAGATATTGCTATTGTCTGAATTTTGAATGATTTCTTGTATAATTTTTGCATTAAATGATAATTAGTTGCATATTTAACTACAACGAGAAGTGCGATACTGAGATCCGAAATCAAATTCCAGAATATGAGGGGATCATTGAAAAATAGAAACATTTTGCTTGAAACAAAGAAGAGAGTTCTCGATTGATATAAGATATCTATTCTTTAATATGGCAGTGAAAGCTGAACAATCTCATCAAAGATGAAGGAGAAACCGCAAACAAACGAAATGTGGTTCTACAGACGATTTTTACGGGTACCATAGACCTAGTATGTAAGCAACGATGCGATTTTGCTGAGGATGAAAGCGATAAAATACTTAATATCAGGAAAAAAACAGCTTGTGTTCCTAGATCATGTAATGAGGAAGGAGGGCTTGGTAAATATAATGCTCACAATGCAGATAGAGAGAAAGCGACAATAGGGGAAAGCAGCTCGTAAAATACTTGACAGGCTTGAGCAAGTAGATAGCAGAGCGGGATTTAGTTAGGATAACAGAAGAAAGTGTGATAAGAGCTACTAGTGATAAGGTCATGTGGAAGGCCATGATCGCCTACGTCCTGACGTGACTCTGCACATAGCAGAAGAAAATTACTTACAATGAAAATTATGAACATAAGCATCTTGTTTTAAAATAAATATTATTTTCAGTATTAGTCTGCGTTATTTAATCAAACGACCTAAATATAGCGGTAACAAAGATTGTTTTGTAAACTTTCATGTTCTGAATTGAACAAAAAGCAAGAAATAATGTCATTTTAAAAAATAAAATTCTCAAAGGCATATAAATAAAATGTTCAGTTTGATGTTCAAATATTAATTATAAAACCCTATGGGAAACTTAGAAAGCGTATGAGATATTAAACAAACGAAGAAATATCAAATGAAATAATTAAAACAGTGAAATGGAAGAGGTGACATAAATTGATTGATTGTAAATAGTGAAAATTATAACTTAGTATGTCTTAAAAACTTACAGTTAGTTTCGAAGGTGTACGATGTTGAAGCAAATAACGCAGTAATGTTGGGAAGTTCTTCAATATTAATGATTCACGTCCCACGTTGCTATTTAGTTACTGCGCCTAAACAGACATTTTGGCAGATGTTACCTTGCTAATAAAATTCAGTTCTTTACATGTTGTAAATAGTAATTGCCATGTTACTATTTCTACTGACACAATGGAAAGATATGATGGAAATAAATATTTTTGCGCAAAATTTGTGGAGTTATTTTCTCAGTGGAGGCTAGTATTTGTGCTAAAGTCGGCACTAATAGGTTCGACGTACAAAAGCTTAAGAACTTCAGATAATATGTATTACGCAGTGTAATCTTGCCAGGTCGCTAACCAGTTTCGTATTCGATTAACGGTCCACTACTATCGTCTAACATCGACTGACCCTCGTTCCTCTTACTACTCCTACTTAAATTAGGCGGGAGTGTCTATTCACTATAAAATAGGTGTATTTCATGATAACAGCAAAATAAATACAGTTTTCGGTATCAGTCCGCGTAGAAAATGACAAGCTTTCGTGCATTTAAGGAATATAGACAGAATTACATTATTCACAATTTTCAGAATGTTGTACTTCTATTTATTTTGATGTTTACGACGTTTCGGCCGTTATACGCTCCAGGTTTCATCAGATTCTAGTAAGATAGAACCGAACACTTTATTTAAATCAGTGAGTTATATAATTATCATTCAATATGCGATACTACCTCCTGATGTCATGTAGTTATCTCCCTTTTACTCAACTCACAACACATATTATTTCTTTACTATTGAATATAAGATTGTAACCATTAATACGGAGTGTTAGTGAAAATCATTAGCTTCAAAGATTGCAGTGGGAAATCTGGTAAAAAATGATTCCTGAGTTATTAGGTTTATAAGTGCCATAAATTCATATACTGATGTCCTCAAGGACACATGACCCAGTGGATATAGTCGTTGATTTGTTTTAGTGGATTCACTCAAAAATTGTGAGCTCAATACCTGGCTACATGTGAACTTATAACTTAGAGATTTTCCATGAATAATGAAAATTTTAGGGGCCATGTAGTTATCTCACTTTAACTACATAGTCCCTGGAAGTTGCATTGTTCATGGAATGAGAATTATATACTTCCGGGATCAATATAATGAGTTCAGATCAAAATTTCTAGCAACTGAAGAAGGCCGGAGGGTACAACGGCCAAAACATCATAAGCATGGCAAGAAAGATGAGGACAACAGTCCAAAAAGTGTAAATAATGTAAATACTAGCTCATCTTAG
The DNA here is from genome assembly GCA_037127315.1 of Ascarosepion bandense. Taxonomy (NCBI): domain Eukaryota; kingdom Metazoa; phylum Mollusca; class Cephalopoda; order Sepiida; family Sepiidae; genus Ascarosepion; species Ascarosepion bandense. The sequence continues at coordinate 119,235 of JBBBDQ010030759.1, read as the reverse complement.
AAGTAAGACAGACTTAAATACAAGTTTGAAAACCGTTTGATTTTTTCTAAACTTTTCTAATCAAAGTTAATATGTTTTGAGTAAATTATGAGAAATAAATGTGCAAGAATTTGCTGAAATTCGTCAATAAAATATCGTTCTTCCTTAATCCATTATGGATTGTCTATATATAATTGTAAAAGAATGAATGGATGTATAGACAAATCGTAGGAACTAATAAAAACTGTCAATTGGAACAAATTAAGCTCACCCAAATCAAGACACAAGAGGCGCTAAAGCTAGCGGGTTACTGAGTGGGCGTCTAATGAATTGGGAAGAAGTAAGAGAGTATTATGAAAATGAGCAGTGCAGATATTAATTGAATATGAACTAAAGAAAACAAATATCTAGTTGTTAGAGAAGCATTCCCCAATGCGTTTATTTCACAAAGCAATGTCTGATTATTCAGCACATAAGATAAGCACCCCGATGTTTTTTTTTTGTGTGTTGGTATTATCTTTTACTCTTACATAACAGTCTGTTGTAACATGTACACAGAGCTGTCCTTACGTTTTAGACGACTGCATATACCGACCATTTCTTCTTCATACGTTTCTGTTTCGCCCCTTTTCACTTTTGTTCAATGCTACAAGGTCGCTGACGTTTCCTCTATTTACACTCTAAGGATGGTGGGAGTATAAGTAAAAATATAGTCTGATGAATGTTGGTTAGAGTTATATGGATATCTGGAACCAATAGACGCTTCTTATTGTCGAAATGTTCTAGTAATAAATGTTATATTTCCAGATAGCAGAAGAGAATGACAGCGTCAACTACGTATCTTTTGATGTATTGATTCTTATTCGATTTCCAAGAAATATTTCCAGAATATGTTGATGAAAATATTGAAACCATTGCTAAGATTTTGCCCTCTCGATATATGCTTGATATCCTTACGAACTATATTTATTGGTGTGTAGAAAGTCAAAATCTCCACCAGGTTATCAATTTGTATGCAAGTACGTTCACCTACAGATATGTCCGAAGTCAGTTTATCTCTGACTATTAAGAGTACACCATCCTTAAATATCTCACGATGTTCAGCTACTCCGTCTAGTAAGATTGCAAATCCGTATTTTTAGGATTAACACAAAATAGATTTCTTGTCATCAATAGGTAATTATAAAAGCACATGATAAAATGTTGTCATTTCTAAGATTCTTAACATAAATATGTGTGTTTTTCATTTTCATATTTTTTATGATGAGTCAGTCAGTTAAGTGCCATACGTGATACACGCTCGGGCGATCATGTCTCGAAAGAGACATGACTGACTGGGCAGAATGTTATCCCGCAGTAGGTTGCCATTGCTTTCCTGAGGTAAACTGGTTGCCGACCAAGACTATAGAACCCAGTCTGTCCTGCTATTTAACCCATAACTGGAAGGAAGAGACGGATTAATACCTTTCCCAAGGATATTTGCGCGAAAGTAAATACAATGATGAGTAATGAAGCTGAAAACATATCATTTCTTATTAAAAGGATAAACGTTTTTCAACAGCAATAATCCCATCTAGACCGCTTTTTATAACGGCAAATCACTATTAGATGCAATCGTCATAAGATCTCGTCATTTCTGATAATATATATATATATATATTGTAATGGTTGTTACAATGTTTTTAAATTCATAGTATCACTACACAAAAAATTTCTCATGTTTCGAAGCCAGCCCATTATGTTTTGGCTTCATCCTCAGGTGATTTTTTTAGAAATAAGAATTATCCAGTTGAAAAGACCGTTTATTTGTGTTGGATTTGTTATTTTCGGGTGTAAGAGGGGTTGGTCTGTATTTTGAGTTCCGTTGACCTTTTTACTGGTGTTGGGTTTAAGTGTTTGTTTTTAGCAGAGTTCATGATAGGTTTAATCTATTAATCTTGAAAGGGCTGGTGCTAATGGCGCCTTTGTTTTTTGGGGTTGGTAGGTGTTGTTTTGTTTTGGGGTTGGTTTCTCTTTAATTTAATGTATGTTATTTTGTATTGAGGTGTGTGCTTTTTCTTGTTTTTTACTTCTTTGTTTTTTGTAAAATATACCTTTTATAAAATATATCTTTCATAAAAATGTATAGGGGTTGGTAGGTGTTGTTTTGTTTTGGGGTTGGTTTCTCCTTAATTTAATGTATGTTATTTTGTATTGGTGTTTGCTTTTTTTCTTTTCTCCTTTCTTTTTAAGTCTAAAGATAAATATATATGTAATCCTCATTTCATATTTTTAATAATATGAGTAATGATGAAACCAAAAAATTTCTTATTCATTGGATGTAATTTTTTCCACTTGAAACAGTCGCGTCAACATTTATTATTTTGGCAAAGCAGCAATTATTGGACGCACTCGATAAAATCTGTTAATCTCTGATATTCGTCACGATATTTTTGTTACCATTTCCATATATTTTAAACATGTGACTGAAAATCTTGAAAGCAAATGATTTCTAATTAAATGGATGAAAGTCTTCCAACTGCAAATATTCGCTTCTGCATTTTGATTTTTTTAAACAGAAAGTCATTTATTATTAGCCGAACTTAAAAATATTTCTTCATTTGTGATATTCTTTTTATGATTTTTTCTTATTTTGAACAGGGTGAGTAATTATAGTGAAAGCAAATTATTACAAATTAAATGTATGAAGATTTTCCGATTGCCAGAAACCTCTTTTTCACTTTGCTCTTTTTATCGACATATCTCTAATTACTAGACGCACTTAATAAAATCTAACTTCTGATATTCCCTTTATATTTTTAACATTTATATATATTGAATGATGTAACTAATCATGTTGAAAGCAAATAATTTCTTATTAAATATCAAACTACAAATAATAATTTTTTCACGTTGTATCGCTAATTACTGTCTTCATTTCTGATATTTATTTAAATATATATATATATATATATATATATATATATATATATATATATATATGTCTCATATTTTTACTAATGATTGCTGAAATATAATAATTTCTTATTAAATAGATGATAACCTTCTAACTGCATTAATGTGTTTCTTCACATTGCTCTTAGAATCTGCCAACCTCAAATTGTTAGAACCACTTTTTAAATTCTTATTTCTCATATTCTTTATATATAATTTTTACCATTTTTACGGATGTGTTTAATGATTTATAAAGCAAATAATTTCTCATTAAATGCACGAAATTTTTCCAACTGTAAATAATCCTTTCTTTACACTGCTCACTGTATCACCTAATCACTAATTATTTTGCGGACTTCTTAAAATATCCTCACTTCCGATGATCATTAATACTTTGACTATTTCCTTATTTTTTAATCGAGTGACTATAATGATGGTTATGCCAATCATTTCTTATTAAATAGAAAATATTTCCTCTACACATTGCTCTTTATAATGAATAATACATTTATTTTTATATGCTCTTAACAATATACTATTTCTCAAGATATACTGAATTTAATTTTAAATGTTTTCATATATTTTGAATTCTACGTACATTTCTTTTCGAAATTGTCCATGTGTCAATCAAAAGATTTCTTCAAAGAAAATTTGTCGAAATCTACTTTCTTTTTGTATCTATGCGTGTAATTTTTTGTGTTGTAGATTATAGAGAGCTGGTAAATAATTTACTGAAGAATTTTATTTCATGAAATACTAACAATTGCAAACTGCTAGCAAAAGACAAAAGACAAATAAACATTGTTTTGATAAATATTTGATTGTGGTCAAAATGAAGAATGCGGGCAAAATTCTCCATGTCAGGAAAATATTTGGGTTTCTGAAAAGTGCATAGATAAGGAGAGAAGCGGATTTAATTTGCCTTAGAATATTTCAAGTTATAAAACAATGAATTATATTTTAGAGGCGACGAGAAATATGTTTTGGTTGTTAGAAACAATAAAATAAACAAGCATTATGTAAACAATGTGTCAGAATGTGATGTAATCACTGATATAAGAGGCAAAAATTATTAGTTTTGAGCAGTCAGTCGATTTTAACCAGAACCCGAGAAAACCACATGATAAACGAGTACGAGCGAGGCATTTTGGCCACTCGAACCATGCGTGCTGTCCCCTACAAAAATACTTGCACTCTATGACACGTCACCTGATGAGAGAATAAACTAAGTGAATATGTATTTTTATACACACTTTGTCCGTCGTCTTATTTCAAGCCGTTGCTCACCCTTGGCTCTAGGTATACCAAACATATCATAGATATGCGACAGCTGTGTATATGCGACTCTCTGCCTGCATCTATATACGTCTCATAAATTCATAGAGGCTTTCTTTTCCCAAACTAACTTATCATTCAAATTATAGTCGTGTTTCTTATGTAAACGCTTTCGTAAAACATTTCTTATCGCTCCTACCCACCATCAGATCGCTTCTAACCCCCATTCTATCGCTCCTACCCACCATCAGATTGCTCCTAATCCCCATTTTATCGCTCTTACCCCCAATTAGCATTGATCAGTCTTCTTGTAAGCAAAACACTGCGCCGCCTCCGGTATCCTCTCACAACAGACCTTAATTGGAACGACTATATCGAATCCGTAGCTAAATCCGCTGCTAAGTCAGTCGGTTCTCCGTGTAGCGCCAGGAAGTTTTTTTCCCGTCTGAAACCATCCTGCACGTATATAAACCTACCATCCGCCCGTGCATTGAATACTGCTGCCATATCCGGTCGGGTGACCCCTGCTATCCATCTATGGGTCCTTGACAGAATCAAAGGAAGAATCTGTAATGTGATCGATCCCGACTTGGCGGCTCCGATACAGTCACTTTCTCACCAATGTAGCGTGGATTACTTGTATCTCTTTTACAAATACTTTCAAGGCTTCTTCTCTGATGGGCTTAGCTCTCTGGTGCGCCCTAGCTATGAATTTACTCTAGCTACAAGATTAGCATCTAGATCCTACCTTTTTACTGTGAAACACTTAAAATGTAAAATCAAATTCTATTCCAGTAGCTTCTTTTCTCGCATTTCCAACTGGGGAATTCCGTTTCGTTTACTTGCTCCCCCGACAGCTAAAATCTCCAAGAATTTAAGTCAATAGCCATCTCCTATTTCATTGATTTGCGTCCTCTATGCCCCTTTCTCCGTCTACTCCATTATCATCAGTATTTTCATCATTCTCTTACCCACTTTCTGACACCCCCTATAACCTGTAACTCTTTCTCATAGCTTTCCTCCCATGTAAGACCCTGCACACCACTGGCAGTAAACTGCCTTGCTTGGGGCGATAGGATTATATAAAAAAAAGAAGTAACTTTAAGTCTTTGAATTTCGTATGAATATATCAAGAATATATCAAGTGAATCGCTTCCTTTTTACAATTAACAACCTGTCTATGAAAATTCCCAGATAATATGTAAGATTCTAGTTAGCGTTGAATATATTCCTTCTTTTGTTATTGGAGTAATTTGTTGCAATTTACATTATTTAGACTATTATTTGATGCCATTTTTCTTAGGTCTTTCATGTTAATATCTGTTAGAAATATTTTACATATCCTATCAGGTTTTACAATATTTGCGCCCACTAAATATAAAAACTTGAGAGAATAGGCCAACATCTGCTCTGAAAAATCTGCAATGTTTACGGAAAGAATCTAGCATCGACACAATGAAGATCCACTTACAATCAGTAGATGTAACAACATTATGGATATTTACAATACACACAGAACAATCAAATCTAATCGCCCAGACATGGTGTTCAATGACCACAAAAATGTTTTCTTATCGACATGACGGTTCCTGTGAGCTGCATTGTATGTTTAATGATCTTTAAAATATATAGCAAATTAAAAATATCTTGCAGTGAAAAGCTACGAATACAATTCCCGGTATCGATGTAGTTCTAATAAACATATTGAAGAGACCAATGAGGGTCTAATACATAAATAAGCACCGAAAATATTACTCAAAAGTTCTGCTAATAAGTTACAAACGGCTTTATCTATGTAAAACATGTGTGAACTTAATTCTTCTCCCACGGAAAATGATGTGTTGACATTGTTGATCTTAGCTCTTTGTTTGAATCGGGGAGGAAATACGTATCCATCGAAATTAAAGGAAGTATTAATAATAATAATAATAATAATAATAATAATAATAATACGCGATTGGAATTACAACGAGAATGACGTGCTTTTCTGAGGCTCCTGAAAACGTAACGTAACGTAACGTTTTTTTTTTTTACACGTAAACATTAATTTTCCATTTCACTATATTAAACATAAACATTAATTTTTCCCTTCGTATATAATTTTATTTGTATGTTTCTTCTTTTAATGATTCTTAAATAGATTTATTAACTAGTTTTCTAAAGCAAGACAACGAAAAAAAAATACGACGAAAAGCAAGACAACGAAAAAAAATACGACGAAAAGCACTAAAATCTGTTCGATCTACGATATTCTTTCTTAGAAAGAATATGTAATAATTTCTTTATATTTGTTCGCTCATTTTATATATTTATTTATTTTTCGATAATCTTACTCTCGTTGGATTTAATGAAAGAATAACACAGAATACAGTGGGCCAACAAATTATTTTTAAATTTTACGGTAGTAAACTCAAAGGTATGTCCACTTTTTCTTTCCTATTAAAAAAAAAAAATTTTTGAAATTTTTTTAAACGTAAACATTAATTTTTAATTTCACTATTTTAAACATAAACATTAATTTTTTCTTCGTATATAATTCAAATTGTATGTTTCTTCTGTTAATGATCCTTAAATAGATTTATTAACTAGTTTTCTAAAGCAAGACAACGAAAAGAATAAGAAAAAAAAATACGACGAAAAACACTAAAAAAAGTACGATCTACGATATTCTTTCTTAGAAAGAATATGTAATAATTTATTATATTTGTTCGTTCATTTTATATATTTATTTATTTTTCGATAATTTTATTCTCGTTGGATTTAATGAAAGAATAACACAGAATACAGTGGGCGAACAAATTATTATTTTTAAATGTTACGGTAGTAAACTCAAAGGTATGTCCATTTTTTTCTTCCTATTAAAAAAAAATTTGAATTTTTTTTTTTTTTGCAAGGACAAAGGTTAATAGTAGCAACAATTGTTTTAATTTAACAATACTCTCTAAGTGCAGTGATTTTTTTTTCCGTTAAACGGCCGTTACGTCCAAGTTTGTTTGTTTTTTCAACCAGCGTCTCTCTCTTTGAATTTTTCTTTTTCTCAATATGAAATTCTGTTTTAATATAAACAGGATTTTTTTCTTTAGATATTACCGAAATTTTTTTTTTTTAACTATTATAATTTTCTTAAAAACAAAACAAAACAAGAAATTAAATTAAATCCGATGAAAAACAATTTATATGGTATTATTTTATAGAAAGTCTACGTATTTATTGATATATTTATTTTTATTTATCTATTGATTTAATTTACTTATTTAATTTATCTTATTCTGATAACCCTATTTTTGACCAGCGACTTTATTGAAAAAATAAATGATAGAGTGGACGAACAAATTATTACATTTTTTTTTTTCGTTGATCGACCGTTACGCCCAAGTATGTTTGTTTTTTTTTTGTTTTTTTCAACCAGCGTCTCTCTATTTGAATTTTTCCTTTTCTCAATATGAAATTCTGTTTTAATATAAACAGGATTTGTTTGTTTTTTTTTGTTTTTTTTTGTTATGAAATTCTGTTTTATTTTAATTAATTTATCTATTTGCTCTTTAAATGAACCTAAATAAAATCATCCGTATTATATTTCCTTTAGCTGTCGATATTTCATAAATTTTTTTTTTTTAACAAAATACTCTAGTATTGATGTGTTGTTTCGTTGAGCCGTTGCTAGGCCAAAGTTTTTTTTTAACCAGCGTCTTTCTCCTTGAATTCCAATCGCGTATATGTCAGATGTTGCTTGGCAGCCCATTTAGGAGAAGGAAAACTCCGAACAACAACCCGCAACTCAAGGTGTTAATCGTGCCGAGGAGTGAATGGCTACTGCGTTATGAGGTCACAAACGATCCCCTACAGGCTTCGGGACCCTGTTTGTAAAAGACCGTTACCCAACGTGCCGGGCAACTTTGGGTGGACTTTTGGACCCGTGCGTCACTCGTGGGAAAAACATGAAAAATACAATTAGAAATAAAAAGTCCATTATGGCTCTTCCAGTGGTTAAACAGCGAGCCCGTTCTTCAGGAAGGAACCTAATTGTGGTAAAAAAAAAATCTGCCATAAAACCAAACTCCTACACAAAGAATGAATCTTCAGGTCCCCACAACCAGGATAATCCTAACGTTGGTCCTGAAAATTCACCAGCTAGATCTACAACCGTATATTTAAAGAAAGAAAAAATAAAATGGTCTCGTGAGGAGTACAAAGTCGTTATGACTGCATTTCATGAAGCGTTACTCAAACCTCAAAAAAACGTGACTCGCCAAACATATGACATTTGGCGTGAAAAAGTTGGTCAAGCAAATAGAAAGTATATTGACGAAAATAAATTAGCCAATGTACGTAGGTACATTATTCGTAATAACCGACTGACAGCGGCTGAAATCAATGAAATTAAAAGAATTGTAACAAGAAGAGACGAATCAACAAATTATGAAAAGAAACCGGAATCAGAAATAAAAAGTAATAACATCAAACAAGCCACAGGTCATAATGTAGAAACCGTGAAACACGCAAATCACTGCGAAGATAATGCTGTGGATTTAAAAGTGCTGGAAAGGTGTGATCTGAGTCAGTTAAAAGACAAAAATAAAACGAGTTCAGAACACATCGAAGATAATTATTTGACGGAAAATAAGAACAATATACAGGAAGCCAAGATAGAAATAAAAAACCATCTAAGTCAAATACAAAATATTACAATGGAGGAACGTGAACAGCTCCCAAAATTACTACCAACAAAACATAACCTCCGTACTATTAAACTCTACAATGCAGCACTGAAATCAATACTGGATGAAGACCCTCATACAAATCTTAACGAAATAATATGTGCATCAGCAACAGCAGCAACAAAAAAATTAAATATCAAAATAAAAACAAGGCAGTCCCGTAGACGTGAAGTTCCACCATGGAAAAGAAAAATAGAAAAAGAAATAGAACAACTTAGAAGTGAATTATCAATATTGGATGAACTGAGTAGAGGAATAAATGTAAGAACTAGGAAAAGCAGAAGAGCCGTAAAAAATATAACATCAAGAATGAAAATGACGTCTTATCAAATAAAGAAAAAATAAAGCAAAAAATCCAACTGAAGGCTCAAAGAATAAGACGCTATGAAAAAAGAGCAAGATTTTACAGAGAAAACAAGATTTTTCAGACTGATACAAAGAGATTTTACAGGGAAATAGGTAAAAAAAGAATTGAAGTGACAGTACCCCCCAGAATGGAAGAAGTCACACAGTTCTGGGAAAAGATATGGGCTTGCCCTAAAGAACTTACCAAGGAAGTACACTGGATTACGCAAGAGATAGAACGAATGAAAAATAAACCCGAACAGACATGGTCTGGAATTACAGAAGATGATGTTAAATATGCACTAAAAAAACACACAATTGGAAATTCCCAGACATAGATAAAATTCCTAACTTTGGCTATATTATTTAAATGCAGCACATAAAAAACTAGCCAAAGAACTTCAAGAAATGGTTGACGATCCCACTAAAATTCCTGCATGGATGACCAAAGGAATTACATTTCTTCTACCCAAGAATGGTGACACAAACAACCCAAAAACCTACAAACCAATTACATGTCTTCCGACAACATATAAACTATTAACATCTATTTTAACAAAACAGACATATTTATTCTTAGAAAGAAATGACATGATACCGCTTGAACAAAAAGGGTGCAAACGTGGCTGTTATGGTTGTAAAGACCAATTGCTGATTAACAAAATGATCCTGGAAAACTGCTACAGTACAAAGAAAAATCTTAGTACAGCCTGGATAGACTATCGAAAGGCATTCGATAGTGTGCCACATGACTGGATTTTAAAGACTTTAAATATATACAAGATATCGCCCGTCATCATCAATTTCATCAAACAGTGCATGTCTATATGGAAAACAACCCTTTACCTCAATCATATAAATGGAACCTATAAGTCTGATGAAATAAACATCAAAAGAGGTATATTTCAAGGTGATTCTTTATCTCCCTTACCATTCTGCATATCATTAATAGCACTAACCAGTCAACTTAATAAGACAGAATGTAGTTATAAAATAGGACAAAAGAAAATAAGCAATCTATTTTACATGGATGACTTAAAGTTATATGCTAAGAATGATAATGAACTGGAAGGTCTTCTGCAAACTGTAAAATGCTTCAGCGAAGACATTGGAATGAAAGTTAATTTGAATAAATGTGCTAAAGCTACAGTTTTACGTGGATCAATACAAGAAACATCCTCAATTAGCCTAGACCCTGCTGTAACAATAAAAGAATTGAAACCAGAAGAAGCTTATAAATACCTAGGTGTAAATGAGAGCGAACACATTCACCATAAAAAAATGAAAGAAATAGTGCGTAAAGAGTACTATAGAAGGCTACGAATGATATTAAAAACTGAATTAAATTCACAGAATAGAGTTATGGCCATTAATAGCCTTGCAATCCCAGTTGTCCAATATAGCTTTAACATCTTAAACTAGACTCTAAACGACATCAGGCGAATGGATGCTAAAACAAGAAAGCTTCTTTCTAAGCATAAGATGCATCATCCAAAGGCTGATGTAGACCGTCTATACATACCCCGTAAAGAAGGTGGAAGAGGTCTTATTCAGCTGGAATTGTCATACAAGACAACAACTATTGGCTTACTAACATACATAGAAACAACAAAGGATTGGATGATACAATTAGTAAGGCAACATGAAGAAAGAAAGAAAAAATATTCAATAATAAAAGAAGGCAGTAAATTCAAACAAGATTTACAGTTAGTAGATTCTGTAGAAAAGCAGAACGGAAGCCAAGAGCCGACTATTGCGGCAAAGAATATGAAAATGAAAGCCAAAGATAAAGCTCTTGAACAGATGAAACAGCGCTGGCAACACAAACCTCTGCATGGCCAATATCCAGTACGTGCCAATAAATCCAATGTTGACAAAGTTAATACTCATCGATGGTTACGTGCATCTGGATTAAAGTCCGAAACTGAAGGCTTTATTCTTGCAGCACAAGACCAAAGTCTTTTCACGAGAAACTTTCAGGCAAATATTATGCATAATAATATGGATCCAAAATGCAGGTTTTGTGATAAACACCAAGAAACAATAGACCACCTAATCTCAGGCTGTTCTGTGCTTGCCCCAAATGAATATAAAAATCGCCACGATAGAGTTGGGCAATATTTACATTGGGCAATATGCAAACATTATGGAAAAGCTGTAAACAAACACTGGTATGAACATCACCCAGCACCGGTTACAGAAATAGAAGATGTAACCATTCTATGGGATTACACCATCTCCACAGACAGAAAAATTGAAGCAAACAGGCCAGACATTATTGTTAAAAACCAGAAGGAGAAAACTTGTCTATTAATTGATATGACTTGTCCAGCGGATTGTAACATAGTAATCAAGGAGTTTGAAAAACTGTCAAAATATAAAGACCTGGAAATTGAAATAGAAAAAATGTGGAAATTGAAAACACGTGTTGTGCCAGTGATAGTAGGTGCACTTGGAATGATAAATGGAACAAAACAACACATTGAAAGAATCCCTGGAAACCCCAGCTTAAGAGACATACAAAAAATTGTCTTATTAAGTACAGCCCACACACTAAGGAAAACTTTATCTATGTAATGCTGGAGATGATAGGGAAGATAGAAAAACATGAAATGGAGCCATAACAACACGCCACTACCTGCCTTAGGTCTCCCCGCAGACTTGGTTGGTAGTGAGACCAAAGCAGAAATCGAAATATGATGAAAAATGACATAATAATAATAATTTGTTTTCTTATCGACATGATGGTCTCTGCAGACAGTAATATATTTTAATAATAATAATAATAATAATAATAATAATAATAATAATAATTTTTGTAAAATAGTATTAATAATATAAATAATTATTATTTTATTTGTTTGTATAAGATCGTTACACAACGTGCTGGACTATTTTGTGGAGGCTTTTGGATCTGTGCGCCACTCCTGAGAATAATATGAGAATTACAATTAGAAATAAAAAGTCCATTATGGCTCTTCCAGTGGTTAAACAGCGAGCCCGTTCTTCAGGAAGGAACCTAATTGTCGTAAAAAACAAAAAATCTGCCATAAAACCAAACTCCTACACAAAGAATGGATCTTCAGGCCCCCACAAACAGGATAATCTTAATGATGGCCCAGAAAATTATCCAGCTAGATCCATAACTGTATATTTAAAGAAAGAAAAAATAAAATGACCTCGTGGAGAGGACAAAGTCGTTATGACTGCATTTAATGTAGCGTTACTCAATCCTCAAAAAGCATCACTCGCCGGACATGACATTTAGCGAGAAAAGGTTGGACAAATAAACTGAAAGTACATTGATTAAAATAAATTACCCAATGTACGAAGGTTCATCATGCGAAATACTCGATTGACAGAGGCTGATTAGCGAGATAAAGAGAAGTGCAACCAGAATAGACGAATCAACAAAACATGAAAGGGAACTGGAATCAGAAAAAAAGTAGTAATAACACAAAAGCCACAGATCATAATGTAGAATCTGAGATACACACAAAGCATTTTGAAGATACTAATGCTGAAAGTTTAGAAGTATTGGAAAGGTGTAATGTGATTCCGTAACAAGACAGCAATAAAACGACTTCAAAACACATTGAACAGAAGTATTTTACCGAAAACAAGAATAGTATTCAAGAAGTCAAGGAAGAAATCAAGAGCCATAAGTAAGATACATAATATTGCAATGGAGGAACGTGAACAACTCCAAAAATTACAACCAACAAAGCATAACCTCGAAGCTATTACGCTCTACAATGCAGCACTCTAATTAAATTCGAATGTAGAAGACACTTATAAAAATCTTAATGAAGTTATATATGCATCAGAAATAGCAGCAACAAAAAATTGAACATCAAATTAAAAACAAAGCAGCCTCCCAGACATGACGATCTAGCTTGGAAAAGAAGATTACAAAAACAGAGCAACTTAGACGTGAATTATCAGTACGCAATGAATTGGCATGAGGAATGAATAAAAGAACTAGAAAAGGCAGAAGAGTCAAAAGAAAATACAATATTAAAAATGAAAATGAAGTCCTATCAAATGAGGAAAATAAAGCAAACAATAAAACTGAAGGCTCAAAGAATAAGACGCTATGAAAGAAGATCAAGATTCTACAGACAAAACAAAATTTTTCAAACCGATGCAAGGAAATTGTACAGAGAAATAGGTGAAAAAAGAATTGAAGTGATAGTCTCAGCCAAAATGGAAGAGGTTATATAGTTCTGGTAAAAATGCAGACTAGATTGCACAAGAGATAGAACGAATGAAAAATAAATCAGAACAGACATGGGCTGGAATCACAGAAGAGGATATTAAATTTGCATTGAAAAAAAGCACACAATTAGAAAATTCCAGGAATAGATAACATCCCTTATTTTTGGCTATATTATTTAAATACAGCACATAAAAACATAGCCAAAGAACTTTAAAAATGGTTAACGATCCCACTAAAATTCCTACATAGATGACCAAAGGAATTACATTTCTTCTACTCAAGAATATTGGCATAAACCCGAAAATCTACAGACCAATTACATGCCTTCCGACAATGTACAAATTATTAACATTTATTTTAACAAGACAGACGTATTTTTTCTTGGAAAGAAATGACATACTAACGCTTGAACCAAAATTGTTCAAACGTGGTTTTTACGGATGTAAAGACCAATTACTGATTAATACGATGATCTTGAAAAACTGCTTCAATGCAAATAAAAATCTTAGTACTACCCGAATAGATTATCGTAAGGCATTCGATAGTGTACCACATTTCTGGATCTGAAAAAACATTAAATATGTACAGGGTATCACCTGTCATCATAAATTTAATCAAACAATGTATGTCGATATAGAAAATAACTCTTTACCTTAATCATATAAATGCAATCTATCAGTATGGTGAAATAAATATCAACAGAGGTATATGTCAAGGTGACTCTTTGTCTCCCTTACTATTTTGCACATTAGCAACAGCATTAACCTTTCAACTTAACAAGAGAGAACATGTTTATAAAATAGTTAAAAAGAAAATGAGCCATCTTTTTTCATGGATGACTTAAAGTTGTATGCTATATATGACTTTGAGCTGGAAGGTCTTTTGCAAACTGTAAAATGCTTCAGTTAAGATATTGGCATGAAATTTTAATTTTCAATAAATGTGCTAAAGCTACAGTTTTACGAGGATCACTGCAAAAAACATGGCGTTTCTTGCAAACAATAATAAATATAATAGTGAAAACATGCATTCATAAAATGAATTGAAATGGTTATAGCATCTATAATATTTTGCCAAAGACTAAAATAAAACTGATCACAATAAGCATGTCAAAATATAATACAATAATTAATTCTCTAAGTCAACTGGCAATAACACTCTGCCGTTTTCCCTCATTTTAAAAATATTCTGGCTTAAACATATTATATTTTCTGAAGTCATTCTAATTTTCGTAAGAAATCATCTCTTTTCAAAATGTTAAATTCACATTAATTTTACAACATAAATAAGCATTTGAGAAAAAATTTATTCCAATATTTCTTTAGAAATTTTTGTTCTGATTAGACATGAAATTCATGTGACATCTGACAGGGATGACCCGCTCAAAAACAGTTTTTGCTCTTTGGATCCAAATAGCTAAGCGGAGGAACTGTATTATCATCGTTTGTCGCATTTTTTAGGCTGAAAGGGAAAATATATTTGAATAATATTTTAAATTAATTCAGTGTAAATCAGACGCAGTAACTATTCATGTATACAATTAATATTCGAGTGCATCAAACGATAACTTGATGTTAACAAATTAATTGTCTCCATATTGCGATGTAGGACATTATTCTATTCATGAGATTTAAGAATCAAGTGCAATAAGAAGAAGACTATAAGGTGCTAATTGTTTTCTTTGAAGTACTAATTAATCTTAATTTTGTTGTAATCAAAATATTCTACAATGATCTGCTAACATTCTTAAACAGCAACTAATTTATATATATATATATATAGAGAGAGAGAGAGAGATTAAGAGAGAGAGAGAGAGAGAGGGAGGGAGAGAGATTATAACTTTACTTGTAACTTTAACATGTATTTCTTTCATCTTAATCTTCCCCTTGAACTTTTACCTCTACATTCATTTCTCTGTTACATTCATTGAATTTTAAACTGTGAGTTTGTCGTAAGTCATATGGATGTTTGTTGTGACTTGCTTTTAAAGAAGACGATTCCGAATAGAAACATTCTTAAAACTTCATTTGCCATTTTATCTTTATGCTAGAATAATTGTATCTTTATCTTAGAATAATTGTTAATCATGAATCAGTTGTCTGAATTCAGTCATTCAGAAGAAGAATATAAAGTTTATTCACTCATATAAATAAATTAAACCATCAATAATCACAACTACTGTTAGCAACGAATACATTTTTATTAGAATGTCATATGTACACACTCACATACAGTCAGAAACACAGACCCATACCACATACACATAGAGGAGAAATTTTATTGTGAGATATTTCAGAAGAAATAAATGCTACAGTAGACTTTATGAATGACTTAACTTACTTAGGTATTTAGAATAGGGCTACTAAAAAAGTGTGTAAACTTCCAATAAAATGCGTGACATAGGGTTATGTGTTGCCTAATATAAATCAATGTCTGTAAGCTGTTAATTTAGAAGGGGGTCAAATCAGAGTCTGATCAGCTCTGATGAGGTCGATTTAGTGAGTGCGGAGTACGATGTTTGAAAAACCCTAAAATGCACAATGAGCACAGTAAGTAGTGTACTAAAAAACAGGAAAATTTCCTTAGAAACAAAGAAAAGAATACTGGACTGTTATGGGATATGTCTCTTCGATAGGTCAAAGAATGCTGAAGAATTTCGTCAAATATATAAGAGACTCGAAGCAACCAAAATGTGGTTCTACAGACGGATGATGAATAAAACAAGAAGGAATAGGCGGATTAATACCTTTCCCAAGGGTATTTATGCGTAAGTGAATACAATGAATTCAGCTGGAATTCGAACTCGTCTCCCCGATTTCTCGTTCCGAGCCGATATCCAATGCACCACAACGTGCATCCCATATACATATATAAGTGAATGAAAAGCAAAATGTATATGTACTTACCTCTTCTGAGTGGCATCTACATTTGCAAGCTTGATAACAAGTATTAGGTTTGCAGCGAGCAGCACACAAAAGTTCGCAGAAATCAAATAAGTATGTTTCAACAGTAGCCGTCACCGCCAATAACGTACAGATCATAAGAATCGCGACGTTCATCTTCCCCGATGAAAAAATGTAGTCAAAAATAGAAAAATCTACATTAATTAATGGTTAAACATAAGAAAATAGTAATTTGTTTTGGTTGTTATACTTAGTAGCATTTACACACTTACAGTTTATCTAATTTCGAAACCTAAATATTTTAAAATAAATTACTGCTTATATATGAATATATTTTGAACACAATTGTATGCCTTCAATTAAAGATAGTTTTACATACTTTTATTCTTTCAGGTTAAATAAATGTGCGTTGTGGTGCTTTTATCCTTTCAGGTTAAGGATGTGCGTTGTGTTTGCATTGGATATCGGCTCGGAACGAGAAATCGGGGAGCCGAGTTCGAATCCCAGCCGAATTCATTGCATTTACTTACGCGCAAATACCCTTGGGAAATGTATTAATCCGTCTATTCCTTCCAGTTATGGGTTAAATAACAGGACAGATTGGGTTCTGTAGCCTTGGTCGGCAACCAGTCTACCGCAGAAAGCAATGGCAACATACTGCGGGATAATCTTCTGCCCAGTCAGTCATGTCTCTTTCGAGGCATGATCACCCAAGCGTGTATCACGTATGGCACTTAACTGACTGACCGAAATGTTTCCTAAGTGTATGCAATGTACATTATCAGTTGTAGGTGATGTATGTTTAAGATAATCCTATATATTCAAGCTAGGATATTAGATTGATGATTTCTGAATTCTCACAGGACAGGATTGACTGAACAAAGCTTATAATTGTCGATGTAGATACAGATTTTCTGAGATTTTGTTTTAATGAAAACATCTGTACCAATTTTCAAGTCCGCATCAGACATTCTGAATCTATTATCAAGTTTTTCATCGCTGGCAGAATCTGCGGACGAGTCTTTCTTGGAAATGCTTTTAATGATTATGTGCTGGAGATCCAGCAGAGAAGTAATTCCTTTATTCTGGATAATGAATCCAGTCTGCAGAGTAATTTAACCAGCAATGTATTGGCAAGCTACTTTAATTCATTTTATTTATTTTTTCGTTTATTTTAGAAAGTCTGTCTTATTTTTATTTATCTATTGCATATATATTCTCATCCAAAATTGAAATTTCTTTGGTAGAGGTGTCGTTTTCGTTTTTAAATATTGCATCATATTCTGTTTCATTTTTGTATTTTGGACCATCTGTAAAGAACGTTAAGTTTAAATGCTTCACTATAAATGATACCTGGCATGTTGCACATGTGGGTTGTACTTCAGCGAGTATGTATGGGTGAAGTATAGATGTACCTATGTACTGTCGAACCAAAATTACCTCAGCCTTTCATCCTTTTCTAAACACCTGCCTAAATGATCCCAGGGCCGGTTTTATTGTACAGAGCCTGCTGTTTTCATTGTCGATCCAGCACCTATTCCAATTCTATTTAATGAAACTATCTGTGGTTTTTCAGATCAAAATTAAGGTTTCTCAAACTATTAAGAAGTATTTCATTTCGGGATAATGTTGCGGCTGAATCTGCATGGTTATTCCATTTAATTCCTACGTCTCTTGATTTCCAGCTTTGAACTTTTTTATTGCTAGATTTATAGCCAACAATAACAGAAAACGAAAGGGTGATACTGAGATCCGAAGGTGAATTGCCATGGCCAAAAATGCATTCCAGAAGCTGAGTAGAGTATTAAGAGATAGGAAACAATTGCTAGAAACAAAGAAAAGTGTAATAGATTGCTATGCGATGTCTTTTCTTCAATATGGCAGTGAATGCTGGACAATCTCATTCAAGCTGAAAAACAGATTTAAAGATGAATAGATGTTATTCTGTCTGTGGAATTTTGAGCTCTTTTCGTAACGTCTGATTCTTTGAGTTTTCAGTTTTCAGATTTATTTTTCTTTAGTTGATAGAAATTCATTTTTATTCCTAATTTTTTTATTTACTTTTTACTCTTTAATTTCTTTTAATATTATGCATTTCACTTGTAATTTGGGGAGCTGTTATCGTTCCACCATCATTTAATTTTTGTCTTAGGTATACTCCTCATAAATTCTTACTTGGCTTACTTGTACCTTTGACTTGTTCTGAACGATTAAGATCATCTTTCTCCAACTCTTCTAAATTATCACAATTAACTTAAATGTGATTTTTGTGTATCTCAGTTTTTTCATAATGATTTATGGTTTGTGTAATCATTTTAGCTTTTATGATAATTTTTGGTTCCCTTAAATTTTCTCTTAAATTTCTGGTTCCCATTCTTAAATCTCTTCAATCGGCTTTGCTGGTGGAAGTTCTTTTTTTTGGAGATTTTTTCGTTTAACTTTTAGTTCTCATATTGCCTCTATTTGGTAAATCTGATACTCCGATTCTACTCAGAATCTCCCTACCTGACACTATCATCCTGGTAGCTACTCAGCCTATTCTGACACTATTTCGGTTTTTGTGTTACAATTATTTCTTTAGACAAATGCTTTTGGATCTAACTGTAGAATTCGTAGAAACGTCGTTGGAATTGTCGTAGTTGTGGAGAGCTGAAGATTCATTATTTGTGTAGGAGTTAGTTTCTATGGCACACTTTTCGACCCTAGGTAGATTCCTTCCTGAGGAATGGACATTCTGTTTATCCACTGGAAGGGACATACTGGATATTTTCGTTTGATTTTAGTTCTCATATTACCTCTATTTCGTAAATCTGATCGTCAAGGAAATCGACATTTAAGTCGCACTGATCAATTTAGATCCGTGCAAGGCATTACACAGGTTTAAGCATCGATTTCCAGAGGCTGTCCTTTTCGCCGGCAGGTTCGGGCCTTACTTTAGCATCTGGATCCGACTGTTGTATGACAAGACCAAAGTCTTTCATATTGTATCACTTCATTCGTAAAGTTGTGCTCTTTCCCATTTGTTTTACATTCTTTTGCTGGAGCATTACCTTTGTAAGTTAAAAGAGAATCAGGTCCTACTCAGAATATCCCTAACTAGTGCTATCGTATTGGCCAGCTACTCATCATATCCTGACAATATTTCGGTTCTTTTGTCGTGCGAACTTATCAGGGGTTACAAAATGGTGACAGGGACCAAAGTCAATCGCGGTAAATCTTTAGGCTTGCGGTTGCGTGGGTGAAAGGGAGTTTGTTTTCCCTGATCTTTCATTTCAACGGACGAGCCGTTCAAAATGCTGGCAGTCTAGTTCAGTTCCGATCTGCAGTTCGAAATAAATCGGTCGGAGGTGCACGAGAAGGCCGAGTTTGCAGTTCTTCTGTGGACGCGGAGAAAGCTTTCCTTAAAGTAGGGGGCGAAAGTATTCACTTTTCACATATGTAACACCTTCGCCCGGCTGGCAACCCTCGGGCCATATCCTGGTCGAGACGGCACCAATTGTGACGCTTTATGCCCAAGGCTGGCCGTCTAATGTGACTCTCGTTCTCGTTGACGGTTGTGACGATCCCAGTTGTGACACTGCCACCTGGCTGGCCGGTTGGTTTGGTCGCTGTCGCTGGTTTTGACGATCTCGTCTGTTGATGTCGCCACAAAAGCTGGTTTACAAGACGTCTCTTGCAAAAACGCGCCACTGCCACACGTTGTGAATTGATCCCAGAGATCGCGTCGTGCAATTTTAGTAGTCGCCTTTTAGAGCCAGTCCGGACAATAAATACAGCACCAAAAAAAAAAAAAATAATAAAGTAAATGAACAAGGTCGAACACGCCTGGAGTGTTACGAAGAATGTCTTTATATAAAAATAATAAAAAAAAACAATGTTTCTTTTTTTTTTTCACAGGAGCAGATAATACAATTGTCGGAATGTTGGTTTACAACACAGAGAGAGAGAGAGAGAGAGAGAGAAAGAGAGAGAGAGAGAGAGAGAGTTAAAAAATCTCAGAGCTTTCAATCCTTAAATAGATATGTCATTTCTAAATTTCGTTAAATTAGACAGAGCTCTTCAAATTTTCGCTAAAATCTTTTCCGTATTATCTAAAATTGGAACTGTCCGTTTCTTTTAGGTGATGTTAAAAAAAAATGATAGAATTCTTTCGGATTCTTGTCGTAACTTGACGGAGTTTACCGAACGAGGAATCAGAATTTTTGATTATCCCGTGATTAAAAAAAAATATAACGTTCTTTCGGGAGCCATATCGAATGTGCATTATTCAAAATTAACTCTTTAACTTACCGACGGCAGGCTTCATTCAAAATTAACTCCTTAGCCATAAGTTCTATGGTGGGCGATCAACCGTGGGTCATGGCTCCCCAGTTGGGAATTTTTTCCACAGTCGTTATATTTCGACTGATAGCTACTCAGCTATCTTAAAAATCTAAAATCAACTGAATAACTGAATAACTTATTTTTCTCGCCGAATCCGGATTTTTATCACCCTTTTCAATCCTTTCTAGGGATCTAGCCGGCTTGAAGCCTTCAGCCAATGAAATCGTTTTCCGCCCACTCGATTTGCGGAAGGGATCATCTAAACGAATGAGATATTGCCAGTTCATATTATATTCAGATTTTTGACAATTTCCGACAGGCTTCTGTTCCTAGAGAAATCTGTTGAGGGCCTTTAACCCCGCCTGACCCCATCAAATAATCCTGATACTTTATTATGGCAACCAAAAAGTCCGCTTCGAACATGAAAGAAGAAAAATTATATTTTCCCCTTTTTCCCAAAAATGGCTAAATTTTATATTCCCCAGATTTTAGAAGTTCATGATAGTACTAAAATAGTTAATTTTTCTATTCCCCATATTTGACAAATATTTGATAGTATTAAAATAGTTTTTTACATAAGCTCACATCACGTATTACAATAAAGCATAACTAATAATATTACTAATATCAATTTCTCTCTCTCCGCTGCATTAATACGAACAAGGAAAAGTATCCGCGCGGGAGATATTGTCACTCATATAATTGATTCTTCTTGACTAACTCTCTCTACATCTACTTCCGTGCACCAATATCTTGTTCTCTTTCTAGTGTGGAAGCAAGACCCCGAAAGTATGTCGGGAGGTCTGTTACCTACACCCTTCAGATAGCGGACTGGGTGTACTAGCGTTAAAATTCGACAACATACTTTTCGCATCCTGCATCGGTCGTGCTTCCAATTAAATGGAAACGTTGACTTTTAGAAGGATCACATTTATAAATGCTCAGTCTTTAAGAAATGTGCAGATGGAGGCCCGCTATTCATACCAAAGGTAATGCTTCTTCTATCATGAATGCCGATTGGCTCTCAAGTTCCTCCTAAGGGCAACCGATGGTCCCTTCAACGTCTAGTCGTTGTTCCGTATAGCGTTTTATTGAGTGTTAGTTAGGTGGGAGGCGCAAAGAATGATCTAATGTGCCAAAGAATTTATCAAGTTTTGAATCAGATTAATAACATTCGAAAATCACCAACACCAGCAAATATATCAGAAACAGCGCTGTTATTTAGCTTTTGTTTAAGATCACAAGAATTAAATAATATCAGAACTTTTCTAGTTCTATTGCATGCGATAGAACAAAAAGGAATGCCTTGGAAATGGGGAATAACCGAAGAAATTTCATTTGAACAACCGGAATGTTTATTAATACCTGTTAATGTTTTAGTAATTACAACTCCTGACTGGGCAAAAACTCTATGCTTACAACTGTTGCTTTGTGTACACTCATGAATACCGTTGTATCTCAAGTGCGTAAGTGATCATACAACGACGGACATACAATGTATCTCTGTATTTACGAGTGTACTCAATCAAGAGAGAAGATTTATAAATTTTAATGGGTCGTGTTTTATGAGGATCACAGAGGGTTATTCTCGCAAAGTGTTAAGTTACATTGCTTAAAGAATTGCATAAATGTCACCCGGGTATTTCACAAATTAATGTTCGTTGTCTCTTCTAGTGGTCTAAATTCGATTCAGACTTTGGGTGGCCTAATTTAGATTTATACCCTGAACTGTGTGTAAAATCTATGTGCAAGGATAAGGCAAATTCTGCATGAGACGAGCAAGTTGTGTCCATGGGCATACCTAGATAATGATTTTAAGTGCATATGTTCAACATTCTATTATCAAGGATATCAAAGCGCTTGAAGGACAAGTTCCGAAAATAGTTTTAAAGGAGAAATTACGTACTCGGTACAGCGTTCCACGAAACCAGATAGATTTGACATAAATGAAATATATTTAATAGTTTAAAGAACATTTTTAATAATGAATACATCTTATTGAAAAGATTGTGGTATCATTTCTAACAAAAGTTAGGAAATTACTCATGATAACTTCATATATAAAACGTTTGTCATATTGCCAACAATGAAATCATTATTTGACTAATTCAAAGTTATGAATTTTCGGAAACTTATCTTATAATTCCTTTTTATTTTCAATAAATTGTGAATTTTGTATGTGATAAATAGAATTCTAGTTAGTAAAGAAGAATTAAGATTTATTTATCACCCACAGAATAAAGACGTGAACCACGAAATACATGCACCAAAATACAAAATATTTTGTAATAATTAGGACATTCATTTTTTATAGCTATGAGTGCCTGTGTTTATGTTATGAGGAGGTAGTAAATTATTGTTAGTGTTCATCAATACATCAACAGAAAGAATTTTATTGTTACTGTAAAGTTCATATGTGAACTTAAGAACAATATTTATGGAAATTCTTTTTAGTTCATGTATTCCATATATATTTTTACCAAAACGAGTGTATCACCTACATAACTTAGGTAGATATAGGGCTTTTAGTGGTATTAAAAAATCTTATTTTCAAGGTCAACCATGTAGATGTTACTAAAACTTGGCCCTGGGACTGAACCAATGGAAACACTATCACGTTGTACGTAAATATTATTTTCAGGGTCACAGAAGAGAACCTCTGTGATACAAGTCCAAAATAGTTTCTGTAATATGTTAGATATAGTTTTTAATGGAGGAAGAGATGGTTATTAATTATGATTATATCAACCGTTTCAGGTTTTTGTGCTTTTAAGTATTTGATTATTTCGTGAAAATGAGTTATTTCCGTATTTGCTAGTTATGTATGGAGCAATGAGCTGATTGGTAATTTTGGTTTATTGTTAAACCATAGCGGAAATCTGAAACAGGATTGAAAATGAGGTTAGGGTCATGTATTTTAATAAATTACTTATTGAAGATTTAAATTGTTTTTTGTGTTGTTGGTTCTGATGAGTTGCTAGATTTTCGGCTTCAGTTGGTTAATGGAATTTTGATGATATTTTAAAATTTGGGTTTATCGTCGATTATATATTTTATTTTTTACATTTATAAGATTTATGCTCAAGTGCTGTTCCTTAACATCTTCAAGCGGGTCCTATCTATCCTTAATATACTCATATTCTGCCATGCTTCCCACCTCTTTTCACGTCCATATTCAATGGCTGTGGGGTATTTTATTTTTGAGAATGATCATGTAAGTAATTGTTCTCATATTGCCAACATTACAAAGACACACATGTCAGGTCGTCTTACTTTGATTATCATCATCTTGGTAATTAAGTTTCTTAACTGAAATTATGATGTCATGCAATCGCTAATTTTATATATAAAATAAGCCGTCTTCGAATTTAGGTTTCTTCTAATAAAAAACCAAAGCTATTTTCAAAACGTTACGAGGGAATTTCGCTCTCATTCAAAACCGATGTTAATCTGTATATATAAACTTTGTCTTCTCCATTTTTCCGTTAATATTTGATATTATTGTTTATATATACTGCACATAATGAATAATAAATTCCAATTTATGGACATATTATATTGAAACACAAGTTTTCGTACGATCAACGATGTTAGAAATCATCGGGTCTACTCAGTACTAAGACGGGAGACCGACTGTAAATATCATGTGAAGGAAGATTGGGTATCAGTCAGTTAACCGTACACGCTTGGGACATGAAGTCTCGAAAGAGATATGACTAACTGGGCAGACGATTTTCCTGTAGCAGTTTGCCATTACTGTGTGCAGTAGACTGGTTGTCAACGAAGGTTATAAAACCTAATCTGTTATGTTATTTAATCCATAGGTGAAGGGAAGAAACTGATTATTACCTTTCCCAATGATATTTGTGCGTTACTGAATGCAATTTATTCAACTGGAATTCAGTCCAGGCCCTACGATTGCTCGTTCCACAATGGGCATCTAAGCTTGAAAATTGTGTAATGGATTAAGACCTGGAATTGGAAGATAGAAAGCCAAATTTCAATTCCATTCCAGGTTATTAAATTCATTTACGTGCAATTATTCTTAGAAAATGTATGAATCCATCACTTCAACATCAGTTTGGATCAATTAGTATCAGTAAATGTTATTATTACCCATAAAATTTATTAAAATTAAATAATAGTTTGTTGATTTAAATAGCTCACAAAATGTTGATAAACCTTAAAGCAAACCAGACTAAAACTGAGCAATAACATCTGCTAAAAATCTGTTTTTATAAAAAAATCTTTTATAATAATGCTGACTTTCTATTCAGAAAATGTTAACAATATAGAATTTAACCTTATACGCACGCGAATGAATGCGGAAAATTACGATTCATTGTAATTAATGGAAAATTAATTTTATAACTCAAATTAATAACACAACGGCGAACACAGCTAAAGTTCTGTTAATCGTAGTTCAGTGTGAATATCAATTCCGCTAAACTTCGGAAGCTAATGTAGAATTATTACAAAGAATTGTATTAGAAATGCGGCCTATTTCATCAACTACGTTACGGGTATGTCTTCTACAATTGATAAGATTTCATCTTGAATAAACTTCAAAGAGTATCAAAGAGAGATAATACTTTCTGATACTTTAAACAGAACATCATGAAATGCAAGCTAATTTTGTAAAGTGGGAAACAAAGTCTATTCTTGGATAATATCAAACTATTTAGATTTAAATAGATTTAAATAGCTTATGTGATTCTTATAATTTTCTTCCTCATTCTATGACTTCCGTGTAAATTGTTCTTCTCTATCATCACTCAGCTTTTCTGTAACACTCTGCGCACCAGTGGCAGTTCTGCCATGCTTGGGGTGAAATGATTTTTAAAACTTAAAATAGAGTTTACAATCATAAATATCTTGTTTTATAATAAATAATATTTTTTAATTATTCTACATAATTAACGTAACAAGAAATAATGTCATTTAAAGCAAATTGATTTGAAGTTCAAAAAGTAGTATAATTCAAATTTATTGTTTGTTAATCAAACACTAATTTCTGATTGTTATAAATCCAGAGCGATTATATAAGTAAAAAGAAACAAAGAAATAAAACATGATAAACGAAAGCATGAAAGGTAAAATGAATGACTCAAATCGTTTGATTATAAATGGTAACAAATATAATTTTAAATTGCATTAAATTTAATTAAATTTCCCTTTAATATAATATGGCTTGCTAATCAAATATAAAGTATATAAAGGAGTGACAAAATATTTTATAAAGAAACTTAGAAATAGAATAAGCTAAAACTTTTTAGAAACTTCAAATAAAATAATGAAAACCGTCATATGAAAGGGATTTAAATCGATAGATGCAAATCGTGACAAATATATCTTCGAATCTGTTAAACACTTACAATTCTTTCTCGTGGGTTCACGATGTTGAAATCAACCAATAATGTGGGAAAAATCTCCAACTGTAATGATTTACTTTTCCACGTGGCTACTTATTTATATAGGATGAACCATTTGGCAGATGTTACCTTGTTAAATAAATTCAACTGTTTAAATGTAGTAAACAATTAATAATTGAAAATTTTATTATTTGAACTGACATGGAAAAAGATATTACGGAAAAATATTTTTGCGCAAAATAAATACGATTTTTATCATCTGTCCGTGACATTAATTTGCATATACAAATTTAAATACTCTGTTGCAAAAAGTTTTTGCTTCCTCTTTAGCTTTCAAGAAAGTTAATAAGAATTATTAAAAGATTAAAAAGAAATAATTGAAATAAAATAAGAACGGATAATTGGAACAAATTAAGTTTACCCAAAACATGACACAAAAGAAACTCAATATAGACGAGTAGGAATCTTAAGAAGAGAGAAGCGAAAAGTAAAAGAACATTATGTGGGGGGGGGGGGAAGGAGAAGGCGGGTGGTAGATATCGGTTGAATATTGAATTTCAACTGCAAAAGTTCCTTCTTGACATTGATCTTTGTATCGGGCTATCAGCATTTTTTTTTTTGTTTTTAATCATATCACCCCAAGCAAGGCGATAACGCTACTGATGCGCAGGGGGCTACGTAAGAGTGAAAAGATTGGAAAAGAGAAAGCCAGAAACCGCATCCTAAACAGGAAACAAGGGATGAGCCTCTTCATCTGTTAAATAGACGTGGGTGGAGTGTGAACCGGACGATAGTTTAGTCTATCTACTCAAATTGAAAAAAAAAAAAAAAACGAAAAGAGTAAAAGAGGGAAAAGATTGGAAAAGAGAAAACCGGAAACCGCATCCTAAACAGGAAACAAGAGATGAGCCTCTTCATCTGTTCAAATGAGTCTCCTACATCTGGATACTTTTATATATTTTTATTACTGATGTGAAGTGAAGTTTAATACTAATCAGTCGCTAAGTCCCTACTTATTCTCAGTGACGAGTTATATAGGCTCTCTCTTGCACTTATACAAATTAGGCATATCAATTTGCCAGTGTCACTACATCTCCCTGAAACGTATAGGTTTTATACCTCTAGTATGTTTTGTACTTCTCATGATAGTTTAATTAATACTTCCCTCTATCCCGTATTTCTTTCTCTGGGAGACCTAGATCTGTCCTGCGCCCATCTGTAATCATCTGCATTGTCTTGCATTATCTGATCTTCGTACAAACCTTTCAATTCATTCTGGGCCACTTGATCCTGCATTATTTCGTCTTCTGATGTTTCATTCTGTAACGGTTGTTCTAATGAATCATTACCAGACGGAATTGTATCCATTTCTTTTTTGTTTTGCTCTTCATATTTATCCTGGATTCTTATTTGATCTGCATGGCCGAATAATGTTGCCGTTTTCTATATTTTTCATAGCTGTATTGTGGCCTTTTGCATGATAAATGTTGCCCTTTCCGGATTAGCTTCGTTGTTCTTTTTGTACAACATTTTTTCATCTATGGAATATGGCATCGTTAGCGGAGCTCTAATTTGACTTCCAATTAAAACTGATGGGTTTTACAGTTTTCCAGCGTGTGATATTGTGCGATAGCTTAAAAGCAGCCTCGGTAGAAAAAAATTCACCTTTTTCTTTTTGCTGGGAACATGCATTTAGTCCGATTTTTACGGTCTGCACCATTCTTTCCGCTAAGCCTTTCGATTGAGGGTGATATGGGCGGGCCTTATACGGTTTACATCCTATTTTTTCTAACCATAATTATGGTGCATTGTCAGATACCAGGGTTTTTCTCGTATGCCATTTTCTCGTATGCCATTTCTAGAAAATATGACCCTTAGAATCTGTTCTATCGTAGAACTTTTCTTGTCTGGCACCCGGATTTTTGTCATATCAGTTGTAAAGAGCAAACTGGCGACAAAGAAGAACGAACTTACGCATAACACCAAGGAAAAAAATCTTAACGTCGAGGACCTCGAAAATCCCAAAGGATGACTCAACATCATCTTCAATTGGTGAAACAGATTCGCGCACAAGTCGCACACACAAAATTGTATCGAATATTTTTGTCTCTCCCACCTGAATCACTTTAACAAAATGTGCTACAAACCGACTCAAACAAGTCGACCACACACAAGTTGTCGACACTAATAACGAAAAGAAAAAAATGGAAAATCTCCAAAAGGGTATACTCGAAATTATAGAGAACTGAAGAAAGACAATATCAATTAGAAATAAAACAGATGAAAATGCCAAAGGCTAACAAAATAAGGCAAATGGAAATGCAAAAGGCTAGCGAAATACGACAAATGGAAATGCAAAAGGCTAACGAAGAAAGACAAACAGAAATACAAAAGAGACAAATAAAGATACAAAAGCAAATTGAAGAAAGAAAAATTGCAATGCAAAAGGCAAACGAGGAAAACAAAAACAAATTCAAGTTCGTAGACTACATCCTCCCTAAAAAAACAAGTAATCTAACGTTCGATGAGGCAGTGACAGGTCTCACAGAGCTATTTAGCCCAAAATTCTCGTTGTTTCATAAAAGGTGGAAATGCCATAATCTAAAAAAAAAAGAAGAAAACGAGAACTATTCTACTTTTGCAGCTATCGTCATTAAACACTGTGACGATTTTAAATTGTTGGAACTTACTCCAGACAATTTCAAGTGTCTCATATTTGTTCAAGGACTAGTTGCTGCTAAAGACAGCAAAATGAGGAAACGCATGCTGACCAAACTGCAAAACGAGCCAGGTCTAACATTACAAAAATTGTCAGAAGATTGTCAGAAATGCCTCATCATAAAGAAAGATAGCAAGGACATCGAAGAGTCAGGAGTAGCGTATATTCGAAAGGTAAAAAGAAATTTACGTTTTGTACCCTCCCCACAGACAAAACAATTTTATAATGCCAAGGAGAAAAATACAGCACGACTGTTGTCAAAAATCCAGTAAAAAACAAGTCCCTTCCTTCTGCATGTTACAGATGTGGTGGATGGCATTGGTTTAAGGATTGTCTTTTTAAATACAAAAATTGCCGAGCATATGGTAAGATGGGCCACAAAGCTACGGTATACAGAAATAAAAATCAACCAATTAGAGTAAGGTCTACTAGAGTGGAGGATGAAAATAAAGAAAATATCAGAAAATACGTTGAAATGGAAATGCTGAATGAAAAAAATAA
The DNA here is from genome assembly GCA_037127315.1 of Ascarosepion bandense. Taxonomy (NCBI): domain Eukaryota; kingdom Metazoa; phylum Mollusca; class Cephalopoda; order Sepiida; family Sepiidae; genus Ascarosepion; species Ascarosepion bandense. The sequence continues at coordinate 89,947 of JBBBDQ010030759.1, read as the reverse complement.
TTTGCAACTGGATTCCGGATCAGATTTGACGATTATAAACTTACAAACATGGCAGGAGTTAAATAGGCTGACCATGCTACACACTAAAAAAATTGCTAAATCCGTAACGACGAAAAATATGAATTTCGAAGGCGAAATTATAGTGAACGTAAAATTTCAGAGAGAAATAAAAAAATTTAAAAATCTATGTGATGAGAAATTCAGACAACCTAGTAGGAACGAACTTGGCAGAGTTAGTGATGTTAATATTGGTATTGTAATTAATACAGTTAATATCATATATATATATATATATATATATATATATATATATATATATATATACAGAGATAGAGAGAGATAGAGAGAGATTATAACGTTTCTTGTAACTTTAACGATAATTATTTTCACCTTAATTTTCCCCTTGAACTTTTACATGTACATTCAGTTCTCTGTTGCATTCATTGAATTTTAAACAGTGACTATGTCTTAAGCAATATGGATGTGACTTGCTTTTAAAGAAGACAAATCCGAATAGAAACATTGTTAACACTTCATTCACCATTTTTACTTTATCATATTTAATTGTTGTAGAATGTAAACTCCTTGGGCGTTGCAATAAAAAGCTGAAAAGAAGTAGCAAGATATACTTATTTGAAAATAATCATGGCTATTCTTCAACTAATAATTGTGAATCATGAATTAGTTGTCTAAATTCAGTCATTCAGAAGATGAATATAAAATTAATTCACTCAAATAAATGAATGAAATCATCAATAATCACAAGTAATACATTTTTATTGGAATGTCGTATGTACTCAGAGTCACAAACACTGACCCATCCCACATACACAGAGAAGAGAAATTTTATTATGGGATATTTCAGAAGAAATTAATGGTACAGTAGACTTTATGAATGACTGTTAACTTACTTAGGCATTTAGGATAGGACAACGGAAAAAATGTTCGAAAAGGAGGAAAGTGCGACACTGATATCCGAAGACGTGTTGGCATGGACAAGGAAACATTCCAAAAGTTTAGTAGAATATTGAAAAACATTTAGAAAGAAAGAAAATAATACTGGACTGTTATGTAATATCTGTTTCCGATATGGCAGCGAATGGTGAACAATCTCGTCAAATATGAAGAAGAGACTCGAAGCAACTAAAATGGGGTTCTACAGAAGGATGCTGAGTCAAACATCGGCCGAAGATGTGAGCAACAGCAAGATTTTTTAAAGATTTGAAACGAAAACTAAACGTACTCGATATCAGGGGTAGCTTAATGTTTTGGGACACGTAATGAGAAAGAAGGGCTCGGTGAATCTAATACTCAAGGCAAGACATAATTGCTGAGTTTGAGCAATTGGGCGGCAGAACATGGTTTGAGAGAAACAGCAAGAAAAAAATGTTAAAAGCTAAAAGGAATAAGGAGGATGTGGAAAGACATGACCGTCTACGTCATGAAAAAACACGACACTTATAGAAAGGAAATGTTATATACAGCCTATATTAAAAGATAGCTTACTATCTACTTGTTTGTCATACAATTAAATATCTTCACCAGAAATTATTTCAAGTTGCAAGGAAGTACATCTATTTTTAAAATGATTGATAAAAACATCATCACAATTTCACATCACCGATGTTCACTCAAAAGTGCCATTTTGTGAACTTGAATGATTTGACAGCACCCTTGTACATATACCAGTAATCCGCTCTCAATATGTTAAAAGGTGCTGCTTTTACTGATTCAAATTCTTTGAGGGTAATTTTCAGAGCATACTTTTAATCTAAAACATTTCATGCGTCGCCACATTGACTGCTAAGAAGCTTGAGTCGTTGTGACGAGCTACGAAGTGTTTTTCGTCAGAAACCCTCTTCCACATTTATAAATTTACCATCCGTTACTGCATTGAGTACTGCTGCCATTTCTGGTCAGGTGGCCTCGCTCTTTAACTCGGGGTTCTTGATAAAATCCAGAGAAGGATTTGCATTGCACTTGTCCCGGTTTGGCTGTTCGCGTCCAGTCCCTTTTTCTTTTCACCGATGGTGTGTGGCTACACTGTCTTTTCTACAAATATTTTTTACAGCGTCTGATCTGACGAGCTTTCTTCCCTGATTCTTAACCACCATGAATTAATCCGCGCATCTAGATTGGCAACTAATATGTAAAATTATTATTAAGCTTAATATCTACTATTATTTTTGTCATACAATTGAATATCTTCACTTCATCAGAAATTATTTCAAGTTGCAAGGAAGTAAATGTATTTTTCCAAATTTTGGATAAAAATATAATTACAGGTTCACATCACCTGTGTGTATTCAAAAGTGCCATTTTGTGAACTTGAACGATTTGACAGGACCCTTAAACATATACCAGTAATCTGCTGTCGATATGTTAACAGGTGCTGCTTTTAATGATGCAAATTCTTTGACAGAAATTTTTAGAGCATAAATTTAATCTAAAACATTCCATGTGTCGCCATATCGACTGCTAAGACGGGTGAGTCGCTATGACGAACCAGGAAGTGTTTTTCGTCAGAAAACCTCTTGCAAATTTATAAATTTACTATTTATTCCCGCATTGAGTACTGTTGCTATTTTTGGTCAGGTACCTTTGCTGTCCAACTCGGGGTTCTTGACAAAATCCAGAGAAGGATTTGCCATGTACTTGTCCCGATTTGCTTGTTCGCGTCCAATCTCTTTTTCACCGATGGTCTGTCGCTTCCATCTGTCTTTTCTACAAGTATGTTGACGGCGTCCGCTCTGCCGAGCATTATTCCCTGATTTACTGCTTCTATGAGTTTAACCGTGCTGCTACATTGGCAATTAGGTTCCGCTCTTTCACTCTCAAAAAAAGGCAAGGGAACACCCACGTTTACTCTACCATTTTTCTCGAACTCCCTTCCCCATGCTTTATTTCCTGATAACTACATTAACCTAAAATTTTAATGCAACGTCAATTAACATCTACTATCGCCCCTGACTCCCTTCTCTATCTCCTTTTGTTTCTTTCTTTCACTCTCTGTCGTTCTCTCTCTTTCTCTCTCTCTCTCTTGTACCCTTCTACAACATCATGTGTTCTGTTTTTCTTTCTATCATCCTTCTCCTCTTATTGTAACTCCCTGCGCATCAGTGGCAGTACTGCCTTGATTGGGGTTAAACGATTATTAAACAAAGGTAATCAGTAGGATCGATATCTGTGATGCCTGTTTGTCTAGCCAATGCAATCTAATCATGATTAATATAACTATCGATAAACACGTTTGTTTATATATACATATAAACAAACGTGTTTATCTTCCTACTGCTATCATACTGGCCAGCTATTCAACCTATTCTGACAATATATCGGTTCTTGTGCCGTGCAATGCCGATATTGACGAAGACTGCGAACTTATCACAGGTTACTAAACGGTGACAGGGACCAAAGTCAACCGCGTTATGTTCAAAATACTCGGAGTTTAGTTCAGTTTCCATCTGCAGTTCGAAATGAATCGGTCGGAGGGGAACGAGAAAGCCAAGTTTGCAGTTCCTCTGTGGACACGGAGGAAGCTTTCCTTAAAGTAGGGGTCGAAAGTATGCACTTTCCACATCTAACTGATTCTCTTTATTAAGTATCTGTACGACCAATTCTGTTCACGAATATCATGTTCTCATCCTAGTGTGCTGGCAAGACCCGGAAGGTATGTTACCTCTACCCTTCGGATGGCGGACTGGGTGTACTAGCGTTGAAATCCGACAACATAGGCTTCGCATCACTTTCCTAGATCGGAGATGCCTGCAATTGAATAAAAACTTTGAATTCTGAAAAAAAATTGCATTTATGAAATTTTAGTTTTTAAATGTGCACTGGTCCAAGATGGAGGCCCGCTATTCCTACCAAGGTGAATGCTCCTTCTATCACGAATGCCGATTGGCTCTCAAGTTCCCCCTACGGTCAACCGATGGTCTCTCTGACGTCTAGGTGTTGTTTCGTATAGCGTTATATTGAGTGTAAGTTAGGTGGGAGGCGCAATGATTGATCTAATGAACCAAGAAAATTTATCCAGTTCGGAATCAGATTAATATTATTCGAAGATCACCTACACCAGCAAATATATCAGGAACAGCGCAGTTATTTAGCTTTTGTTTAAGATCACAAGAATTAAATAATATCAGAACTTTTCTAGTTCTATTGCATGCGATAGAACAAAAAGGAATGACCTGGAAATGAGGAATAACAAAAAAAAAAATTGAATTTGAACAATCGGAATGTTTATTAATGCCAGTTAACGTTTTAGTTAATTACAAGCCTAAATCTAAGCTTACAACTCCTGTCTGAACAAAAATTGTTGATTTATATACTGTCATGAATTCCGTGTTATCTCAAGTGCGTAAGTGGATCATACAACGACGGCCGTGCAATGAATCTATGCATTTACGAGTGTACTCAGGCAAGAGAGAAGATTTATCATTTCCAATGGATAGTGATTCATGAGGATCACAGAGGGTTATGCCCGCAATGTGTCAAGGTACCTTTTTTTCTTTTAATCATTTCACCACAAGCAAGGCATTTCACTGCCACTGTTGCGCAGGGGGTTACATAGGGGAAAGTGATGAGAAAGAGTGGTTAGGGGGTTACATAGGGGAAAGTGATTAGAAAGAGTGGTTAGGGGGTTACATAGGGGAAAGTGACGAGAAAGAGTGGTTAGTGGGTTACATGGGGAAAGTGATAAAGAGTGGTTAGGGGGTTACATAGGGGAAAGTGATAGGAAATGTCAGAAGGAGGGTGATAGACGGGTAAGGATACTGAGGATGAGGGTTGCGTGGATGGGAAAAATGTTTGAGAGAATGGATGCGAGTTAGTGTGTTAGGAGGTGTCTATTCACCCTACATTTAAACTCCTGGAGATTGCAGCCGTCGGGGAAGCAAGTATAAAGAAGGGAATTCCACAGGCGGGAAGTGTGAAAAAAGAAGATGTTGGAGTAGAAATTGCGGTTACATCTTATCTGTTTCACTATAAAAGGGATGGACCTAGTTGCTAATCTAGTATCTCGTGCAAATTCATACCTAGACGGCACCTTGTTAAAAAAAATTACATAAACGTCACCCAAGTATTTCTCGAAATATTGTTCGTTGTCTCTTTTGGTGGCCTAATATGATTTAGATATTATGTGCTCTGATAAGCTCCGATAAGCTGAAAAGGCAAATTGTGCCTCTGACGAGCGCGTTGTACGAGTGGGCAGGTATGCGTAGAAAGGTCATGATTTCGAGTACATATGGTCCACATCCGATTATCAAAGCATTTGAAGTAATCTTGTAAAATAGTTCCGAAAATAATTTAAAAGGAGAAATTACGTACTCGGTATTCCTTTCCAGGAAACCAAATAGATGTGACATAAACGAAATATTTAAAGCAAATTATTAATAATGAATACATTTGGATTAAAACTTTTAATATAATTTTATTAAAAAAATTACTCATGTTAACTTCATATATAAAAGGTTTGTCATATCGTCAATAATGAAATCATTATTTAACTAGTTCGAAGTTATGAAATTTCGGAAATTTATCTTATAATTTTTAATTTTTAATAAATTGTGAATTTTATATGTGATGAGTAGCATTCTAGTCAGCAAAGAAGAATTAAGATTTATGTGTCATCTACAGAATAAAAAGACAGCAAATACATGCACAAAAATACAAAATATTTTGTAATAGTTACGACATACATTGTTGATAGCTATGAGTACCCGTGTTTATGCTAGTTGGTTTTTATATGGGGAGGTAGTAAATTATGGTTAGTGTTTAACAATACATCAAGAGAAAGAAATTTATTGTTACTGTAAAATTCATATGTGAAATTAAGAACATTATTTATGGAAGTTCTTTGTATTTCATGTATTCCATTAATATTTTTTACTAAAACGAGAAAATAATCTACATATCTTATGTAGATGAAGGGCTTTTTCTGATATTAAATCTCTTATTTTCTAGGTCAGTCATGTAGATGTTACTAAATTTTGGCCCCGGGACTGAACCCATAGAAACTCTATAACGTTGTACGTAAATATTATTGTCATGGTCACAGAAGGGAACCTCTGTGATACAAGTCAAAAATAGTTTTCATAATGTGTTAGATCCAGTTTTTAATGAAGGGAAAGATAGATTTTTGCAAATATTAATTATAATTATATCATTCGTTTCTGTATCTTGAACATTGATAAATACATTTTCAACAACATGAAATCTATGGTTTCATTGTTAGGTTTTTGTGCTTTTAAGTATTTGATTATTTTGTGAGATGAGTCATTTCTGTATTTGCTAGTTATGTATAGAGTAATGAGCTGAGTAATAATTTGGGTTTATTGATAAACCATAGCGGGATTCTGAAACAGGATGGAAAAGGATGTTAGGATTACTTATTTTAATAGTTGCATACAGTTTTCAGTCATTGATTAGTTTTGGAAGTTTTAAATTATGTTTTTCTGCCTTGTTGCTTCTGATGAGTTGTTAGATTTTCGATTTCAGTTGGTTAATAGAATTTTGTTGATGTTTTAAAATTTGGGGTGACAGACGAATATTTATTTTATTTTTATTATCACATTTATGATCACATTTAGGCCCAATTGGTGCTTTCCTAACATCTTCAAGCGGATGCTTGCTATTCTAAATATATTCGTATTCTGCTTTATAATAATGCTCTTTATGTTCAGAAAATGTTAACAAGTTAGAACTTAATCTTATACGCAAAGGAATGAGTGCGGAAAATTACGATTAATCGATTCGATATAGTCATTCCACTTGAGGTCTGCTGAGAGTGTGAGACCAAGGAGGCGTATTGTTTTACTCTCTGGGGGGCAAGCCTGTTCTATACTAATGGTAGGTAGGAGCGATTGTATATGATAGTTAATTGATAGCAGTTTTGTTTTGGAAGCATTAAACTTTATGAGCCATTTCTTGCCCCAGTCCACTACGGATTGGAGGTCTTTCTCAAGCTCGCCGTCGAGGTTCACTTTGTTGCCCACACCAGATTTTTGATCGAGGTGTGAGTAAACTGTGATGTCATCGGCGTACATGCCTACTTGGAATCTTATGGCATTGGGGAGATCATTAATGTATATCAGAAAATGCGTAGGACCTAGGATATAACCTTGAGGGACACCTGCGTTCGTAAGGTAGTTTTGGGAGGCATGTCCGTTTAATACAACCTTCAATGTGCGGTTAAAGAGGAATGACTGGATTAGGTCAAACAAATGTCCAATTATACCATAGCTTTACAGTTTGTTTACGAGGCCAGCATGCCAGACTCTATGGAACGCTTTGAAGATATCCAAGGCAACGGTTCGGGCTTCACCATTCTTGTCGAGAGCCTGGTATATATACTCGGTGATGGTCGTTAGCATATCAGCAGTACACCTGGTAAAGCGGAAACCATACTGTTTGTCCGAGAGGAGCCTGTGGGCTGTAAGATGCTGAACCACTTCGGCGTTGATAATGGCTTCGAACACTCTGCCAAAGATCGGAAGAAGGCTGATAGGGCGGTAAATTACGGGATCCAAGGGTTCTCCAGTATTCTTAAATAAAGGAATTACAGAGGAAGACATCCAACAGGCAGGAAAGCAGGAAGCAGATAGGCAGGAGTTGTTGAGCTTAGAGAGGACAGAGGAGAGTTCAGTGGCACATTTCTTCAAGACTATAATTCCGATTCCGTCCCCTCCGCTTGCTTTGTGAGGGTCAAGTTTTGAGATTAATTTGGTGACCAGCGAGGGTGTAATGTGGACGTCATTTAGTTGAGCCTCAGTTATAGGTGGGAAGTCAGGTGTAGATACTCCAGACGAATCCAGTCTCGAACTAATAGAGAATCTGCGAGCAAAGCATTCAGGCTTGTCCGCCGAGGAGGTGAGGACCCCGAATTCATTGCTTAGTGAGGGTATTAAGATATTATTTTTGTTGAGCACGCTTTTACAGAGTCGCCAGTAGTCTTTGGCGCCAAACTTACAGAATGCTATGCGTTACTTCATTCTGACAGCAAACAAAATCTTACCTTCGTTAAGTATCTTTTACACTTATTACGAGCTGAGGCGCAAAGGCACCTGTTTTGGTCCGACGCGTGTCTTCGACAGAGCCGGAAAAAATGATAGCGGTGGGCAATAGCGGCCGAGCAAGCGTCGAGAATCAGATGAACAAGTGGGATTTAAGCAGAAATTTATTGGCTGGGATGAAAGCATTGATGCTATCCTTAACCCAAGAGGAGACCTCGGACGCGCAGTCTTCAACGGGAATACTAAAAACCTTGTTCCAAGGGACGTCATACAGGAAGTCGCGGAACGAGTCCCAGTCTGCATTTTGATAGCAGTAGGGTATTCTGCTGGTTTGGGTTTCTTAGGTTGACTGGGGTTGGAATGAGATGTTAACGGAAAATACGGCGTGGTCAAAGTTTCCGAGAGGGCAGAGCTGCTTGGCGGTGCAAGAGTCTATGATGGAAGTAAAGTAGAGGTCTAGTAGTGAGTCCCTTCCATTTGGGTTATTAGAGAAACGCGTGGGGAAATCCACCACTTGCGTAAGAGATTGGGTTATTGAAAAATTCATGGTGTGGATATCAGCAAGATCGGTGACAGAGTTTCATGCCACTTGGTGTGGTGGGCGTTAAAGACACCAAACACAAATATATGGGCAGAGAAGAATTGGCCTTATCGATATTGTTAGAGATGCTATCAAGGACCGAGCAGTTAGAGGAGGAGGGTGAGCGGTAGAGAAAGAAGAGATAGACAACTTAGTTTAGAAGTGAGCGATGAAGGCACATGAAAGAATGATCCAGGAATTCAAGAGATGTCACCATAGCTAGAGGGTGGCGTTCGCTGACATAGACACCGAGCCCATGCATATGGACATTAGAGCCCTTCCTGAAGAGAGGAAGGTAACCAGGAACGTAAAACCCATAAGAGGGGATAGAAGGATCAAGGATAGTTTCACAGAGAGCTAAAATATCAGGTGAGCTAGTATGTAAGAATGATTCTACGTTATAAAAGTTAGTGTAGAGATCGCGTATGTTTGCGAAGGAGACGCAGACAAGTTTGGGCGTTTTCTGATGAGCTGGTTTAGTTTTTCAATTATGTTTGCTTGTATACATATTGATTTATTTATAGTGAGAGGTCTAGATTAGCATCAGACGGTCACTTTATGCAGTATGTGTAGGATAGAGGCTGGCGCAGCCTGCAGCACAATGTGGCCTCGGGGTTGCGCACCGGAGGTTCATGCAGTGACGGCCTGTCCATGTGCGATATGGCACTACAGGAACCCAGATATTATTCGACTGTTGATCAGAGTAACCTCTCAAGATGCTACGCAAGGGTTTGGGCTCCTAACTACCAGTCGGAAGCCGCAACCAGGAAATTGCCAACCCGGTACCCTCAGAATCACGAGGCGTTGCCACCATACTGAAATACTGCAAAGAGAGTACGACTGAACTAACACTAAGACCGATGGAGAAGGGAAGATAACTGGGAACCCTTTCCTGAACAAGGAACAAAGCGATTACCTCTACCTCTTGCTCAAAAAAAGAGGGTGGAGTGTAAAACCGGGCAATAGTAGGTACTATCTACTCCACTTAACAAAAAATAACACTAAGTTTTAACTTACTATAAGTCGAGAGAATGCTTCAAAGCCAAACTAATTTACAGAACCTTCTCTAGCAAGTTTAAAGAAAAAACTATGTAAAGACGAAATAAACAACTCTTTGGCTGTCCAGAAAATGACCGACTCATTTTTTAACTGAAGGAAATTTTTTTTCTTAAACAGTACCGCTGCTATATGCTGAACGACAAGTGTACCATAAAAGTATGTAGCAAAAAACAGTTTCTTACTTAAATTACTGACAATAGCAAAAGAAGATAAAAAAAATAATTAAAAAAATAAAAATTAACAAAAAAAGAGTGGTCGAAAATTTCGAAAATTATCTTCATTTTGTTTTTCCCCATTCGGTTCTGGATAGTTTAAGCTGCCCCTAAGTAAGCAGTAACAGGGAGTAGTGTGAAGGTAGAATACATTGAAGTGGGAGGGGGGAACACCTCGAAGCCATGTGTCTAGTTAGCAAGAGAGAAAGAGGAAGAGAGAACAAGAAAAAAAAACAAATATGGCCGGTCTTTATTCAGAATTCCTACATATAACCGAAACCCTATATACCAAAACTAAATTTGATAATTAAAAACAATTTACACAATAATAGTCGCAGTGCATTACAAGAGCGACTAGTAGAGAAACACTGATGTCCTCAAGGACACATGGCTCAGTGGATATAGACGTTGGTTAGTTTCAGTGGATTCACTCAAAAGTTGTAAGCACAATACCTGGCTACATTTGAACTTATAACATAGAGATTTAAAATAAAGAGAGATAACTACATGGCCTCTGAAAGTTGCATCGTACATGGAATGAGAATTATATACCCCAGTGATCCAAAAATTAGTCTGTGCAAAATAAAACTAATTCCGCCGTTGTACGTTCCAGCCTTCTTCAGATTCTAGTAATTCATGTCAAATGTAAGACAGACATAAATAACAGGTGAAAAACCGCTTGCATTTTGTTAAATTTTCTAATCAGAGTTAATATGTTTTGAGTAAATTGTGAGAAATAAATGTGCAAAAATTTGCTGAAATTCGTGAATAAAAAATCCTTCTTCCTTAATCCATTATTGATTGTCTATATATAATTGTAAAAGAATGAGTGGATTTATAGACTGCCTCCGACAAATCGTAGGAACAGATAAAAATTGTCAATTGGAACAAATTAAGCTCACCCAAAACAAGATACAAAAGGTGCTAAAGCTAGGGGGTTACTGAATGAGATTCTAATAAAGTTGTGAAGAAAAAGTAAGAGAGTATTATGAAAATGAGCAGGATAAATATTGATTGAATCTAAACTAAAGAGACCAAGTATCGAGTTTTAAGAGATGCATTTTCCCATGCGTTTATTTCACAAAGCTATAACTGATTATTCAACACATAAGATAAGCGTCCCGACATTTTTGTCTGTGTGTTGTTATTATCTTGTACACTTCTATCAAAGTCTGTGGTGACACGTACACAGGTCTGTTATTACGTTGTAGACTAGTGCATATACCGACCATTTCCTCTTCATACGTCTCTGTTTCGCTATTTATCATTTTTGTTCGATTACAAGGTTGCTGACGTTTCCTCTTTTTATACTCTAATGTGGGAATCTAAGTTAATATATAGTCAGCTGAATGTTGGATAGAGTTATACGGATATCTTGAACCAATAATCGTTTCTTATTGTCGAAATGTTCTCGTAGTAAATGTAATATTTCCAGGTAGGAGAAGAGAATGACAGCGTCAACTACGTATCTTTCGGTGTATTGATTCTGATTCGATTTCCTAGAAATATATTTGTGGAATATGTTTGCCATTTTGATGTAATATCGAAACTATTGCTAAGATTCTGTACTGTCGATATATGATTGATTCCATTACGAAGTATGTTTTTTATTTGATTAACAATCAATACATTTTTTAGTTGATTAACAAGCTATACATTTTTATTTGATAAACAAACAATAATTTTTATATTTGATTAAGAGTCAATACATTTTATTTGATTAACAAACAATACAGTTTTTATTTGATTTTCAATCTATACATTTTGTTTTTGACTAACACGCTATATCCTTTATTCGTTTATCCTTTTTGATTTCTTTGTTTCCTTTTACTTATAGTTTCCCTTTCTCTCTGGATGTAATGACAATAAGAAATTAGTGTTTGATTAATAAGCAATATATATTTATTTGATCAACAAACAATATATTTTATATTTGATTTTCAAGCTATACATTTTTATTTGACTAACAGGCTACACAATATATGGTATTTCTTACCATTTATAATCAAACGATATGAGTTCCACCTTTCATTATTTCATTTAATCTTTTTTTATTTCTATGTTTGTTTTTACTTATAGTTTCCTTCATTCTCTGGATTTTGCAAAAATAAGAAATTAGTGTTTGATTAACAAGCAATAAATTTTAATTGTACTAGTTTTTGAACCTCAGATCCATTTGCTTAAAATGACATTATTTCATGTTAGGCTAATTATGTAGAAGAATTTAAAAAATACTTACTATAAAACAAAATATTTATGATAGCAAACACTTTTTTCAATTTTTAAAAAATCATTTCACCCCAAGCATGGCAGAACTGCCACTGGTGCGCAAAAGGGCTACAGAAGATTGGAGGGATGAGAAAGAGGAACAAGTTTTAGCGGGGTCAGAGAATGAGTAAGAAAAGTATGAGAATACAGGTGTGAAGTGATCTCCGTGAGAGTAGTGTGGAAAAGAAGAAGAACATGATACATGTGTTTTAAGAGAAAGGATGTGAGTCAAGAAGAAACGACATGGCAGTTGAGATTGCCTTTAAATTCTTGGAGATTGTAGCTTTGAAGGAATCAATATATGGAAGATAATTCCGCAGGCAGTAAGTTCGAGAAAAGAAGCTGCGGAGTAGTAATTGCTGTGGCATTTGATTGGTTTCACTGTATGAGGGTGGGACCTATCCGCTAGTCTAGTAACTTGATTAAATTCATGCAGTTGGGACACCAGGGAGCTAAGGTCATCAGAGCAGAAGTCGTGAATGTATTTGTTGAAGAGACAGAGGCAAGCCACATTATGGCGTTGACGAAGTGACTGGAGTTGAGCTAACAATTCTGGATCAATTACATTACAAGTTCTTCGATGGATTTTGTCAAGAAGCCCAAGATGAATAGCAAGGGCACCCGACCAAATGTGACTGCAGTACTCAATGCACTGGCGAAAAAACTTCCTAGCCCTACAAAGAGACCCAAGTTTACGAGCAGCAGATTTAGCTATGGATTCCATGTAGACATTCCATTTGAGGTCGGCTGATATATTTAGGCCTAGAAGGCGAGTGTTTTGCTTTCTCCGAGACTAGCCAGATCCATTCTAATGTGGGCTTGTTGGTTAAATATTAGCAGCTTTGTTTTGGAAGCATTAAAATTTACGAACCATTTCATATTCCAGTCCACCAGATATTAGAGATCCGTTTCAAGATCAGCAATGAAGTTTGCTTTTTCAGCCTAGGCAGATTTCTTAACGAGGCGGTAGTAAATTGTTCTTTCGTCAGATAAATGCCTACTCGGGAATTGATTGCATCAGGGAGATCGTTTATGAAGATAATAAATAGCGTAGAACCTAGAAGAGCCTTGATGGCCAGCCGCGTTCGTATGATAATATCTGAAAGCATGCCCATTCAATACTACTTTCATTATGCAATTTGAAAGGAAAGACTGGATTAGGTCATACAATCAACCAGTTATACCATAGCCATGTAGATTGCGTAAGCTAGCATTCCAGACTCTGTCAAATGCCTTGGAGATGTCTAGTGCTTCGCCATTCTTATCGAGTGCCTGATATCTCTTTGTTGGTCGTTAACATATCAGCAGTAGATCTGGTGAAGCGGACATCATACTGTTTATCGTAGGAGAGGCCATGAGCTGTGAGATATTGAACCACTTCAGCATAATAATAACCTTGAACAATTTGCCAAAAACCGGTAGAAGGCTGATAAGTAGAGAGTTCTGAGAGTTCACCAGCGTTCTTACGTACAGGAACCACACAAGAGGCCTTCCAGTAGGCAGAGAAGCAGCGAGACAGTAGTTGGTAGAGAATCTGTGAGAAAAGTATTTAGCCTTGTCCGCTGAAGATGTGATGACCTAAAATTCATTGTTTAAAGGGAAGATTGAAGGCTTCATGTTATTTAACACATTTTTTGCAGAATCGCCAGTAATCTTTGGAACCAAACTCGCGTGATGCTATAAGCTGTTTCATTGTTTCAGCAAACAACTGCTTAACCTCATTTAGGATCCTCTTGCACTGATTAGTCACAGAGAAAAAGGTCGCCTATTATGTTCAGACGCATGACTCCGATAAAGCCGAAGAATAGCAGCCGAGCCATCAGGGGAGAACCAGGGAGACGACTGGGTTTTAAGTCATAACTTTCTGGATGAGATGAAAGCATCGATGTAGCTTTAACACATGAAGAGACCTCAGACGCACAGTCTTCAACGAGAAAAGTAAAAACTAAAAAAAGTCACGGAACGACTCACTTCTGCTCTTTGGTACCAGTAAGATATTCTGCTGGTTTGGGATTCCTGGAAGGAGGTGATGTGAAAAGATATATTAACGGAAGCCACAGCATGATCAGAGATTCCAAAAGGGCAAAACTGAATAACATAGTGAGAGTCAGGTATAAAAGTGAAACACAGATCTAGTCGTGAGTCTTTTCCATTAGTATTAATAGAGAAAACTGCGGGGAAATCAACTACTTGCGTAAGGGATTAAGTGATTGAATATGTCATGATATAAATGCAAGTAATAATGTGATTAAATATTAATTGTTAAAAATTATACGAGAAATCTTTCAAACTTCAGATAATAAGTCTATATCAGTTGGGAACATGGCTTTCAAATTTCAAACATCCATGAAAAATGAGTTTTTTTATCTAATTTCATATTAACAATCTCTGATGCTTTGTGTCAACTACTTATGTTAGTGATATAGATGAGAGGCATAGATAACAAATAAAGAAATTACATGTGAACTTCGTTGACATTTTCATATTTCGAAGAAAAATATCTCAGTGCAAGTACGGTAGCGAATAGGGTGAACTCCAAACATTCTTAACACGATCATCAAACTCCAGAAAATATCAGAGAGAATTGTAGAGAACAAATGCAAATGCTATATGCGTTGTTTGTAGACATAATAAAACGTTCAAAGAAAAATGGTTCAAATGCACATATCGGAACAAATTGTTTGACCTACATTCTCAACACGACCTCTACAAATAATCATACGATACAGATTAGAAACGACAAAAGCCTTTTAGAGTAAATTCTTTTGAGTCATTTTTGAAAAACATTTATATTGTGAATTTCTTATGGTTTGCATCTATTGCTTACATTACTGTTAATATTTTCAGACGTTAAAGAGAAGCATAGGAAAGAAATAAAGAAGTCACATGTGATAATTCTAGACATTATCAAATGTATAACGGTGAATGACACAAATGAAAATATAGGAACGAATTGGTAGATCTACAATCTTTCTTGAGACAATCATCAAACTCCGAAATTAGCATCTCATGAAACTCAGAAACAGCAACAGATTCTTTTGATATACGATGGACATAAGACTGAGGATTTAGCCATTTTAAAAATAATTTTATGTAAAGAAATTCTGATTAGCTCTATCGAATACTTATATTAGTGTTAATATCTTCATATCTATAAGCGAAGAGAAGAGAAATAAATAAGGACGGTTTATGTAAGGTGGGGGATACAAAAATCAAGCACGTACAAAATTTAAATACCTGGGAAGTTTTCTAACAGGAGATGGAATGTGCAGCACAGAGATTCGAAGGTGAATTGGCATAGAGAAGGACGCATTCCAGAAGCTGAGTAAAGTACTAAGAGACAGGAAAATTTCACTAGAAACAAAGAAGAGAGTATAGAATGCTATGTGATGTCAGTTCTTTAATACAGCAGTGAGTGTTAGACAATATCATCGAAGATGAGGAAAAACTTGAAGCAGCGGAAATGTGGTTCTATAGAAGGATGCTGCGGATATCATGGACTGAGCATGCGAGCAATGATGAGGTGTTGGAAAGAATGGCAACCAAAAGAAAATTAATACTGAGCATCAGGAAGAGATAACTGCAGGCATGCAATGAGGAAGGAGGGCTTGGAGAACTTGATACTGACAGGCCAGATAAAAGGAAAAAGAGACAGAGGAAGGCATCGGATAACATATTTGAGGGGTCTGATCAGGTGGATGACGGAACAGGGTTGCGAGGTTTAACAGAAGAAATCATACTAAGGGTCACCTGAGATAGGGAGACGTGGAAAACCATGATCGCTTACGTCCTGAAAGGACAGGCCACATAGAAGAAGAAGAAGAAGAAGTATGTAGACATTATGAAATAATGAAAGGAGAATAGTTCAAATGCTAATATCTGTAAGAATGGTTTGACGAGCAACCTTTCTCAAAACGAACATTAAACTGTAGCCCAGAAAAAGCAGCGATATTTTCGAACATATTATTATGAGAAATGATGAAGATATGACTGAAAAACTAGGCGTTTTTAAAATATAATAATTTTCAAGAAAACAGAAGCGTCAATAAGAAACGAAATATTTACATATAAAACTTGTAGACATTATGAATAATTCGAAATAGAAGAGTTCAAGATCAAATATGTAAACAAATAGTCTGACAGTATTTTCTATACCTGAATCTGTAATACGGACTGTTAGAGAAAATCATTAGCTGCAAAGAATGAAATATGAGCACTGGTAAAAAAGGTTAACGAACATTAGGTTTATAATTCCGAAAATTCATACAATAATGTCGTCAAGAACCAGCGGATTTAAGCGTTGGTGAGATCTTGACTCAAAATGTTGTGAGTTCAATACCTGGAATGAGAATTATATTTCGCTGTGATCGAAATAAATGGTTAGAAATAAATTGGAAACGTCGTAAAGGAGGCAATAAAATGAGGACAACAGCAAATAGTCTAAATGATAATATTTCTCAACACGATCATCAAATTATCAGCGTATGCAGCTTGAAGACAACAACAGATATTCATAGTGTATTCTTAAGAGAAATGATGTACACAAGGTGAAAACATTAGCGATTTTTAAAGATAATTTTATATAAAATATTTCTGATATTTTCCAACTACGACTTATAAAAGAGTTGATATTACTTTGACCTACAAACTTTCGCACGGCGACCATTAATTATCAATGAGGTGCTTAGTTTCAATAGGTGATAACCGGTAAAGGGGTCTAGTTCAGCAGGCTTAGCTTTCACTTATTTAATTCCAGGAAATAGTTTACCACCCTTTCTATATAAAATTCGATTTAGTCTGGTACAATGTTATTTTTAATTAGGCTCAATATGAGGAACTAGCTCAGCTTTTAGTCTATGATGAGCTAAAGTTAGAGAAATAAAAAAAATGTTTGTATGTTACGCATGTAGACCGTATTCAAACGTTCGACTCTTTAAGGATAATAGCTCAAGTGAAAATATATGAAAGAATAGACTGATCTACAATTTTCGCAACAAAATTATCAAGCTCCACAGTTTATCAAAATATGCATCCCAGAAAGTAAAATAACTTTTAGGCATAAGGCAATTTGTTGCACTCATATCAAGGTTTGTGTACAGAGAGTAGAATCAGTGAATATTAATCGGGAAAGTAGATTTACGAAATTTTTTGATATTTCATTTTTAACCTCTTCTGATAAGAGATATGTAATACTTTTGGTGATCCATTCTGGAATTTCCTGAGAGCATTAATGAGCATTAATAAAATTTGTGTAAAGGATTTATGGAGTGATGATAAAGTGAAAAGTTTCGTTATTTCCTCCGGACTTCTAATTTTGAGATTTTGTTGGAGATTGCATAACGTAGTCACCTTCAACATTATAATATTGTAATAAAAATATGTTTTATACATGAGGTTATTAAATTTAAAGTTTTTTGTTATAAATTATGATAAGAATATTTCCAATAATGATGATTTAATTTTAAATTGTTATGTTTATGCAAATCAATCAGAGACAAAATCCAAGAGTAGACATCGTTTCTTAATTTACAAAATGTGCTTGCATTTTCGTATGATCTGTCTAAAGAATCTGAAAGGATTATCTCTCTTTGATACTCTTTGAAGTTTATCTAAGATAAAATCTTATCAAGACATACCCGTACCCTATTTGATGAAATAGGCCGGATTATCGCTTTGAAAACTACTGTCGTCTGGACAGATGGCAACAATATTTCTAGTCCAATTCTTTGTGATAATTCCACATCAGTTTTAGCAGTTTAGCTGAATTGTTATTCCCAATGAACTATGATTAACAGAACTTTAGCTGTCTACGCCATTGTGTTATTAATTTGAGTAGCAAAATTAATATCCGTTTAATAACAATTGATTGTAATGTTCCGCTGTCATTTGCATGCGTATAATTTTAACTTCTAACTTGTTAACATTTTCTGAAGAGAAAGTCATCATTATTATAAACGATTTTGTATAAAAAACATTTATACCTGATGTTTTTGCTCAGTTTTAACCTGATTTGTTTTACGGTTTATCGACAGTTTGTGGGCTATTTAAATCCACAAACTATAACTTAATTTTAATAGATTGTAACAATAATAATAACTTTTACTGATACTAATTAATCCATACTGATGTTGAAGTCATAGATCTGTACATTTCTTAAGAATATTTGCACGTAAGTGAATTTAATAACATGGAATGAAATTGAAATTCGGCTTTCTGTTTTCAAATTCCAAGTCTTACACCCTTACGCTATTCGCGTCATCAAGCTTAGATATCAATTGTCGAACGACAAATCGGAGAGCTGATTTTGAATTCTAGTTGAATTCGTTGCATTCACTAACGCGCAAATATCATTGGGAAATATATTAATTAGTTATTTCCTTCGACATATGGATTAAATAACATAAAGGATTGGGTTCTATACCCTTAGTTGGAAGCCCGTCTACTGCAGACAGCATTGTCAACTTGCTAGGTGAAAGCCTTCTGCCAAATCAGTCATGTCTCTTTCGAGAGTTGATCACCCAAGTGTGTATCCCGTACGGCGCTTAACTGACTGATACCCAATCTTACTTTCCTTGGTATTTACAAGCGGTGACCCGTCTCAGTACTGAGTAGAACCGATGATTTCTAACATCGTTGATCGGACGAAAACTTGTGTTTCAATATAATATGATCATAAACTGTAATTTATTATTTATTATATGCAGTATATATAAACAAAAATACCAAATATTAACGGTAAAATGAAAGGACAATATTTACATAGACAGATTAACATCGGTTTTAAACGAGAATGAAATTCACTCGTAACGATTTTAAAATAATTTTAATGTTTTATTGGAAGTAAGATCTTTAGACAAGTTCTTTTATGTATAAAAATTGCGGTTGCTTCATTTCAAAATTTCAGTTCAGAAGCTTAATGACCAATATGATGTTAATCAAAGTAAGACGACATGACAAGTGTGTTTTTTTATATGATTATTCTCAAAATAATATGCCCTACATCCATTCAATATAGACGAGAATTGAGGAGACAAACATAGCCGTAATACGAGTATATTTAGGATAGCTAGCAACCGCTTGCAGATTTTAGGACATCCCCACATAGAGATAAATCTTATTATAAATAAAAAATAGAATAAATATTGGATGAACACACCAAATTTTAAAACATCAACAAAATTTTATTAACCAAATGAAATCGAAAATTTAACAACTCATCACAAGCAACAACACAGAAAAACATAATTTAAAACTTCTAAAAATAATTGATGGATACTAAATATGCGAGATGTATTAGTTAAATACGTAACCCTAAAATTCTTTTTTATCCTATCATATCACAGATACCCGCTATGGTTTATCAATTAACCAAAATTATTAATAAGCTCATAACGAGAAAATACGGAAATAACTCATCTCAAGAAGTAATCAAATCCTTAAAAGCACAAAAACCTTATAATGAAACCAGAGACTTCATGTTGTTGAAAATGTATTTACCAATGTTCAAGTTAGAGAAACGATTGATATAATTAATAATTAATATTTGCAAAAATCCTTCTCTCCCTCCATTAAAATCTACGTCTAACATATTACAGAAACTATTTTTGACTTGTATCACAAAGGTTCCCTTCTGTGACCATGAAAATAATATTTGCGTACAGCGTGGGAGTGTTTCCATGGGTTCAGTCTCAGAGCCAGCATATAGTAACATTTTCATGGCTGACTTTGAAAATAAGACTTTAATATCACTAAAAGCCCTCCATCTACTTAAGATATGTAGATGAAATTCCGGTTTTAGTAAAAAAATATTTATGGAATACATGAAAATGATTCATTCTGTTTCTCTGTCTGTCTGTCTGTCTGTCTGTCTGTCTGTCTGCCTCTCTCTGTCTCTGTCTCTCTGTCTCTCTCTCTCTATATATATATATTTATATGAAACAGTTCCTGTTGAAATGAATGTTTGCTGATCATTGTAGAAAATGTTAATTACAACAAAATTAAGATTAATAAGTATTTCGAAGAAAACAATTAGCACCTTATTGTCTTCTTGTTGCACTCGATTCTTAAATCTCATGAACAGAATAATGTCCCCCATCGTAATATAGTGACCATCAAGTTGTTAACATTAAGTTACCATTTGATGCAATCTAATACTAGGTTGTCCCAAAGGTTCGTAAACACTTGCGAAAAATTGAATTTTTATGCAACTTTGCTTTTATATTGTTATAGTGAACTTCATCTTTGTATTCCAGATGGCAATTGATAAAATTGAGCTGGAAGTTTTGATTCTTTACTCTTAGAAGCGAGGTCTTTTAACCAGAAAAGCTGCAGAAGAAATATGTGCTGCCGAAGGTGAAAGAACAATTGCATATGCGTCGGTCTCATAGTGGTACAAGCGTTTCGATTCTGGCGACATGAGTCTTGAAATAAGTATCGTTTGGGATGGCCGTTAAATTTGGATGATGGAGACTTGCAAACCGGGTTATACATTGCGCCTTCATCGAGCACTCTAGAATTGGCTGATGAGCTTGGAGTTAGCAAATCGGCAATTCACCGACATTTGAAACAACTTGATTTTGGTCACAAAAAGCCGCGCTAAGATCCGCACGAACTCACCGAAGCACAAGCCAACAGATGAGTTGAAATTTGCCGTCAGTTGCTCAGCAATACAATGGACGAGCGTTTTTGGAAGCGCATTGTGACATCCGACGAGAAATGTTTATATTTGGTCCAGAAGAGTAAGAGACACCGTCGGTTCCAAAACAAGATCGATTCGACAAGAAAGTCATGTTGTGCGTTTGGTGGAACTTTATTGTCAGCAACTTGAGTGGGTCTACGAAAAGTTGAAGCAAAAGTACCAGACTCTGATCAACCGAAAGCTCGCTTTGATGCAGCAGGACAATGCCAAGACACACACCGCCAGGAAGACCAAAGACAAGTTTGAAGAGCTGGACAGCGTTAAGTTTCTGCCACATCAACCTTACAGTCCTGACTGTGGTCCATCAGCTTAAGGCCTTTTCCGCTCAATGCAACACTTTCTGAATGGCTGCCGATTCGACTCGTTTGATGAAGTCGAGGAAGCGTGTCAAGAATTCTTTGATTCGATGCCGGCTGAATGTTAATTTGACCAGATCCGTAAAATGATGGTCTTTATTTTGAGCAATGATTTCTGGTGTTTTCTGGTAACCTTACATTACTTGGCGAGTAAAATTTTAATTTTTTACAAGTGTTTACAAACTTTTGGGACAACCTAATATTAATGCTATACACGAATATTTACTGCGTCTGGTTTACACTGAATTAAGTAAACATATTATTCAATTATATTTTTTCTTTCAGCCTCAGGCAAAGTGCAACAAGCGATGATAATACAGTTCCTCCGCTTGGCTATTTGGATCCAAAGAGCAAAACCTGTTTTTGAAGGTGTCATCCCTTTCAGATGTCACATGAATTTCATGTCTAATCAGAACAAGAATTTCTAAAGAAATATTGAAATAAATATTTTCTCAAATGCTTATGTGATGTTTTAAAATTAATTCGAATTTAACACTTTGAAAAGAGAAGATTTCTTACAAAAATTTGAATAACTTCAGAAAATGTAATATATTTAAGCCACAGGATTTCTAACGTGAGTGAAAGTGTTAGAGTGTTTTTCACAGTGGATTTAGAGAATTAATTATTAGTATTATATTTTGCTTATTGTGACCAGTTTTATTCTAGTCGTTGGCAGAACGTTACAAATGCATTAGCATTAATTATTTCTAGTTATTTTATGGATGCATGTTTATGGATTTTTTATTTTTTTGTTCGATTTCTTTTTCTGTTTTTCTTTTCCAAGGTGGATTCTCATATCAGCGAGACTGCTTTGTGTTTAATTTGATGTTCAGCTTTGTGTTGCTGCTATTGCTGATACATATATTTACTTCATTGAGATTGATATAAGTGTTTTTTTCCTTCAAAATTTATTTGAGTGCTGCATTGTAGAGCGTAATAGCTTCGAGATTATGCTTTGTTGGTTGTAATTTTGGGAGTTGTTCACGTTCCTCCATTGCAATATTGTGTTTTCTGACTTATATGACTCTTGATTTCTTGCTCGGCTTCTTGAATGGTGCTCTTATTTTCGGTAAAATAAATCTGTTCAATGTGTTTTGAACTCATTTTATTGCCGTCTTGTAATTGACACAGATCACATCTTTCCAACATTTCTAAACCTTCAGCATTATCTTCACAGTCATTTGTGTGTATCTCGGCTTCTACAGTATAACCTGTGGCTTGTTTGATGTTACTAATTTTTATTTTTGATTCCGGTTCTTTTTCATATTTTGTTGATTCATCTATGTTGGTTGCAATTCATTTTATCTCATTAATTTCAGTCTCTGTCTATCGGTTATTTCGCATGGTGTATATTCGTCTATTGGCTAATTTATTTTAATCAATGTACTTTCTATTTGTTTGTCCAACCTTTTCTCGCCAAATGTGATATGTTTTGCGAGTGATATTTTTTTAGGTTTGAGGAACGCTTCATGAAATGCAGTTAGAACGATTTTGTACTCTTCACGAGTCCATTTTATTTTTCTTTCTTTAAATGTACGGTTATAGTTCTAGCTGGAGAATTTTCTGGGCCATCATTAGAATTATCCTGGTTGTGGGGGCTTGAAGATTTATTCTTTGTGCAGGAGTTTGTTCCTATGGCAGATATTTGGATCTCAGGTAGGTTCCCTCCTGAATAATGGGCTCCCTGTTTATCCACTGAAAGAACCATACAGGACATTTTATTTCTATTTGTAATTCTCATATTATTTCAACGAGTGACGCACGGATCCAAATGTCCACCCAAAATTGTCCGGCACGTTGGGTAATGGTCTTTTGCATACAAATAATTATAATAATTATTATTATTTTACAAAATTATTTTTTAATAATAATTATATTGTCATCTTTCATCATATTTTGGTTTCTGCTATGGTCGCACTACTTACCAAGTCTGCATGAAGAGCTAAGGCAGGTCGTGGTGTTGTTATGGCACCAGTTCTTGTTTTTTCTATCACCCCTAACATCCTAACGTTACATAGACAAAGTTCCTCTAAGTATTTTGGCTGTACTTCACAAGAAAATGTTTTGTATATCAAAACTTTATATATATATATATATATATATATATATATATATATATATATATATATATATAAGCTGGGTTTTACAGGGATTTTTCACTATGTTGTTTTGTTCTAATTTTTATCGTTCTAAGTGCACCTACTATCACTGGCACGCTTCTTGTTTTCAATTTCCAAATTTGTTTCTATTTTCCTTTCCAGGTCCATATATATTGACAATTTTTCGAATTCCTCGGTTGTTATATTACAATCCTTAAAACAATCTATATCAATCAATACGCAAGTTATTTTTCTGGTTTTTAACAATAATATACGGCCTATTTGCCTCAATTTTTATGTCTGGATAGATGGTACAATCCCATAAAATGGTGACATCTTCTATTTCTGTAACCGGTGCTAGGTGATGTTCATACCAGTGTTTGCTTACATATTTTTTATATGTTTGCTCAGTTTTCAATGTAAATATAGCCCCACTCTATCGTAACGATATTTATATTCATTTGGGACAAGTACAACACATTCTGAGATTAGATGGTCTATTGTTTCTTGTTATTTATCACAGAACCTGCATTTTGGATCGACATTATTTTGTATAATATTTGCCTGAAAGTTCCTAGTGAAAGGACTTTGGTCTTGCGCTGCAAGAATAAATCCTTCAGTCTCAGACTTTAATCCAGATGCACGTAGCCATCGATGAGTATTAACTTTATGAACATTGGATTTATTGGCACGTTCTGGATATTGGCCATGCAGAGGTTTGTCATGCCAGCGTTGTTTCATCTGTCCAAGAGCTTTATACTTTGCTTTCTGTATCATATTTTTGCTGCAATACTTGGTTCGTGGCTTCTACTAAATGTATATCTTGTTTGTATTTACTGCGTTCTTTCAATATTGAATATGTTTTCTTTCTGTTTTCATGTTGTTTGGCTAATTGTATCATCCAGTCCTTTGATGTTTCTGGGTATGTTAGTAAGCTAATAGTTGTTGACTTTATGTTAATTCTAGCTTAATTAGGCCTCTTCCATCATCTTTACGGGGTATGTATAGACGATTTATATCAGCCTTTGGATGATGCATTTTATACTTAGAAAGAAACTTTCTTGTTTAACAATCCATTAGTCTGATGATGTTTAGAGTTCATTTCAAGAGGTTGAAACTATATTAGACCACTGGGATGGCAAGGCTATTAATAGCCATAATTCTGTGCAATTGATTTTTTAATATCAGTCGTAGCGTTCTATAGTACCTTTTATGCACGATTTCTTTCATTTATTATGGTGAAATCTTTAACTCTTATTTACACCTAGGTTTTTATAAGCTTCTGGCTGTAAATCTCTTATTGTTATAGCAGGGTCTAATCTAATTAAGGATGTTTATCATATTTATTCAAATTGAATTTCATTCCAATGTCTTCACTGAAGCATTTTACAGTTTACAGAATACCTTCCGGCTCATTGTCATCTTTAGAATAAAACATTATGACATCCATATAAAATAGATGGCTTATTTTCTTTTGGGATATTTTATAACCACATTCTGTAAGTTGACTGGTTAAAGCTATTAATGATATGCAAAATAGTAAGGAAGACAATGAGTCAGCTTAAATATATCTCTTTTGATGTTTATTTCACCAGACTTATAGGTTCCATTTATATAATTGAGGAAAGGGTTGTTTTCTATATCGACATATATTGTTTGATGCAATTGAATTGGTCCGGCACGTTAGGTAACGGTATTTTACAAACAAACAAACAAACAAACAAACAAACAAATAATAATAATAATAATAATAATAATAATAATAATAATAACGGTATAGACGGTATGAGAGAGCTAAATCCGTCAGACCTGAAGCCGTGAAAGTATTTGTAGAAGAGACAAAAAAGCCACGTTACGTCGGTGAGAAAGTGATTATATCTGAGCCGCCAAGTCGGGGTCGATCACATCGATCACATTACAGATTCTCCGTTTGATTCTGTCAAGGACCCATAGGTGGATAGCAGAGACATCCGAACAAATATGGCAGCAGTATTAATTGCACAGCCGGAGGGAGATCTATATATGTGCAGGAGGGTTTAAGACGGTAAAAACTTCCTGGCCTTACACAGAGAACCGATCATCTTCGCAGCTGATTTAGATATAGATTCGATATAGGCATTCCAACTGAGGGCTGTTGTGAGTGTTAAGCCGAGGAGGATGAGTGTTTTATTTTCAGGGGGACTAGCCTGATCCACGCAAATGGGGGATAAGGGCGATAAAATAGGGGTTAGAATTTATCTAATGGGGTGTAGGAGCGATAAAATATTGTTTTACTCAAGCCTTTCTATAAGAAACATGAGTATAATTTGAAAGTTTGAAAGAGAGCTGCATATACACAACTGTTGCATATCTGTGATATGTTTGCCAATGATGAGCAACGGCTTGATATATAACAACGGACAACATGTGTATAAAAATATATATTCATTTAATTTATTCTCTCATCAGTTGACGTGTCATAAAGTGGAGTTATTTTCGAAGGTGACAGCATGCATGTTTCGAGGGGCCAAATAGCTGCCCTCGCCCTCCCTTGTCCCTGTACTTTCCTCGGTCTCTGGTTCAAATCTTTTCTCTCGACAGACTGCTCAATACTAATAATGTTTGCCTTTTATATCAGCGATTACTTTACATTCTGACATATTGTTTGCATAATTCCAACTTTGAAACATCGCAAACGCGTGTTTATCTTATTGTTTCTGACAACCAAAACATATTTCTCGTCGCCTCTAAAATATAATTAATTGTTTTATAACTGGAAATATTTTAATGCAAATTATATTTGCTTCTGTCCTTACCTACGCACTTTTAAAAAAACAAAGATTTTCCTGACATGTAGAATTGTGACAACAATCAAATATTTATCAAAATGTTTATTTTTCTTTTGCTAGCAGTTTGCAATTGTTAGTCATCAGTAAATTATTTACCAGCTCATATAATCTCCAAAACAACCAGACACACGCACAGATGTCAAAAGAAAAAACATATCTACAAATTTTCTTTGAAGAAATCTTTTGATCTACGCATGGACAATTTCGAAAAGGAGTGTACGCAGAATTAAAAATATATGAAAACATATAAAATTAAATTGAGTATATCTTCAAAAAATGTACATTGTCAAGAGCATAAAAACATTAAGGTATTATACATTATAAAAAGCAATGTGTAGAGAAAATATTTATGTAATAAAAAATTCTTGGCATAAACATCATTATACTCACTCGATTAAGAAATACAAAAATAGTGAAAGTTTTTATGAGCATCGGAAGTGAAGATATTTTACCAAGTGCGCAAAATAATTAGTAGTTAGGCGATACAGAGAGCAGTTTGAAGAAAGGATTATTTACAGTTGGAAAATTTTCGTGCTATTATAGAGAAATTATTTATTTCATGCCTCATTAAACACATGAGTGAAAACGGTAAAATTATATATATATAAATATGAGAAATAAGAATTTAAAAAGTGCTTCTAATAATTTGAGGTTGGCAGATCCTAAGAGCAATGTTAAGAAACGCATTAACGCAGTTAGAAGTTTAGCATCTATTTAATAAGAAATTATTATATTTCAGCAATCATTAGTCACAGGAATTAAAATATGAAACTGGTAATACACACACACGCATACACACGCACACACACACACACACGCGCACATTCAAAATAAGAAAATGAAAAAAATAATGCAAAGAATATCACAAATGAGGAATTTTTTTTTAAGTTCGTCAAATAATTTTTAAGATGGACAATTTCGAAAAGAAATGTACACAGAATTAAAAATATATGAATACATTTAAAATTCAATTGAGTATATCTTGAAAAATAGTATATTGTTAAGAGCATATAAAAATAAATGTATTATCCATTATAAAGAGCAATGTGTAGAGGAAATATTTTATATTTAATAAGAAATTCTTGACGTAAACATGATTATACTCACTCGATTAAAAAAGAAGAAAATAGTGAAAGTATTAATGATCATCGGAAGTGAGGATATTTTACCAATTATTAGTGATTAGGCGATACAGACAGCAGTGTGAAGAAAGGATTATTTACAGTTGGAAAACTTTCGTGCATTTAATAAGAAACGATTTGTTTCATACCTCATTAAACACATGAGTGAAAACGGTAAAAATATATTTATAAAGAATATGAGAAATAAGAATTTTAAAAGTGTCTTCCAATAATGTGAGGTTTGCAAATTCTAAGAAATTTTAAGAAACGCAATAATGTAGAAGAAAAGCTCTCATCTATTTAATAAGAGATTATTATATTTCAGCAATCCTTGGTCACAGGATCCAAATTATGGGATTGGTAATATATATATAAACACACACACACACACACACACACACACACACATATATATATATATATATATATATATATATATATATATATATAATAATAATAATAATAAAACCGACTCTGTACGTATTCTAATCTTAAAATGTTACACAAGAAACTTTTAAAGACCATGAATAACCAGCAGAATCTAACTCCGTTATCGTCCTCGGCTATAGAGCTTTGGACAAAGAGGGAAAAAAAAAAGAAAACTGCGTAGGACCGACAATGCATACGGTTCTTCACAGTAAAGAAAAAAAACCCTCGAACGGAACGAACCACCAGGAAAGAAAAGTGCTCGATACTAAACTAACCAAAAAGTGTTAACAAAAAGGCAGTTACGCAGAGCAAAAACACACGCGTGTATATATATATATATATATATATATATATAAAATGAACATCAGAAATGAGGATATTTTATTTCGTGCGTCTAATAATTACAGATAAAATGTGAAGAAAAACTTTCTTGTAGTTTGACATTTAATAAGAAATTATTTGCATTCAACATGATTAGTTGCATCAATCAATATATAAAAATGTTTAAAATATAAAGAGAATATCAGAAATGAGACATTTTTAAGTGCGTCTAATAATCAGAAATATGTCGATGAAAGGAGCAAAGTGAGGAAGAGGTTTCTGGCAATCGGAAAATTTTCATCCATTTAATAAGAAATTATTTTCTTTCAGTATAATTACTCACACGATTCAAAATAAGAAAATGAAAAAAGTAATGCAAAGAATATCACAAATAAGGAAACTCTTCATTAGTTTAGATAATTATAAATGAATTTCTGTTAAAAAGATCAAAGTGCAGAAGGGAATATTTGCAGTTGGCTAACATTCATCCATTTAATTAGAAATAATTTGCTTTCAAGATTTTCAGTTACATGTTTAAAATATATGGAAATGGTAACAAAAATATCATGAAGAATATCAGAGATTAGTAGATTTTCTCGAGTGCGTCCAATAATTACTGATTTGCCAAAATAAAGAATGAAGACGCGAATATTTCAAGTGCAAAACTTTACATCCACTGAAAAATAAATTATCTTGTTTCATCATTACTCATATGATTAAAAATATGAAACGAATATTATACATACATAAATATATATATATATATAAATATATATATATATATATATATATATATATATATATATATATATATATATATATATTAATCTACTGAACTTTCCGTAACAGTTTTTGATCATACTTGATTGCACTACGATATAGTTTCAGAACGAACATGATTATTTGCAAGAAATCGAAAAGTTGTTTTTATAAGGCTTGGTTTGGCTTCGATTAAACTGTAAACTCATTCATGGTTAAGCAGATAAGACAAATAAGATCAACGAATGGTTTTTTATATGTTGTTAAGTGTCGCAGATTCGAATCTTGCCATTCTGATAAATATTCAGGAAGGTAGAGTTATATATATATATATATATATATATATATATATATATATATATATATTGTCGGAAATGAGGAGATTTTATGACGCGTGCATCTAATATAATAATAAAAATATCATGAAGAATATCAGAGATGAGCTGATTTTATCGGGTGCGTCTAATAATAACTGATTTGGCAAAAGAATGAATGAAGACGCGAATATTTCAAGTGGAAAAATTTACATCCATTGAAAAATAAATTATTTGATTTCATCATTAATCATCTGAGTAAAAACATGAAACGAGTATTATATATATATATATATATATATATATATATATATATTAATCTCCGGAACTTTCCGTAAAGGTTTTTGATTATATTTGTGTGCACTACGATATACTTTTAGAACGAAGATGCTTATTTGGTGCTAGAAATGGAAAAGTTATTTTTATAAGGCTTGATTTATCTTTGTTTAAACTGTAAACACATTCATGGTCACAGATCTTCTGTGTGATACTCGTCTACCCGGCTGCTTGGTTCGCTGGTTTGGTAACGGAGTCTGCTGCGATGATGATGTCGAAACGACACCAGTTATGTCGACGCTTCTAGGCCGCTAGTCATAATGATCTCGTCACAGTAGCTGGTCCTCAAGACGTCTATTACAATAACGAACTTACTGTCCACGCTGTGATTTGCTCTCATAAAAAACATTGTGCAAACCCGGTAACCGTATTTCTACCATATCCAGACCAGACACTTCTGTAGACTTGTGGTTGAAATAAAATAATTACGATACCAAAGAAAATTTAAATAAATGAATAAGCTCGAAGACGCCTGGAGGAGTTACGAAAGAAAGTCTTTATAATAATAACAATAATAATAAATAATTAATTAATTACAAAAGCAGAAAATATCATTTTTGAAGTCAAGTTTACAACGGAGGGAAGAGCCATTAAAAATATCAGAGCTTTCAATCTTCAAATAAAAAACAAGACCTTTCTACGTTTCATTAAAATTGTCAGATATCTCAATTATTCAGAGCTATCAATTCTCCCCGTAACTTCTAAAACAACAAAGTTCTTTCTAGTTTTTACCGGAGCATAACGGAATTTACCGAACTAGGGCAAACGAGACGGCCAATTACGACGACGGAGACGACGGAGGGGGTTGCCTTTCTTTGCTGCTCGAAAATCTCTTTCAAATGTTAGTTTTCTCTCGGGGGATCTAGCCGACTCAAAGCTTTTGACCAATGAGATTATTTTCCACCCACACGATTTGCTGGAAGCTATGGCTCGACGAATGAAATATCAACAGTTCACATGACGTAATGTCTTTCTGTCTTCTTTCTTTCAATTACATCATTCCCAGGTTTTCAATTTTCAAATCCTTTTCCCAGGAATAATTTTGAGGATTTAACCTTACATGACCTCATCAAGGAAATCCTGACATCTTGTTATGATTACGTTGATTTTTCAAGCTTGTACTTGGCTCAAAACAATTCGTTTCGTATACGAAAAAAGAAGAAAAAACTACATTTTTCTTTTTTTTCCCAATTATCAGCTATTTCTCTATTCCCCGGATTTTACAAGTACATAATAGTATTAAAATAGTTTTTTTTTACGTAAGCTCACATCGCGGATTACAATAAAGCATATTTAACAATACCACTAATATCAATTTCTTTCACTCCGTTGTATTAAACCAAAAACAAAAATATAACGATGTGGAAATAGTGTTACACTGACAAAAATTCTGATAAATATCAGAATATCTACTTAAATACGAGTGTTGATTAATAATAATCAACATCAAATAATAATAATAATAATAATAATAACAGAAACATTTATTCTTAGAAAGAAATGACATGATACCGCTTGAACAAAAAGGGTGCAAACGTGGCTGTTATGGTTGTAAAGACCAATTGCTAATTAACAAAATGATCCTGGAAAACTGCTACAGTACAAAGAAAAATCTTAGTACTGCCTGGATAGATTATCGAAAGGCATTCGATAGTGTGCCACATGAATGGATTTTAAAGACTTTAAATATATACAAGATCTCGCCAGTCATCATCAATTTCATCAAACAGTGCATGTCTATATGGAAAACAACCCTTTACCTCAGTCATATAAATGGAACCTATAAGTCTGATGAAATAAACATCAAAAGAGGTATATTTCAAGGTGATTCTTTATCTCCCTTACTATTCTGCATATCATTAATAGCACTAACCAGTCAACTTAATAAGACAGAATGTGGTTATAAAATAGGCCAAAAGAAAATAAGCCATCTATTTTACATGGATGACTTAAAGTTATATGCTAAGAATGATTGTTTCTATGTATGTTAGTAGGCCAATAGTTGTTGTCTTGTATGACAATTCCAGCTGAATAAGACCTCTTCCACCTTCTTTACGGGGTATGTATAGACGGTCTACATCAGCCTTTGGATGATGCATCTTATGCTTAGAAAGAAGCTTTCTTGTTTTAGCATCCATTCGCCTGATGTCATTTAGAGTCCAGTTTAAGATGTTAAAGCTATATTGGACAACTGGGATTGCAAGGCTATTAATGGCCATAACTCTGTTCTGTGAATTTAATTCAGTCTTTAATATCATTCGTAGCCTTCTATAGTACTCTTTACGCACTATTTCCTTCATTTTTTTATGGTGAATGTTTTCGCTCTCATTTACACCTAGGTATTTATAAGCTTCTTCTGGTTTCAATTCTTTTATTGTTACAGCAGGGTCTAAGCTAATTGAGGATGTTTCTTGTATTGATCCACGTAAAACTGTAGCTTTAGCACATTTATTCAAATTAAATTTCATTCCAATGTCTTCGCTGAAGCATTTTACAGTTTGCAGAAGACCTTCCATAAGATGCATCATCCAAAGGCTGATGTAGACCGTCTATACATACCCCGTAAAGAAGGTGGAAGAGGTCTTATTCAGCTGGAATTGTCATACAAGACAACAACTATTGGCTTACTAACATACATAGAAACAACAAAGGATTGGATGATACAATTAGTAAGGCAACATGAAGAAAGAAAGAAAAAATATTCAATAATAAAAGAAGGCAGTAAATACAAACAAGATTTACAGTTAGTAGATTCAGTAGAAAAGCAAAACAGAAGCCAAGAACCAACTATTGCGGCAAAAAATATGAAAATGAAAGCCAAAGATAAAGCTCTTGAACAGATGAAACAGCGCTGGCAAGACAAACCTCTGCATGGCCAATATCCAGAACGTGCCAATAAATCCAATGTTGACAAAGTTAATACTCATCGATGGCTACGTGCATCTGGATTAAAGTCTGAAACTGAAGGCTTTATTCTTGCAGTACAAGACCAAAGTCTTTTCACTAGAAACTTCCAGGCAAATATTATGCATAATAATATGGATCCAAAATGCAGGTTTTGTGATAAACACCAAGAAACAATAGACCACCTAATCTCAGGCTGTTCTGTGCTTGCCCCAAATGAATATAAAAATCGCCACGATAGAGTTGGGTAATATTTACATTGGGCAATGTGCAAACATTATGGAAAATCTGTAAACAAACACTGGTATGAACATCACCCAGCACCGGTTACAGAAATAGAAGATGTAACCATTCTATGGGATTACACCATCTACACAGACAGAAAAATTGAAGCAAACAGGCCAGACATTATTGTTAAAAACCAGAAGGAGAAAACTTGTCTATTAATTGATATGGCTTGTCCAGCGGATTGTAACATAGCAATCAAGGAATTTGAAAAACTGTCAAAATATAAAGACCTGGAAATTGAAATAGAAAAAATGTGGAAATTGAAAACAAGAGTTGTGCCAGTGATAGTAGATGCACTTGGAATGATAAAAAATGGAACAAAACAACACATTGAAAGAATCCCTGGAAATCCCAGCTTAAGAGATATACAAAAAATTGTCTTATTAAATACAGCCCACACACTAAGGAAAACTTTATCTATGTAATGCTTGGGATGATAGAAAAACATGAAATGGAGCCATAACAACACGCCACTACCTGCCTTAGGTCTCCCCGCAGACTTGGTTGGTAGTGTGACCAAAGCAGAAATCGAAATATGATGAAAAATGACATAATAATAATTATATATATATATTATCAGAAATGACAAGATTTTATGACGATTGCATCTAATAATTATTTTCCGTTTTAAAAAAAGACTAGAAGCGATTGTTGATGTTGAAAAACTTTTATCCTTTTAAGAAGAAATGATTTTACAACTTCATGACACATCATTAAAAATATGAAAATGATAATATATATATATATATATATATATCAAGAATCTCAAAAATGACAAGATTTTATCATGTGTTTCTTATAATCATCTTTAGATGACAAGAAATCTATTTTGTGTCAAAACTAAATATACGGCCTTGCAATGGATTGGGTGCCTGAACGTAGTGAGATATTAATGGATGGTGTGAGAAAAATGACTTCGGACGTAACTGTAGGTGAACGTACTTGCACACTCTTTGATAACCTAATGGAGAATTTCACTTTCTGTACACCAAAAAACAAACTTCGTAATGGCACTAAGCATATATCGAGAGGACAAAATATGAGCAATGGTTTCGATATTTTCATCAACAATGGCTAACATATTCTGGAAATGTTTCTAGGAAATTGAATCAGAATCAATATATCAAAAGATACGTAGTTGACGCTGTCATTCTCTGGACCTACCTGAAAATATTACATTTACTGCTAGAACATTTCGACACTAAGAAACGTCTATTGGTTCAAGATATCTGTATAACTCAAATCAACATTCAGCAGACTATATTTTAACTTAGACTCCCACCATCCTTAGAGTGTAAATAGAGAAAATGTCAGCAAACTTGTAACATCGAACAAAAGTGATAAGTGGCGAAACAGAGACGTATGAAGAAGAAATGGTCGGCATATGCAGTAGTCTTCATCGTATGAATAGACCTGTGTCACCACAGACTTCGATAGAAGTGTACAAGATAATAGCAACACACAGGAAAAAACATCGGGGTGCTTATCTTGTGTTGAATAATCAGACATAGATTTGTGAAATAAACTCTGGAGGCAGTCTATAAATCCACTCATTCTCTTGCAATTATATATAGACAATCAATAATGGATTAAGGAAGAAGGATTTTTTATTCACGAATTTCAGCAAATTTTTGCACATTTATTTCTCATAATTTACTCAAAACATATTAACTTTGATTAGAAAAATTTAGAAAAAATCAAACGCTTTTCAAACTTTTATTTAAGTCTGTCTTACTTCTAAGATGATCTAGTATTTACATTATTTACACTTTTTGGACTGTTGTCCTCATCTTTTTTGCCATGTTTATGATGTTTTGACCGTTGTACGCTCTGGCCTTCTTCAGGTGATAGAAACTTTGAATTGAACTAATTATTTTGATCACTGGAGTATATAATTCTCATCCCATGTACGATGCGACTTTCAGAGGCCATATAATTATCTCCCTTTATTTTAAATCTTCAATGTTATAAGTTCAAGTATAGACAGGTATTGAGCTCACAACTTTTGAGTGAATCCACTGAAACTAACCAACGTCTATATCCACTGAGCCATGTGTCCTTGAGGACATCAGTGTATGAATTTATGGTACTTATAAACCTAATAACTCAGTAAACATTTTTTTACCAGACCTCATACTGCAATCTTTGAAGCTAATGATATTCTCTAGCACTCCGTATTAATGGTTCCAATCTTATATTCAATAATGAACAAATACTATTTGTTGTGAGTTAAGTAAAAGGAAGATAATTACATGACATCAGAAAGTAGCATCGCATATTAGATGAGAATTATATAACTCTCTGATTGAAATAAAGGGTTCAGTTCTGTCTTCCTAGAATCTGATAAAGGCTGGAGCGTACAAAGGCTGAAACGTCGTAAACATCAAAATAAAGAGGAGAACATTCCGAAAAGTGTAAATTATGTATGTCTGTCTATATTCATAAAATGCACGAAAGCTTGTCATTTTCTACCCGGACTGATACCAAAAACTGGGCATTATAATTAATATTTAAACATTGAACTGAACATTTTATTTATATGCCTTTGAGAACTTTATTTTTTAAAATGACATTATTTGTTGTCATTTATTCAATTCGAAGATGTAATGTTTTACAAAAGAAACTTTATTGCTGCTAGATTTAGGTATTTTGTTTAATTACATTGACGGATACAGAAAATAATTTTCATTTTAAAACAAGATGCTTATGTCCATAATTTTCATTGTAAGCAATCTTCTTCTTCTACGTGCAGTGTCACTTCAGGACGTAGACGATCATTGCCTTCCACATAACCTTATCTCTAGTAGCTCTTAGCCCGCTTTCTTTTGTTATCCTACCTAAATCCTGCTCTGCTATCTAATTGCTTAAGCCTGTCAAGTATTTTACACCCTGCTTTTCCCTATGTCTCTTTCTCTTCATCTGCCCTGTAAGTATTATATTCTCCAAATCTTCTTTTCTCATTACATGCCCCAGGGACTTAAGCTGTTTTTTTTTATATTAAGTGTGTTTTCGTTTTCATCCTCTGCAAAATCGCATCGTTGCTTCCATGCCCAGTCTATGATATCCGTAGCAATCGTCTGTAGAACCACATTTCGCTTGCTTCCGTTCTCTCCTTCATCTTTGATGAGTTTTTCTAGCATTCACTGCCATATTGAAGAACAGATATTACATAGCAATCCAGAAATCTCTTCTTTGTTTCAAGCGAAATGTTTCTATCTCTCTACTCAGCTTCTGGAATGCATCTTTGGCCATGCTAATTTGCTTTCGGATCTCAGTATCGCACTTCTCCTTGTAGTTAAATATGCAACTAATTATCATTTAATATAACATTATACAAGAAAACATTCAAAATTCAGACAATAACGATATATTTCCAACTCCTGAAATTAATGAAATATTAGCTGATTGTGAATCATTTTGTCATACAAATTTCTGATGCTTTGAATTTTCATATGTACAAGACAATTTTAAGAACAAAAACAGATACATATAAACATTGTACACTTCTATTCTTTCTCTGCAAGCTAATCATGCTCCATAAATTATCAACGTATGCAGCTTACAAACACCAACTACGATTTATAGTCTAGACCTACTAGAAAGGAGACTCTTTGTTGCACTCATATTGAATATTATTTACACAACTGATAGCAAGAGAACTAAATATGAACCTAGAAAAAATGCAGAAGATTTGAGAACAGAAACATTTTACCTCGAATTTTCAAGAAGAGATGTGGCAGGATTATTACTGATGTTGAAAAATGTTTTTTTCAACATGACATTGAAACAAAACCAGAATTTACAGGAGAATAAAATGAATTCACTTCAGATAAATAGTCTTGCATGTCTCGAAGATTTCCTGGCATCTCTGATATCCTTCAACACACGATGGCCGCTCAGGACACGTAAGGTGACGAGCGTCGGTTGAACCCGCTATGGATCTATCACGTTGCTGTTCAAAATACCCAGCTGCTATAGAGTCCCGCATTTATCGGCGGTAGTGTATGATGGGTTCTAGATATTCTAACGTTCACTCAAACAACCAATTAGGGCTCCCCATTCGACCCCCTGATCAAACTCGTGTATTTCCTGCTTTGTGTGAGCGCTCACACCATCAATGGCCGAGGGGAGTGGAGCGACATTCCGCCTTCCCTGAAATTCCGTCTTGGTTTTTTCTCTTTGGCTAACTGGTTTTTGGTCATCATCAACAGTCAAATAATAAGTCATCCAAAATCCTTTTTGTGGGCGGTCGTTTTCGCAGCCGAGATTTTTCATTTCATACCTTTTGACAACAAGTGACAAAAAAGGTCATATTTCCTTTCTTTGAGACGTTTGCATTTCGGTAGACGAAAAGTTTAATTATTATTTTCTTTCTATTTTCATTTAGAAATATGCCGGCTTTTTAAGATTAGTAATTATCAACTGACAATAAGCGTAACAATCATATCTATGCCTTTCAATTCCTATTCAAACGTTATTCAAATTATCCCTTCATGTTTAGACGCTTTTCTCAGATAGACTCTTTCTTTTCTAAACATTAATTATCGTTTCCTTCCCTATTTTACTTCTTCTGGTCATCGGTATATTTTTCAGTCTATCAAAAATGAGCGTTTTTTTTATTTTCTTATTTTCCCTTCAGTAGCGCATTTTTAATAGTGTTACAGAGAGTTTAGATTAGCGTCGCAAAAACATGATTCGTACAATAAAACAAATCCTGGTAAAAGGGAAACAACCGTCGAGAAATGGAAGAAAGGCTGAAGCCATTTTGAATCGGCTAAAAATGTCCCACACATAACCCAACGTTTCATAGTCGCTGAGGAATGAAGATCAGATCAACCAATATGTACACCATGCTAAGTATCACTCACAGTGTAACACATTTTAACTGAATATATTTAATTAGCAACTGTAAAATATGGAAGAAAACTAACGGCGAGAACTATTTGAAAATTCTGAAATCAGCGATAATCTTAAGAGAATAGAATTATACCATCACATATCACCTACAAAAGATTGTGTACATACGACATAAACATAAAACATATCATTACTCGGAAAGTAGAGAATTATGTATAAAATATCTGCTGTTAATGGCATACAATTGCGTTCAATATGTATTTATTTGATGGTATAAAATAATATTCAAAATATTCACATCCTGCTATTAAATAACAAGTAAAGATTTATATGTCACGAAACAAAATCAAAAAAATAAACCGCAATTTTCCCGTATTAGAACAACGATTAACTTCATATTTCCATTCATTGCTTACATTTTTCTTTTAGGAAAATAAACGTTGCAATTGTGAGAAATATCATCTTTATATTAATGGTAACTGAAACATTCTTTTTGTTTATATGCGAGATTAACTGCAGTTTTTAGTGTAACGCTGATAAAATTTGTACTGATCATTATCTATGTCACTGTTCTATAATAAATGTAGGCGCGTATATTCTTTGTCTTTCCCACATCGGTTTTATATATAAAAACAAACATATATTTATCTATAGTTAGTATTATTATTTTAAAAGAAATTAGCATAAATTTGAATCGTCTAAGCAAGGAAAAACGCCAGACGCACTGAGAACTTTTGAGATGATTTAGATTAAACTCATTCCTCTCTAAATAAAATTACTAAAAACGATGCACATCCACTCCCGGTTATTGATGATATTTTAGCATCTTTAGGCACGGATAGTTATTTCTCCAAAATAGACTTAAAATCCAATAACTGGCATGTAGATTTCCAGGAAGATAAATAAATAACTGCGTTTATCTCTCATCAAGTTTTATTCAACTTTAACATTATGCCATTTGAACAGGTGACCGCCCCTGTTGTATTTCAGGAATTACTATCCACTGTTTTATAGGCCCCAACAAGAAAAACACGCTCAGTCCTATTTGGACTATATTTAATGTTTCCTGATTTTATAGAATATAATTTCGAACACATTTACATGTTATATTTACATGTTGCATTTACATGTTTTCAACAGCTTAATAAAAAGAACAATTTGAAGTTAAACGTGTCTAAATGTGCGAAGACACAGTACTTAGGGTTTAAAATCAGGGCTATGAGAATTCAGGCAGATACTAATAAAATAAAAAAAGATATGCTCCGTAGCCACTCTCACTACTGTCAGACAGGTTCAGGGTTTCATTGATATGAATTCCTATTAACGATTTATTCCAGGGTTCTCTAGATTAGCAGAGCCGTTGATTAGATTAACTTGGAAAGACGCGCGTTTGAGTTGGGACAATTAATGTCAGGTATCGTTCTGTCGTTTGAAAAATATGATGTCTAAATCGGTGACGCTAGGAAACACCCAGATGTGAACAAAGAATATGAACTTTGTACGGATGCATTGGATTTGGCAATCGGAGCTACCTTAACGCAGCAGATATATGAAGAAGGAAAAAAAGAGAAATGGAAAAATCTGAAACTTTTCTATAAAGCAAAACTATTGATGCCCAGAGGAGATTGTTAGTCATAGAAAAAAAATTGTATACCATCCTCTACATCTTAGAGAATCTCAAATATTACGTAAAACAAATCATCAACCCCTGCAGTATGAATTCTCTTCAATCTAGTTGTTGGGCTTGAGTATAGCAACCTATAATTGTAAAACAGATTATTAAATGTAAGGATAAGTTGTGCGTAGACTTTATGCCTAGCCCGATATATGCATCTAGAGATAAAATAATAAAGCAAGTCGACGTAGATGAATAGGCATAAGAGGTTAGTTCTATTCGAATAATTTCGAACCGTGACACATTGATACTTTAAAAATATTTAGACCACTTCATCAACGAAAGACCCACTTAACAGACATAGACATAATTAGGTAGCAGGTGGCAAATAGATATATTTTAGATCTCAATTGAGGACAAGAAGTAAGACAAAAATATATTTTTAGACGAATTTATGTATTATTTACCTCAGTCAAACGACGAAACAATACTGATCTTAGGAAGAGCGTCTCCGGCTGTACCTTGATAATAATGATTTCAGAGCGTAGGCGATCATGGCCTTCCACATGACCTTATCCCGAGTATTTCTTAGCATGCTTTCTTCTGTTATCCTACCTAAATCTCGCTCTACTATCCACTTACTCAAGTCCGTTAAGTATGTTACGAGCTGCTTTCCCCTGTTTTTTCTTTCCTTCCATCTGCCCTGTAAGTATTATATTCTCCGAATCCTCCTTCCTCATTACATATCCCAGTAACTTACGCAGTTTTTTTTCCAAATATTAAGTATTTTTTTCGTTTTAATTTTCTCCAAATCTACATCTTTCCTTACATTCTCGGTCTATGGCATCCGCAGCATTTTTCTTTGGAACTACATTCCAGTTGCTTCAATTCTCTCCTTCATTTTTAATGAGATTGTCCAGCATTAACTGACATATTAAAGAACAGACATCATATAGCAATCCAGAACACTTTTCTTTGATTCAAGCAAAATGTTTCTATCTCTCAATGCTCCCCTCATCTTCTGGAAAGCATTTTTGGCCATGCTTATTAGACTTCGGATCTCAGTGCCGCAATTTCCGTTGTAAGTAATTATCTGAATAATTATTATTCAATGCAAAGATTATACAAGAATACATTTAAAGTTCAGATAATAATTATATATTTCTAACTTTTGAATGGGGGTTAGCTATATTCGAACAATTTTGAACCACGACAAATTGATACTTCAAAAATATTTAGACCGCGAAAGGTCCACATTAACAGACATAGACAGAATTAGGGAGCAGGTGTCAAAGATATATATTTTAGAACTCAAGTAAGACCAGTAAGTTAGACAACGAAAACACGTTGTGAGACGAATTTATGTATTATTTATTATTTTCAACCGATGAACAGATATTTACGCTTTGCATCGCATGACATCTTAGGAAGTGCATCCTCGGGCTGTACCTTGATAATGTTGACGACATGAAAACACAGAAGACGTTCAAAGCGATCAAACTGAATTATTTTTAGCCATTTCTCTTTCGAAATACCGTATTTGTAAGGAAGTATATACTTCGCGAAACAAAAGAAGGAAATTACTGGAAAGTAACTGACACTCACCTGAAGCGAGCTGAATAAAAAATGCTCCTCATACTAATAACATTTCCACCGATCTTTCCTACGGCATATGACTTCATGGAACTTCTTTTGATCCTTTCAAAATTTATATTCAAATTGGGGCCATCAGAAGATAATGTGCACCGTTTCGGGGCCTTCCTCTCAACGGTTTCTCTTACACACCGGTCCCACTACTGATGTGAGGCCCTATTATAACGATATACATATGTAGTTATACTGGCTCAAATGTCTAACGGCGAAATTAATTTTACGAAAAACGAAAAACGGCAACCCTTGCGTTTCAAGAATGCAACGTGAACTTTATTACGCATTCAATCTATGAAACGTTGCACTAACCTGAGAGAAACGTCACTCGCCAAACCTAACATTTGGCTTATAAATGTTGAGCAAGATATTAGAAAGTACATTGACGAAAATGAAATAGCAAATGGTACATGGAAAATATTCGATTGACAGTTACTTAAATTAAAAAAACAAAACAAAAAGAACTTCCACCAGCGAAGTTGATTGAACAGATTTAAGAATGGAAACCAGACATTTAATATGAAAGGGAAGCAGAAATTATCATAAAAGCTAAAATGATTACACAAACCATAAATCATAATGAAGAAACTGAGATACACAAAAATCACTATTAACTTAATTCAGAAAGTTTAAAACGGTTGGAAAAAGATGATCTTAATCGTTCAGAAGCTTGAAATAAAACAAGTCAAAGATACACGAAGCAAAGTAAAAATTCATGAGGAGTATATCTAAGACAAAAAATAATTAAATGGTGGAATGGGAAAAACTTCCCAAATTAGAACTGAAATGCATAACCACAACAGAATTTAAAGAAGAGTCAAAAGTAAATAAAAAATTAGGAATGAAAATGAATTTCCATCAGCTAAAGAAAAATAAATCAGTAAACTGAAAACTCAAAGAATCAGACGTTATAAAAAAGAGATCAAGATTAGCAGATAATACAAGATCATTCAGCTTTAAATCTGTTAATCAGCTTGAATGAGATTGTCCCGAATTTACTTCCATATTAAAGAAAAGACATCATATAACAATCCAGTACTCTCTTCTTTGTTTCAAGCAAGATTTGTCAATTTCTTAATACTCTACACAGCTTCTAGAATGCATCTTTGGCCATGCCAATTCACCTTCGGATTTCAGTGTCACCCTTTCGTATTCTCTTATTGCTGGCTATAAATCCAGAAATATAATTTGCAAAGCTGGAGATCAAGACACTTACGAAATAAAGGGAATAACCATGCAGATTCGGCCGCAAAATTATTCCAAAATGAAATACTTGTTAATGATTTGAGAAACCCTAATGTTTAACTTTAAAATCACAGATAGGTGTGGGAGAGGTGCTTGATTGACAATGAAAACAGCAGGCTATGTACAATAAAACCGGCTCTGATATCATAGTCAGGTATTTAGAAAAGAAAGAAAGGCTGAGGTAATTTTGGTTCGACAGTACATAGGTACATCCATACCTTACCCATACATACTCGCTGAAGTACAAAGGTAACCCCACATGTGCAACATGCTAAGTATCATTTACAGTGAAACATTTGAACTTAACGTCCTTTAAAGATGGTCCAAAATACAAAAATGAAACAGAATATGAGGCGATGTGTAAGAACGAAAACGAGACCTCTACCAAAGTAATTTCAATTTTGGATGCAAATATATATGCAATAGATAAACACAAACAAATCAGACTTTTTATAATAAGAGCAAAAAAGATTGGCAATACATTGCTGGTTAAATT
The DNA here is from genome assembly GCA_037127315.1 of Ascarosepion bandense. Taxonomy (NCBI): domain Eukaryota; kingdom Metazoa; phylum Mollusca; class Cephalopoda; order Sepiida; family Sepiidae; genus Ascarosepion; species Ascarosepion bandense. Next base: position 47,503 of record JBBBDQ010030759.1, on the reverse strand, counting down.
ACTCTGCAGACTGGATTCATTATCCAGAATTAAAGAATTAGTTCTACGTTGGATTTCCAGACACATAATACTTAAAAGCATTGCCAAGAAAGACTCCTCCGCAGATTCTGCCAGAGATTAAAAACTTGATAATAGATTTAGAATGTCTGATGCTGACTTGTAAAATGGTACAGATATTTTCATAAAAACAAAATTGCAGAAAATTTGTACCTACAACGAAAATAATGAGCTTCGTTCAGTCAATCCGGTCCTGTGATAATGTGGAAACCATCAATCTATTATTCTACCTTGAATATAGAGAATTATCTTAAACATATATCGCATACAACACATAATGTACATTGCATACACTTACAAAACCTACGGTTAACAGGAAAGGGTATAAACATATCTTTAATTGAAGGCATACTATTGTGTACAAAATATATTTATATAAAAGCAGTAATTTATGTCAAAATGTTTAAATATCTTCTGATGTTAAATCATGAATTAATATCAATGTTTCTATTTTTGACTACATTTTTATATTTAGGAAAATGAACGTCACGAAGTATGATCTTTACGTTGTTGTTGGTGACTACAACTGTTGAAACATTCCTTTTTATGCCATGCGGGGTTGATTGTAGTTTACACTGGAACGGTGATGAAGTTTGTAAACGAAATTGCCTATGTAATTGCCAATCAGATGATGTATATACAAATACTCTTTGCCTTTCAATAACTTATATATGTATATATAAACAAACGTGTTTATCGATAGTTATATTAATAACGATTAGATTGCATTGTCTAGAAGAAAAACCAGAAGAAGCGATTCCTGTGGGCAATAGAAGACGAGTAAGCAGGTAGAATCAGGTAGACAACTGAGGTTATATCGTAACTTTCTGGATGGGAGAAAATGATCGATGCCAGTTTTAACACATGAAGAGACGCCAGACGCAGAGACTTCAACGGGAAAACTAAAAACTTTGTTCCAAGGGATATCACACAGGAAGTCGCAGAACGACTCTCAGTCTGCTCTTTGGTAGCAGTAAGATATTCTGCTGGTTTGGGGTTCTTGGGTGGCGGTGATATGAAAAAGATATTTTAACGGAATCTACAGCATGATTAGAGTTTCCAAGAAGGCAAAGCTGCATAACATGGCAAGAGTCTGTATAGAAGTGAGTCATTCCAGTTAGTGTTGTTAGCGAAACGTGTGCGAAAATCAACTACTTCCGTTAGGGATTAAGGGGGTGAAAGCTTCATGATATAAATGCAAGTAATAATGTGATTAAATATTAATTAATAAAAATTATGCGAGAAATCTTTAAAAAATTAGATAATAAGCCTATGTTAGTTTTCGAACATGGCTTTCAAACAACAGGAATTAAATGAAAAATGAGCTGTTTTTAAATAATTTCATATTAACGATCCCTGATGCTTTGTGTCTACTACTCATGTTAGTGATAACACATAGATGAGAGGCATAGAGAACAAATGAAGAAATTACATGTGAACTTTGTTGACATTATCAAATTTTCGAAAAAAGAATATCACTAATGCAAGTACGGTAGCGAATAAGTTTAATTCCACGCATTCTTATCAAGATCATCAAACTTCAAACATTATCAGTTTATGCAGCTTAGAAACAACTGCGCATATTTTTATGAGAAATGATGCACACAAGGCTAAAAATTTAGCCGTTTTTGAGAATAATTTTATGTTAAGGATTTCTGATCTGATTTTCGATTGAAAGGGTCGACTATATAGAGAATATCTAAGATTTATATACGTGTAAGAGAATTATAGAGAACAAATAAAAATGCTACGTGTTGTTTGTAGTCATTATAAACGTTCGAACGAAAATGGCTCAAAAAATTAGTTGTCCTATTTTCTCAATAATGATCATTAGTCTCTACAAATAGTCATAAGATATACATTAGAAACGACAAAAGCCATTTAGAGTAAATTCTTTTGGGTTTAAAAATTAGCCATTTTTGAAAAACATTTATATTGTGAATCTCTTATGGTTTGCATCTATTACTTACATTACTGTTAATATTTTCAGACGTTAAAGAGAAGCATAGGAAAGAAATAAAGAAGTCACATGTGATAATTCTAGACATTATCAAACGTATAACGGTGAATGACACAAATGCAAATATAGAAAAGAATTAGTAGATCAATAATCTTTCTTGAGACGATCATCACACCTACAATTTAGCAGGCCATGAAACTTAGAAACAGCAACAGATTCTTTTGATACATGATGGACATAAGACTGATAATTTAGCCATTTTTCAAATAATTTTATGTAAAGAAATTCTGACTCTTTGTATCTAATGCTTATATTAGTGTAAATATCTTCATATGTATATGTAAAGAGTAGAGAAAGACGGTATAAGTGAATATGTATGTAGACATTATGAAACGATCAAAGGAGAATAGCTCAAATATGTATGTAGACATTATGAAAAGTTTGTAGGAAAAGTTTGACCAACCATCTTTTTCAGAACGACCCCAAAACTCTGCAACTGATGAGCGTGTGCAGCCCAGAAACAACGACGATATTTTAGACCATATTTTGTTGAGAAATGGTGAACACATGACTAAAAAATTAGGCATTTTTAAGCAAAGTAATTTTAAGAGAACAGAAGCGATGATAAAAAAAGGAAATACTTACATATAAAGCTTTTAGATATTATGAATCGGTGAAAGAGAACATCTCAAATTGAAAATATGTAAACAAATAGTTTGACAATATTTTCTATACATGAATCTGTAATAGGGACTGCTAGAGAAAATCATTAGCTGCAAAGATCAATATGTGAGCCCTGGTAAAAAAATGGTTAATAAACATTATGTTTATAAGTTCCAGAAATTCATACACTAATGTTCTCAAGGGTATATAAGTGGATATAAGCGTTGGTGACATCTCGTAACTTGATTAAAAAAGTTGTTCAATACCTAGAATGAGAATTATATGCCACAGCGATCGAAATAAAAGGTTAGGAAGAAGTCCAAAACGTCGAAAACGTGGCAATAAAGATGAGGACAACTACCTAAACAATGTAAATAGTGTAAATTATAATCTTTGTCTACACGATCATCACATTTTAAAAATTATCGGCGTATGCTGCCTAAAGACAACAACAGCTTTTCAGAGTTTATTCTTACGAGAAATAATGGACACAAGGTTAAAAAATTAGCCATTTTTAAAGACAGTTTTATATAAAAGATTTCTGATGTTTCGCATCTACGATTTATATAAGATTTGATATTTTCATACGTAGAAGAGAAGCGTAGAAGAAAGTTAATGTGACGGAGTAAAGTTCAATGGCGAATATGCGAACGATTACCTTGACCTACAATCTTTCTCGCCATGATCGTTAATTATCAATGAGGTGCTTAGTTTCACTAAGTGATGAACAGCAAACAGGTTTAGTTCAGCAGGATTGGTTTTCATTTATTTAATTCCAGGAAATAGATTAACACCGTTTCTATATAAAATTCAGTTTAGTCTGGTACAAGGGTTTTTCAATTAGGAACTCGCTCAGCATTTATCCTGTGATGAGCTAAAGTTACAGAAATAAAACAAATGTTTGTATATGACGTCCCTAGACCTTATTTGAACGTTCGACTCTCTAAGGAGAATGGCTCAAATGCAAATACAGGAACGAACAGACTGATCTACAATCTTTCTCAATTCGAATATCAAGCTCCACAATTTATCAATCTATGCATTCCAGAAAGAAAACAGGTTTTTAGGAACAAGGATATTTGGTGCAATTATATCAATGTTTATGTACTCAGCAGAAGGAGTGAATATGAATCGGGAATGAGTATTTGCGAATCTCTCTTTTTCAACCGCTTGGTAAGAAATATGCAATACCTTTACAGATCTATTCTGGAATTTCGTTGAGATTATTAATTACCATTCATTACGTTTGTGCATGGATTGAGATTAAAGTGAAAAGTTGGGTTAGTTTCTCGAAATTCTATTTTTGCGATGTTGTTATAGATCGCATAACGTAATCACATTCAGTATTGTAATATTGTAATAATAATATTATTTATACATTACATTATTATATTTAAAGTTTTTAATAATTATGATAAGAATAATTCTTATAATGATGATTTAATTTTAATGATAATTTTAATTTTGTTATGTTTATGCAAATCAGTCAGAGACTAAATCATATAAAACTATTAATAATCTGTCTAAATACGTTTCAGATTATCCAAGAATAGACTTCGTTTCCTACTTTACAAAATTTGCTAACATTTTCTGATGTTCCACCTAAAATATCTGAAAGGATTATCTTTCTTTGTTACTCTTTGAAGTTTATCCAAGATAAAATCTTATCAAGACATACCCGTACCCTATTTGATGAAATAGGCCGCATTATTGCTTTGGACACTACTGTCAACTGGACAGCTGGCAACAATATTTCTAGTCCAATTCTTTGTAATAATTCCACATCAGTTTTCGCAGTTTAACTGAATTGTTATTCCCAATGAATTACGATTAACAGAACATTAGCTGTGTACGCAATTGTGTTATTAATTTGAGTAGCAAAATTAATAGCCCAATAATTACGATTAATCTTAATGTTCCGCTGTCATTCGCATGTGTATAAATTTAACTTCTAACTTGCTAACATTTTCTGAAGAGAAAGTCATCATTATTACAAACGATCTTCTATAAAACACATTTATACCAGATATTTTTGCTCAGTTTTAACTTAATTTGTTTTACGGTTTAGCCTCCATTTTTTGGCTATTAAAATCCACAAATTATTATTTCCTTTTAATCAATTTTAAGGGTACTAATAACTTTTAGTGATACTAATTGATCTATACTGGCGTTGAAGTGGTGGATTCATACATTTTCTGAGAATATTTGCTTGTAAGTGAATTTAATAACCTGGACAAGAATTGAAATTCGGCTCTATGTTTTCCAACTGCAAGTCTTAACCATTACAAAAGGCGCGTCGCCAAGCTTAGATGTGCATTGTGGAACGACAAATCGGAGTGCTGATTTTGAATTCCAGTTGAATTAGTTGCATTCACTAACTCAGAAATATCGTTGGGAAAATTATTATTTCATCTTTTCCATTCACCTATGGATTACATAAAAGGACAGACTGTTCTATAGCCTTAGTGGGAAACCAGCCTACCGCAGAACGTATTGACAACCTACTATAGCAATAACTTCTGCCTAGTCAGTCATGTCTTTTTCGAGACTTGATCACCCAAGTGTGTATCACGTACGGCGCTTAACTGACTGATATCCAATCTTACTTCACTTGGTATCTACAAGCAGTCACCAGTTTCAGTACTGAGTAGACCAGATAATTCCTAACATCGTTGAACCTACGAAAAATTATGTTTCAATATAATATGGCAATAAACTGGAATTTATTATTCATTATATGCAGTATATATAAACAATAATATCAAATATTGAAAAAAAAATGTAGAGTACAATGTTTCCATAGGCAGATTAACATCGGTTTTGAGCGAGAGTGAAATTCACTCGTAACGTTTTTAAAATAATTTTAATGTTTTATTGGAAGAAAGATAAATCCTTAGACAAATTTATTTATATATAAAAATTACGGTTGCTTAATATCAAAATTTCAGTTAAGAAATTTAATGACCAAGACGATGATAATCAAAATAAGACGACTTGACAAGTGTGTCTTCGTAATGCTTGAAATATGATAACATTTTATTACATGACTATTTTCACCATAAAAGGCCCTACAGCAACTCAGTATAGTGCACTACATGAGAATGTTTCTTTATGGCCGTAAAAGGAGGCAAGCAAAGCAGAATACGAGTATATGTAGGATAGCTAGCATCCGCTTGACGATGTTACAAAAGCACCCACTAGGGTATAAATCTGATAGTTAAAAATATAACACATATTCAACGATCACACCAAATTTTAAATCGTCAACAAAATTCTATTAACCAACTGAAATCGAAAATCAAACAACTCATCACAACCAACAACGCAGAAAAAATATGAAAAAAAAAGCCTCGGATAAAACTTTGAACAGATAAAACAACGCCGGCTGCATATCAAAAAACTTCTTCTATGACCGATTTTGATGAAGTTAACACTCATCAATTTTTGTGGGCATTTGGATTAAAGGTTGTAACGGAAGGCTTTAAATCCCTTTGACAGCAGCGTTTACAGAAATAGAAAACTTCTCACTTCTGTTGGATTACACAAACTTTACAGACAGAATAATTGAGGCAGTTAGGCTGGACAAAATTTTCAAATACTGAAAGAAAATAAAGGAACACAGGTTAACACTTAAAAATCACTGGAAATCTCAGCTTAATAAAAAAGTATTATAAAATTGTTTTGATAAGTAGAGCAAAAACAGAAGAAATGTAACGCTAGTGCTGATATGTGAGTTAGAGAAACAATTGATGAAACGTATCTATAAAAGCACAACCTACCTTAGGTCTTTCCGTGAATTTGGTAGGTAGTGTGATCAACAGCAATAATTGAAATATGATGAAAATAATAAACTAATAATAATAAGGAATTAACCATCTGGTATCAAGTTGTACGGTATTGGAACCCATCGAATATAAAACCTAGCATGACATATTGGGCTAATAACTGCATTGAAAAATCTGCAACATTTATGGAAAGGAAATTGATATGGACAGCACCCAGACCCGGTTACAAACGCCAGATTTGTAACATTTTACATAACATTCTTATACACACAGACAGAACAATCAAATCTAATCACACAGACATCGTGGTCAGAGTCCTCCAAAACAAATTTTGCATTCTTAGAGCAGACTTTAACTGTTATGGTGAAACACACCTACTGTATAGTAAATAGACTCTCCCAACTAATTTAAGAAGGAGTATTAAGAGGAACGAGGGTCAGTCGATGTTGGACGATAGTAGTCGACAGTTAGTCGAATACGAAAGTAGTAAGCGACCTGGCAAGATTACACTGCGTAATGCATATTATATGAAGTTTCTAACGTTTTGTACGTCGAACCTCTTAGGACCGACTTTAGCACAAATACTAGCCTCCACTGCGAAAATAACTCCACAACAGTAACGTATTTAGAAGATCTTCAAAAAATATCAAAATACAAGGACCTCCAAAATGTGCCACATGAATACATCAACAATTCCAGTCATAGCTAGAGCCCTCGGATTGATTAAAAAAGGTCTCGGTAGACGATACCTGGTAGGTCAAGACTTAAAGAAATGCTTCCAATGGTACACACAAGTACAGCTCACATATAACGTCGAACTCTATGTAAAATGTCTGCAATTTGATTTTTCACATTTTACCAAGATGTACATTGGAAAATCTCAGGAAACCATTGTCGCTCTATTTGCACATGGTTTGAAATATGTAGACAACAGAAATCAAAGGAAATAACAACAACAACAACAACAACAACAACAATAATAATAATAATAATAATAATAATATTCAGACTATTGTCTTTTGTACGACATTTCAGCCGCTGTACGCCCCAGTCTTCTTCAGGTGCTAAGAATTTTGAACTGAATCCTTTCTTACAAAAAATACTAGAGAAAACCACTAAGATCAGAAATACTAGGGAAAACCATTAACATAAAAAAATGCAACATGAACTCTGGTAAAAAAGGCTTATTAGATTTATAAGTTCCAAATATTCGGTTGTTTTTGTTCTTAAAGACACATGGCCCAGTTGATATAGACATTGGTTAGTTCCTGACTTGAGTTTGAGAGCTGTGAGTTCAATACCAGGCTACAGCAGTGGTGAACAACTAACTTGCAGGGTTAGAGGGAGATAATAAATGACCAATCAAAGCTTTACGAAAGTAAAGTTCATATGCCTCAGTGATTGTAATAAGAATTCGGTTCGAAATTTCTAGCACCTGAAGAAGGTCGGAGCGTACAACGAAAGCTCATACAAATGGTAACAAAAAATGATAATTGTCTGAACAATGTCAGTCAGTTAAGTGCCATGCGCGATACACGCTTTGGACCATCATGTCTCTTTCAAGACATGACTGACTGGGCAGAAGATTATCCCGCAGTAGGTTGCCATTGCTTTCTGTGGTAGACTGGTTGCCGACCAAGGCTATAGAACCCAATCTGTCCTATTATTTAACCCATAACTGGAGGGAAGAGACGGATTAATACCTTTCCCAAGGGTATTTGCGCGTAAGTGAATGCAAGGAATTCAACTGGAATTCGAACTCGGTTCCCCGATTTCTCGTTCCGAGCCGATATCCACTGCGCCACAACGTAAAAATTGAAAATACTTCTTTATCTCAGAAATATAGAAAAATAGAACGATCTAATATTAAACGTCGTACAAATGTCAACACAGATGAGGACAATAGTCCGAATAATGTAAATACTGTAAATACTATCTCTTCTCAAAAATATAGACAAATAGAATGATCTATTGTTAAACGTCGTACAAATGGCAACAAAGATGAAGACAATAGTCCGAATAATGTAAATACTGTAAATACTATCTCTTCTCAAAAATATAGACAAATAGAATGATCTTTTATTAAATGTCGTACAAATGATAACAAAGATGAGGACAATAGTCCGAATAATGTAAATACTGTAAATACTACCTCATCTCAGACATATAGACAAATAGAATGATCTATTATTAAACGTCGCGCAAATAGCAACAATAATAAGGACAATAGTCCGAATAATGTAAATACTGTAAATACTACCTCATCTCAGACATATAGACAAATAGAATGATCTATTATTAAACGTCGCGCAAATAGCAACAATAATAAGGACAATAGTCCGAATAATGTAAATACTGTAAATACTACCTCATCTCAGACATATAGACAAATAGAATGATCTATTATTAAACGTCGCGCAAATAGCAACAATAATAAGGACAATAGTCCGAATAATGTAAATACTGTAAATACTACCTCATCTCAGACATATAGACAAATAGAATGATCTATTATTAAACGTCGCGCAAATAGCAACAATAATAAGGACAATAGTCCGAATAATGTAAATACTGTAAATACTACCTCATCTCAGAAATATAGATAAATAACAATAATAATAATAATAATAATAATAATAATAATAATAATAATAATAGGAGAAGACATACGTTGTAATAGTGAAAAGTTTTTAAATATCAAAAATCTACTTATGTTATTCTGCATTTATTTTTTTTCAGAAATTGCTAAATTCTAGAATATTAGAGTCCAAAAATCAAAAGGCATGATTAAATGAATGGAATATCAATAGATTGCACCGGAAAAAATGTATTTCTCTTATTCTTGTTCTGGTAGAAAATATATAAAAAGCTCTTAGAAAAATGGATGGTGATAGAACATTTTCATAGGTAAAATATAAATTACTATCTATTCTTCAGTGTAATAATATAAAATAATATTAAATTTCAGAAAAGAACGGGAATGTTTTTTGCAATTTTCCAACAACGATAATAAATCATCAAGGAGCAAATTACTTATATTGATATGAAATTTTACTCTGAAGGAAAAACTACACTATGCCGTCTTGGTATACGTAGTAAATATCACTTCCTCCAAAATAATTGACCTCCTCTACATATGAATTTGTCTCTCCAAAACAAATCTCACCCTTCTAAGTATCATTCTTTGTCTTCATGTACCGTGCCGCTTCAGGACGTACGCGATCATAAACTTTCACTTGGCTCTGTCTTTTGCTCTTCTCAATATTTTCTTCCTGGTATCTCTCGAAACCCCGGATTGTCATTCATTTGCTCAGGCATATCAAGTAGGTCTTGCGGAGCTGCTTTCCCCCTTCTTTATCACTTTCCCTATATCCATCTTGTGAGTATTAAATTCTCCAGGCCATCCTTCCTCGTTACGTGTTCCAGGAACCTTATCTGTCTCTTCCTGATCTATGATGTGTGAGTTTTTTCTCTCGTTTGCATCCTCTCTAACATCACCTCACGTGGTCAGTTCATGGTATTCTCATCATCTATCTGTAAAACCACATTTCCGATGCCCCAACCCTCTCTTTCCATACAGAAAGACATATATCACATAGCAATCCAGCACACTTTTCTTTGTTTCCAGTGAGATATTCCTGTCTCTCAGTACCTAAATTTAGCTTTTGAAATGCGTCATTGGTCATGCCAGTGCGTCTTTGGAACTCAATGTCGCACTTTACATCCTCTGTCAGAACACTTCCCAGGTATTTAAATTACTTTAATTGTTTTATTTTAGGTTCTCCGACCGATAGTTAGTATTTTGGGGCTTTGTTTTTGCGGATGACCATACATTCAGTTTGTTTGAATTTTATACTCAGTTCTTTCTTTTCAATTTCTTTTGCTACCTTCTGTAAAGAGGTTCTGCATTTGTTTTTCTGTGTCTGCTACCAGCACTGTGGGGTCCGTAAATCTTGGCAATGATTTCATTTCTCCCAAAGTTTTTTCGCTGTATAAGTTAAACCTCATCCGGTGAGAAAACACACCTTTGTATTATACTCCTTTTTATTTTAGTATACCTGCTGAATTCATCTCCTATCCGTACGCAAGCCGTTTGACTTATCATTTTCACCCAAAGTCCCATTTCTCTCCAACAACTACAACTAAATTCTAGTTTCTCTAATCATTCTCAGTAAATCCAACTATGACTAGAACCCGCTTACCTGATGAGCAATTCTGTGCCATTAGTTATTACACCACCTACACATTCATGCCTAAAATATCCACTATTCACAAGCGCTCACCCATCTGGGCAATTCCTACACTCAATTTTGTTTTGATGATTATACGTGAACCGATGGTTCAACGTTATCTGGTCGTACTTTAATTTTTTGGATAATCATATTGCCCCAAGCAAGGCATTTTACTGCCACTGCTGTGCAGAGGGTTACATAGGAGGAAAGTTATGAGAAAGAGTGACAGGTTATAGGAGGTGTCAGGAAGTGGGTAAGAGAAGGATGAGAATACTGATTAGAGTGAAGTGGATGGAGAAAGGAGTATGAATAAGAGGATGCAAGTTATTAAAATAAGAGATGACTATTGATATTTAAATTTTTGGAGATTGTAACTGTCGGGGAAGCAAGTAAACGGACGGAAGTAAACAGGCAGGAAGTGCAATAAATGAAGCTAATGGATTAGAATTTGCGTTTACATTTTATTGGTTTCACAGTAAAGGGTGGGACCTAGTTGCTAATCGTGTTGTTCGAGTAAATTCATATAGGGGGTACAAGTGAGCTAAGTTCAATTGGAGCAGAAGCCGTGAAATTATTTGTAGAAATGTTTCATGTAATCATTCTAATTTGTAATGAATCTCTTCTTTCAAGAAGTGTTATTTAGAAATTAATTTAACAACAAAAATAAGCATTGGAGAAAGAATTTATTCCAATTTTTTTAGCAGTTCTCGTTATGATGAGACATGAAAGTCATGCGACATCTAAGTGAAGTGACCGTTCGAAAATGGGTTATGCTCTTTGAATCCAAATATTATGAGGAGGAACTGTGCAATCATTGCGATTTGAAGTTTATTTTATCCTGAAAGTAATAAAAAATAATTGAATAAATACGTTTGCTTCATTCAATGTAAATCAAAGGCAAAATTTATTCGTGTAGACAATCAATTTTTTATTGCATCAAATGGTAAATTAACGTTAACTTGATGATCACCATCATGCAACCTAGGATATTATGCTATTCCTGAAATTGCAGAATAAAGTGCAATAAAAATAAAAATAATAATAATAATAATAACAGCATTACTTATTTTCCTAAAAAACATCAAATTAATCCTAATGATGTTATGATTAAAATGTATTTCAATAATCTTCTGATATTCTCCTTGGATTAATTGTTTGCCTTGAAACATACATTTCAAAAGCATTTTTTAATATTTTATAACGTTTCTTGTAACTTTAACAAGTATTTGCGTCATCTTAATGTTGTGTGGAGATTAGTTTCAAAGAAGACTTATCGGAGTTCTAACTTTGTTGAAATATTCTTTATTTCTGATTTATGCTATTTAGTAGTCGTAGAATGCAAACATTGAGGCAAAAAATTGCATCAATTATTGTAAGATATTCTTGTTAGAAAAAAACAATGACTATTTTTACATAATACTTTATAAATCGTGAATCAGTTCTGTAACTTTAATGATTCAGAAAACGAATATAAATATTTCAAGTTAGAATCACGTGTAGACAACCAATCCTTTATTACATCAAATGGTAAATTAACGTTAACTTGATGATCACCACAATGCAACGTAGGAAATTTTTCGGTTCGTGAAATTGCAGAATAAAGTGCACTAATAATAATAATGCATCACCCAAAGGCTGATGTAGACCGTCTATACATACCCCGTAAAGAAGGTGGAAGGGGTCTTATTCAGCTGGAATTGTCATACAAGACAACAACTATTGGCTTACTAACATACATAGAAACAACAAAGGATTGGATGATACAATTAGTAAGGCAACATGAAGAAAGAAAGAAAAAATATTCAATAATAAAAGAAGGCAGTAAATACAAACAAGAATTACAGTTAGTAGATTCTGTAGAAAAGCAAAACAGTAGCCAAGAACCAACTATTGCGGCAAAAAATATGAAAATGAAAGCCAAAGATAAAGCTCTTGAAAAGATGAAACAGCGCTGGCAAGACAAACCTCTGCATGGCCAATATCCAGTACGTGCCAATAAATCCAATGTTGACAAAGTTAATACTCATCGATGGTTACGTGCATCTGGATTAAAGTCTGAAACTGAAGGATTTATACTTGCAGCACAAGACCAAAGTCTTTTCACGAGAAACTTTCAGGCAAATATTATGCATAATAATATGGATCCAAAATGCAGGTTTTGTGATAAACACCAAGAAACAATAGACCACCTAATCTCAGGCTGTTGTGTGCTTGCCCCAAACGAATATAAAAATCGCCACGATAGAGTTGGGCAATATTTACATTGGGCAATGTGCAAACATTATGGAAAAGCTGTAAACAAACACTGGTATGAACATCATCCAGCACCGGTTACAGAAATAGAAGATGTAACCATTCTATGGGATTACACCATCTACACAGACAGAAAAATTGAAGCAAACAGGCCAGACATTATTGTTAAAAACCAGAAGGAGAAAACTTGTCTATTAATTGATATGGCTTGTCCAGCGGATTGTAACATAGCAATCAAGGAATTTGAAAAACTGTCAAAATATAAAGACCTGGAAATTGAAATAGAAAAAATGTGGAAATTGAAAACAAGAGTTGTGCCAGTGATAGTAGGTGCACTTGGAATGATAAAAAATGGAACAAAACAACACATTGAAAGAATCCCTGGAAACCCCAGCTTAAGAGATATACAAAAAATTGTATTATTAAGTACAGCCCACACACTAAGGAAAACGTTATCTATGTAATGCTGGGGATGATAGGGAGGATAGAAAAACATGAAATGGAGTCATAACAACACGCCACTACCTGCCTTAGGTCTCCCCGCAGACTTGGTTGGTAGTGAGACCAATGCAGAAATCTAAATATGATGAAAAATGACATAATAATAATAATTAAAAGAAGACGTATCCGATTTCTATTTTTGTTGAAATAATCTTTATTTCTGATTTATGCTATTTAATAGTCGTAGAATGCAAACATTGGGGCAAAAGTTTAGCATCAGTTGTTGTAAGATATTCTTATTAGAAAAGAACAATGACTATTTTCACTTAATAGTTTATAAATCGTTATCTAACTTCAATGATTCAGAAAACGAATCTAAATATTTCAAGTTAGAATCACAGCTAACAATCAACAATAATAATATATACTTATTGGGATATTTTTTGCAAACTCAAACGCTCAGACACACGCCAACATAGACTCAGAAGACAAGATTTATAGTTACATATTTCAGAAGATATTAGTGTCAAACCAGAACTCATGAATGACTGTTAACCTTCATGAAGCACATACTTTATGACTACATGAAACACTCCAAATCGTAATCTCGTCTATTGTCTTCTTTTTTCAGTCAAGGCTATAAAACCCAGTTTGTCCTATTATTTGACTCATAAGTAGAGGGGGAAAGAGATGTATTATATTATTAAATAGTAATTAGTGGGGGATCAGCTTATTACATCATAACAATATAAAACTGATCCCCCAATTTATACCCAGTAGAAGCCTTAATCATATTTTCAACTATTATATTGAGTCAGTTAAATGCCATACGTGATACATGCTTTGGGCCATCATGTCTCGAAAGAGAAATGACTGACTGGGCAGAAGATTATCCCGCAGTAGGTTGCCATTGCTTTCTGCGATAGACTGGTTGCCAGCCAAGACTATAGAACTCAATCTGTCCTGTTATTTGACTCTAGCTAGAGAGAGGGAGAGATGTATTATATTATTAAGTAGTAATTAGCGGGGGATATTTTACTACTTTTCATAGCAATATAAAACTGATACACCACTTTATGCCCAGTAGAATGCTTAAAACATGTTTTCAACTAATATATTCAGTCAGTCAATTAAATGCCATATGTGATACTCGCTTTGGGCCATCATGTCTCGAGAAAGACATGATTGACTGGAAGGAAGATTATCCCGCATTAGGTTGTCATTGCTTTTTGCGGTAGACTGGTTTCTAGCCAAGGCTATAGAACTCAATGTGTCATGTTATTTGATCCATAACATGAAGGGACCAGACGGATTAACTTTCCCAAGGGTATTTGGGCGTAAGTGAATAGAATTCGAACTCAGCTCCGCGATTTCTCCTTCCGAGCCGATATCCACAGCACCACAACGCACATCCAAGACAAGTACAAAACTAATGAATTTAAACATCAACACCTTCATTACTGATTATATCTTATGGTACTGAACTGACTGACTGTATGTTTTTATACATATGTAGTATGCTATATGATCTGTTGTAGATATCACGTATGTTGCTATCATTGTATTCCTTAAGTTTATTACTAGTTTACGTATTTTGAAGTAAATTTCTCATGTTGATTTTCTTGTATTATTTATATCTTACAGGTGCAAAGTAAGTACATTCAATTAAACTGTGTTTCACCGTAAATGATATTTGGCATGAGATATAAAAGGTCGGTTAAGCAATTAAATTGATTGTTTTGTTTAATGCTTACGACCTGATGAAGCAAATTGGAGAAACGACATTAGTGAGTGAGCGGCCTTTGAAATGTTGCATAACGTTTCGTTAGAAACGAAACGTGTCCTGAACTTCTATGATGGTTGGTTGATTGATTTTGTTTAGCGACATATTAACGTCTATAGGTTATTTAATGCCGAAATGTACATATTTCGAACACAATTTTATGGCTTCATATTAATATATCTTGAACGCAATTTTGTCTTCAAATACAGATAAAATGTATTTCTGGTCATTTTGCTTTAAATATTCGTACTTTTTCTATAAATCGGTATCGTTGGCCATGCTACTATAAATAGGTACTGCTGATTGGTTGATTTTGTTTATATATATCATATCAACCTCTATGAGTTATTTAATGCCGAAATCTAAATATACCAAAAGCAATTTTATGCGTTCAATTCTGTCGATAACTTTATACCTTTGAGGTAAAATATGTCTTTAGATATATAGCTTGTAGAACATAAATTGTATTGATAGTAATATTGCTATAAAGTTGTATTAATCTATTTCTAGAGTTGAATTGATTGCCATTTTGCTCTAAGAATGTATTTTACACTATATTGTTCGGACTGTTGTCCTCATCTTTGTTGCCATATTCACCTTCAACATCTGTCTATAACTTTGAGGTGAGGTATTGTAATTATTTACATTATTTACATTTTTCGGGCTGTTGTCCTAATCTTTGTTGCCAGAATAACCTTCAAAATCTATCTATAATTCTGAGATGAATTATTGTAATTATTTACACTATTTACGTTGTTCGGACTGTTGTCCTCATCTTTGTTGCCATATTCATCTTCAATATCTGTTTATATTTCAGATATGAGGTATTGTAATCATTTACACTATTTGCATTGTTCGGACTGTTGTTCTCATCTTTGTTGCCATATTCATCTTCAATATCTGTTTATATTTCTGATATGAAGTATTGTAATTAATTATACTATTTACGTTGTTCGGACTGTTGTCCTCATCTTTTTCGCCATATTCACGACGTTTTGATTCTTGTATTCTCTAGGTAATTCGAATTTCTAACCACCCGAAAAATTTCGGAGCGAACAACTTCTTTTGAAAAACTTTATAAAGAAAGAAAATAAGATATAAACAGGAAGATCGAATAAAAAAATGAAAACAGTCAATTGGAAGTAAATTAAATCGGTAGATTGTAAGTCGTGACAAATATAAAATATGTTAAAACTTACAATTCTTTATTCGTGGATTCAAGAAGTTGAAAGCAAATAAACCAATAATGTGAAAAATTCTTCAATTTTAATGATTCATTAATCCACGTGGCTATTTGTTTATATAGAATGAACATACCGTTTGGCAAATGATAACTTGTTAAATAAATTTAATCGTTTACTTGTTTTAAACAATTAATAATTGCCATATTATTGTTTGACCTCACACGGAGAAAAGATATTACGGAAAAATTATTTTTTATTTAGAATAGATACGGGAATGTGTATTTAATCACAAGCGTTCCAGCACTTAATGAATATGTACAAACCTAAATACAAATTTGAAAATAAACATTTGCTTTTTTCTTAGTTTTCTAGGCTAAAGTTAATGCGAATTGAATAAACTATAAACTATAAATGTAATATAATGAAGAAGTCATCGGAAATTTTCTGTATAAAATTCACCTTCCTTAATCAAATTTTAATTATGGCTTACGGCAATATTCTATTAAATTACTGGTTCCTCTACGACCCTGGAGTTAAGAGACCTCTAACCTGGTACGTACCGTAACGGAGTCAATAACAAGCACATGTAATACTGAAATATTACATAGGGGTGTGTGAATTCATCAACCCTTTCAGATACATGAAATTAGTAAAAGTGTAGACAGTTTTGTAGTAGAATCACTTATAAAAAAGAGCACTTTGTTACTGTATTAAAAGGCTTGGATAAGTCTTACAAAACGACTTGAAAATATGAGATCTACATATCCTTGGATTAAAAGGTAGGCAACCAGAATTCATTCAAAGATTTGTTTCGAACTGAATAGATCCGCACTGAATATATTCTGTCCAAGGAAAAATACTAAGAAAGAATATATATATATATATATATATATATATATATATATATATATATATAGTAATCATCAGACAGATTTGTTTTGCTGTATCACAGCTCATCAGTACGGTTTGACAGCCGATTGCTTTTTACCCAGGATTGAAACCCGACCGAATTAGCGTCAGTCGGAGACTCTACTGCAGAGCTATGGGCGCTCGGTAGAAGGAGGCAAACTTTTAGCGTGTATATTATCATTATACACGCCCAATATCTGAGAGTGTTCTAATTCATTACTGAATGAAATATATATATATATATATATATATATATATATATATATATGTGTGTGTGTGTGTGTGTGTGTGTGTGTGTGTTGTAACAAAGATGTGGAACTGGTAGGTTTTTTAACCTGCTGTTCATGCATTTACTTTTATAAAGAGTGCTCGATACAAACGTAGAACGTTATATTGTAATAGTTGTTACAATGGGTTATAAATTCATAGTATCACTACACAAAAGTTTTCGGGTTTCGAAGCTAATCTTGTATTTTGGTTGCCTCTCTTCGGTTGAATAAGTTGGAATTCCAACGTCTTCACCCAAAGAGAGGCAACCTAAATACAAGGTTAGCTTCGAAACGCGCAAATCTTTGTGTAGTGATACTATGAATTTATAAACCATTGGAACAGCTATTACAATATATATATATATATATATATATATATATATATATATATATATATATATATACTGCCTCCCATTCTGTTAAATATTAAAATAAAATAAAACTGAAAAGGAACTTACTAACGTTATAAATTGATTTTTGTATGTTGATAGCTTTATTGTAAGTGACATATCTAAAACTATGCATAGAATAGAAATAAAAATAAAAATTAAAAAGTCTCGAGAATCAATCATATATAATATTGAAATATTACATGCGTGTGACTGAATTCAGCGATTGTCTCATAGAGATAAGATTAAATAATAAAAACTGTCAGAACAATTTGATTAAAGTGATTTTTATATAGTGACAGTTATCACAAGATAAGTCTGAAGAGCCACTCAAGGAATAATATTACTATGTGTGATTGTGGGAAAGAGAGAGGTTATTTGAACATTAATTATTCGTGTGAACTTTGACAGTGAAAGTGAACAATGATCGGTTTCTTTTTAAAATTCACTTATCTTAAAGATAATTTCCCATTTTTATAATGCGTTTATGTGTTACACTCTGTATCTGTACGAGCGCGTGTGTGTATTTGTTTATTAAATTTATACAGTTGAATTATTTAGATATATTACAGAGGACTGAGATTTGCAGAATTGGCATAAAATCTCTGAAGAAGTTCGTTAAAGTGCAACATGTATGATTACGGACACAATTTTTCTATTTTCTTTGCTTATTCTATTCATAGTCAATTGCTTAAATAGGATTAAATATCTCTCTGAAAATATAAACCTGCATTTTAAAAAAATTATTTCATGTGCTACAATCATGAACACTCTACACGGTTTCTTTAATTTTGAGGCACTAATTTATTTTGACCCAATACCTTCTCTTCTTGTCCCTGGTCTACCATCATGTTAAGTTCAGGAGATTTGCCCCTCATGATCATATCTTTGGAGCGATTAATTTTCTGGGCGCTCTTTACTCTTATAATTTGTCCTTATTCTTCAAATTGTTCAGTGACTGTTTTTTCGTTATCCTTCTGAGATATACTCAGATTTTACGGCCAGATAACGCAAACACCAATTCCAGTAAGATAAATACCCGCTTGGGAACTGGTGCTACTATCTTAGATGTGATTGTAGCGTATTATAGATTGGCTCAGATTTTTAATCGGAGAACCGAATTCCAATTCGTGTTAGGTTCGTTATATTCACTTTAAGCGCAAATACTCTTCAGAAAGTAACAAATCCATATTCTCTTATCAGGAATGGTTAATTTCTAAAACATTTATTACTAAATAATTCTTGTCCACACTCCAGATTATTACAATATGATAATATTTTACGGCTTTAAGTAATCTTCGAAGTTGATAAACTCTAGAAAACAAATCAATTGATATACTCACATATCCTTAGCTACCAGTCTCTGTTTCATATGAAGATTTAGAGTAAGAAGAAGCTTATCAGAACCTTGGTGAAAATGAGTGTGAAAGAATTCTCCATAAAAATCAAAGAAATAATGCGAAACGCTTACTTTAAAATAGTGTGACTGAGAATAAGAACCGAAATGAATACTTTTAAGGATTCTGTTGAAAACCAAAACCAAAATTAAAACTGTTGCAGCAAAAATCTGAAAAAGAAAGCCAAAGATAAAACAACGCAGGCCAAACACACCTCGGCATAGTTAATAACCAGAATGCACTAATAAAGTTAAGACTCATGAAACATGAGGATTAAAAGCTGAAACAGAAAACGTTATTCTAACAGCACAAGACCAGAATCTTTCAGGTAAATATCATACATAATAGTGTTGATCAAAATTCAAATTCCATTAAAAAACAGGAAACCATTGGCCATCTAATATTCAGTAAGGATATTCTGTACTTGTAACAATTGTATATAAAAATCATCAATATAGAGTGGACAAATACTTGCATCGGACAATCTATAAACACCGTTGAAAGGATGTTAACAAACACTGGTATGAACATCACCCTGCAGCAATTATAGAAATAGAAAGATGTCACAATTCTATAGAATTACACAAGAAGTACAGAAAGGGTGATTAAAGCAAATCGACCAGACATAATTGTCAAAAACCAAAGAGAAAAAATGCGTACTAATTGATATGGCTTGTCTAGTGGATTGTAACAAGCAACCAAAGAAAAAAGAAACTATAAAAACACAAAAACCTTAAAATCGAAATTGATAAATGTGGAAAGTGAAAACAAAAATATTAGCAAAGCAGGTAAACTAGGATTGATAAAAAAAGATCATAATAACACACTGAAAAAATCCCTAGAAATCACTACTTTAGAGAAATACAAAAAGTGTCTTGGTAAGTCTAGTCCAAAGGCTTAGAAGAAAGTTGTCCATGTAATGTAACACTAGTAATGTTATTAAATGTAGTTGTAATAACACTACCTGCCTTAGGTTTTCTTGCAGACGTGGTAGGTAACGTGATCAATGCAGAAATTAAAAGATATCATGATGGCGATATAATAATAATAATAATAATAATAATAATAATAATAATAATAATAATAATAATTTGGGTGGACTTTTGGACCCGTGCGTCACTCGTGGGAAAACATGAAAAATACAAATAGAAATAAAAAGTCCAGTATGTCTTTTCCAGTGGATAAACAGGGAGCCCGGCCTTCAGGAGGAAACCTACCTGAGGTCGAAAAATCTGCCATAGGAACAAACTCCTACACAAAGAATGAATCTTCAGGTCCCCACAACCAGGATAATCCTAATGATGGTCCTGAAAATTCACCAGCTAGATCTACAACCGTATATTTAAAGAAAGAAAAAATAAAATGGTCTCGTGAGGAATACAAAGTCGTTATGACTGCATTTCATGAAGCGTTACTCAAACCTAAAAAAAACATATGATATTTGGCGTGAAAAAGTTGGTCAAGCAAATAGAAAGTATATTGACGAAAATAAATTAGCCAATGTACGAAGGTACATTATTCGTAATAACCGATTGACAGAGGCTGAAATTAATGAAATTAAAAGAATTGTAACAAGAAGAGACGAATCAACAAAATATAAAAAGGAACCGGAATCAGAATCAGAAATAAAAAGTAATAACTTCAAACAAGCCACAGGTCATAATGTAGAAACCGTGAAACACACAAATCACTGCGAAGATAATGCTGTAAGTTTAAAAGTGCTGGAAAGGTGTGATCTGAGTCAGTTAAAAGACAAAACTAAAACGAGTTCAGAACACATCGAACATAATTATTTGACGGAAAATAAGAACAGTATACAGGAAGCCAAGGAAGAAATAAAGAACCATCTAAGTCAAATACAAAATATTACAATGGAGGAACAAGAACAGATGCCAAAATTACTACCAACAAAGCATAAACTCCGAACTATTAAACTCTACAATGCAGCACTCAAATTAATCTTGGATGAAGACACTCATACAAATCTCAATGAAGCAATATATGCATCAGCAATAGCAGCAACAAAAAAAATTGAACATCAAAACAAAAACAAGGCAGTCTCACAGACATGAAGATCCACCTTAGAAAAGAAAAATAGAAAAAGAAATCGAACAATTTAGAAGTGAACTATCAGTACTGGATGAACTGAGTAGAGGAATAAATGTAAGAAGTAGGAAAAGCAGAAGAGCCGAAAGAAAATACAACATTAGAAATGAAAACGAAGTCGTATCAACTAAAAAAAATACAACTGAAGGCACAAAGAATAAGGCGCTATGAGAAAAGAGCAAGATTTTACAGACAAAACAAAATTTTTGAAACCGATACAAAGAGATTTTACAGGGAAATAGGTAAAAAAAGAATTGAAGTGGAAGTCCCCCCCAGAATGGAAGAAGTCACACAGTTCTGGGAAAAGATATGAGCTTGCCCTAAAGAACATAGCAAAGAAATAGATTGGATTGCACAAGAGATAGAACAAATGAAAAATAAACCAGAACAGACATGGGCTGGAATTACAGAAGAGGATGTTAAATTTGCACTAAAAAAAGGACACAATTGGAAATTCCCAGGTATAGATAAAATTCCTAACTTTTGGCTATATTATTTAAATACAGCACATAAAAAACTAGCCAAAGAACTTCAAGAAATGGTTGACGATCCCACTAAAATTCCTGCATGGATGACCAAAGGAATTACATTTCTTCTACCCAAGAATGGTGACACAAACAACCCGAAAAACTACAGACCAATTACATGTCTTCCGACAACATATAAACTATTAACATCTATTTTAACAAAACAGACATATTTATTCTTAGAAAGAAATGACATGATACCGCTTGAACAAAAAGGGTGCAAATGGCTGTTATGGATGTATAGACCAATTGCTAAGTAACAAAATGATCCTGGAAAACTGCTACAGTACAAAGACAAATCTTAGTACTGCCTGGATAGATTATCGAAAGGCATTCGATAGTGTGCCACATCCTTGGATTTTAAAGACTTTAAATATATACAAGATATCGCCCGTCATCATCAATTTCATCAAACAGTGCATGTCTATATGGAACAACAACCCTTTACCTCAATCATATAAATGGAACCTATAGGTCTGATGAAATAAACATCAAAAGAGGTATATTTCAAGGTGATTCTTTATCTCCCTTATTATTCTGCATATCATTAATAGCACTAACCAGTCAACTTAATAAGACAGAATGTGGTTATAAAATAGGCCAAAAGAAAATAAGCCATCTATTTTACATGGATGACTTAAAGTTATATGCTAAGAATGATAATGAGCTGGAAGGTCTTCTGCAAACTGTAAAATGCTTCAGCGAAGACATTGGAATGTAATTCAATTTGAATAAATGTGCTAAATCTACAGTTTTACGTGGATCAATACAAGAAACATCCTCAATTAGCTTAGACCCTGCTGTAACAATAAAAGAATTGAAACCAGAAGTAGCTTATAATAACTAGGTGTAAATGAGAGTGAAAACATTTACCATAAAAAAATGAAAGAAATAGTGCTTATAGAGTACTACAGAAGGCTACGACTGATATTAAAAGAACAGAGTTATGGCCATTAATAACCTTGCAATCCCAGTTGTCCAATATAGTTTCAACATCTTAAACTGGACTCTAAACGACATCAGGCGAATGGATTCTAAAACAAGAAAGCTTCTTTCTAAGCATGAGATGCATAATTTAAAGGCTGATGTAGACCGTCTATACATACCCCGTAAAGAAGGTGGAAGAGGTCTTATTCAGCTGGAATTGTCATACAAGACAACAACTCTTGGCTTACTAACATACATAGAAACAACAAAGGATTGGAAGATACAATTAGTAAGGCAACATGAAGAAAGAAAGAAAAAATATTTAATAATAAAAGAAGGCAGTAAATACAAACAAGTTTACAGTTAGTAGATTCTGTAGAAAAGCAAAACAGAAGCCAAGAACCAACTATTGCGGCAAATAATATGAAAATGAAAGCCAAAGATAAAGCTCTTGAACAGATGAAACAGCGCTGGCAAGACAAACCTCAGCATGGCCAATATCCAGAACGTGCCAATAAATTCAATTTTGACAAAGTTAACACTCATCGATGATTACGTGCATCTGGATTAAAGTCTGAAACTGAAGGCTTTATTCTTGCAGCACAAGACCAAAGTCTTTTCACTAGAAATTTTCAGGCAAATATTATGCATAAAATTATGGATCCAAAATGCAGGTTTTGTGATAAACACCAAGAAACAATAGACCACCTAATCTCAGGCTGTTCTGTGCTTGCTCCAAATGAATATAAAAATCGCCACGATAGAGTTGGGCAATATTTACATTGGGCAATATGCAAACACTATGGAAAATCTGTAAACAAACACCGGTATGAACATCACCCAGCACCGGTTACAGAAATAGAAGATGTCACCATTCTATGGGATTACACCGTCTACACAGACAGAAAAAGTGAAGCAAATAGGCAAGACATTATTGTTAAAAACCAGAAAGAGAAAACTTGTCTGTTGATTGATATGGCTTGTCCAGCGCATTATAATATAGCAACCAAGGAATTTGAAAAACTGTCAAAATATAAAGACCTGGAAATTGAAATAGAAACAATGTGAAAATTGAGTTGTCGCAGTGATAGTAGGTGCACTTAGAATGATAAAAAATGGAACAAAACAACACATTGAAAAATATCCCTGGAAACCCCAGCTTAAGAGATATACAAAAAATTGTCTTATTAAGTACAGCCCACACACTAATGAGAACTTTGTCTATGTAACGCTAGGGATGATGGGGAAGATAGAAAAAACATGAAATGGAGCCATAACAACACGCCACGACCTGCTTTAGGTCTTCCTAGAGACTTGGTTGGTAGTGCGACCATAGCAGAAATCGAAATATGATGAAAAATGACATAATAATAATAATAATAATAATAATAATAATAATAATAATAAGGAAATTGAAATAGAAAAAATGTGGAAATTGAAAACAAGAGTTGTGCCAGTGATAGTAGGTGCACTTGGAATGATAAAAAATGGAACAAAACAACACATTGAAAGAATCCCTGCAAACTCCAGCTTAAGAGATATACAAAAAATTGTATTATTAAGTACAGCCCACACACTAAGGAAAACTTTATCTATGTAATGCTTGGGATGATAGGGAAGATAGAAAAACATGAAATGGAGCCATAACAACACGCCACTACCTGCCTTAGGTCTCCCCGCAGACTTGGTTGGTAGTGAGACCAAAGCAGAAATCGAAATATGATGAAAAATGACATAATAATAATAACGCCATGTTAGAAGAGATAGAAAAACATGAAATGGAGCCATTACAACACACCACGATCTGCCTTAGGTTTTACCTCAGACTTGGTAGGTAGTGCGACCATAGCAGAAATGGAAATATGATGAAAAATGACAAAATAATAATAATAATATTAATAACAAGAGCAAACATATGCTGTACTAATCTTTAAAAAAATACCTAACCGCGTATACAATCTATATTAAATTTAATTTTTTTTATTCATTGCCAAATTCTAAATCATAATTTTCCAAAAATCGAAAAACATGATTAACAGAATCAAGCATAAATTACTTGGAAATAAATATCTTTAATTCTCTTATTATTGGTCTGTTTCGAAATCTGCCAACATCTCTTTGGAAATAGGGAATTTTCATAGGTAAAATAAAAATAATTTGTACTCTTCAGTTTAATAATATTATAAAATAACATTATATTAGGAAAAAAGAAAGGGAAACATTTGTAATTTTCTAACTACAGCAATAAATTATTATAAGGAAATTACATATATTGATGTGATATTTAAATCTGAAGGAAAAACTATGACGTCACTTGTTATGCTTTGCTTCCTACAAAACATTTTATCTCTTTCCCATACCAATTTGTCTCACCAAAACAAATCTCACTCTTTTAAATATCATAATCTTAATTAAAATACTTAAAAAAGGAACGAAAAGTCACGAATCATTAATACATATTATCTGTTCAAAACCCCTGCCTATAAAATATCTTGATTTTCGAATAAGGTTAGCTTCACCAAGAAAAAAAGATTACCTTTCTAAAACTTCTCACTTCTGTAGCAATTTCGTACTTTCAACATCTCCTTCCTCCTCAATAATTCTTTTTTTTTATCATTAAATGTTATTAAAAACTTTTACTCCTGAAAAACATAAAAATTTTATTACTTCTTAAACATATCTTGCCCTCATAGAAATCTTACATGAAAGTGTATCTCGTATCTTCAAAGGTTTCATTTAAGTTTTCTTCATCATATCTAAACATCTTAACATATTTTTCCCCTCAAAATACTCACAAAACTCCAAGAATTGCAACGAAACCCTAGTTTCGCTATCAAGTATTAATGAATCAAACTGAAACATGAAACCGCCCATCGGATTAGCATTTCAAGCCATTATTTATTATACTACCTGCACATATATGCTTACATCACTTGATATTTACAATTGCTTACTCTTCTTTGCACTGACTAGGCTCACTGTTTATTAATTTTTATGGACATACGGGAACCGTTGTTTCAACGTTATCTGAACTTACGTTAAATGCTTTCGGTAATCATTCTCATTTTCGTAAAGACTCTCTTCTCTCCAATAGTGTTAACTCAAAATTAATTTGGCAACAGGAATAAGCATTTGAGAAAAAATCTATTCTATTTCTTTAGCAATTCTTGTTATGATGTACAATCAGAGCTCTTTTCAGTAATTTCATCCTGAAAGTAATAAAAGTAATTGAATAAATATGCTTGTTTTATTCTATGTAAATCAAATGCAGTAAATATTTGTGTAAACAATCAAATTGCATCTGTTATTAATTTGACATTAACAACTTGATAAACGCCCTCTTGCGACGGAGGACATTATTGTGTTCAGGAAATTGCAGAACATAGTGCAACAACAACAGCAGCAACAACAACAACAACAATAATAATAATAATAATAATAATAATAATAATAATAGTGCAACTTATTTTTCCCCAAAACACGAATTAATCATAATTGCATTGTAACTAAAATGTATTTCTATAATTCCTTTGATTATCTCCTTCGATTAATTTTACACCTCCCACGTACGATTCAATGGTGAATGTTTTTAGATTTAATAATGTTTCATGCAATTTTTATCAGTTATTTACTTCATCCTAATGTTGAGTGTTGCTGCTTTTAAAGAAGACCAATCTAAGATCAAACTTTACTGAAATATCATTCATTTTCAATTTAAGGTATTATATTTAAAAGTTGAATAATGTAAACAACCTAAAGTTTTCAAAAATAAGTTATTAGAAAATAACAATGACTATTTTAAAATAATAGTGTACATTTCGTAAGCTATGTTCACAAATTCATAAGACGAATATAAAACTTATTCTCCCATAAGTCAGTTAAGTACCATACGTTATACACGCTTGAGAGATCATGTCTCGAAAGAGAAATGACTGATTGGCCAGAAGATTTTCCCGTAATAACTGCTATTACTCTCTGCGGTAGGCTGATTGCCAACCGAAATTAAAGAACACAATGTGTCCTGGTAAAAACTCCACAGCCAGAGGAAGAAGCGACGAATTGATATATTTCCCAAGGTTATTTGCGCATAAGTGATTTCTACTAATTCAACGAGAATTCGAACTCCACTCTTCGGTTTCCAGTTCTAAGCCGATATCCACTACACCACAACTCAAATTCGTTCATGTAAGTGAATTAAAACATCAGGTAAGAAATTTTATTTATTTTGCAGAAAAATATTTATTTTAGTAACATTTTTTCTCAATGTCAGTTCAAATAATAATATGCCAATTATTAATAATTTACAACAAGTAAACGACTGAATTTATTTAACAAGGTAACATCTGCCAAAATGCATCCTATATAAATAAATCGACACGTGGAGAAATGAATCATTACAGTTGCAGAATTTTCCCATATTATTGGTTAATTTGATTTGAATTTCTTGAAATTGCGGAAGGAATTGTAAGTTTTTAACGAATTCGTAATTATATTTGTCACGATTTACATTCGATCGATTTAATTCACTTCGATTTGACGCGTTTCATTATTTTATTTGATCTTTATAAGTCTGTGTATACCTTAGTATTTATTTTAACTTATTTTATAAATTATTTTTCATTTGTTTATGGGATTTGATATTTGGTTAACAAACAATTACTTTTATCTGTAATTATTTGAGAACTTGAGGTGATTTATTCTTAAAACATTTTTATTTCCTTTATTCAATTGATATTAACTTGACAATTTCCAAAACAAACTTCTATTTGTGGTGATATGATACAGATATCACCATAATTAGCAACTGGTCTAGCCAGAGAAATTTACTGACACATTACTTGAGGTGTTTATGATTATAAATGCGGTAGCCATATTTTTCCATTTTGATTAACGGATCGATCACTCTAGCCCCTAACCAAGCAAGACTTACTAAGTACAACTCGGAACTTTGTCAAATCATATAAAATCAAAACAATATAGGAAGTGTGGAATGTTTTTTTGGATGTTTTAATAGCCATAGGAAATGAATCTAATCTAAATTTGTCTGTGTGTGTGTGTGTGTGTGTGTGTGTGTACGTTACCTATAAACTTCGAAACGGCTGAACCGATTTTCTTCAAAATCTACACAGTTGCACTATAAGCGTCTGCGAGTGTTCTTAGCTAGATTTTATGTCGTGGTATCCCCGATAAATATAGAAAATCGATAATCGAAAAAATTAGGTTATAGAAAGAATGGTCCGATTTTGATCAAATTTGATACACTCATAGACAAAGACATAAAAACGATATTCAGATGGTTCAAGGTTGCAGTTCTTTCAATAGTGCCGAAAATCGATTTATATATATAAAAGGCAAGATGTTTGTGTGTGTATTTGTGTGTTTGTTTATCTGCTTGTATGCCTGTATTTTTTTTCAGCCCTTTTATATTAGTTTTTGCTTCGGGTTTGGCTGTAAGTAGGTATAATTGTAGTTCTTAGTCTCAGCCATGATACCATTTACTCAGAGGACTTATTTAGCCTCCAAAATTCAGTTTACGACGAAAAAAATTATTTGATATCGACCCCAGGAAATCCAAATTTGACTTACATCCATCCATTTTTCTTTCAGTCTACAGTTTCACTTTAATTAGAAACAACTATTGCTTTCTAGTCTTTCGTACCAACGTCCAAAGAGTCTGAGCTCCAGGACCATGGATTAGTTTTAAAGCTTTCATTATACCCGAGCAATGTCGGGCTATACTGCTAGTCATCCCTTAAAGAACAAAAATGAAAAAAAGTAGACCCTTGTTCAATGACGAATGTAAATAGGTAATGAGACAGTATAATAACACGCTTAAAAAATTTAAGACTGCTTAATTATAACATTTATAGAGTAAACCTCTAAAGCAAAACCAAAAAAAATTTCAAAAAGGAATGATGGTAAAAATATCATCAATTAAAAATTACAAAAGAAGAAAATTGTTTCGCAAATGATGGAAAAGATAATTGCTAAACATCAAGCTATAGGTTTAAAATATCTTTAGAAATTATATTTCGTTAACTGACCAATCATTTATAACAAATATACTGGCCAAAATATTTCGAATTTTCTTTACCAAAACCAATTGGAAAGAATAATTTGAAACTATAAAATGAAAATTGTAGAGCAGTAGTCTCAGCCAGATTTCACGATGAATTCCTAAATCTACACATGGAAGAGTAATTCATTTTTCTAACAAAGACATTTCAACAGAAAGAGTAATAGCTCTAGAAACAAGCACACCGATCCCTAAACCTGAAAAAAGACAACTAAAACGCTGCAAATTATAGACCAATTTTTCATTAGGTAAAACTTGCTGAAAATAAACAATAGTCATTTAGTTTGTAACTTGCAATCCAGCAAAAAATGACTGACTTAGATGTGACTTTTTTTAGAAACGGAAATACACTGAAGTAACTTTTTTGATTTGTAAGATTTTGTCGCGGAATCATATATAAGGAAAGAAAACGTGGCTACTGTATTCCTTGTCGTGGAGAAAACTTAAAAAGCTCCTTGAAAATATAGGATAATGTGAGATCTACATGACTTCAAACTAAAAATAAAGGTTAAAAGTATTTATTAAGAATTCATTTCGAAGAAAATAGATCCATGTTGGATGTAACTTGTCTCTCCCTCTGGTTAGCATTAAAAATAAAATAACATTGCAATAAATTTATAAATGGATCCTTCTATATAATGTTATTGCTGACGTCAAGTGGAATGACTATATAGAATCCATAGCTAAATCCGCTGCTATGAAAGTCGGTTCACTGTGTAGAGCCAGGAAGTGTTTCCCGTCTGAAACAATCCTGAACATATATAAATCTACCATCCGCCAGTGTATTGAATACTACTGCCATAACTGGTCGGGTGCTCCTGCTATCAACTTAGGTGTCCTTGGCAAAATCCAACGGAGAATCTGTAATATGATCGATCCAAAATTGGCAGCTCAGATAGAGTCACTTTCTCACCGGCGAAATGTGGAATCCCTGTGTCTCTTCTACAAATACTTTCACGGCTTTTGCTCCAATTAACTTAGTTCACTGGTGCCTCCTATATATGGATTTACTGGAGCCACAAATTAGCAACTAGGTCCCACCCTTTTAGTGTGAAACGAATAAAATGTAAACTCAAAGTCTATTCCACCAGCTACTTTTCTAACACTTACCGTCCGTGGAATTCCCTTTATTTTACTTGTTTCCCCGACAGCTACAATCTCCAAGAATTTAAATCTAAAGTCTATCGCCATTTCTTATATCACTGACTTGCATCCTCTCTCTCTCTCTCTCTCTCTCATGCTTTTTTCTCGGTTCAATGCACTCTCATAAATATTCTCATCCTTCTCTTACCCACTTCCTGAGACCCCCATAACCTGTCACTCTTTCTCATAACTTTCTTCCAATATTCTCATCCTTCTCTTTCCCACTTCCTGACACCCCCTATAACATGCCACTCTTTCTCAAAACTTTCCTCCTCTGTACCCCTTGCAAAACAATAGCAGTAAAATGCCTTGGTGCGATATTATTATAAAAAAAAAAATGAGTACAAAGTACGGGGAACAGTTATCGAAAAGTAACTAGCCTTTATACAACATTTAAATATCTGAGAACAAAATGAAGTACAAACTTAGATCGATTGATAATGCTGATCCAAGAAATTTAGAACACTGCTCAAATAATATAGCACATTAATTTGATCCAAGCTTGTGATAAACAGTCATATACATCTCAAAGTACGTCCCATATCGTTCCATGAATGTTTGACAAAAGTGCCGTTTTCATTTTTAACAGCTGTAGAATGCTTCTTCTTCTGTGTGCCCTGTCCTTTCAGGATGTAGGCGATCATCCCTGGTGGCTCTTAGCATGCCTTCTCCTGTTACACCATGTAACCCTCGTTCCATCATCCAGTTGATTAGGTCCTTCAAATCTGTTATCCGCTGCTTTCCCCTCTCTCTTTTTTCCTCTATATAGCCTGTTAGTATCAGGTTCTCCATGCCCTTTTCCTCATTACATGTCCCAGGAACTTCAGCTGTCTCTTCTTGATGCTCAATATCAATTTCCTTTTCGTTTTTATCATTTCCAAAACCTCATCATTGCTCACATGCTCAATCCATGATATTCGCAGTATCCTTTTGTAGAACCATATTTCAGTTGCTTCAAGTTTTTTCTTCATCTTTGATGATACTGTTCAACATTCACTGCTGTATTGAAGAACCAACATCATATAGCAATCCAGTACACTCTTCTTTGTTTCTAGCGAAATTGTCCTGTTTCTTAATACTTTACTCAACTTCTGGAATGTTTCCTTCACCATGCCAATTCGTCTTCGGATCTCTGTATCGCACTTTCCGTTTTCTGTTATAACGCTTCCCAGGTATTTAAATTTTTGTACCTGCTTGATTTTAGTATCCCCGATTTGTATTTGGCATATTGGGCTGCCTCTTAATTCTTATGTGTAGCAAATAAGACACACCGCATATTAGACTAATCAAAATATATTTACAATATTATATAAACCTAAAAGCATGCCTTTCTAACACAAAATAGAAAAGAAAGAGAGAAAGAGAGAAAGAGAGAGAGAGAGAGAAAGAGAGAGAGAGAGAGAGAGAGAGTCTAAAAATAAGTGAATCTCGAATGAAGCAAGCAATCAAGAATCTTTAATCCTTATATGTAATATCCATAATAAACCCATAAAATATATACCACTTTGGAACAGGGGAATAACGGTAATAAATATAAAACTCTGTAAAAAGAATAAAACAAGTACAAATCCTATTTTATTCCATAAGGAATCTTTAAAATACCCCACAAAATTATCTCAAACAACTCATAAATATTCACAGATTGATCTAAACACAAAAGTGAAATAGGATGTACAGCAACGTGAAATAAGAAAATGAAAAAAAGAAGCCTCTGTCAAAATAAACTTTTCAATGCAAGGATTTGGAAATTACATAAACCAGCTAGTCGTAAATCGCCCAAACCTATCTGCGTTACCTTCACAAATATACGAGGTATTCGCAGTAACTTTAATAGTGTAGAGTCTTTCCTTCTAACTAACTCACCCGATATCTTAGCTATATGTGAGACTAACCTTGACCCTTCTATCCCCTCTTCAGAGCTGTTCGTTCCTGGTTACCTTCCTCTCTTCAGGAAGGACTCCAATGTCCATATGCATGGGCTTGGTGTATATGTCAGCGAACAACTCCCCCTAGCCAGGATCACATCTCTTGAATCCCTTGATCATTCCTTCATGTGCTTCCGTCTCTCACTTCTAAGCACGGTTAGCTATCTCTTCTTCCTCTACCGCTCCCCCTCCTCCTCTGACTGTACGTTACTTGATTGCATCTCTAATAACATTGACAGGGCCATTTCTTCTCACCCATCTGCCCAAATATTTGTGTTTGGCGATTTTAACGCCCACCACACCAAGTGGCTTGAAAACTCAGCCACCGACCTTGCTGGGATCCGCACCATGCACTTTTCAATAGCCCAAGCTCTAACGCAAGTGGTGGACTTCCCCACGCGTTTCTCTAAAAACCCTAACGGAAGGGACTCTTTACTCGACCTTTGTTTTACTTCCATCCCAGACTCCTGCACTACCAGGCAACTCTGCCCCCTTGGAAATTCTGACCACGCCGTAGTCTCCGTAAACATATCAATCCGCACTAACTCTTCCCAAGAAAACCAGACCAGCAGAATATCATACTGCTACCAAAGAGCCGACTGGGACTCGTTCAGGGACTTCCTCTGCGACGTCCCCTGGAACAACGTCTTTGATCTTCCTGTCGAAGACTGTGCCTCCGAAGTCTCCTCTTGGGTTAAGGCTGGCATCGATGCTTTTATCCCTGCCAGAAAATTCCAACTAAAACCTAATTCGTCCCCCTGGTTCTCACCCGCTTGCTCGGTCGCTATTGCCCACCGGAACCATTTCTTCCGGCTCTATCGAAGCTGCTCGTCGAACCAAAACAGGCGCCTTTTCACCTCAGCACGGAACAAGTGTAAAAAAGTACTGAACGAAGCCAAGAGGGCGTTTGCTACCAGAATTAGGCAACGCATAGCATCCTCTAAGTTTGGCTCCAAAGATTACTGGCGTCTCTGCAAAAGCGTGCTCAGCAGGAACAAGACTTCAATACCCCCACTAATCAATGAATTTGAAGTTCTCACCTCCCCAGCCGACAAGGCTGAGTGCTTTGCCCGTAAATTCTCAACCAATTCGACACTGGACTCGTTAGGAATACCTACACCAGACTTCCCACCCAGAACTAAGGCTCAACTAAATAACGTCCTCATCTCGCCCTCGCTGGTCGCCAAGATAATTGCGCAACTTGACCCACACAAAGCGAGCGGCGGTGACGGAATCCCAGTCATAGTACTGAAGAAATGTGCCCCAGAACTCTCCTCTGTCCTCTCTAAATTCTATAACCTCTGCCTATCTGCTTCCTGCTTTCCTGCCTGTTGGAAGTCCTCATGCGTAGTACCTATATTTAAGAATTCTGGCGAACCCTCGGACCCCGCCAATTACCGTCCTATTAGTCTCCTTCCAATCTTTGGCAAAGTTTTCGAAGCCATTATCAACGCCGAGGTGATTCAGCACCTTATGACCAACGGGCTTCTCTCTGACAAACAGTATGGGTTTCGCTTCACCAGGTCTACTGCTGATATGCTAACGACCATTACCGAGTACATATACCAGGCACTCGACAAGAATGGTGAAGCCCGAACCGTTGCCTTGGATATCTCCAAAGCATTCGACAGGGTCTGGCATGCTGGCCTCTTGTGCAAACTGCGGAGCTATGGGATAACTGGACATCTGTCTGACCTCATCCAGTCCTTCCTCTCTAACCGCACATTAAAGGTGGCATTAAATGGGCATGCCTCCCAAAACTACCAGACGAACGCGGGCGTCCCTCAAGGTTCTATCCTAGGTCCCACGCTATTTCTGATCTACATTAATGATCTCCCCGTCACCATTAGATCCCAAGTTGGCATGTATGCCGACGACACAACAATCTACTCCCGCATCGATCAGAAACCAGGTCTGGACGACAAAGTGAACCTCGCTGCCGCACTGGAAAGGGACCTCCAATCCGTAGTGACCTGGGGTAGGAATTGGTTGGTAAATTTCAATGCCTCCAAAACAAAGCTGTTATCAACTAACCACCATAGACTATCGCATCTACCTCCCATTAGCATGGTACAGGCTAGCCTCCCAGAGAGTAAAATACTACGCCTCCTTGGCCTTACACTCTCGGCGGACCTCAAATGGAATGACTATATTGAATCCATTGCCAAATCTGCTGCTATGAAAGTCGGCTCTCTGTGCAGGGCCCGGAAATTTTTCCCACCTGAAACTATTCTGCACATATACAAATCTACCATCCGCCCGTGTATTGAATATTGCTGCCATATCTGGTCGGGTGCCCCTGCTGCTCTCCTTGGGCTTCTTGACAAAATACAAAGGAGGATCTGTAACGTGGTTGATACTAACTTGGCAGACCGGCTGCAGCCGCTCTCACACCGGCGTGATGTAGCTTCCCTGTGCCTCTTCTACAAGTACTTTCATGGCTTCTGCTCCGATGAGCTTAGATCACTGGTGCCGCCCAAGCACGAATTTACACGAGATACTAGATTAGCAACTAGGTCCCACCCTTTTACAGTTAAACAAATAAGATGTAACCGTAAATTCTACTCCAACAGCTTCTTTTCTCGCGCTTCCCGCCTGTGGAACTCCCTTCCACAAGTCTGCTTTCCCGACAGTTACAATCTCCAGGTGTTTAAATGTAGGGTCAATAGACACCTCCTATCACACTAACTCCCAACTATTCTCACAACACTCTCATCTACCCAACCCTCATTCTCGGTATCCTCACCCGCCTATCACCCACCCTCTGTTATGTCCTATATTTAACCAGCCTTTCTCCTCTCTACGTAGCCCCCTGCACAGTAGTGGCAGTGACATGCCTTGCTCGGGGTGAAACGCTTATAAAAAAAAAAAAAAACACATACCAAATCCATTTATACTCACTGAAGAAGACGGTGATTAACCAAGGTGAACGATATACCAAGTATCACTCACGGTGAAACACATTGAATATTCTTACAAATTTTCTGTAAAAAATAAATGATACAAGGATACCAATATGTAAAAGCCATTTGAAAATATTTAAGGAAATAAGATTATACCAATATATGGAACACCTGCAACAGATCGTGCATATACTATATATCTGTAATGCATACGTTTACGCTGAAATTAGAAATATATGTAAAATAATGTAACGTTGAATGCATGCATGCATGGTGGTCAAAATAAATTTATTTGAAGCAATGAAATTTTGATAAAAATATTTAGATTTCAGAATTAAGTAACCCATAAATGTGTTAATATTCCACTAAACAAAATCCGTTTATGACACCTTGCCCGTCTGGCTCGATGCCCCCTGGTCCGGAACCTGATGTGATGATTATGACCGGAACCTGATTCAGGATTGTTGCCGTCGGCAAGAGTTATGACGACGCTTTCGGGTTGCTAATCGTGACGATGGCTTCGTTACACGAGCTGGTCCTCATGACGTCTATTACAACGGTGAACTTCCCTGTTCAGCTAGTTTTTCTATATTTCAGATTTTATAAGCATCCAAGCACTAAATATTTCTAATCAGAGCACATATCGCGATTTACAATAAAATACAAAATCAACAATACCACTAATAATAATCTTTTTACTCTGTCGTATTAAACTAACAATTACATTTTTTATATGTAGAAATAGGGTTACACATCTACAATGTTGTCATGCTAAAACCACCATTAATAACATGTTTTTATTAGTTGATTACATTTTTTCTTCTAGGAAGATGAACACTGCGATTATAAGATGCATGATCTTTTCTTTGTTAGTGATGACAGCTAATTCTGCGTTATATCTTTTCCACACATGCAAGTATCGTTGTATTATGGCATGTATATATGATCTGCGTTGTCGAGCGGATTGCCTATGCGACTGCCCTGAATCCAGAGTAAGTACATATATTCTTTGCCTTTCGCTAACATATCTTTTAAATATCAACAAACATATATTATCGATGGTTAATATTTCTATATTAAAACAGATTTTATAAAATTAGTATATCATAGTCTAGGCAACATCTAGAAATGTTTTGAGGACGTATAGGATATTTTACATAAAGAATTTGCTCCAGAATGTCTTCTGAACGTAAAATATAAAATCTCTTAACATACTTTCACTAGATCCCAAGGAACACGATGATTCTTCAACATGAGCATAATTCTAAAGTAAAGTCGTTGATGTATGCCAATAATGAATTGTAATCATCAATACTTTAAATATTTATTTTCCTTGTAACTTGAACTAATTTTGGATGAAGATATCCAATTACATTCTAAAATAATAGTAGACAATAGTCTAGATTACGATTTAATGTTTTCTGTCGTTATGCACAAAGTGCCTCAAGCAGTTAACAGTGTGTTTACTTCTTCAATATGAAATAAATACAATCTCTCTTTCTTCTGTATGTGCGTGAGTGAGTGTGCAAAATATATTTTAATTAAAAGAATATTTTTCGTTAAAAATATTTATGTATTACCTAAATGTTCATGTGAGGGAATGAAATAAACGTTTTCTGAATTACTGAAGTTAAAAAACTAATACAAGATTTATACCCTATTAGTTGAAAAATAGTTCGCATTTTATTCTAACAAAGATTTTACCACCATCTTTTTGTAGCTTGCTTTCCTACGTTAACGTCGTTTATATTCTACAACTATTGAATAGCGTGAATTGGAGATGAAAAATAAGTTTCAACTAAGTTTGAACAAAGATTACTGTCTTTTAAAAGCAGGCCACATACAGCCTATATATTACTTGGATCATACTAATTATGTAACATTCACGGAATGAAAGAAAGAACTGTAAGTAGGGAAAAATTACAAGCGGAAGATTAAGTAGAAAACTTAGTAGCAAAATATGAGAAAACTTTTAAAATATATATAAAAGAAAAAAAAATTCTGTAAAATGGTTTTTCCGGGACATACCACTAAAAGTATCAGAGGATTATTGCTACACATATTAAGCATAATAAAATATTTTGATGAAGTAAATTTTTCGCTGTTACTATTAATATTGTTGTTGTTGTTATTAGTGAATCTCGTTCTTAAACCTCACGCAGAGAATATCTTAATAACAATATTATGAACTTCCACTTTAAAAATTAAAATTTGATGCAATGACAAAATGATTCTCTGCCTTTTTATTTATTGCTTTTGATTTACATTAAATGAAGCAGAAATATTTATCCAATGACGTCACTTATTTTTCAGGACGACAGCATCTGCCGTAATTGAGGATAATACATGTTCTCTCGACAATTATTTGGATCCAAAGTGCATCACGTTTTCAACCAATAAGCTTCTTCCAGATGTCAAATGACTTTCATGTCTAATCAGAACGAAAATTTACGAATAAATATGGGAATAAAATTCTTTCTTACGTGCATATTTTTGTTGTCAAATTAATTCGGTGTTGATACTTTTTGGGAGATGATTGTCCTTACGTAAAGAAAGATTGCAGGAAACATTTAGCATAAAGATATTTCATGTTGAAAGACCCGCAACTTTACAATCACCGAAGTTAAGTGTAAATGCCCTTGTAACATCTATGAATCAATCTATTCTACCCAAACCAATTGGCTAATTAGTAAAAGTTATATTATTAAATCATTATTATCTAAAACAAAAACTCTTAAAGTCTAAAACCTTTTATGGTTTTAATAACCAGCAAAGGGTTGAGAAAACATAAAAAACGAACCAATCAATCTGGAAACATTTAGGAAAATTAGTTTTAATATGATAATTGATCTCTTAATTGAAACTTATTTTAAAGAGCCAATAATTTATTGAGAAGGTTTGGAAAGAAAAAAAGATTGCTTCATGTGTCCAAACTACCAAAATCTCATGATAGTCAGAAAACAAATGAAAACGTCATCATAATCAAGAAATACTGGACATAACACTCCTTCTGTTTCAAAGTGTTTAAGAAGTATGGACCTGTCTATAGGGAGACTTATCTAAACCTGATAAGAAAATAATATATTAGAAACCGGAATATCGCCGAGGAGGAAGAAATGATTAGAAGTTCCCACCACATATCATTTAAGGACAGTGTAGTCATTATTATTATTAGTAGTAGTAGTAGTTAATGTATTAGTAGTAGTATTACTGGTAGTGGTATTTGTGTATGTGCATTTTAAGTAATCTTAAAAGAGTGCAATTTTAATTGCATAGTAACTAAGGTAGTTACAAGATCTCTAATTAAAAAGGGCTCTCTAAGTGTTATCTATATACATTTGTGTCATTCCGTTTAATTTGAGCTTGTTTTCCGAATTATTTCCGAAGAAAGAAATATTTTGTATTCCTCAGATGACTACGTGTCCAGTAAATTTACTCAATTTACTTCATGATATTTTCTACAAATCATTTTAAAGAGTTAATAATTTATTGAGAATGTTTGGAAGGAAAGTAGATTTCCTTGAAGTGTCGCAACCACCAAAATTTCTTGATAACCGTAAAAAAGAAAATGAAAATATCAACATAAACAAAAGAACAATCTACTGCTTGTTTTCCAAACAATCTAAGGAGTATGAACCAGTCTATAAATAGACCTATCTAAACCTGATAAGAAAATATTAATTTAGAAACCGGAATATTGCCGAAAAGGAAGTGATGATTAAAAGCCCAGGGCAAACTGATTAACATGAAACGATCATACCCCTTTCTATTATCGTCTATTCCCAACGCATATCATTTAAGGACGGTGTAGTCATTAGTATTAGTATTATTATTAATATTATTATTATTATTAGTAGTAGTAGTAGAAGTAGTAGTAGTATTTGTGTGTGTGCATTTAAAATAATCTTACGAAAGAGCAATTTTAATTACCTAGTAACCAAGATACTTACAAGATCTATAAGTAAAAAGGGCTCTCTAAGTGCTATCTATATACATTGTGTCATTTCGTTTAATTTGAGCTTGTTTTGCGGATTAGTTTTAAAACTTTCATTACACCCGAGCAACGCCGGGATATACTTCTAATCATCCCTTACAGAACAACAAAAAGGAAATAAAACCGAGGAAGAAAACGGAATTCATGACTTAGGCCCGCGAGCTGCAGACCAACATAACAAGACACGCTCTCGAGAGAATTTTGAAACTAAAAATGAGATACTAAAATACCAGCCAGTTGATATATATATATATATATATATATATATATATATATATATATATATATATTATGAAATTACATCCATATCTTCCTCCGGTTGAATTGGTTATATTCCGTGCGATGTATACCGGGAACCGAGAAAATATATACCATCACTACGCGTGCCTGGACTCATCAGGCAGACCTACTTTGGCCAATTTAAGATCAAACAAACACAGCATGGGCGGAGAGGTCGTGGTTCAAGGAGAAATGTGTCATGATATAGAAAAATGTAAAAATAAGACAATGTTGAAATGATAAGCAATATATAATCTCGCATATGGCAGCGAATGTCAAGCAATTTTCTCATGTAAGAAGAAGAATTTTAGTGAATGAGATGTGACTATAGATTCTGTTTTCTTCGTTTTATCAACCAATTGCAGATTATTCAAAGCCAGAAAATAATTTGAGATTGTAATAACCTTTTGATGATAATAATGGTTTAGTGATACAAGAGGTACTTGGGAAATTTATTAATCTACATTTTCTTCTATAAGTTAAAAAAAAATTTCCTATGGCTATTCATGACGTAAGTGAATCCAACAAACCCAACGGGAATTGGATCTCTGATTAAAAATTCCAAGCCATTATATAATGCATATCCAA
Source organism: Ascarosepion bandense (assembly GCA_037127315.1). NCBI lineage: Eukaryota > Metazoa > Mollusca > Cephalopoda > Sepiida > Sepiidae > Ascarosepion > Ascarosepion bandense. The sequence continues at coordinate 7,713 of JBBBDQ010030759.1, read as the reverse complement.
GCTTGCACTACCAGGTATTTTCAAGCGATTACCTATTTAGGTACTGAACAGAATAGACGTTACATAAATACGGGGTTCCTGTGGGAATAGATTACCTATTTAGGTAAGTGAAAAGAGACATGACTAGCTGGGCAGAACATTTTCCCGCAGCTGCGGTAGATTGGTTGCCAGTCAAGGCTATAGAACTCAATCTGTCCTGTTATTTAACCCATAGTTGGAGGAAAGTGACAGATTAAAACCTTTCCCAAGCGTATTTGCGTGGCATTGAATGCAAGGAATTCAACTGGAAGTTGAACTTGGCTCCTCGATTTCTCGTTCCGAGCCGATATCCACTTCATCGCAAACTGACCCGAATAGACATTGTATATATACGGTGATTCTGTGGGAATAGATATTTGAACGATGTATGGCCTTAAGATCTATGTATGTCAAAAACGGATAAGAAAAATCTCGACGGAACAATATGAAGAACAAGGAAAAATTGCATGACAGTGAAAGATTGACATTCTTGTATATATTACAAAGGCAAAAGTTCTAGAAAATTAATCCCTCAAATAATATATTTATCGCAATATTTGAGAGACATTTCGTGTAATCTAATTAAGAAGATGGTCGATCAGGAGGAAAAAGAGGAGGTAATGGGTCAAAACTAAATAAGTACTTCAAAATTAAGTAACCAGTGTTCATGGATTTTTTAATGATTTCACCTTAAGCAAGTCGTTAGCGCCACTGATGTGCAGGGGATGCATAAGAAGTATTAGGCAGTAGGAAAGTGAAGACAAAGAAAAACCAGCTACAATGAGTGAAAAAGAAAGATACTGGGTCAAAAGAAAATTAGTGCCTCAAAATAAATAACCCGTTTAGAGCGTTCATGATCATAAAAAATTGAAAAAGTATGCCTGTTTTCACAGAGATATTTAATCATATTTAAGCAATTGAGCATGTCAGTTTTGCAAATCTCATATCTTTGAAATATACCTAAATAACTGAACTATAAAAATTTAATAAACACAAGATGAGGAATGTAAAAATCAAGCAGCTACAAAAATTTAAATACCTGGAAAGTATTTTAACAGAAGACGGAAAGTTCGACAAAAAGATTTTTTTTTTTTTTTATAAGCGTTTCACCCCGAGCAAGGCATGTCACTGCCACTTCTGTGCAGGGGGCTACGTAGAGTGGAGAAAGGCTGATTAAATATAGGAAATAACAGAGGGTGGGTGATAGGCGGGTGAGGATACCGAGAATGAGGGTTGGGTAGATGTGAGTGTTGTGAGAATAGTTGGGAGTTAGTGTGATAGGAGGTGTCTATTGACCCTGCATTTAAACACCTGGAGATTGTAACTGTCGGGAAAGCAGACTTGTGGAAGGGAGTTCCACAGGCGGGAAGCGCGAGAAAAAAGCTGTTGGAGTAGAATTTACGGTTACATCTTATTTGTTTAACTGTAAAAGGGTGGGACCTAGTTGCTAATCTAGTATCTCGTGTAAATTCGTGCTTAGGCGGCACCAGTGATCTAAGCTCATCGGAGCAGAAGCCATGAAAGTACTTGTAGAAGAGGCACAGGGAAGCTACATCACGCCGGTGTGAGAGCGGCTGCAGCCGGTCTGCCAAGTCAGTATCAACCACATTACAGATCCTCCTTTGTATTTTGTCAAGAAGCCCAAGGAGAGCAGCAGGGGCACCCGACCAGATATGGCAGCAATATTCAATACACGGGCGGATGGTAGATTTGTATATTTGCAGAATAGTTTCAGGTGGGAAAAATTTCCGGGCCCTGCACAGGGAGCCGACTTTCATAGCAGCAGATTTGGCAATGGATTCAATATAGTCATTCCATTTGAGGTCCGCCGAGAGTGTAAGGCCAAGGAGGCGTAGTATTTTACTCTCTGGGAGGCTAGCCTGTCCCATTCTAATGGGAGGTAGATGCGACTGTCTATGGTGGTTAGTTGATAACAGCTTTGTTTTGGAGGCATTGAAATTTACCAACCATTTCCTACCCCAGGTCACTACGGATTGGAGGTCCCTTTCAAGTGCGGCAGCGAGGTTCACTTTGTCGTCCAGACCTGGTTTCTGATCGATGCGGGAGTAGATTGTTGTGTCGTCGGCATACATGCCAACTTGGGATCTAATGGTGTCGGGGAGATCATTAATGTAGATCAGAAATAGCGTGGGACCTAGGATAGAACCTTGAGGGACGCCCGCGTTCGTCTGGTAGTTTTGGGAGGCATGCCCATTTAATACCACCTTTAATGTGCGGTTAGAGAGGAAGGACTGGATGAGGTCAAACAGATGTCCAGTTATCCCATAGCTCCGCAGTTTGCACAAGAGGCCAGCATGCCAGACCCTGTCGAATGCTTTGGAGATATCCAAGGCAACGGTTCGGGCTTCACCATTCTTGTCGAGTGCCTGGTATATGTACTCGGTAATGGTCGTTAGCATATCAGCAGTAGACCTGGTGAAGCGAAACCCATACTGTTTGTCAGAGAGAAGCCCGTTGGTCATAAGGTGCTGAATCACCTCGACGTTGATAATGGCTTCGAAAACTTTGCCAAAGATTGGAAGGAGACTAATAGGACGGTAATTGGCGGGGTCTAAGGGTTCGCCAGAATTCTTAAATATAGGTACTACGCAGGAGGACTTCCAACAGGCATGAAAGCAGGAAGCAGATAGGCAGAGGTTATAGAGTTTAGAGAGGACAGAGGAGAGTTCTGGAGCACATTTCTTCAGTACTATGACTGGGATTCCGTCACCGCCGCTCGCTTTGTGTGGGTCAAGTTGCGCAATTATCTTGGCGACCAGCGAGGGTGAAATGTGGACGTTATTTGTTGAGCCTTAGTTCTGGGTGGGAAGTCTGGTGTAGGTATTCCTAACGAGTCCAGTGTCGAATTGGTTGAGAATTTACGGGCAAAGCATTCAGCCTTGTCGGCTGGGGAGGTGAGAACTTCAAATTCATTGATTAGTGGGGGTATTGAAGTCTTGTTCCTGCTGAGCACGCTTTTGCAGAGACGCCAGTAATCTTTGGAGCCAAACTTAGAGGATGCTATGCGTTGCCTAATTCTGGTAGCAAACGCCCTCTTGGCTTCGTTCAGTACTTTTTTACACTTGTTCCGTGCTGAGGTGAAAAGGCGCCTGTTTTGGTTCGACGAGCAGCTTCGATAGAGCCGGAAGAAATGGTTCCGGTGGGCAATAGCGGCCGAGCAAGCGGGTGAGAACCAGGGGGACGAATTAGGTTTTAGTTGGAATTTTCTGGCAGGGATAAAAGCATCGATGCCAGCCTTAACCCAAGAGGAGACTTCGGAGGCACAGTCTTCGACAGGAAGATCAAAGACGTTGTTCCAGGGGACGTCGCAGAGGAAGTCCCTGAACGAGTCCCAGTCGGCTCTTTGGTAGCAGTATGATATTCTGCTGGTCTGGTTTTCTTGGGTAGAGTTAGTGCGGATTGATATGTTTACGGAGACTACGGCGTGGTCAGAGTTTCTAAGGGGGCAGAGTTGCCTGGTAGTGCAGGAGTCTGGGATGGAGGTAAAACAAAGGTCGAGTAAAGAGTCCCTTCCGTTAGGGTTTTTAGAGAAACGAGTGGGGAAGTCCACCACTTGCTTTTAGAGCTTGGGCTTTTGAAAAGTGCATGGTGCGGATCCCAGCAAGGTCGGTGGCTGAGTTTTCAAGCCACTTGGTGTGGTGGGCGTTAAAATCGCCAAACACAAATATATGGGCAGATGGGTGAGAAGAAATGGCCCTGTCGATGTTAGTCGAGATGCAATCAAGTAACGTACAGTCAGAGGAGGAGGGGGAGCGGTAGATGAAGAAGAGATAGCTAACCGAGCTTAGAAGTGAGAGACGGAAGCACATGAAGGAATGATCAAGGGATTCAAGAGATGTGATCCTGGCTAGGGGGAGTTGTTCGCTGACATATACACCAAGCCCATGCATATGGACATTGGAGTCCTTCCTGAAGAGAGGAAGGTAACCAGGAACGAACAGCTCTGAAGAGGGGATAGAAGAGTCAAGGTTAGTCTCACATATAGCTAAGATATCGGGTGAGTTAGTTAGAAGGAAAGACTCTACACTATTAAAGTTAGTGCGAATACCTCTTATATTTGTGAAGGTAACGCAGATAGGTTTGGGCGATTTGCGACTAGCTGGTTTAGGCTTGCTATTTTGTTTGTTAAATTTCATGCTGTTTATAGTTGTGGATAGAGAGAGGTCTAGAGTAGGGTCAGATGGTCGTTAATTGCAGCAGGTGAAGGATGGAGAATGGCGCCGCCTGCAGCATAATGTGGCCTCGGGGTTGCCCATCGGAAATTCATGCAGGGACGCCCGTCCATGCGCGAAATGGCACTACAGGAACCTCGATATTATTCAACTGTTGATCAGAGCAGCCTCTCGAGACGCTACGCAAGAGTTCGGGCTCCTAACTACCAGTCGGAAGCAGCAACCAGGAAACTGCCAACCCGGTACCCTCAGAATGAAGAGACTTTGCCACCATACTCACCAACTGCAAAAAGCTTCCAGCCGAACCGACATAAAGACCGAAAAAGAGAGAGATGAACCGGGAACCCCTTCCTAAACAAGAAACAAGGCGATCACCTCTACTCCTGTCCAAAAGAAGAGGGTGGAGTGTGAGACCAGGCGATAGAAGGTACTATCTACTCCAATTAAAAAAAAGAATAAATGTGTGACTGAAGTTTATTAAGTTTTAACTTAGTATAAGTCAAACCTAAATTTGATAATTAAGAACAATTTACACAAAAATTAGGCAGAAAAGATAAGAACCGAAAAAAATAAAATAAAAAATACAAATGAAAATAAATAATTAAAAAAATAATAAAAAATAAGATCACACTGGCTAAACTCACCAAGTTGCAGGCTGGCTGACAGAAAAAAGTTAAGAAAATTTCAAAAATTATCTTCATTTTGTTTCTTCTATACAGTTCTGGAGAGTTCTGGAGAGATTAAGTTACCTTAAGTAAGCAGTAACAGACAGTAGTGTGATGGAGGGGGGATCACCTCCAAGCCATGTGTCCAGTTAGCAAGGGAATGACAGAGAACAATAAAAAAAAAAAAAAACAAACATGGCCGGTCTTAGAATTCCTACATATAACCAAAACCCTAATATACCAAACCTAAATTTGATAATTAAGAACAATTTACACAAAAATTAGGCAGAAAAGATAAGAACCGAAAAAAATAAAATAAAAAATACAAATGAAAATAAATAATTAAAAAAATAATAAAAAATAAGATCACACTGGCTAAACTCACCAAGTTGCAGGCTGGCTGACAGAAAAAGTTAAGAAAATTTCAAAAATTATCTTCATTTTGTTTCTTCTAAGGCGGATTGTCGTCACGTTCCAGAAGTTGAGTAGAGATAGAAAAAATTCGGTAGAAACAAATAAATACGTACTGGATTATTATGTGATTTCAGATTTTCAATATGGCAGTGAATGCTGGAAAATATCATTAAAAATGAAGGAAAAAGTTGAAACAATTGATATGTGGTTCTATAGAAGTATGCTGCAGTTATTATGGATCGAGCATGTGAGCAAAGATGAGGTTTTGGAAAGGATGGTAACGAAAAGGAAATTAATACTGAGCATCAGGAAGAGACAACTAAAGTTCTTGGAACATGCAATGTAGAAGGAGGGCTTAGTGAACCTGATGCTAACAAGCAAGATGGAAGGTAAAAGAGACAGGGGAAGGAACTAGATAAAATATTTGAAGGGCCTGAGCAGGTGGATGACAGAACGGGGGTAGCGTGGTGTAGCAAGAGAAAGCGTGCTAAAAGACACCAGGCATAGGAAGACGAGGAAAGCCATGATTTGTAGACAAATATAATTTCCACATCTTTTCTCCATGTCAGTTCAAATAATAAAATTGGTAATTAATAATAGTTTACTACAAGTTAACGATTGAAATTATTTAACAAGGTAACATCTGTTAAAAGGTATGTTGAACCTATATAAATAAGTAGCCACGTGAAGAAGTGAATCATTACAGTTGCAGGATTTTCGCACATTATTGGTTTATTTGCTTTCAACATCTTAAAACTGCGGAGAATATTGTAAGTTTTTAACAGATTCGAATTTATATTTGTCATATTTTATAATCGATCAATTTAATTCTCTTCCATTTGATGGGTTTAATTATGTTTTTCGCTCTCTCTAATTCTGTGTATATCTTATTCTCTTTCGAACTTTCTTCGTAAGTTATTCTCTTAGTCCTTCATCGGATTTTATATTTGTTTAAAAAACAATCGGTTTTATGTATAATTATTTGTGAATTTAGTGTAACATATTCTTAAAGAGATATTATACTTTGTCCTTTATTCATTTCCTATTAACTCGATCATTTAAAAAGTTATGACTGTCAGCAATAAACTGTTAGCAATCATTTCTCAATCACCCTGATTAAAATGAGGTGATCGATGAACACCCACCTAAGTAGTCAGTCACTCAGTTAAGTGCCATATGTAAAACACGCTTGGGCGATCATGTCTCGAAAGAGACATGATTGACTGGGCAGAAGATTATCCCTCAGTAGGTTGCCATTGCTTTCTGCGGTAGACTGGTTGCCAGCCAAGGCTATAGAACCCAATCTGTCCTGTTATTTAGCCCATAACAGGAAGGAATAGACGTATTAATACCTTTCCCAAGGGTATTTGCGCGTAACTGAATGCAATGAATTCGGCTGGAATTCGATCTCGGCTCCCCGATTTCTCGTTCCGAGCCAATATCCAATGCACCACAACGCACATCCCACCTAAGTAGAGGATACCTAAAACAGACTGGGAATTAACCGAAAATTTGTCAAATCAAATAAACTCAAAACAATGTAGAAAGTGCGGCATGGTTTATGGAAGTCTTGATAGCAATATCAAAGCAATGCATCATCCGAAACTCATCACACAGGAGAAGGAAGTAACCCTGGTCTGATGGTGATTGTAATAGGTATTGTGACACTGTAAGTTGTAACTTCGAATATTTAACTAACAGTATACAACCGCCAACCTCACCAATTTTAAAATTTATAGAGAAAAAGACTGTAAAACAATAAAATAATATTTTTGGGTGGAAAATATCATCATTCTAAATTCGGCTACAACAGAGGAAACCTTTTGTCAAATTATGAGAGGGATAATTGGTAAATATGAACCTATATGAGTAAAACATATCTCTATAATTAATAGCACGATGACAGACCATCAGTTTATAACAAATATATTGGCGGAGATATGAAAGAAAAACTCTTTCAGACACTCAATCTATAAAGTAAGATGCAGAAATGTAACAATTAAGATTGAAAAGAAAGAAACCGAGATATTTCAAGATCTTACACTCGTATAGAAATGGTAAATTCATATAATTCAGCCGTAGCATAAGAGGGTGTTTAGAGAGCGTTCATAAAAGCACACACGAAAGCGTAATTAAATATTGTATTGCAAATATATATATATATATTTATGGTCAAAATCATATGCACTAAACAATGTTGACAAACAACAACTTTCCCACAGATATTATACCTCGAAAAAACAGTGAACGGTGAATAGTCGTTTAGTATGGCAGTACTGTTACGCAGTAAAGTTAACTTATAATGTGGCTTTTTTAAAAAACAGGTTACAATGCAGAACCTTGTTTGCTTAGTCATCTTTTTAGTGGAATCATTTATGAGAATTTATTCTTTGGCTTGAAAACGCTTACAAAACTAATTGAAA